>SJYO01038709.1:8974667-9574667 GCA_006410555.1 Capra ibex | reverse complement strand
TGGGACTGACATAGTAAGAGTGGGAGACCCTATATAGACAATAAATACCATAGTTAAAAGGGGAGATCTGATACTCAAAGACCTTCCGTCCTTGAAATAAAAATACAAAATTATACTGAATTTTAATTAGTTCGTATAAATTTCACGAATTTTATCAAAAACCAAGAATTTCTGAGTTGTTTATGATGGATAAAAAAGAGGGTTTCGTACCTCACTTCTATGTACTGGAGAGACTCGGAGTCAAAGAAGTATACATTTTACCTCTATTATTTTAATAGATGAAGAGTCCCAGCACTCTCATAATTTACTTTATTGTGTGTAATCCACGACTTGTCTCACGAATAACTGTTATTTACGAGGGAGGTATGTTCCGTAGCCACTGGTATGACT
The DNA here is from genome assembly GCA_006410555.1 of Capra ibex. Taxonomy (NCBI): domain Eukaryota; kingdom Metazoa; phylum Chordata; class Mammalia; order Artiodactyla; family Bovidae; genus Capra; species Capra ibex. The sequence continues at coordinate 9,574,277 of SJYO01038709.1, read as the reverse complement.
GTAAGAAAAGTAGTGAAGACATAAGAGGTAGGAGGAGGAAGTCACGGAGTTGGGACGGGGGTGACGAAGATCGTGTCCCTAAAGTACACTACACACGAGTCAGATACACACAACTTAGTTCAATAGAAAAAGTGAGGGCAACCAAGAATATGTTTAGGTTATATCATTAACATTTCGGTGTCTTAAGCGGAAACTGTTTGGTCAGTACAAGAACCTAAAGACTTCCGAAACTCGGTTGACTAAGTTTTAGAATCAAAAGTAAAATAAGACCTTTACTGTCCGAAGGTATTGGAATGTGTGAGTGCGTGTGGGACCTTGTAGTCTTCGAGGAAAGGATTAAATCTTGTTCCCGTGACCACCAAAGAGAGGGCCAATTGTAAGTGAACGATGATCCTCTTAAAACTTTAGTTTGAAGACACGTGAAGTTAACTTACAATGTTTATATAAATAGTACTCAGTAGAGGGACACGAACCGTGCCACGATTTCCGACAAAAGTTTTTTGAATGACAGATCATCCGTCTCCCGGATGACACACCATTCAACGATTGGTTTGTTTGTCGTTTACTTTGTTCCTTGTCGTAGTGGTTTCTGTACCTCTACACTTTAACGTACCACCCAACTCCCTTACTTCTCATCTGATTCCACCAACTTGGAGACAAAGGGTAAGAAGTCAGTAAACGTAGGGTGGAAGACCAAGAAAGGTGTCGACTCATGGTGGATAGGATAATAATGAATTGTAAAAGGGGTTTGACTAAGTGAGGATATTGGATTTAATTATATAAAATTATCCTTTGAAATATGGTGATGGTACTTGAGTGAAACTAAGTGATGTATAATTTTATTGAAAGGTAGATACTTGGTGAAGTCTAGTGGGGTACAGGGATGTCAACAAACCCCTGGTGTACGATCTAGTATACCCCATACTCAGGACCACGACTCTCTACTCCGATCCTTCCACTCACCCCGGCCAGGTACCTCCCGGAATTTACGGACTGATTGTACAAGTCTGAAATAGGACAATCGTCACCCTGTCATGACTTCCAAAGTATCCTCCGTTTGTTGTGATGTTGACACGAATCAATTTTTATTTAGACCGTCTTCGTACCTTTTGTCTCATCCCCCTTCTCTAGTCGTCCGTTCTTATCTGTTTTCTGACGTCAGATCTGGTCTCCTCTAGTTCAAGACCTGGTGTCGTCATCGTTACCTCTGTCTCCGTCTTCCTACTTACCCTCTCTAAAAGAAAAAAAAAAAAAAACCTTTCCCTCTCTTCAACTTCTATAGAGGTTTTACAACTTTGACTGTAAATAGGACTCCGGACTTTATACTTATTCTTGATCGGTCCGTTTTTCGACTCCCTTCTCAGAAGGTCCGTTTTCCCTGTTGTACGTGTCTTCGGACCTCCGACCTCTTGTCTTATCCATCTTCTTTAGATGTTATCGTGTCAAACCACCGTACGTCTCGCGTTCCCCCACCGGTCCGCGAGGGAGTGCCTCCTGGAAGTCTTGGTTCCAATGTTCTGACCTGAATTAGGATTCTCGGTGGTCTTCGGTACACTCAATAACTTAATAATTTAATGGTGGTTGGGGTAGTCAAGAGTATAAATAGTAGTGAAAACTAGGTAATTCATTAGTGACTCGGCGTCTTTACAGAGAAAGTGTTCGGTCGGTACAAGAACCAATATACGACATCTTCCTGTCTCTAGACGTAAATCGGAAGACCAACGTAGTACTGAGTTTACCTACGTCCCTTGGATAATGTTCTGTAACCGTCAACCGAATCTTTCTCTCCACCATTGAACCTGACCACCATCGTGCCTCCATACCTTGTCTTATTAAACTTTCTGCAAACTTCCTGTCTTGACTGTCTTTCATTATTAACTGATTTCCTTTCGTTACTAAGCTCGAGTCATCAATTCTCATGTCAGAGGACCAGAATCACAACTCTACCTCCGGAAACCCTCTCGAGTCAGAGACCTCCTTCTCACACTCAAGAGTTGAGACCGAGTGGGTGGTCGATCGACACACTGGATTTCATCAATAACTTGGAGAGACTTGGACCCAGGGAGCAGGTGTTTTACTCTTACGAATAACAGGACTACCCCAGAAATACTTCTAATTTATTTTATGCGTACACATTATGAATCGAAATGTGTTACTCATATGTTATTTACAACGACAATGATATACTCTTTCAATCATTCTTTCCACTTAGTCTCTACTAAACTTCTTTCCTGGGTGAATCTAAGTATGACCATGGTAGAAATTGGTTTCGATCATTAGTAATCATTAAACTCCGAGGTACACAAATAGAAAAATTTCAGTGTTGGTTCCATTTGATCTACCATTTTCCCAGTTAAGTGGTTCTTCTGAATTGATAGGATTTACAGATGCATGGATAGTTACCTCGAAGTTTCACTTTTGAAGACTTTGACTTTTTTATTTATTTGTTCAATTGTTAATATAAACTACTGAAGAAACTTTTGATGTTTGTTGGTTTTGAATGGGTTTTACTTTGTCCATTGGATATTGATGATTAATTTAATTTAAAATTAAAACCTTGTAACATTTGAAGGTTTTGTCTTTAGACGTCTGGATCTACCAAAATCACCGTATAAGAAGGTTTGTAAAATTTCTACTATATAGTGTTTAAGATGTAGTAGAAAAGGTCTTTTAGTTTCTCCCTCCTTGTGAATTACTGAGTAAATACTCCGGTCTGGGACTACGGTTTTGGTCTGTTTTGTTATGTTTTTTCCTTTGATGTCTGGTTATAGGGAGTACTTATATCTACGTTTTTAGGAGTTGTTTTATGATCGTTTAGTTTAAGTCGTTATATAATGTTTCTCATTATATGGTACTGGTTCATCCGAAATAAGGTCCTTACGTTTTCATTTATAAACTTTTTGTTAAAATTGGTATAATTGGTGGATTCCCTCTTTTTATGTGTTAATATAGTTAACAACATCTTTTTTGTAAACTTTTTTTAAAAAAAGAATTATTTTAAACGATAGAACCTAAATTCGTTTTTTCTTTCTCTTCCGTGAACTGTTTTAAATTAGGTACTGTTTTAGAGGGTCGTTTGATCCTTATCTTCCGTTGAAAGAGTTGAACTATTTGTCGTAGATAATTTTTTTTTTTTTTGGACGTCGATGAATTACCACTTTTTGACTTTCGAAAGAGGGATTATACCCCTGGTTTCGTTCCTACAGGTGTGAGTGGTAAACATAAGTTGTAGTACGATTTTCAGGATCGTTATTTCGTTCTTCTTTTTCTTTCTTTTGGTATGTCTAACTTTTCATTCTTTATTTGACATGATTAATTGTCTACTGTACTAGTAGACACATCTTTTAGGGCAAGCTAATGTATAAAGATTCAGATAAAAATTTTATATGATTTTTTATAGGGAGATTCTTGATTGTTTACTCCAATTGTTTCAGGGTCCAGTGTTCTAGAGTGTATTTTTAGTTGGTACAAAGATATATGATCGTCTCTTACTAACTTTTATTTTTAAATTTTTGTTATGGTAAATTTACGGAAGTTTTTATTTTATGAATACTTATATAAATTATTTTGGACATGTCGTAGACATCCGACTTTTGATATTGTACGATTATTTTAATTTCTGGATTTACCTCTGCATGACACAAGTACCTAACCTTTTGAGTTTCTACAGACGACGACGACGACGATTCAGTGAAGTCAGCACAGACTGAGACACACTGGGGTATCTGCCGTCGGGTGGTCCGAGGGGGTAGGGACCCTAAGAGGTCCGTTCTTATGACCTCACCCAACGGTAAAGGAAGAGGTTACGTACTTTCACTTTTTACTTTCACTTCAGCGAGTCAGTACAGGTTGGGAGTCGTTGGGGTACCTGAATTCGGAAGGTGCGAGGAGGTAGGTACCCTAAAAGGTCCGTTCTCATGACATCACCCCACGGTAACGGAAGAGGCAGTTTCTACAGTCAAGAAGGGTTTTGACTAGATATTTACATTGTGTCGAGTTTATTTTTAGGGTTGTCTCACGTAAACTATTGTCAAAAAGGATTTATGATTTTGATTTATATGGTTTAAACTATTACCGTGACACTCACGGAATTAAAAATCTTTTATGTGTCAATGAATCCTCGTTTCGTGACACTAGAGACGTTACCTGATATTTATGTTTGTATATAAATATATGAATATAAATCCTTATTCAGTTTACGTTTTACCATTGTTATTTCTCTCGATCTACTTCGAATACACCCTAAAATAATTTTATAAGAACGTTTAAAAGATAAATTCAGAAAAAGTTTTATTTTTCAAATTAAACTTTTCGGAGTAGTCCACAAAAATATTTGTAGCTGCTCTACTAACATTTTAAATATATCTTTTTGTTTTCTTGATATTATAGATTTTGGTAAAACTTTTTTCTTATCAATCCCCTAGTGTGATAGACCAAAAATCTGAATCACCTTTTGATATCATTAATTCTGTCACTACATAAACACTTCTCTAGTCGTGTACCTAGTTACCTTGTCTTGTCTCAGGTCTTTTTTTTTTTTTTTGTGTTGTCCTTTTTTTTTTTTGGTGCTTTTCTTCTTATCTCAGGTCTGTCTAGACGTGTTTGTACCGGTTAACTATAAACTGTTTGTACGTTTTCGTTAATTTGCCTCCTTTCTCATAAAAGTTGTTTGTTACGACCCTGTTAACCAATAGGTATACATCATTTACCTAGAACTGGTTTTGGAGTGTGGAATATTCTAATTGAGTTTTACCTAGTGTCTAGATTTTTCATTTTGTATTTTGAACATCATTTTTGCATTCTCTTTTAGAAGTACTGGACTCCAATTCATTTCACAAGAATCTAAATTATAGTTTTCGTGTTAGGCATTTTCTTTTTATTTACTATTTAACCTGAAGTAGTTTTAATTTTCAAAAACGAGATTCTTTCTGAGACAATTGTCTTATTTTTATATTTGTGTCATTCGGTCTCTCTTTTTGTGGTTATGTCATATGATTGTGTATATATACCTTAAATCTTTCTACCGTTACTGCTGGGACATACGTTCTGTCCCTTTTTCTGTGTCTACACATATTGCCTGAAAACCTGAGTCTCCCTCTCCCTCTCCCACCCTACTAAACCCTCTTACCGTAAGATTGTACATATGATAGTACATTCTTAACTTAGCGGTCAGATACAGACTGCGTCCTATGTCGTACGAACCCCGACCACGTACCCCTACTGGGTGTCTCTACAATACCCCTCCCTTCACCCTCCCCCCAAGTACAAACCCTTGCGTACATTCTTAATTTCTAAAATTTTAATTTTTTTAATTTTTTATTTATTTATTTATTTTTATATTTGTGTCCCTTAAAGGACCGTAGGGTCACGAATCCTGAGACACGAAGTGACTCCTGGACTCAAGTTAGGGACCAGACCCTTGATTGTAGAGTGTTCGGAACAACGTACCGGTTTTTTTTTTAAAAAAAATTTCTATTTGTGTTTGACCTCTTTTACAAACGTTTAGTGTATAGACTATTTTCTGAACATAGGTTTATTTTCTTTAACATAGGTCTAGCATATTTCTTTGAGTGTTTCTTTTGTTTGTTAGATCAACTTTTTACTCGGTTTATAAAATTATCTGTGACGTGGTTTTACCTATATGTTTTCTGTCAATTTGTGTATTTTTTGACAATTCGTACTAATCCATATTCTCTTTGTTTTATTTTTGCTACTACTCTATGGCACGATGTATAGATAATCTTACCAAATCGGTAGAAGTCATGTTTGATTTAATTCTCGGACGGAATACACTTGAAGAAGGAACTATTAGGTGAGGTTTTGATGAGTGAACTTGTACCTATTGTCCAACCTTCGTAGAGACACAGTTCCGGTATTACAGATTCTATCACGGTGTGTATGTGTATGTGTTTACACAGGAAATAAGAACGGAGTCTGTGGGAACGAAAGAAAGTGCCTTGAGGAACAAAGTGTTTCAGTTCGGGAAGGTACAAACCGGACACAAAGAGGATAGAGAAATTTAGAGGGAAAACAGTGGTATTCACTGTGGCTACTATAAGTTTGTCCAACCCAGACCGTTCTAACGGGAGTTTCCTGTGAATACCAGGAGACTCCACGGTGTAGACGTCAAGATTGTCTAAAGTGTTCCCCTCACTACAAATAACTCTATACCGAGAGTCAGGTCAAGTCAACGAGTCAGCACAGACTGAGAAACACTGGGGTACCTGACGTCGTGCGGTACGCAGGAACAGGTAGTGGTTAAGGGTCTCAAATGAGTTTGAGTACAGGTAACTCAGACACTACGGTAGGTTGGTAGAGTAGGAGACAGCAGGTGAAGAGAACGGAAGTTAGAAAGGGTCGTAGTCCCAGAAAAGTTTACTCAGTCAAGAAGTGTTGTCCATCGATTTCATAACCTCAAAGTCGAAGTCGTAGTCAGGAAGGTCAACTAAAGGAACTCCTAACTGACCATCCTAGAGGGACGTCAGGTTCCTTGAGAGTTCTCAGAAGAGGTTGTGGTGTCAAGTTTTCGTAGTTAAGAAGTCGTGAGTCGAAAGAAATATCAGGTTGGGAGTGTAGGTATGTACTGATGACCTTTTTGATTTCGGAACTGATCTACCTGGATACAACCGTTTCATTACAGAGACGAAAACTTATACGACAGATCTAACCAGTGTTGAAAAGAAGGTTCCTCGTTCGCAGAAAATTAAAGTACCAACGTTAGTGGTAGAGGTCACTAAAACCTCGGGGGTTTTATCAGACAGTGACAAAGGTGACAAAGGGGTAGATAAACGGTACTTCACTACCCTGGCCTACGGTACTAGAATCAAAAGACTTACAACTCAAAAAACAAAAAACAAAAAAAAAACTTACAACTCAAAATTCGGTTGAAAAAGTGAGAGTAGAAAGTGAAAGTAGTTCTCCGAGAAATCTAGAAACGAAAGACGGTATTCCCACCACAGTAGACGTATAGACTCCAATAACTATAAAGAGGACCGTTAGAACTAAGGTCGAACACGAAGGAGGTCGGGTCGTAAAGAGTACTACATGAGACGTATCTTCAATTTATTCGTCCCACTGTTATATGTCGGAACTACATGAGAAAGGGATAAACCTTAGTCAGACAACAAGGTACAGGTCAAGATTGACAACGAAGGACTGGACGTATGTCCAAAGAGTTCTCCGTCCAGTCCACCAGACCATCAGGGTAGAGAAATACTTAAAAGGTGTCAAACAACACTAGGTGTCAGTTTCCGAAACCGTATCAGTTAGTTCGTCTTCATCTACAAAAAGACCTTGAGAGAACGAAAGAGGTACTAGGTCGACTACAACCGTTAAACTAGAGACCAAGGAGACGGAAAAGATTTAGGTCGAACTTGTAGACCTTCCAGTGTCAAGTGTCTGACAACTTCGGACCGAACCTCTTAAAACTCGTAATGAAATGATCGTACACTCTACTCACGTTAACACGTTATCAAACTCGTAAGAAACCGTAACGGAAAGAAACCCTATCCTTACTTTTGAGGTCAGGAGAAGGTCAGGACACCGGTGACGACTCAAAAGGTTTAAACGGTCGTATAACTCACGTTGTAAAAGTGTCATAGTAGAAAATCCTAAACTTTATCGAGTTGACCTTATCTGGTCAAGTCATCTGATGAAAATCCTGACCACCTAATGACTTTTACTAATCTATATTCCGTACTTTAATTCGGTAGATATGAAAGTTTTGTTGTAACCTAAATTTGTTGTGTTTACGACTGATTTGTGATTAGTAAATTCAAATGGATTATAACTTTTCTCTTTTGTAAAGAAGTAGAAAGTCAGTTAGATATCTATAAACAACTTATGAATGACGTACGTTTCGTGAGAAGATTAACGACCACTATGTTTGATTTAAATAATCTTCATTCTATATTTTCTTTAATATATGGATCCGAGGGAAATTAATTATTACTAAGTATAAATTAAAATAGATTCAAAAGAAGACTCCGAATGGGTCGTTTAAATAAGAGTAGAAAATACTCCCAGTCTCCATCGTCCTAAAAATAGGTACCGTTCGAAGGGTATTTTAAGGAGGGGGATGATAAAGAATAAATTAATCGTACGAATGTTGTCGGTAGAGTCGGTCTAGAATATTCCCCTTAAGTCGGATAGTGATTCTAAAGAAGATGGGGTGTTGTACTGAAAAAAAACTTTACGGGTAAGGTAGAAAAAGAACAATAAAGGTAGTCTTATGTTCTACGTTCTCTGTATAGGTGACAAACCATTGAGAACTCAAAGAAGGGGAAGAGACTTTGAAAAATAGATGACACTATACCAATAGACCAGTTACTTCACTAAGGAAATCGGCTTAAAAAATTTTAAGTGTTATACCCATGCTCGGGGAGACAGAGTACCTACGTCTAAAATTTTACCTTAAGTTGAGGGTGCCGACATTCTACATAGTGTAAGTGTAAAGTGTTAGACGACACTGGGAAACGATTGTCTTTACTAAAAAGGGGGAAGACTTGAAAACTGGGTAAAACTTACCCTACTTTAACTTGTGTCATTTCGTCAGAGATTATACATAAAAGGAGAGTCGTAGTTTGTCGGATATGTCACGTCCGTCGGGGAGAGGTGACCTTACACGACTGTCTCGTCACACTGTTTCCTTCCTCCCAACTCCTGAAGAACTCCAGAGTCTTACCCCTACAGTCGGTAACCGTGTTCTACGACAAGGAAAGTCAACGGTTCATCACGACAGGAAACTGGGGTCCACTCCTGGATGAGACTCTTACGGTACCAAGACGGTAAAGGAGTCAATTCTAGCGTCGGTAGTTCCCCCGGGTCTAAGTCCCTGAGTCTCCAGTAGGACCTGACGTCGTCTCGATTCTCCCTCTACCCCCCACCCCCCCACTCCCTTTTTGTCAGAGTGTGACCGGAACTGGACGAAGAAGTGATGTCTCGTCTCTGACCCCATTACTCTACACATAATTTGAACTTCCCTTGATTTCCCGTACTTGGGGAACACAGGGGAGTCCTCGATAAGGATAATAGGAATATGGGATGAAAGACCACAAGTGATTCAAGACCTACCACAGACACGAGCGGAATCGGACCGAGCGGATACTGACCTTGTGGGTGTCAGTTCCATTCTTTGTCCCCTTCTCGTCACTAGGGACAGACACGGTTCCTCCCTTGGTGTCCCTGCCTCACTCCCACCTTCCCTTCTCACTCTCTCCGTCCCCCTCTTCTCCACTCCTCTCCTTTCTTCCCCTTTCCCTTTCCTCCCGTCCCTCACCTTCACTCCCTCTCTCCTCCTTCCCGTTTCCTCTCTCCCTTCTCTTCTCTCCGTCCCCACGTTTCGAGTCGTCCTTGTCTCCCGAGCCGGTCCGACGGGTCCTTCTTAATTCTCCGACCAAAGACTCGCCCACGAGGGTCGGAGTACGATAAAGAGAGAGTGGAAAGACCGTCGAGGTCTTCTCGTCCCCGACGGACACAGAAGAACCCCTAACCTAAGTCCCTATCTGGAATATCGAGATACAGGTTCTTTGTACCTTTACACTCTTCCTTGGGGGAGGACTGGGCTCCTGTAATCCTTCTAGGGAGGTGGAGGTCTTCTTCATCTCCCTAACCGTTCTGGAGTGGGTGAGAAGGGAAGGGAGACATGAACGTCCACCATCTGCAAGTCGAACCCATGCTTTGACCTGTTAGACCTTTATAAAGGCTTTAATGAAGGGTCATTACCATTACTGGGAAGGAGAAACTTCCCGGAGTAAGGGACAACGGGTCTAAGAGGGAGGGGTGAGTCGGGGTATAAAAGTTTCCGAAAACACCGGTTGTCACCTCCAGTTTCGGGTCTCCGTATTATATCTCATACCAGGGTTCTACCTACCCGTCCACCCCTTTACTTACTTATCGTGGAACGGAGTGTCACCGTTTGAGTCCAGTCGGAGTGGCTCGTAGTATTGGGACCGTTAAGATACTCTCACTGTTATAGGGTCACTTATCCCTAATACCCGAGGGGTTCCCTTTGTGTCCGATGGACGACCGGAGACTCAGGTGTACAGGAGAGAAGGAAGATAGATGACGAGACTGAGTTAGAGGGTGATTGTCGACCACTTCTGAGTACTGGAGAGAGGGTCTGTTTTGATATAGTAACGGTCGGTGGGGGTACCGTATGAGGGAATACCATAGAAGTAGTTGAAACGGTGACTCTGGTGACCGAAACGAGCCTAAAAGGGTCGGTAGTGAGGAATATATCGCTGGAACCTTCCCTAGAAGACCTAAGGTTAACACGCTCTTATACACTACAGTTACCCACTCATATTCTCTAGTAAGGTAAGAGACTGGATGGAACCCCGAGGTTGAAATTATTCGGAACTGTCAGTCAGGTCATGAGTGAGGGACGACCTTCTTGTGAATCATCTTTTACTCAGGGCTCGTGTGACCCGGTCACTGTCCTTATACACCGACTCGGAGTCCAAATTAGGCTCTCCGTCCCAAACTAATCCATCCTCCCATTCAATATCCGTAAGTATTCTCAACGGTTTTTAGGAAAGTCTCCTCCTTCGTCTTCGGACCCCAAGCCCTAGTTTCGGTTTCACCTTTCCTTTTCCGTTTTCAGTTTATAGTTTTGGTTTACATGCCTTTTAGTCCGTACTTACCTTGTCGAGTCTATATGAAACGATCTGACAAAGACCCTACAGTTAACCGAAGAAACCCCGCCAGTAAATATATCGTTCAGAGTAGGTCCTCGTTGAGTTTTTGTAAAAACTCTGAAAGTGTGATCGACCATGGGAGGACCGGGTACTGGAAGTAAAGGACTCTTGGGGAAGCTTAAACATATTCTATAGTTCCCTATTTTCCTATCCGTAGGTAGTCTTAGGTCCCGTTGAAGGAGTGCGGTCCGAAGTTCGGTCCCATAACACGGTTTACAGGAAGAGAGACCCACTTATAGGTAGGAGACCTGTGGTCTTTTGTTGTCTTCGGTTTGTTTTTCCATTCTATGTAAATAGAGACCTCCCCGGTTCACCCTGGTGACCTCAGAGTCCCCTATTAAGACGAGTGGAGAGTCCAACCGTACTTAGACCTAGAATTCCTGACACCGGACCTCGGTTACAGACGGTAGGGTCCTCTCTTGTCTTTCATTCGTGTCCCGTCTCTACCCTTCGTCTCCATTCCTTTCTGAGACACTGACAACAACTCGTTGTCCTACAGTAGGAGTAAGGTGTCAAGTAGATGTACGGTCAAACCGAACCTGTCCTAGGACCCAGACGGATGAGAGATCTTTGGGGTCCCTTACCGAATGGAAATGGTCCAATGAGATTCTTCCTTCGTCAAACCACCACCGGTAAGGACTAATGGGAGTCCTTTCTCTTGAGATCTCAGAGTTCACTGTAGTCGGACCCCTCTCACCCTCTGGTGATACCAAGGGCCCCATCTCTTCTTTCCTACCCGAATGTTCGATATCTTGTTCTCTTTCGTCCGTCTTCTTGAGTTACATCGAGGGTGACTTCATCGTGTCTCGGGGTTCCGTTCGTCGACCGGGATTCCTGGCTGGAGTCCGATCCCGATTGGGTTCTACACCTCCCGTCCAGTTTCTGTCTTCTAACCTTTGTTAGTGTCGGTCCTCTGTCTTGATAAAGCTCGTCCTTCTCGGGGTTCCTTGTGGAATGGGGAGGAGTTCGTGGTGTAGCCATACAGTAAACCGAGAAACCAAAACGTCCACACACGGGTCACTCACTCAACCGGAACTTCATAAACGACTGGGTCTTTCCGAGTCCGTTACGACACCAATAACACCACCCACCTCGACGACTTCGGGAGAACACGGTGGGTCCTCGGAGATGACAGAAGGAATTTGTCGCATTTCCAAAACACTTCCACCGTGATTTCTGTCCCACCCAGGGGTCCAAGATCACGGGATAGCAGTCCCGTAGGATTCATGAGACATCGTGGAGAGGTTTTACCACGGGAGAGAACCTTTACACAATCTTCCCCGAGGGAGAAGTGAGAGTAACGAAGAAAGATGAGGGAGTGTGACGCGGAATTCCCACAAACCCGGAAGTCTGTGTAAGACTACCCAAGACAATTTTGAACTTCAACCTCTTTCTTGTCATTTTCTGGAAATAGAAGACGTGTAATGGACCATCCGACCCCCAGACCCCTTCACCCTGAAATCTGATATAGTGGGGTACGTGACACTCCGGGTCTCTTTGATAGGTCCCCTTCCTTCCGTGACTTGAACTACGACACCCCAAACGTTTCTACGTCTTCTATACCTATGTCGGGGGTTTGTCGTGTATTAGACCAAACTTTTCATCTTCCGTCAATAACTTGTCGATAAAACACAGTCCGTACCATGATTCGTAACTCCTACATTTTTATTTATTCTGAACCAGGAACGGGATTTCCAGAGGACCAGGTTACCTTTTGTCTGTATCAGTACATATTAATGTATTATATAGGTCTTCAGTTGGGGAATCGTAGAGTTGATAGTGGGGGACCAAAAGGTGGGGTAGCAGAGAGGGGACCTAATAACGTTCAGAGGATTCTCGAGAGGGACGAAGATAGGAACGGAGGGAGTGTAAGGTCTCAGACAAGAATTGACACCGGTCGTACTAGGATAGGTGGTACTCAGTCTACTCTAGTACAGTGATGAGGTTCACGAGGCTACCGAGGGTAAAGTGAGACTCGTTTTGGTTTCAGAAATTTCCCGGACGTTCTGGGATTTACTAGACCAGGAATCGGTGTAGAAACTAGACAAGTGGGTGACGATAGGGGGAACGAGGGAGGTAATCTCGACAAGGAACGACAAGGAGTTTGTTCGGTGTACGAGGAGAGAATCCCAGAAACGAGGTCGACAAAGGGGACAGATCCTGTAATAAGGAGGTTTATCGACAAACCGAGTAAGAAAATGGAGGAAGTCCAGAAACGAGTTTACAGATAAGAGTTATTTCAGATAGGACTAGTACGACGAGACAAAAAAGGGTAACATGCATAATAGAAAAGTATACAGTAGTCAAAATAAAGAAATGTATATACCGAAAAATAAACAAGTAATAATAAATAACAGACAGAAGGGAATTATTTTCTATTCAAGGTACTACTGTCTCTAATAAAAAAATTAGGTGACACAAGTGAATACATAGGACTCCCGAACTTTTTTCGTGACCGTGTATCTTCCTTGAGTTATTTATAACTTACTTTCTACACAGTACTACCTGTATACATGTTTCGTGATACTCTCGTGGTTAACTACCTTTCGGAAGGTGGGTTTCATCTTCAAAGTATTCACCCACTGTAGACTTAACACTTAACTTTATAATCATCCTCAACAGTCAGGCTGGTTTCCCCTCTTTATTGAGACCATAAATCGTTCCTGGATACTGTTATACAGTCCGTGATACGGTCCGGGATCCTCAAGTCTCTAGTTATTCTGTAAAAGTTTACCGAACGACAGATGACCCTCAGTCGGTCCTTCCTCATGTCTCAACCCCATCACAATCATATCGTTTCTTCGTTCGTGATCTACGTCCCCAACCCCCACCCTCTTCAACCTCCTCCAGTTTCTTGACCTCGAGCAAGTTCACCTACTTTGATCTCGACTCATCACTTCCCACTTTATCTTATTCGGTACACTTCTGTCCCCCTTCCGTAAAAACCGTCTCCCTCACCCTACATGTTTCTGCGTATCTGCTCACGCTTGAATCGTGTGAATCATACCGATTCGTCTGACACTGTTTCGCAACCCCTCTCTTCTTCGATCGGTCCATCCGTTCCGACCTCGCACATCCGGTGTGATTCACGGACCATGTTTCACTCCTCGAGACCCTTCTCAAAAGTTCTCTCCTCACTGTACAGGTCTGTGTGTCAAATCCTTCTAGGAGACCTACACATGTTAAATCCGTTAATCTAAAGGACTCTAATCACTAAGTAAAGGAGGTTAGTGTCCTGTTTCACGTCGTTGAGGGGAGTTTTACAAGTCAACCTCCCTACACCTCGTATCGTTCCTATTATGTGTTCCGACCTCTACGAACCCACGAACCTGAGAACAGGATATTACCCCGGTAACATTTCGAAAGGATGGAACCTCTCCCAAAGTGACACCCCTCGAAGGACCTTCTTGAGTGTGAAGACGGACAGAGAAACGTCTCGTATGGAACAGGGAAGGATAAGGAAACCTGTCTTACTTCAAGTGTTAGTTCTCTGGAAGGGACTCCCGTGCACCTTTTCCAAGAAGGTTTTTTGGAAGGTCTTGTGTAAGTTTTTTTAGGACCCTGATTTAAAGACATGGAAGGTACCGGCCCCGGAGTAAGCTCCTAGGACCCCTAAGGACGGAAAGTTAGTAGGGTAATGGTGTCAACCATTCGAAAGGTCGTAGAAACCTGGTGGGACCAGGAACTAAGGGGGGTAGGTCGGGAGTTCAGGGTCCCCCGGACCGTGTGTCGACCCTACCCGTTACCCTTAAGGCCACCAACACCAACTCTCGTCCCATCCCTCCTGTTGATGCGTCTATTCTCAACACCGTCCTCCCTGTCCTCCCTGTCTCAAGTTGACGACGGTACTCCCGTAGTAATAAGTGTGTACACGGAAGTCGTGAGAGGATTCAAATGAGAGTAAGAGAATTCGTACGTACTCTAATCCATAAACCTCTTGTACCCTGTCCCACCCCAACCTCGTCCCTCTTTCTTATTTCCTCCATCTCCCCTGGTTCTATGGCTCATAGTCATACATTGAAGGAGACTCCCTACCATCAAACTCAACTCCCCCTTCCAGACTACGAACAGAGAAGAGGACGGGGTGTCAACCCCTCGGGGACGGTTAAGGGTCCTATTTCTTCGGTTTGTTCCTCTGTCACCTGTTCATGGTACGTGAGATGTAGTTACGGGAAGCCTTCGACAAACTACTCGTGTTTCAAGTCATACCAGACAGACTCTGGGTCCTCGACTGTTAGCAGATTGTCTTCAACCTAAAGGGGTAATAACTTGAGGGTTTCGTAACTCCCTAGGTTCTTCCCGGTGTTCCTTTCCTCTTAGACCCTTCTCCCCTCCTAGAACCCCAACTTACTACTCCGGTCGGTTCGGTCTTTCATGAATTACTCAGTCAGACTCCTTCCTTGGTCTCAATACCCCTTCTGACCCGTTGTTGGGTCAAATCGTTCGTCAGAGAACACTCATGTGTCTCAGAACATTCCGAGACACACGGTCAATAAAACCGAAGGATTAAGGTTGGTTGAGACTAGTCTCCTTATTCTTCGGTTTCTTATGGTACAAGAAGGAGGAGTCGGAATTATTGTGGTGTGGTAGTGACAAATCCAACTCCGAATCTTCGAAAAAAAAAAAAAAAAATCTAAAAATGAAAATAAAAGTAATTAATTTTTGGTAGAGTAAATACAGTTATTTATGAAAAAGGGTAGTAACAGTTAGAACAAAGGATAAAAATACAAACCGATAAAACATAAACAGACACTTAAAATTTGTATATGTATATGTAAATGTACGGTTATCAAAACAGTAACAAAATCAATTTTATTCCTACTACCCTAGTGTACTTCTTATGAAAAGACTTTGAACGTAAACAGGAGGTACTATAAAACACCGTTAGGTGACTCTTTGGAAGAATTCTTGTCCCTACCAAACAAAGGAAAATCCGGGAAAGGAATGTTAAATCCCCGATGGTGTTCCATTTGGCCACTGGACTCGACACTCAAGGATTAGGTTCGTCCGTACTAAGGGAGTCGATACTATGTAAAGATGTGACCGTTTTTCAAAGAACTTTTAATATGGTGAAGAACTTGAAGGGACCCTCAGGTTACCAATTCTGAGGTACGCAGGTTACGTCCCCCGTACCCAAGTTAGGGACCAATTCCTTGATTCTAGGATGCACGACACGGTGAGCCATTTTTTTATTATTTTTATTTAAAATTTTATTTTTTTATACGACAAAGAAGATACTTTATTTCGAGATCTGTATATTTAGATCTACATTAATAAAGAATTAATGACACATACCAAGTGATGACCCTAAGGGACTTTGGGTTGGTCTTTCGGCCAGACACCTCTTGTGAAAAGGAGAACACATACACACGTACAAGAGTCAGTGAGTCAGTACAGACTGTGAACCGCTAGGATACCTGACATCGGGTGGTCCGAGGAGACACGTACCCTAAAAGGTCCGTTCTTATGGCCTCACCCAACGGTAAAGGAAGAGGTCCCCTAGAAAGGTTGGGTCCCTAACTTTGACGCAGCGAACGTAGAGGACGTGACCGTCCACCTAAGAAATGATGACGCGACGGACCCTTCGCGTAAAATAAGACGTGGACCATCTTTCCACCGCCCTACCTTAGTTTTGACGACGTGTCACATCCTGTGTCCCGTCTTGGTACTCTTGGACTCATCGGGTAGAGAGGACTAGGGTGTATTGGTGGGACCCAGTCCTCCCTCCCGTGAATGTTCTGGTGCATGGTCGACACTCACATGAAATACAGTTCTTGGATGATTCTCCTTAAGGAACCACCAGGTCACCAATCATGAGTCGGGAAAGTGACAGTTCCCGGGTCAAAGTTAGGAACCAACCCTTTTATTCTAGGGTACTCGGTGCACCGTATCGGTTTTTTTTCATTATTATTTCTTGGATGGTACATGGTCTCTGATACGGTAGTAAAAGTGTCGGAGACAGAGACTTACGATTGTGGGGAGTTCTAACGGTGGTAGAGGTAAAGTGTCATCGACCCCGAAGGGTCCACCGAGTCTGTCATCTCTTAGACGGGAGTCACACCCTCTGGGTTCAAGTTAGGGACCCAACCTTGCTAGGGGACCTCTACCTTTACCTTTAGGTGAGGTCATAAGAACGGACCTCTTAGGGTACCTGTCTCCTCGGACCACCCGATGTGTCAGGTGCCCCAGCGTTTCTCAACCTGTACCAACTCACTGAGTGTGTGTGTGTGTGTGTTTTGAGGATCTCCACTTCATTAAACGGGTTTCGGTGAGATTTCGACAAAGATTATCTTTTGGGTGGTGTGGAGGGTAAGGAGTAAAGGACCTCTGGATAATTAGTTAGTCGAAGTAAAGGGATTTAATCCATACCACGTGATTCGCACCCGCCGGCGCTGGGCCGCGTGATTCGCGCCGGCTCTCCTCAATGGGGTGCAAGCTCCAGTCCCCGTCGTCGGCTCTCACGGTCCGATACTGCCACGTCCTTACCGGCTCTCCTCGATGGGACGCAGACTCCGGTCCCCGCCGGCCCTCTTCGGTGGAACGCGGCCTCCGGTCCCCGCCACCGGGACTCCTCGGTGGGGCGTGGGCTCCGGTTCCAACCGCCGGCCCTCCTCGTTGGGCGTCGTTGGGTAGACGACGTGCCTGTGTCCTCCCGGATCTCCTCGATAGGGTGCAACTTCCAGTCCTTCCCGCCGTCATTCCTCTATGGGGAGTAGGTTCCATCCCTCGTCGCCGACACGAAACGATCTCGTCGGCACTTCTCTATGGGGTGTGGGTTCCATTCTCTTTGGGTTCATTCTACCATCCACAACGTTCTCCCGTAGTCTCCCGTCTGTGTGACTTTGGTATGAGTGTCTTTTGATCAGTTAGATTAGTGTGATCCTGGTGTCGGAACAGATTGAGTTACTTTGGTTCGGTACGGACGCCCCGTTGGGTTCTACCCACCCAGTACCACCTCTCCAGACTGTCTTACACCAGGTGACCTCTTCCCTTACCGTTTGGTGAAGTCATAAGAACGGAACTCTTGGGGTACTTGTCATACTTTTCCGTTTTACTATCCTATGACTTTCTCCTTGAGGGGTCCAGTCATCCACGGGTTATACGATGACCTCTAGTCACCTCTTTATTGAGGTCTTTCTTACTTCCCTACCTCGGTTTCGTTTTTGTTATGGGTCGACACCTACACTGACCACTATCTTCGTTCTAGGCTACGACATTTCTCGTTATAACGTATCCATGGACCTTACAGTCCAGGTACTTAGTTCCGTTTAAGTTTGTTCTCTACCGTTCTCACTTGCAACTGTAAGATCCTTAGTCACTTGATTTTACCTGACCTTACCCACTTAAATTGAGTCTACTGGTAATATAGATGATGACNAATCTTCTTTACCTCATCGGTAGTACCAGTTGTTTTCTCAGACTTTACGTCATGAACCTACGTTAGAGTTTTTGCTGTCTTACTAGAGACAAGCAGAGGTTCCGTTTGGTAACTTATAGTGTCATTAGGTTCAGATACGGGGTTAGTCATTACGACTTCTTCGACATCAACTTGCCAAAATACTTCTGGATGTTCTGGAAGATCTTGATTGTGGGTTTTTTTCTACAGGAAAAGTAATATCCCCTGACCTTACGTTTTCATCCTTTAGTTCTTTGTGGACCTCATTGTCCGTTTAAGTCGAAACCTTATACCTTACTTCGTCCCGTTTCTGATTATCTCAAAACGGTTCGTTTACGTGACCAGTATCGTTTGTGGGAGAAGGTTGTTGTGTTCTCTTCTGAGATGTGTACCTGTAGTGGTCTACCAGTTGTGGCTTTAGTCTAACTAATATAAGAAACGTGGGTTTCTACCTCTTCGAGATATGTCAGTTGTTTTTGTTATGGTCCTCGACTGACACCGAGTCTAGTACTTGAGGAATGATGGTTTAAGTCGGAGTTTAACTTCTTTCATCCCTTTTGGTAATCTGGTAAGTCCATACTGGATTTAGTTTAGGGAATACTAATATGTCACCTTCACTCTTTATCTAAATTCCCGGATCTAGACTATCTATCTCACGGACTACTTGATACCTTACTCCAAGCACTGTAACATGTCCTCTGTCCCTAGTTCTAGTAGGCATACCTTTTCTTTACGTTTTTTCGTTTTACCGACAGACCCCTCCGGAATGTTTATCGACACTTTTCTTCTCTTCGCTTTTCGTTTCCTCTTTTCCTTTCTATATTCGTAGACTTACGTCTCAAGGTTTCTTANCTCTATTCTTTCGGAAGAAGTCACTAGTTACGTTTTTTTATCTCCTTTTCTTGTCTTACCCTTTCTGATCTCTAGAGAAGTTCTTTTAATCTCTACGGTTCCCTTGTAAAGTACGTTTCTACCCGAGCTATTTCCTGTCTTTACCAGACCTGGATTGTCTTCGTCTTCTATAATTCTTCTCCACCGTTCTAATGTGTCTTCTTGATATGTTTTTTCTAGAAGTGTTGGGTCTATTAGTGCTACCACACTAGTGATTAGATCTCGGTCTGTAGGACCTTACACTTTAGTTCACCCGGAATCTTTCGTAGTGATGCTTGTTTCGATCACCTCCACTACCTTAAGGTCAACTTGATAAAGTTTAGGACTTTTTACTACGACACTTTCACGACGTGAGTTATACGGTCGTTTAAACCCTTTGGGTCGTCACCGGTGTCCTGACCTTTTCCAGTCAAAAGTAAGGTTAGGGTTTCTTTCCGTTACGGTTTCTTACGAGGTTTGATGGTGTGTCAACGTGAGTAGAGTGTACGATTCATTACGAGTTTTAAGAGGTTCGGTCCTAAGTCGTTATGTACTTGGTACTTGAAGGACTACAAGTTCGACCAAAATCCTTTCCGTCTCCTTGGTCTCTAGTTTAACGGTTGTAGGCGACCTAGTACCTTTTTCGTTCTCTCAAGGTCTTTTTGTAGATAAAGACGAAATAACTGATACGGTTTCGGAAACTGACACACCTAGTGTTATTTGACACCTTTTAAGACTTTCTGAACCCTTATGGTCTGGTGGACTGGACGGAGAACTCTTTAGATATACATCCAGTTCTTCGTTGTAAATCCTGACCTGTACCTTGTTGTCTGACCAAGGTTTTTCCTTTTCCTCATGTAGTTCCGGCATATAACAGTGAGACGAATAAATTAAATATACGTCTCATGTAGTACTCTTTGCGACCTGACCTTCTTTGTGTTCGACCTTAGTTCTAACGGCCCTCTTTATAGTTATTGGAGTCTATACGTCTACTGTGGTGGGAATACCGTCTTTCACTTCTCCTTGATGTTTCGGAGAACTACTTTCACTTTCTCCTCTCACTTTTTCAACCGAATTTCGAGTTGTAAGTCTTTTGTTTCTAGTACCGTAGGCCAGGGTAGTGAAGTACCGTTTATTTACCCCTTTGTCACCTTAGTCACAGTCCGAAATAAAAAGATCCGAGGTTTTAGTGACGTCCACCACTGACGTCGGTACTCTAATTTTCTGCGAATGAGGAAAGTTCTTTTCAATACTG
Organism: Capra ibex; assembly: GCA_006410555.1. NCBI lineage: Eukaryota > Metazoa > Chordata > Mammalia > Artiodactyla > Bovidae > Capra > Capra ibex. Next base: position 9,554,059 of record SJYO01038709.1, on the reverse strand, counting down.
GTTGGATCTATCATATAAGTTTTCGTCTCTGTAATGAAACGGCTGATTCCAGGCAGATCAGTTCCGATACCAAAAGGGACACCAGTACATACCTACACTCTCAACCTGACACTTCTTCCGACTCGCGGTTTCTTAACTACGAAAAGTTGACACCACAACTTCTTCTGAGAACTCTCAGGGAACCTCACGTTCCTCTAGGTTGGTCAGGTAAGACTTCTAGTCGGGACCTAAAGAAACCTTCCTTACTACAATTTTGACTTTGAGGTCATGAAACCGGTGGAGTACGCTTCTCAACTGAGTAACCTTTTCTGAGACTACGACCCTCCCTAACCCCCGACCTCCTCTTCCCCTACTGACTCCTACTCTACCGACCTACCGTAGTGCCTGAGCTACCTACACTCAGACTCACTTGAGACCCTCAACCACTACCTGTCCCTCCGGACCGCACGACGTTAAGTACCTCAGCGTCTCAGCCTGTGCTGACTCGTTGACTTGACTTGACTTGACGTGGGATGAATATAATCTAGTATTCACACCCATTTTACTGTACCTAAGATGAGGTTCACCAGGGTCCAATTCGGAGTACCTTTTATTACACAATTAATTTATTTGAAAATTATTGTTGTCTTACCTTAACTCTCAGGTCTTTGTTTGAGATGTAAATACCAGTTAAAAACGGTTCCCACGGTTCTTTTAAGTTACCACGTCCCTCTCATCAGAAAAATTATTTACTACGTCCATGTTGACCTATAAGTGTAACTTTTCCTACTTCAACCTTGGGATGGAGTATGGTATATACTTTTAATTGAGTTTTTCCTAATGTCACTCTCGAATTTGACATTGAGAACCTTCTTTTGGATCCCATCAAACGACCGGAACCTAAACCGTTACCAAAGAATATATACTGTACTTTTTGCGTTTGTCATTTTCTTTTTTTTTTGTCTATTCAACTTGAAGTAATTTTAATTTTAATCCCGAAGAGACCACTGAGTCACCATTTCTTAGGTTGACGGTCACGTCCTCTGTGCCCAAGTTAGGGACTAGGTCCTTTTAGGGTGTACGGAGCCTCGTTGATTCGGGCACACGGTGTTGATAACTTACACACGAGATCTGGGGTCCTCGGTGTTGATAAATCGGGTGTACGACGTTGATGACTTCGGACACGTGGGATGCGGGTACGAAGTGTTGTTCTTTTCGGTATCGTTACTCTTCGGGTATGTGGTGTTGATCTCTCACCGGGGGTGAGAGACGTTGGTCTCTTTTCGGGTGTATCGTTGCTTCCGGGTCGTGTCGGTTTTTATTTATTTATTTTAATATATTTTTACCTGTGAAAATACGAAGTTTCCTGTGATAGTTCTTTCACTTTTCAGTTATGTGTCTTACCCTCTTTAAACGTTTATTACATAGACTACTCTTAGATCATAGGTCTTGTACATTTATCGAATGTTGAGTTGTTGTTTACTGTTAGGTTAATTTTTACCCGTTTCCTTTTTTTTACCCGTTTCATAAACTTATCTGTATAAGAAGGTTCCTTCTATTTGTTTACTTTCTTCACTTTCAGTGAGTCAGCACAGGTTGAGAAACACTGGGGTACCTAATATGTCAGGTACCTTAAGAGGTCCGGTCTTATGATCTCATCCATCGGAAAGGGAAAAGGTCCCCTAGGAAGGTTGGGTCCCTAGCTTGGGTCAGAGCTTGGGTCCAGAACTTGGATCCAGAGGGTGTAACATCCCCCTAAGAAATGAACGACTCGGTGGTCCCTTCGGGTATGTTTCTACGAGTGAATAATTATTGATAATCTCTGTCCATTATGTTTTGAACCCGAAAAACGTAGGGGCCACCGAGTCTGTTATTTCTTAGACGGATGTTACACCCTCTAGACCCAAGTTAGGGACCCAACCCTTCTAGGGGACCTCTTTCCTTACCGATGGGTGAGGTCATAAGACCGGGTCTCTTAAGGTACCTGACATGTCAGGTACCCCAACGTTTCTCAACCTGTGCTGATTTACTGAAAGTGTATCGGTTATGTTTTGGTGTTACTCTATGGTAAAGTGTAGGAGTAGCCTGTACTGATTGGCTGAAGTGAAGTGAAGTGAAGAAATGAAGTCCTATTGAAATGAAAAAATTTAATTAAATAAATAAAATTATCTTCCGATTAATGTTATAACATCACCAAAAGCGGTATATAGCTGTACTCAGTCGGTGCCCACATGTACACAAGGGGTAAGTCTTAGGGGAAGGGTGGAGGAAGGGATAGGGTAGGGGGTCCCAGTAGGGTCACGTGATCGGGACTCATGGGACAGAGTACGTAGCTTGGACCTGGTCTCTAGACGAAGTGTTTACTATTATATGTGCAAAGTTGTGACGGGAGAGTTTAGTAGGGTAGGAGTGGAAGAGGGTGTCTCAGGTTTTCTGACAAGAAATGTAGACACAGAGAAAACGACAGAGCGTATGTCCCAATAGTAATGATAGAAAGATTTAAGGTATATATACGTAATCATATGACATAACCACAAAAAGAAAGACTGAATGAAGTGAGACATATTATCCGAGGTCAAAGTAGGTGGAGTAATCTTGACTAAGTTTACGTAAGAAAAATTACCGACTCATTATAAGGTAACGTATATACATGGTGTCGAAAGAATAGGTAAGTAGACGGCTACCTGTAGCTCCAACGAAGGTACAGGACCGATAACATTTGTCACGACGCTGCTTGTGACCCCATGCACACAGAGAAAGTTAAGACAAAAGGAGCTGCACATACGGGTCGTCACCCTAACAAGCCAACATACCGTCAAGATCAAGGTCAAAAAATTCCTTAGAGGTGTGACAAGAGGTATTACCGACATGATCAAACGTAAGGGTGGTTGTCACATTCTCCCAGTCCTACTGAAATTATTTTTTTTTTCTCTGTCATTGTTCACAAACACTCCTATACCTCTTTGACCTCGGAAATTCCGTAACGACTATCTTTGTATTTTATCATGTCGGGGAAACCTTTTGTCGAACCGTCAAACAGTTTTTAAATTTGTTTAAATAGTAGTCAGTCAAGTCAACGAGTCAACACAGACTGAGAAACACTGGGGTACCTGACGTCGTGCAGTCCGAAGGTACAGGTAGTGGTTGAGGGCCTCGAATGAGTTTGAGTACAGGTAGTATACTAGGTAGTTAAGGTGAGGGTGTGTATATGAGTTTCTTGACTTTTGTGTACCAGTGTGTTTGTAAACATATACCTACTAATGTCGTGTTGATAAATGTGTCCGTACGGAGTAAAATAACACAAAGTTAAATAACACGAAACACCTATTACGTTAAAAATCTTTAACTTTCAAACACCGTTGTGATATACCTTGTTTAAATAGTCGTGTTAAAAGGGTTGTCATAAACGAGTGAGGACAGAGACACAGTGTAAAACCATTAAGAACGTTATGGAGTTCGAAAAAGAAGTAATAATACGAACAATACCACTAGACGCCAGTCACTAGAAACTACAATGATGATATTGAGCAACTTCCGAGTCTATTATCGGAAAAAGTAGTTATTTCATAAAGAATTAATTCCATACATGTAAAAAAATCTGTATTACGATGGAGTGTGAATTATTTAACACATTGTAATGAAAATGTACGTGACCCTTTGGTTTTTCAAGTACACTGAATGGAATAACGTTGTAAACGAAATAACATCACCATACCTTGACTTGGGTGTTGTAGAGGTTGTACTCGGAGATTATCGTTTTTTCACCTTTGTTGTGTATCCAAGTAATCAACTACCTACCTTTTTGTTTTACACCATATCGATATGTTACTTTATAGTAAGTCGGTATTTTCCCTACTTCATGACTATGTACGGTGTTCTACTCGGAATGTTTGTAATATGATTCTTTTTCTTCGGTCTTTTTATTTCGATATATAACGTATAAAGGTAAAGGTACTTTACAAGTCTCATCCGTTTTATATGTCTATGTCACTCTCTGTCTTTCTCTTTGTCTCTCAGTAACAGTCCCTGACCTGTTTCTTCACTACCCCTCACTGACGATTACTTTTATAACACGTTAATCTATCTTCACTACCAACGTGTCCCGAAGGATCCACCGAGTAACCCATTTCTTAAGCGGACGGTTACGTCCTCTGGATTCTCTGAGTCCAAGCTAGGGGCCCAACCCTTCTAGAGGACCTCCTCTCGGCCCTTTGGGTGAGCTCATAAGAACGGACCTCTTAGGGTACCTTTCTCCTCGGACCGTCCGGTGTCAGGTGTCCCAGTGTCTCAGCCTGTACTGACTTCGCTGACTCGTGTGTACGTGTTACCGACGTGTTGGAACGCTTGTACGATTTTAAGTAATTTAAAGTGTGAAATTTTACCACATAAAATACTATATAATATTGGTTCAATGTATGTTGAGTTGTCCGGTCATTTAACTCTGTTCCACGACCCCGTTCCTTTTTGATAAAATAAGTCTTTTGATCGTTTGGTTTTTCCACCGATTAACTACAGAATTTCTTGGTAGAGTTAAGTACCATCTTAAGTTTGTAAAAAATAAGAGTTCTTTCCCCTGCGTCTCCCCTAATTCTGGTTATTCACTGTAGGTCCTCGGTTCTTCCCAGGTTCCTACCAACACTTTTGAGAAACGAGAATCGGTCAACTGAAACCAACTACACTCAGACCAGTACTACAAGGACATTTAGAACTATTCTGTTAAAAACAAGTATGAAAGAATCAAGGGACACTCTCTGTTGAAAGTCCATTCTGTTACAAACGTGTTTAGGATTCGACATTCGTTTTAATGAAATCACTAATTGTACAGATGTACGTCCCGATTCGTCTCAAAATACTGAGTCCCTAAATTCGTCGTCTTTTGTATCAATGTAATACCTCAGTCTCCACGGTTCAAAGAGGATGTTTGTACTACGTCCGTCCCCTGTGACCGTCTTCCCTCCCAGACAAGGGTTCTCCCGGACTGTGTCAGGACGAACCAACATTATCCTTAATATGGAGTTTTTTCATTGGAAAATCAAATTCCCCTTTTCATACTCGACATAATTTCAAACTTTTAGTGTCAATTTTTACAATTGTCAATGATAAAACTTTACTGACATCTAAGTGTCCTTCGGCGTTTTTTATCTCAGGTAAATCGGGAAATGAGTCGGAGGGTGTTACCATTAGAATATATTAACATCCTGTTATAGTTTTGTCCTTTAACTGTGTGTACAATCTGATGTCCGGAATAAGTCAAAAGTGTTAAAAATATGTATGAGTAAACACACACACATACACATAGATGTGTCAAACTAGGGTATATATGTAAACACATTGGGGTACTAGTAGTCCTATATCTTAACGAAGTAGTGGTATCTCCTTGAGGGAGTATTATGTGGACATATTAGTGTGTGGAGGTGAAAGTACGGACAGAGAACCGTTACTGACTGGACAAGAGGTAAATATAACGAAACAGTAAAGTTCCTACAATGTCAGTCGGAAGACATAGGTTCTAAAGACGTAGGTGTCTAAGTTGGTGTCTAGTTCTCATAACAGTCCAGTTTTTATAAACTTTGTCAGTCTCTTTTTAAGGTCTTTCAAGGTTTTCCTTTTTGAACTTAATCGGTGTTCGTTTTTTGATGAATGTACCGTAATATAATCCATAATACATAATCCATAATACATAGTCCAAATAATGCCACCTTTCGTTTCTTCTTGACTTTTCGGAGAACTACTTTCACTTTCTCCTCTCACTTTTTCAAACGATTTTTGAGTTGCAAGTCTTTTGATTCTAGTACCGTAGACCAGAGTAGTGAAGTACCGTTTATCTACCCCTTTGTTACCTTTGTCACTGTCTGAAATAAACCTCACCCCCGAGGTTTTAGTGACGTCTACCACTAATGTCGGTACTTTGATTTTCTACAAACGAGGAACCTTCTTTTCAATACTGGTTGGATCTGTGGTATGACCTTTCGTCTCTGTAATGAAACGGCTGTTTCCAGACAGATCAGTTTCGATGTCAAAAAGGTATCAGTACACACCTACACTCTCAACCTGACATCTCTTTCGACTTACGACTTCTTAACTATGAAAACTTGACACCACAACCTCTTCTGAGACCTCTTAGGGAACCTGACGTTCCTCTAGGTTGGTCAGGTAGGGGTTCCTTTAGTCAGGACTTATAAGTAACCTTCCTGACTACGACTTCGACTTTGAGGTTAGAAAACCGGTGGACTACGTTTCTTGACTGAGTGACTTTTTCTGGGACTACGATCCTTTCTAACTTCCACCCTCCTCTTCCCCTACTGTCTCCTACTCTACCAACCTACCGTAGTGACTGAGCTACCTGTACTGAAACTCATTGAAGACCCTTAACCACTACCTGTCCCTTCGGACCACACGACGTCAGTACCCCAGAGTTTTCTCAGTCTGTTCTGACTCGCTGACTTGACTTGACTACATAGTCCACGTACTTTTCCACAAGTTGTACCGATTAGTAATCTCTTTACGTTTATTTTTGGTGTTACTCTATAGTGGAGTGAGGACAGTCATAGTCAAGTCAAGTCAAGTCAGCGAGTCAGCAGAGGCTGAGAAACGCTGGAGTACTTAGCGTCGTGCAGTCCGGAGGGACAGGTAGTGGTAGAGGGCCTCAAGTGAGTCTGAGTGTAGGTAGCTCAGCCACTACGGTAGGTCGGTAGAGTAGGAGCCAGCAGGGGAAGAGGAGAACGGGGGTTAGGGAGGGTCGTAGTCTCAAAAAAGGTTACTCAGTTGAGAAGAGTACTCCACCGGTTTCATGACCTCAAAGTCAAAATCGTAGTAAGGAAGGTTTCTTTAGGGTCCCAACTAGAGGAAGTCTTACCTGACCAACCTAGAGGAACGTCAGGTTCCCTGAGAGTTCTCAGAAGAGGTTGTGGTGTCAACTTTTCGTAGTTAAGAAGCCGCGAGTAGGAAGAAGTGTCAGGTTGAGAGACCGATAGGAGTTTTTCTTATGTTTATTGTTTGTAGTCGTTTCTACACCTCTTTACCCTTAGGAACATGTGACAATCACCCTTACATTAAACCCGAAGGGAACATCGAGTCAGCCATTTCTTAAACGGACGTCACGTTCTCTGGGCCCAAGCTAGGGACCCGACCCTTCTAGGGGACCTCTTCCTTTACCGTTGGGTGAGGTCATAGGAACGGACCTTTTAGAGTACCTGTCTCCTTGGACCACCTAACGTCAGGTACCCCAGCGTTTCTCAGTCCGTGCTGACTCGCTGATTGTGTGATACCTTTTCATAGTTATCATACTTAAAAGGAGTTTTTTGATTTTTATCTTGACGGTACACGTACGTGTGTTTCACCGAAGTCAGGACAGTCTGAGACACTAGGGTCCCTGACATCTGGAGGTCCTCAGAGACAGGTACTCTAAAGGGTTCGTTCTTATGACCTCACCCAACGGTACGGGAGGAGATCCCCTAGAAGGGTTGTTTGGGTATCTGGTTTGGGTACAAAGGACGTAACCATCCGTCTAAGAAATCGCGACTTGGTGGTCACTTCAGTTTGTATATCACACACACATACGTTTATCACGATACGCATCAGCAAGTCAGTACAGGTTGAGAAACGTCGGGGTACCTGACATCGGACGGTCCAAGGAGATAGGTACCCCTAAGAGGTCCGTTCTTATGACCCCACCCAACGGTAAGGGAGGAGATCCCCTAGAAGGGTTGAGTCCCTAACTTGGGTTCAGAGTGTAACGTCCACCTACGAAATGGTTGACTTGTTGGTCCCTTCGGATGTATATACATATATATGTGTTACCTTATGATGAGTCGGTATTTTTTATTACTTTAAAACGGTAAATGTTGTTGTACCTACCCGGACCTCCCATAATGCGAATCACTTTATTTGTCTCTTTCTGTTTGTGACATACAATGGTGGACATACACCTTAGAATTTTGATGTTGTCTGATCACTTATATTGTTTTTCTTTGTCTAAGTGTCTATATCTCTTGTTTGATCACCAATGGTATCCTTCTCTCATCTCCCCTCCCTTTTCTATCTTCATCTCCTAATTCTCTATGTTTAATGACACGTATTTTATTTAAGTGATGTTCCTATCTCCCTACCCAACCCCTCCCTCCACCCTCCCCCCAAGTCCTACCCCTTGTGCATATATGGGTACCGTCTAAGTACGACTACATACCGTTTTAGTTATGTTATAACATTTCATTGATCGGAGGTTAATCTTATTTATTCAAATATTATTTTTTATTATTTTACGTAGGTGTCATTTTTTTTTTTGTTCCTATATAACATGTAGTGTTCCTTATATCGGTTATAAAGTATCATTGATATTTTTATTATACTAGGTATTTTTAAAACTTAGTTATACAACATGTGGTCCTTGATTATATTATAATATTTAGTTGATATGGAGTTATTTTATTTATTTTATTTTAAATTTAATTATATACTTCCTCCTATACGTATACAACCCGAAGGGATCGTCGAGTCTACCATTTCTTAGACGGACGTTGTATCCTCTGCACCCAAGTTAGGGATCCAACCCTTCTAAGGGACCTCTTCCCTTACCGTTGGGTGAGGTCATAAGAACGGACCTCTTAAGGTACCTGTCTCCTAGGACCGTCCGATGTCAGGTACCCCAACGTTTCTTAGTCTGTGTTGACTCATTAATTGTGTGTGTGTGTATACGTATCCAATACACGTTTATGATGTAGTAAAATGTATTCCCCCGAATTTATAAACGTCTAAACCTATAAACGTTCCCCTACTTCACCCCTCACCAGGACTTCGGTTACGGGAATTGTAAGTAGGTTCCACAGTATATAGTTGTCAAGTAAGGAAAAATAACGACTCAACATAAGGTACCAGACTTACACGTTTTCAAATTGGTGAGTGGGTTACTTTTTATAAACCTAACGAAGGTCAAACCCCATAATAGTCATTTGAAAGATATTTGTTGGTACATGTTCAAAAACTCCCTTGTACAAAATAAAAAGACAGTATTTACGGATCCTCACGTTAGTACCCGATATATTCATTAACACATAAATCAAAATATTCTTTAACAGTGTGCTAAAAGATTTCACTGATATATTAAAAATGTAAGGGGAGTCGTTATATACTTCCTCATTCCAAGAGACGTAGAATCGGTCATAAACCATAACAATGACAAAAACAGAATCGGTAAGACTATGTATACATCACTATAGAGTGACGTCAAAATTAAACTTTAACCCTCCTAGTCAAAGTCGTGTGGTTACCACTACAAAAGTCAATTTTACAGATCCCCGTGAGTGGATCCGGGATGATAACTCCTGCTCGGGTGTTCTTGTAAAGGGATTCGTCTCGACTACAACACCGATCTGACCTGGTCGAGAACACCAAGAATAATACTAACATTCTACTTAGAATCGTTCTTGGTAGTCCCTTGAAATCTTTTTGTCCCAAGTAATGAGTATTCAGGACCTACCATGTATCGTGTATTGTCGGTGTGTCTCTCCAGTACCCCTCACCTCCTACCCCTCTGTCTTACACTTAGACCTCAAGACGGGAATAACCCTAGTTCCTGCCTCATGAGTCCTAAAGTGTTCGAGTAAGAAATAACCACTTAAATTTTGAATTTTCACACCTAGTTTCATGTCCTTCCTTTTTTGTCCCAGTGAGTACGAAAGTAAATAGATCCAGCAGGTCTCGAAAGATTTTCCCCTTGAAGTCCTCACCCTGTCGGACCGAGAAATAAAGAAACACATCGACCGTTACACAAATAAGCTCTACTTACAAAAACTTTACCTGTGAAGTCATTAGTTTTCGAACTACTGTCCGTAAATGTAATATTATTTTTTCGATTAACAGTCCGTGAATGTGATGTTAAAAGGATTACCGATTACTACAACTTTTTATCACAACTTTTTCGATCGAATTTTGAGTTGTAAGTATTTTGATTCTAGTACAGTATACCAGGGTAGTGAAGTACCGTTTATCTACCTCTTTTTCACCTTTGTCACTGTCTATAAGAAAGAACCCGAGATTTTAGTGACGCCTACCATTGACGTCGGTACTTTAATTTTCTACGAACGAGGAATCTTCATTTCGATACTGTTTGGATCTGTCTTATACTGTTTCCTCTCTAGTGAAACGTTTGTTTTCAAACACGTGGGTTTCGATACTAAAAAGGTCATTATTAAATGCCTACACTCTCAACCTGGTATTTCTTCCGACTCGTGGTTTCTTGACTACGAAAACTTAGCACCACGACCTCTCCTGAGAACTCTCAGGGAACCTGACGTTCCTCTAGTTTAGTCAGTTAGGATTTCCTTTAGTTGGGAAGGTTATAAGTAACCTTCCTGACTACGACTTTGACTTCGAGGTTATGAAACTCATGGACTACGCTTCTTGACTGAATAACCTTTTCTGGGACTACGATCCTTTTTGACTTCCGTTTTCTTCACCCGTCGTCTTCTACTTTACCAATCTATCGTAGTGGTTGAGTTACCTGTACTCAAACTCGTTTGAGGTCCTCTACCCCTTCCTGTCTCCTCGGACCGTACGATGTCAGGTACCCAAACGTTTCTCAGTCTGTGCTAAATCGTTGACTTGTTGTTGTTGTAGTTAACTATTATTCGACTCCATACTCACTTTTCCTCTTCTTATTTTTGTCTCACCCTCTCAATCCGTTCCTAAGTTAATGTATTCCAGAACCTCCAGTACCATTTATAAAACCTACAATCAGACTCACTCTACCCTTTCGTGACTTTTCAAAACTTATTCCTTCACTGTTATAGACTAGGGGAAATGAGTAGTGAAAAAAACTAGTCAAAAGAAGTTTAAACTTTTTTTAAAAGTGAAAGGGGTTATATACTCTTTTCATTACCGTTTAGTTATTTCTTAGTTCTTTCTGATATTGAATTTTTATTATAAAATCCCTTACTGGACCACCAGATCCTGAGTCCCGAGGGTGACGGTACCGGTCCCAGTTAGGAACCAACCCCTTGATTCTAAGGTGTTCGGTGTATCGTGTCGGTTTTTATTTATTTATTTATTCTATGAAATTGAGGTAATTACGTATTACTCGGTTCGTTATTAAAAACTGTTTTTGTAATAGAGAGAATTCCTGTGTATTTTTATCTCACTCACTAATTTTCTTTCGTAAAGTAGGACTGGTTTCATATGAAGACAAAGTCAAGTCAAGTCAAGTCAGTGAGTCAGTACAGACTGAGAAACACTGGGATACCTGACATCGTGCGGTCCGGAGGAACAGGTAGTGGTTGTGGGTCTCAAATGAGTTTGTGTACCGGTAACTCAACCACTACGGTAGGTTGGTAGAGTAGGAGACAGTGGGGGAAGAGGAGGGTGGAAGGTAGAAAGGGTCGTAGTCCCAGAAAAGTTTACTTAGTCAAGAAGCGTGGTCCACCGGTTTCATAACCTCAAAGTCGAAGTCGTAGTCAGGAAGGTTACTTATAAGTCTTGACTAAAGGAACTCCTACCTGACCAACCTAGAGGAACGTCAGGTTCCCTGAGAGGTCTCAGAAGAGGTTGTGATGTCAAGTTTTCGTAGTTAAGAAGCCACGAGTCGAAAGAAACATCAGGTTGAGAGTGTAGGTATGTACTGATGACCTTTTTGGTATCGAAACTGATCTACGTAGAAAAAAAAGTTCTCTCTTTATTTAAAACGATGTTTTAGTCTTAGTCCCCTCCCTTATAGACGTTCAGGACCATGTTTTCGTAACTTCCTCAAGGACCTTTTCAATTGACTTTAGTAACTTCTCCTTCCAATGATAAAGGTATGTCCACAGATTATAGTTATTTCGTCCTTAAAAACATTAGATGTCAACAGTATTTAGAGACGACAGTTCTTTATATTTAGTTCTGGACCGATATTTCGTCTCCACCAACTTGACAATCTAACAATCTAAGAGTCTCCTTGAGTCGGTACTTCTGAAATAACTTTATCCTCTCGTTCCCCAGTGATGAGTTCAACGGTATCTTTAATAGGGAGAAGTTTATAAATGGTTATATATGAGTCGAGTAACCGTTACTTTTGAAAGGTCTCTCTACTAGAATAAAATTTTACGTGAACCTTCCAGGATTCTCATTATTTCTTACGGATACAAGTGAACTCCTTATAAATCGTTTTTTTATACTGTAGCGGTAGGGTTTGAAGTTCTTGATATAAATAAGAAAAATTTTATAAGTCTACATGAAATGTATGGTGTATTAATAGGAAAATTTCACATGGTAAATCACCAGAAAGTATATAAGTGTCACCAGTAGAATCCAGTCGGGTACTCCTTTTTATTGGAGAGGGGTTTTCTTCGTAAATACGACATCGTAAAGATAAATTATAAAAATAATGTATTAATTATTCCTAGAAAACTTTCGTATATAAACCTAAAAGAAAGGAACAAGTAAATAAAAGTGATAGTTAAAACCATAAAATTCATAGTTTACTCAAAATTCCTTGTTTAATCTTACATAATATAACGTGATCCTATACTTAAATGGAATATTATCGAGTTACGGACTTAAACCAAACCCTTGGTTATCCAATGTTCAAGAAACGTTTGTTATACTAACGAATTAAATTTTTGAGTTCTCTCCCTGAAGAAACTACCAGGTCACCAATTCTTAGACGGACAGTCCCCAAGGGATCACCGAGTCTGTCATTTTCTTAGACGGACGGATGCGTCCCTTGTGACTAAGTTGGGGACCAGGCCCTTCTAGGGTGCACGGTGACCCGTTGATTCGGGTACACGGTGTTGATGACTTCGGACTCGTGAGATCCCAGGTACACGATGTTGATGACTACTTCGGACACATGGATCTCGGACACGAGACAGCCATTGTTCTCTTCGGTGGTGTTACTCTTCGGGTGCGTGGTGTTGATCTCTCATCTGGGATCTCTTTCGGGAGTACGTCGGTATTCATTTAATCAATTAAAATTTTTATTTTTGAGTTCTCTTATTTGATTAACAATCTGAATTATTCTCTCAAGTTAGTTCACCGATTTATGTTCTATCATATACGTTTTTAGTTTAAAAGGACATATGATAATTATTGGTTACTCTTTATAATTTCTCTTTTTCACTCCGGTTTTACCGTAATGAACACGATTTTGGGTACTACGGTTAGGATTCGGGTTCTATCGTCAAAACTGGAAGGGGTCTTTACACTAGATTAGTTGGTTAGACTTTAAAAATCAGTCATGGTTCCTCCATTGGACAGTGAACCCTGACGAGATAAACGGGTGAAGGGGAGGGATTCTCATCCTTCTCCGTTAGAGGATTAAGGGAAAGGGTATTTTTCTACAGAACCGGATTTTATTGGGAATGAAAATAAAACGATTATTGAAGGAGAGGGGTCGAAAGAAATTTTTGGAAGGTAAAACATGACGATGACCCTCCCAGGAAGATCAACAATCCACCTTACGACTGACTTATTACTTAACAGATCATTTATTTCGTTTAATCTAAAAGTTTAATTGAGTCAACTTAGAGCCGAAAACTGTCCTAACTCAGAGAGACGAATGTCAAGGAAATACCTAAGAAGGGAGACCTCTTTTACCCTCTCCCGAAGGAGTCGTGGATCTTTCTAAATAGGAACTGGGACCACAAAAGATCTGGTTTTGTCCTGGAGTTGGGTTATCGTGTTGTCATAATAGACTCACGTGTCGTTTTAATCACCGGTTCCAGGGAGTCTTGAACAAGTTGACTTCTTAACTTATCCTAGACACGTGTCTGTAGAGACTTTTCCGAAACGAGTTCACACGGTGTCCGGGAGCAAGTGAAGAAATGTTACCGACGAATTGTTCTCCCATAGTTCTCCCTGTTTCGTTTCTCCAGACTTCCCTATGTCTACTCCTCCTGTCACGGAACAATCCCCAACCTTCTCTAGAAGTCTGAGTGACGATGGGGTTCCAGGTTCCGACAGTGTCCCTTTGGGGGGAAAAAATCTGTGGGGGGGGGGCGGGTGTGTGTGTGTGTGTCTACTGTGGTGGGAATACCGTCTTTCGTTTCTTGATTTCTCGGAGAACTACTTTCACTTTCTCCTCTCACTTTTTCAACCGAATTTTGAGTTGTAAGTCTTTTGATTCTAGTACCGTAGACCAGAGTAGTGAAGTACCGTTTATCTACCCCTTTGTTACCTTTGTCACTGTCTGAAGTAAAAGAACCCGAGGTTTTCGTGACGTCTACCACCGACGTCGGTACTTTAATTTTCTACAAACGAGGAACCTTCTTTTCAATACTGGTTGGATCTGTCGTATAATTTTTCGTCTCTGTAATGAAACAGTTGTTTCAGGTAGATCAGTTTCGATACTAAAAAGGTCATCAGTATATACTTACACTCTCGACTTGATATTTCTTTCGACTCCCGACCTCTTAACTACAAAGTTGACACCACAACCTCTTCTGAGACCTCTCAGGGAACCTGACGTTCCTCTAGGTTGGTCAGGTAGGAGTTCCTCTGGTGAGGACTTATAAGTAACCTTCCTGACTACGACTTTGAGGTTATGAAACCGGTGGACCACGCTTCTTGACTAAGTAAACTTTTCTGGGACTACGACCCTTTCTACCTTCCACCCTCCTCTTCCCCCCGCTGTCTCCTACTCTACCAACCTACTGTAATGGCTGAGTTACCTGTGCTCAAACTCGTCCGAGGTCCTCAACCACTACCTGTCCCTTCGGACCGCATGACGTCAGGTACCCCAACGTTTCTCAGTCTGTGTTGACTCGTTGACTTGACTTGACTTGACTTGTGTGTGTCTTCGGTGGTGAAAGGGTCCACCACGATCACCTTTTCTTAGGTGGACGGTCACGTCCTCTGTGTCGTCTGTGTCCAAACTGGTGACCCAACCCTTTTCGGGGACCTCTTCTTTTACCGTCGGGTGAGGTCTTAAGAACGGACCTCTTAGGGTACTTGTCTCCTTGGACCGCCCGATGGGAGGTACTGACTCGTGGGTGTGTGTGTATGTATCTTTGGTGGTGTCAGAGTTCCGTATTGCAGACTCCTTTTTGATTCTTCAAAAATCTCGAATTAGAGACCGAGACTACTGGACTATTGGTCAAACGAAAGGTTTGAAGGTTATTGGTCAAACGAAAGGTTATAACGAAAAGTTATTGGTCAAACTAAAGGTGGGGGATGATAGGTGGGGGTGGGGTCATTGACTGTCTTTTGACTCAAATCCCTACCGGGTCCTGACCCTTGACCACTCAGCCTTCTGTCTCGACGACGACGATGACGATTCAGCGAAGTCAGTACAGACTGAGACACACTGGGGTATCTGCCGTCGGGTGGACCGAGGGGGTGGGGACCCTAAGAGGTCCGTTCTTGTGACCTCACCCAACGGTAAAGGAACAGGTTACGTACTTTCACTTTTCACTTTTCACTTTCACTTCAACGAGTGAGAAGCGCTGGGGTACCTGACGTCGGATGGTGCAAGGAGGCAGGTACCCTAAAAGGTCCGTTCTTATGACCTCACCCCACGGTAACGTAAGAGACTTCTGTCTCGTCAGTGCGGATATCGATCGACCTCCCCTTGAGGTGGGGGAACTGTTTGGGTTGTCAGACCTCTGTGTCGGGGTTTCGTAGACACGTTTGTGCAGGAGGGACTCCTATACGTCTCAGACCCTCGACGGAGTGAGGAATAGGGGTTCTAGAGAGGGTGGTATACTGTATATGTCTCGTAGTGTCCTGTGTGACAAAGATCTCTTAATCGTCAAGTCGTTTACACAGTCGTACTTAACGATAGACACGACGTAGTGAGTCCCGTGAGTTCGATAGTGTTGTGATAAGAAAATGATAAAATTGTTTACGAATACCTCAAGGTAAGTTATAGTGTCATTAAGTTCAGATACGGGTTGGTCATTACGACTTCTTCGACTTCGGTTTACCAAGATACTTCTGGATGTTCTGGAAGATCTTGATTGTGGGTTTTTTCTACAGGAAATGTAATATCCCCTGACCTTAGGTTTTCATCCTTCAGTTCTCTATGGACCTCATTGTCCGTTTAAACCGGAACCACATGTCTTACTTCGTCCCGTTTCCGATTGTCTCAAAACGGTTCTCTTGCGTGACCAGTATGGTTTGTGGGAGAAGGTTGTTGTGTTCTCTTCTAAGATAAGTACCTGTAGTGGTCTACCAGTTATGGCTTTTATGTCTAACTCATATTATTATGTCTAACTAATATAAGAGACGTCGGTTTCTACCTCTTCGAGGTTTGTCAGTCGTTTTTGTTCTGGCCCTCGATTGACACCGAGTCTAGTACTTGAGAAATAACGGTTTAAGTCTGAATTTAACTTCTTTCATCCCTTTTTGGTGATCTGGTAAGTCCATACTGGATTTAGTTTAGGGAATGCTAATATGTCACCTTCACTGTTTATCTAAGTTCCCTAATCTAGACTATCTCACGGACTTCTTGATACCTACCTCCAAGCACTGTAACATATCCTCCGTCATATTAAAGAAAAAGGGGTTCTTTTTCTTTACGTTTTTCCGTTTTACAAACGGACTCCTCTGGAATGTTTCTCGATACTTTTCTTCTCTTCCCTTTTCGTTTCCTCTTTTCCTTTCTATATGGGTAAACTTACGTCTCAAGGTTTCTTATCGTTCCTCTCTTTTCTTTCTGAAGGAGTCGTTGGTTACGTTTCTTTATCTCCTTTTGTTATCTTACCCTTTCTGATCTCTAGAGAAGTTCTTTTAACTCCATGGTTCCATAGAAACGTATTGTAAAGTACGTTTCTACCCGTGTTCTTTCCGGTCTTTGTCATACCTGGATTGTCTTCGTCTTCTATCATTCTTCTCCACCGTTCTTATGTGTCTTCTTGATATGTTTTTTCTGAAAGTACTGGGTCTATTGGTGCTGCCACACTAGTGAGTGGATCTCGGTCTGTAGGATCTTACGCTTCAGTTCACCCGGAATCCTTCGTAGTGATACTTGTTTCGATCACCTCCACTACCTTAAGGTCAACCCGATAAAGTTTAGGATTTTCTACTACGACACTTTCACGATATGAGTCATACGGTCGTTTAAACCTTTTGAGTCGTCACCGGTGTCCTGACCTTTTCCAGTCAAAAGTGACGTCAGGGTTTCTTCCCGTTACGGTTTCTGACAAGTTTGATGACGTGTTAACATGAGTAGAGTATGAGATCATTTCATTAAGAGTTTTAAGAGGTTCGGTCCGAAGTTGTCATACACTTGGTACTTAAAGGTCTACAAGTTCAACCTAAATCTTTTCCATCTTCTTCGTCTCTAGTTTAACGGTTGTAAGCAACCTAGGATCTTTTTCGTTCTCTCAAGGTCTTTTTGTAGATGAAGACGAAATAACTGATGTGGTTTCGGAAACTGACACATCTAGGGTTGTTTGACACCTTTTAAGAAGTTCTCTACACTTTCGGTCTGGTAGAATGGCCGGAGGACTCTTTAGACATACGTCCAGTTCTTCGTTGTCAATCTTGACCTGTACCTTGTTCCCTGACCAAGGTTTAGCCCTTTCCTCATGCAGTTCCGACATATAGCAGTGGGACGAATAAATTGAATATACGTCTCATGTAGTACGTTTTACGGTCCGATCTACTTTGTGTTCTACCTTAGTTCTAACGACCCTCTTTATAATTATCGGAGTCTATACTTCTACTGTGGTGTGAATTCCGTATTTCAATCCTTGACTCCTCGGAGAACTATTTTCACTTTCTCCTCTCACTTTTTCGACCGAATTTTGAGTTGTAAGTTTTTTGATTCTAGTACCGTAGGTCAGGGTAGTGAAGTACCGTTTATCTACCCCTTTGTTACCTTTGTCACTGTCTGAAGTAAAAGAACCCGAGGTTTTCGTGACGTCTACCACTGACGTCGGTACTTTAATTTTCTACGAACGAGGAACCTTCTTTTAGATACTGTGTGGATCTGTCGTATAATTTCTCGTCTCTGTAATGAAACGGTTGTTTACACCGTATCAGTTTCGATACAAAAAAGGTCGCTGACTTGACTTGACACCTTTGTCACAGTCAGAAATAAAAGACCCCGAGGTTTTAGTGACGTCTACCACTGACGTCGGTACTTTAATTTTCTGCAAATGAGGAAAGTTCTTTTCAATACTGGTTGGATCTATCGTATAACTTTTCGTCTCTGTAATGAAACGGCTGATTCCAGGCAGACCAGTTCCGATACCAAAAAGGTCACCAGTACATACCTACACTCTCAACCTGACACTTCTTCCGACTCGTGGTGTCTTAACTACGAAAACTTGACACCACAACCTCTTCTGAGAACTCTCAGGGAACCCGACGTTCCTCTAGGTTGGTCAGGTAGGAGTTCCTTTAGTCGGGACCCTAAAGAAACCTTCCTTACTACGACTTCGACTTTGAGGTCATGAAACCGGTGGACTACACTTCTCAACTGAGTGACCTTTTCTGAGACTACGACCCTCCCTAACCCCCGTCCTCCTCTTCCCTCGTTGTCTCCTACTCTACCGACCTACCGTAGTGACTGAGCTACCTGCACTCAGACTCACTTGAGGCCCTCAACCATTACCTGTCCCTCCGGACCGCACGACGCTAAGTGCCCCAGTGTTTCTCAGCCTGTGTTGACTCGTTGACTTGACTTGACTTGACTTGACTTTATTTAAGGAACTTGTTTATACGAGGATGAAGTCCCGGAAACACGAACGACTAGAGAGACAGATCTTACCGAGAAGGGAAACTATAGATATATGTAAGGGACTGGTTAGATGGATTTTACCGTGGAGAGAGGGTAGAGGGAAGTGCTAAACCGTATTATATAAGGAAACAACAACAGTAGGGAGGGATCTTATATTCGTAGTACACCTGTTCCTGGAACAAATCAAATCACGACTTTGGGGTCATGTATCTTGTGACGTATGTTATCAACCGTGTGTTATTTATAAACAACTTACTTATTTAATTACTCTAATTCATTTTATCTAAATGAATTCGGGAATAGGATCATTGACTGAAATTTTTAAAAATCTCTTTTGTACTCCGTTTTCTCCACTCCTTCCGGTCACGAGATACCACTGGATTTACACTTCCTTTAGGTTTTTTCTCCCCCCTATATACGTATGTACACCGACTAAGGGAAACGACATATCGTCTTTGATTGTGTTGTAACATTTCGTCGATATACATACACACACATATGAATCAGTACAGACTGAGAAACACTGTGGTGTCTGGCACCGGACGGTCCGAGGAGACAGGTACCCTAAAACGTCCCTCCTTATGAGGTCATTTTTAATTAAAGAATTTTTTTCTTTTCCACTCCTCCCTTCCGGATCCTACCTTACCAGTCGGGACTCCGTTTCTCGTACCTTCTTACTCGAACTTTTCCTCGATTCTTCGAATCGAGTTAGGGTAAATATCTGACTTTTCGTGAGTTTAGTTGAAACACCACTAAAATTACAAAAGACATTGATTGATTTGGACAGTAAAAACGTAAAGAAAAAGGGTTTCCATATTTTTAAAAAATTTTTGTTGTTTCAAAAGTTTAAAACCTTATTTCATATCTTTTTTTAAGAAGTATTAGAGTCCCTTTAAAAATAATTTTGTTGTGAGTTTGTACGTTTGGAATTTCCTTTCCCACCTATGTAAGTGTAATTTTAATTCTTGAAATTTTTTTAGAGAATTTTTTCTCTTTTCTGTCAGATGTTTGTTCCTATTTCTAGTAGGTAAGTTGTCTATAATAACTCGTGGTTATTGTCCTGTCATTACCAGGAATCCTATTTAATCATCTGTTCAGTTTTGTTTTAAAGACGGAAATTCCTCGTAAGATAACTTTACGTATTATACAACTCGTTTTCCCGGGTCCATGATAGGATTCATGAAATATATATATAATTGAGGAAATTAACCGTGTGTGTGTACATATACACACAGATACTGTTCAGATACTCAATTCATGAGGTGTCTACTCTTTTTACATCTAGTTTCTCCAATTCCTTTGACGCCGTGTCTCTAAATGACGGCCTCTAGTGTGTCAATAACTTCCCTCCTCGACCCTCAACTTGGATTAGACCAAGGTCTCTGATATGACTGTAAGTGTCGTGGGTTGACTGTTTCCTAATCATAACCATTTATGATTAAACAGTTCTCTAGGATGTATAGTTGTTCATTTTCTATTGATAATCCTTTTACTCATTTTCTACATTTGTTCCTCAAAGGTCTTCTTTACACTGGGTATTCAAATTCTTGGTTACGAGTTGGAGAAATCATTTATCCCTTTATGTTTAAGTTTGACGTTTTCCATCGTAAACTGTGATTTAACCGTTTTTGAAATTTCAATTTCGGTTCACAATCCTATACCTTGTTGCACTTGGGTGTGGGACGACTTTCGTATACTACATTAGTGAAACCCTTTGTTAGATCGTACAGGATCATTTTGTCTTAGACTGGGTTTGGATACTAAGTCGTCATGGTGAGGATGCGTATACGGGATCTCTTTGAAAATGTGTACTCGTGATGTTATGTACCTATTCTTACAGGATCTTTGTTCCAAATACTATCGTTTTTATTCGACCTTTGTTTGGTTTACAGGTAGTTTATTCTGGTACCTATTTATTTGGTGTCATGTAGATAGGTATAAGTATCTTATCTTATGTTTTTTCGTCTCGATGTATACAGTTGTTTCTACTTTGAGTTTTAGAATCACCAACTCACCTTTGTCAGTTCAATCTCTCTTTATGGTATATATTCACACACACACACACACACACACACATATGTGTTTTCAGACACTCACGAGTCATCACAGGTTGAGAAACACTGGGGTACTTAACATCGGGTGGTCCGAGGAGACAGGTACCTTAAGAGGTCCGTTCTTATAACCCCACACAATGGTAAGGGAAGAGGTCCCCTAGAAGGATTGGGTCTCTAGCTTGGGTCCGGAGGACGTAACGTCCGCCTGAGAAATGGTAAACTCGTTGGTCCTTTCGGGATATATAAGGATATCTCTCTCTGTCTTATTTGTACGTTTTATGACTGTTGATGACTGAACTTCTCTATCTACTATATGTTTACACATAATATGATAAGAAAGTTGACAGGACATACGAACTTAAAAAAATTGACCTTTTTGATTGAAACTTCAGGAAATCTTCTTTGTACGAAAGAGATTAAGTGGTAGTAAGCGTGGTAAGAGATAATATTGAGAAATCGGACAAGGGAGTAAAGATCATGTAGACCATGGATCTCTGTAAACTCAAACGTTGAGCATCAAGTCGAACATCCAGAACCAGGGAGAACGTAGAGGAACAGAGGACGTACATGTACCGACCAAACCGGTAAGGGTGTCCGACTTGTTTGGTATACACTTCAAACCAAAAATCCTCTCCTGTTATGTTCGATTACATTAAGGGGTGATGGGACGTTATCCCTCCCTTCAGGAGAAGTGGGAGGAGGGTCGTCAATATTTTTAAAGTCGTTCACGTGATGTGTAATACTCTATTTCCACCCCGGATCTTTTTCAGATCGGTGCGGTCGATCAAAGAGGATCTTCTATTCTCCTTCTTTAGTTACTCAGATATACTGAGAGACCGTAGTTTCCACTTTTCCTACCCTTTCCTTTTAAAAGGTCGTTGTAGTTCCCCGGGCACTCCAATTACTGACATAGTCCTTATATTTCATACTCTATTAACGGACATTGGAGACGGAACTGAACACTCAATTTTAGGGAACTTCCATGAATCCGTAGTCTCTTAGACGTCGGTTATTTGATAAGAAGAAGTCTGACTAGTCAAAAATCGGGGTGTCTCAGATCACCGTGGCCCTTTTGACTTCGTCGAAGGGTCAATCGTAGACGGGTCGGTATAAACCACTATACTGTCCAATAAAGAAACGTTTGACCAAAAGTGAGGGCGTCGTGAGTGTGACGTGATTTGTTTGGGAACTAAGGATGGTGGGGGTCGAACGGATAAAGACGTGTGTGGTGTGTCGTACTTATGTAGGTTAACAAATCGTACGTTTATCCGAATATTTCCTGATCCGTCTATCGGTCTCCGTCCGTCCCAGTGAACCCCTTATTTGACTCCGACTGACCACCGTGACTTACGTTTTCTTCCATCCCTTTCGTGTTCCGACGTCAGACTAACAAGAATAGTGTACTTTTCTTTCTACCTCTAGTAAACTTGAAGACTGGAGGTGAGTGGAGACTGGATCGGGATCTGGACCCACCAAAGATGACCGGTACAATGGATACCTTACCTGAACAGAGAACCAAATAAGAACGAAACTGGCGGTGTGGAACAACTGAAAGGTCTAGAATTGTGAAGTTGAACAAAGACAATAGGTCGAGAGGCATCCTGGTCTGAATCGAAACCCCTTATAACTGCGGACAGGTAGAAAGGGGAACTGGACGAAACCGATATACGACAGGTGAAGGATAACACTCTCTCGAGTGAATTCCTAAACTACGACGATAGTACTTTGGAATGGTCCGGTCCCTGACTTCTATACCTTTTCTCCTCAAGATAATGGTTTCGACATCATAGTTCTTCTATAGAAGTTATATATCTTACCTATTTGTTCTTCGAGGATGACACATCGTGTCCCAGATAGTGTCCTTGTTATAGGACACTATTTGGTATTACCTTTCCTTGTACTTTTTTATATGTACTTACTGACTGAGTGAAACGACGTATCGTCTTTAACCGTTTTGTGACATTTAGTTGATATGAAGTTATTTTATTTGATTTTTCCTGCTTTTATGGAAACCTGTATACTCTTCCTTCACTTCCCGTTCTCGTCTATTAATCAACGATTTAACACTGGGTCCCCGTTCTATCATGAAGAGTACACATCACGAGTTCTCCCGTTAAGGATGACGTTTCCACCCATGTACGTATACATGTATCCATTCACCTATTAATCCCTTCCCCCTGTAGGCATTTGTCACTCTTACAGATTAGTTGGTTCTTAAAATTAATCATGTTAAGACACTCCATTACAAATTTTTTCCCACCCTCATCTTTTCTTTCCTAGTCATATAAATGATTGTCAGTGAAGAGTGTAAGGGTCCAAAGGATTAAAGAAAACAGGTAATGAAGTAAAAGAGACTATGTTAAGTATCACCGGTCCTGGTGGATATATGGTTCTTTCAGGGGTCGGATCCCTTAACGTTGGTGAGAGGAATCAAGTCCATTCTGATCTACTAAAAAAAAAAGAGTTTTTCTTTTGTTATGCTTTCGTTTCTTTTGTTGCACAACTGTGTCGTCTAAAGAAAGGGACTAGAAAGGATTCAAATCCGACTAGAGTCACTAGGTGTCGGAAGTTCTGGGTAAAAAAGTCCAAAGTGGAGTCGGGACCTGAACCGAACACAAATTTGTAAGGACTCAAACTCGCCTTCACTTTGATTAGTCGTCGGGAAGATCCAGATCATGTAACCCTCGGAAGTTCTTTGGACAAAGGACTCGGCAAACCTCTTCTCCCAGTTCGGGAAAGAAATCTGAATCGACAGAGAAACCTCTCTCTCTCCGACTAAGACGACTGGCGTAATGGACCAGGGACCTGGAATGGGCCCAATTGGACTCCTTCACCGGGTAAAAAACGTGGTCATTTAGGATTTTTGACCCTCCCGCCCTTGACTCGTCACGGGTGACTTTCCCGACACCCATTCACTCACAAAGACTGGTCACTGAAAAGTGGATGGTAATTTTCTGGATCTTCAGACTGGTCTAATCATTTTCTCCGTATAGATTTTTACTGACGAAGGAGTTATTATCCCATAACCAATTTGTTTAGTGCCGTATCGGTATGTTACTTTACTACTTCAATATCTTCTTTTGACTGTACTTTTTACAGGTATTATATGACATCCACTTTTTCGTCTAATTTGGGTCATATTTCCCAGAAGAGACCACCTCGTCACCTATTCTTAGACGAACGGTTACGTCTTCCTTCTCAGGTGTACGACACCTTGTTGATTCGGATACACGGTGTTTAAGACTCGGATACGAGGTCCCAGACCCTCGACGTTGATGACTTCTGGAGCGTGGATGGCGGGCACGAGACGTTGTTCTCTTCGGTGACGTTACTCTTCGGGTTCGTGACGTTGTTTCTCAAAGGGAGTGACTGACGTTGATCTCTTTCGGGTGTATGTCGTTGTTTCTAGGTGGGGTTGGTTTTTATTTAATTAATTTTTTTTTGTCATGTCTCTGATACTAAGAGAAAACTAATTCTTTAATATGTATTATTGATTGTAAATAACTCGAAATTTATACTGGTATATTTATTTGTTCCTTGACTTCTTTTACGAAATGTAATTAATGAATGGGAGTACTGTTTAGTTGTCATAGTCATCCATAATATGAGTGGAAAATGTCTACTCCTTTGACTCCGTGATTCGTCAATTCATTAACCAGTATCAAGGGAATTCACCGTCTCGACTCTATGTCTGGACCTATACAACCTGAGTTCTCGGATTTGAGAAGTGTCACTGTGTTATAAATAGAGATATAAGTATGTCCTTTTTCAGTTCTTTCTCTCTATGGTCCTATTCTTGTCAATTGTCAACAATAAAGACCTAACACTCCAATACTCACTGAAAACAAAGGGAATAGAAAAGAACATATCACACTTTAAAAATCATTAATGTACCTAATAAAAATATTAGTCCCTTTTATTATTTAGTTAAAGGTAAAACTTTTTTTTCGTTTATTTGGTAACAAAGATTGGACACTCGTCGTTTGGTGACACCCATCCACTCCCACCCCCCTGATTGAATAATAATGTTCCCAAGACCTTTAAGAATATACCGGGTTCGTGACAGATCTTACTTATTTTTTATACGACGGTCCCAGGTCGGGGCCACCTAGGTCCCACTAAGCTTCCACCCCTGCCTCAACCGCAGGAACCTTTTTATGTATAAATTAATGTCTATATATCTCTCTAATCTTTGCCTATCACATCATCCTTTTAATCACCTCTTTTTCTCCGACTTATTGAACCAAATACACCTTATCGTAGGTACGAGGTCCACCCTTAAGTCGGTCTTTTTGCCTCTCGTTCTTTCTTGCTGTACCCCCATAGTCAGAAAGTCCTTTGACTAGGCTAAAGAAATAAAACCCCAAACGAATATATGGAAAACAATATGTATCCCTACTTATGTCTCAGTGGGCCCCCAGTCGTCAGGACTGGAAATAGTTTTAGTCCACGAAGTGTATTTTTCCAGAATCCCTAAAATGTAGTAGAAGACCGGTACTCTGGACGACTGTAAAATACTAGGAAAGAAAGACTATTGGTTTTTTGAATAAAAAAGGTTCCCACAAAAAAGAATTTGGTCCGTGGTGGGAGGTTTATTTCAACGTAAGGATATCCCACTCCCACATCACTCAATGTTAGTTCTTTCCTTAAATAAATTGGGTTCCAATTGTACTAATTAGAATTTCCAATTATGAATAAAGAGGATATACAAATTTCCAATTATGAATAAAGAGGATATACGATCAATATAAGTAATATTCCCGTCCCTTGTACCTCTAAATCGTCGTTTGTAGTTGGGTTGTTTACTTTTAGGAAAGTGGTTACAAGGGGAATTCTAGATAAATCAGAATTCTATGACTATTTCAATGTAAAAATGTATCGTTTCTGTGTCACTGAATATTGTTTCGTGTCACTAGATAATGTTTTCTCTTTTAAGTAATTGAGTTTTTCAGATCATAACGATTGGAATTTTTGATGACATAAAGGAAAAGATATAAGGTTTATGTAACTAATTATATAAGGGTCCACGGATTCCTATACCTCCGGACCGCCGTTAGTAACTGAGTTGTTACTCTTTTCGGGATACGATTAATTCTGAGAGTTTTATGAGGTTTTGAGAGACACGACAAATACTAACTCTCCATCATTTGTTAGTACACATATCACCGTCCTCATACCTATTAGGACAGTGTGTTCGATCAGACAGTCGTCTCTCTAAACTGGACTCTGTAGGAACAGTGTGGATCACGTCCCTTAATCGTCGTTAATAACCGTGTTGTTTACTTTTTTGGGAAGTGGTTATACTAAGGATTGGTTGGGTGATATGATTATTAAAGATTGAAGGACTTTCTTAAACGGAAATCATTCAGATTTTGTAGAGCACGGAGAGTCCAACCCTCCGACATTTGTTAGTGTACACCGGCCTGCTTGGATATGTCCGCCCGATCTATTGGAAGTCTCCTCAGGCATTCGACTTTGTGAGAACAGTACGGGTCCTTAAAAAAAAAAGGGGTCCTTAAAAATAACTGAACCTCGACGTTTAATTGAGGAAGAGGCTCTCTTTACCACTACCCCCTCTCGGGGGGCATTTCAGTCTCCACATCCACTCTCGTATTTTGTCTGAGACCAAAACCCTCATCTACGAGCCCTTGTCCCCCAAAGGACTCCGAACTAGTGCGGAAACGTATACGGTTCGGAGGAAGGAGTACTGGAAACGGTACCCACCTTAAGGAGTGCGACCGGGGGCCGTTATACGAATGTGTATACAAAAAAAGTTTACAGGACTACATATGACAGTACTATATATCGGTATCACGACAGTAAACAAAATAGATAGATAGATAGATAGATAGATGGATATATATATATATAGAGTTAGTTGCCTACAATTTTTATGTTGATAAAAATTATCAACACCTTCAGATACTATAATATTTGTAATTTTATCCTTTTATTTCCTATACTAGACGATGATTTTCCTTTTTATATACATGTGTATATGAGAGACATCGAACTCTCAGAAGAGTTGTTGAATGGAGGAAAACCACCCTCCTATTTTCTCTTTTTGATTTTTACGTGTTTAATAATCTTCAATTAGGTCCTTCTCAGGACTTTTTCTATTAAATGTTCCTGCTTTTCCGTACCTGTCCCTCAACTACAACCGGATCTTTTAAGACAAGACCTTTCTCTCTTACGATTAGAGGGGATACAACGGTCCCCGATCAGGAGTGGGGGTTCATGTCCCTACAGTTGATCCTAACGTCCTCTACGACGTTATGGACTTACGAGTTCGAACGAGGACCGTTCCAACTACAAGTTAATCGTCCTTCTCGACTTCACCCTTGTCGAGAGGTCCACGTCTCTTCCGTTTCATACATCTTGAGACAGAAAACGGTTTGATTGAGTTTCCAGTCGTGAACGGAAGGAAGGAGAGTAAGAATAAAACGTTGCACAGGGAACAGGAAATAAAGATGTATTGGAAAACAGAGGGGTTGAGTAATGGGTCCTGTGTGAGGAGGTATCCTAAGGATACTGGAGTAATGGGTATTCTTTAGTGTCTGGAGTTTGATTTTATGAGTAAGTGACAAGTAAATTATGACTCCCGGATTCTGAAAGGTCCGTAATACCCGTCTACGTGATTTTTTATTCTAAACCAGGGATGGGGAAATCTTCGTATGGTTGAGATTCTCACTTGTAGTTTACTTTTGTTTTGTGGTTGTCAAGTCAAACAAAGTCGTCCGTACTTTTATATTGTTCGGTTCTCTACTTTTAGTGTTTCTTCTTACTCCCGAAACGACGGGGGGAGTGAAACCGGACATACACCACTAGTGAATACGTTGTCCGAAATGTGGGAGTAAGGACGAAGACCCTCGACTAAGACTCCAGACCTTCTGACCGAATGAGGTTCCCTTTATCAGAAGCTACCCAGTTACCGTCCCCCATTTCCTTTTATCCTTCATCCTAACAAGACATAATTTTTATTTACTTCTAGAACGACTTCCCGAGTTTGGACTCAGACTAGGTCACAAGCTTAGGTCGACGGTTAGACCCCCTTTATGTCTGTGTGTCGTCCGTCTCAGATCTGACACCCTCTAAGAGATCCAGTTTTACCAGTCCTTTTCTTTATCTACCTACCCCTTTGACCTTTGATTTTGTCTGAATTTAAGAATGTTTTACGGTTTCAACATTTTCTGTTCCTTTCTGGTTCTTTGGCAGTATCTAACCTCTTCTGATCTCTCTGTACTACTGATTTATGTTGCACCCTGGACTACTGTGAGACTTTGTCTTTACCTGTAATCATCTTTTTTGATCACGTTAAGCTTATTTCAGACCTCAATTGTTATTGCAAGGTCATAACCAAAGGATCGAGACTAATGATATGTATTCTACCAATGTATTCTCCTTCTACCCATTTCCCGTATCCCTTGAAACGTTGAGAGGATAGTTGGATTTTAATAAGGGTTTATTTTTCAAAATTTTTCTCTCTTGGATTCCATGTATTATTAAAAACATTACCTGTCCTGATTTGATACCATTAATCCCTTCACACAAACTCATTATTTTGGTACCTTTCCGTTCCCTTTCTAAAAAGATTTACAGTTTCTATTACCAATGAAACCCTCCTCCTTCTCCCAACACTAACATTACCCCGTACACTCTCCGAAGAACCCACCCACTTTTTGTAGATAAAGAACTGGATTACCACCAACGTTCCATGAACAGAATATTATTAAGTAATTCAGTACGTAAACAAAATCTTACGTTCTTTAAAAGTAGAAACACAAGTACAAAGTACCAGTAGAAGTTGGTGATAATTGTAAAACAGTATGAGCAAATTAGATAGAGTAAAAAAAGAACCTCATAAAATTTTCGTTAAGATTCTGTAGACCCATAGACATAGGTCCAAGAAAAAAATTGTTACTTTTAAATCTCTCTGTATTGTAGGTTTATATTAGTCACCTGGAACAAATCTAGGACTAAGTTTAATTGATGGACACTGGACGGAGAACTCTTTAGGTATACGTCCAGTTCTTCGTTATCAATCTTGACCTGTACCTTGTTGTCTGACCAAGGTTTATCCTTTTCCTCATGTAGTTCCGACATATAACAGTGAGACGAATAAATTGAAGATACGTCTCATGTAGTACTCTTTGCGACGCGACCTTCTTTGTGTTCGACCTTAGTTCTAACGGTCCTCTTTATAGTTATTGGAGTCTATACGTCTATGGTGGAGGGAATACCGTCTTTCACTTCTCCTTGATTTTTCGGAGAACTACTTTCACTTTCTCCTCTCACTTTTTCAACCGAATTTCGAGTTGTAAGTCTTTTGATTCTAGTACCGTAGGCCAGGGTAGTGAAGTACCGTTTATCTACCCCTTTGCCACCTTTGTCACAGTCCGAAATAAAAAGACCCGAGGTTTTAGTGACGTCTACCACTGACGTCGGTACTTTAATTTTCTGCAAATGAGGAAAGTTCTTTTCAATACTGGTTGGATCTATCGTATAAGTTTTCGTCTCTGTAATGAAACGGCTGATTCCAGGCAGATCAGTTCCGATACCAACACTCTCCACCGTTCCATACTTACACTCTCAACCTGACACTTGTTCCGACTCACGGTTTCTTAACTACGAAAACTTGACACCACAACCTCTTCTGAGAACTCTCAGGGAACCTGACGTTCCTCTAGGTTGGTCAGGTAAGACTTCCTCTAGTTGGGACCCTAAAGAAACCTTCCTTACTACGATTTCGACTTTGAGGTCATGAAACCGGTGGAGTACGCTTTTCAACTGAGTAACCTTTTCTGAGACTACGACCCTCCCTAACCCCCGTCCTCCTCTTCCCCTGCTGACTCCTACTCTACCGACCTACCGTAGTGACTGAGCTACCTGCACTCAGACTCACTTGAGGCCCTCAACCACTACCTGTCCCTCCGGACCGCACAACACTAAGTACCCCAACGTTTCTCAGCCTGTGCTGACTCGCTGACTTGACTCGACTTGACTTTTTCTGTAAACTTATATCTGACCTACTATCTATAATTATCTCCTCATAATTAAAAAATTACCACTATTACCATAAAGAATAACTTCTTTTATAGGTTTAAAGACATCTACGTATCACTTTAAATCCCCACTTTACTGTGCTACAGAATCTCAACGAAATTTTATGAGGTTCCTTTTTTCACCCCTCTATCTACTTTGTTCATACTGTTTTACAATTATCAACAACTTCTACTTGTACTTTGTACTTATGTTTCTACCTTTAAAGAACGTAAGAGATCAAAACACATATGTACCTTTAGAAATATTATCTTTTAACATTTTCTCCCTGTAGGGGTTTGGTCCGACAGAGTCCCGTTGTCGAAGTTGTCTGTGGATCGAGATCTACAAGGGGTTGAGGTGTTTGGGCGTCACG
Organism: Capra ibex; assembly: GCA_006410555.1. Classification (NCBI taxonomy): domain Eukaryota; kingdom Metazoa; phylum Chordata; class Mammalia; order Artiodactyla; family Bovidae; genus Capra; species Capra ibex. The sequence continues at coordinate 9,523,956 of SJYO01038709.1, read as the reverse complement.
AGGGAAGGGTGATCGGTACAGAGACTCCAGTGTTATGGATGTTAGAGTCTCATTGGACACTATATTCCCCACAAAGGGAAGAGACCTGGAAACCCAGTGATCCTGACCTATTGTCGGGAAGAGTGGAAAAGAGGTAGGACTACAGGATTATTAGGGTCCTTTTTCTTAGTTTGCCGTTTACCCTTCCCGGGTCCCGAGTGTAGACAATTCTGACAGGAATATGAGGTTCCGGACGGGGGAAGTCACCCACCATCCACACCCCGTCCTGTTTCTTGCCTATCCCGTCCACTTTTAGGAGTATTAGTATATACAAGCGATGACTCGCTCGAAGGTCTCCGATCACCGTGGAACCCAACCTTGTGGTAAGACCCTAGAAGTAAAGGAAGTCCGAGGATCCGTGTTACGGAACAAAGTTCGTCGGATTCGTGAAGGTCTCAGACGATGAAGACGTGACCGGGGACTCGATGGAACCGTATACACTCATGACTAGGTTCTCTCGTATCGTTCTTCGGTATTAGTCTCCGGTCCTGGTCTAGACCCCGTTAAAAATACGAGTACCCTTCAGAGTAGAGACCAGTTCCTCAGAACTCGAGGGATTCATGGGACTCTTCCTTTTCTATCTTGGAACGTCCGTCATTTCTGTCCAGCCCCCTCCATCTTGTCTCAGTACTATGAAGACTCGTCTAGATCGATTAAAGTCGGGGAGGGATTGGGAGTGATAGACCTCTCCTTTTTACTCCGGGTACCTTATTTTACTATGTAGGCATTAGAGTTCCATCGTACCCCTCACCTCGTCTTCGTAATCGTAATTTCTGTCTCTTCATATTGGACACAAACTTGGGAACCTAAAAGGTAAGACCCTCCCCTCACAATCATCGTACCAACCTCACCTTCCCCTCTGTCTCTATTACCTTCCTTACCACTTGCCCGTTCTTATCTCCCGACGTCTACGACATACGTTCCTCATACCTCTCTATAGCTGTGATATACCCGTTCCCTCCCACTCGATCACCAAATTGTTCGTAAGTTCCCACTCCTTATCCCTTCCTTTATCCTCTGCTCCCCTTTCTGACACATAATTACCTTCGTCACCCACTTTTCGACCATCGTCCGTCCCTCGTCCACATCCCCCTGTCACTCGTCCGTCCACCTGTCTCTACTCTCCATTTGTTTCTTTATCCCGACCACACAAGCCATCTACTTTCTCCCTTTCAAACTTCCTGTCCACCTACACCGACTACCTGTCCGTCCTCGACCTAACACGTCTTCCGGTCCTGGTCCCCGAACCTCTCAAACCTCCCGAGAATTGTCTCGACCTGTACCAGTTCAAGACGACCGTCGTGTTTAAACCAGACTAGACGAGGGAGTAGTCAAACCTAGAACGTCGGTAACCGGTAAATGGATGACAAATGTAGGACCACCGGTGATGGTCGGGAAATGAAACGGACCAAAGAGGACCTGACCTTCTGGGGTCTCGTTCCATTCTGAGTACCTGGATCTTTATTGTCCTAAATCCTTACAAGGTAGAGTTGGACATTGTTTCCTCAAGGTGAATGGTACGGTGTCCTGAGAGTATGTTCAAGAGCCTCGGTCCTCGACCGAGGAGAGTCTCTCCCCGACCCGGTCGGTCCTGGTAGGACCCCAGAGATTGAAAAGGTGAAGGAATCGTCTCGGTATCAGGAAGGTCCGACGAGAGCTTCACGACCCACTCACTCTCCCGACCCGAACCGTGTGTAGGATATCTGTGTAGGGGATGACTGTAAAGATAGAGTCCACCGTCCGCTAGCCGGACCCATTCCTTGACCACACGGACCTGGGTGTAGTCCCTGATAAAAGGGTAAAGGCATTCACAGAGAAGGGGTCGTAGGGAGTGTCAAGGGGTTTATGATCCGTAACTACGATTTACTGATCCCGACAGGTATTCCTTTCACTCGTAGAGTCTCTTCAGAGTCACGTGCGATCTATCTAAAGTCCCAGGTTGTAACGATGTCCCGTAAACGATGTGACGATTGTATGAAACTTACAGGACCATCCGTACTGGATGGTCTACTACGTCCGTCTTAGTGTTCATGTCAAGTCTAGTCAAATTGTTTGTGACTAACTTTTGGATGAGACATGGTGTATCAAACCCCATTTCTCTTCACTCATCCTACGTCAGGAGCCGGTAATTTTTTCAAGTGCAGGTTACCCCTCCTGTCTACTCATGTATAAGTACCAAACCATGTTCCATGTATTCATCAAGTCTACTCCACATTCCTTTCCGAAGTATTTGTTTCACTACAGATTCGACCAAAAGTTTCGAGTCATTTGATCGTGACCATCCCTCTACCCCCTCTTTTATGGTCCTTCTCCAACATCTTTACATGATGATACGACGAGGAGACACGTGAGAAACCTCATCTATTCTCTATGACAGTTCTAAAAACGGTTGGAAAAAGTATACTGTCGTAAGTGTCTTTTACTAGGGTACGGATTTCCCGCCTCTGACGAAAGGCCGGTGTCCGTTCCTCGGGTCGTCAACATCCACGGGGGCTAGGATGACCAGAGGGTCTCCCGTTCCTCAGTCTATAGAACTGGGGGAGTTGCGGTGAGGACCGGAGAGACAATTTTTCAAGACGAAATCTCTCGAGGGACTTGGGAGATTCCGTAGAAGTGGGAACGAAAGAGCACACTAGAGTAAAGCAGTGGAAACGTAAAGAGAGACACCGACGTCTAGGACTTCTGATTTCTAGATAGTGGACTCGTGTTGATAGAGTACCCTCAAGTGGGGGTGCCGGAGAACTGGAAGCCGCGGAAGACATTGAAGACGTGACTCCGGTGTCCGAAGAGCTTCTAGAAAGGTCCGTAGTGAGGGGTAGACCGGTGCGACAGGACCAAGAAGTTCTAGGGGAAATAATCCCTGATGGAGTACCGGTTTCCACGAAGACTGGTATGAATGATCTCAAAGACCGAGTAGAGGGGTGAACCTTTATGTGGAAAAATTCGGGGTGGGGAGGAAGAGTCGGAGGACGGTAGTATAATGTCATCAATTTTTCGTATACAACATCTCGTTTGACGGACCCCAGCTTAGGACCGATACGGTGAATGACACACCAAAACCGTTCGGTGACTTCGAGGTAACCAGACAAAGGAGTAAACATTTCACCACGACTACTATTATCAGACTGGAGTCTACACCGCACTACTAATTTACTCTGTTATGTTGATTTTGTGGGTTCTATCGTGGACGGTTTCTCATACACGAGGTATTTATTATCGACAACGATAATCACCGTTAGGTCCTTTTCTTTTTCCATCTTAATGTCAACCCCTAAATCTTTCAGAAAGACAAAAAAAGGGTGACTTTTGGAAGGATGATATCAAAACTGGGTCACGGAGGACACTTGACCTTTATAACGGAGTTTCACTTTACACGACGTAAACGAACAGAATTGGGAGAGAAGAGGTGTGGGAAACAAGGTAAGTAACTAAGAGGAAGACCCAGGGTACCCTTTCCTCCCGTGTGTTCGGTCACTCAGTTCGTCTCCCACAAGGGGGAGTCGGTAAGAGGGGAGAGAACTAGGAAAACGAGGAGAGAGACGAGGAACCGAGAGGAGTCCACACACGAGACACTCAGTCGGTCGATAACTGATGGACGACTCGGTACTGTGACCGTTGGAACACCCGTAACATCAACCTCCTCACCCTCTCCGGGACGTCTCACACGGGTTGTGGTGGTCCGAGTAGGAGGTCTTCGCGTTCCCGAAACACGCGTACCGTGAGGTCGTACCCATCCACAGGGAGGGACCCGTGTCCACCCACCGGAGACTCGTTGTACTGGACCATCCACTACGGTTCTACTTAGTCTGTACTCAGAATCGGAGTATTTTGAATGATCACTCACCTTCTCTGCTGATATCTTAAAGTTTCTCTGTCCAATAGGTGAGGAGACCTCGATCGACCTCGTCAAGGGTCTTTCGGTTGGTCTCTAGGTCTAAGTAATGGTCCCCCGAACCGATCCCGAATGGATTCTGTATCTACTACGGGTGTAGTAGAGATCGTTGTAACTATAGATATAGACTATTACCATTCACGTTCTTCGTCATGTAATACCACTCATACGTACATCCCAGACCTCAGTCCCCGGGATTACAGTTTGAGGCCGGGGCACCGAATGTCACTTAAGACCCTGTCCAATAATTCGGTAAGACTCGGAACGACGAAAGGAAAAGTAGTACACCGATGATTGTTAACATGGACAAAGTATCCTAATAACACCCCAAATTTACTCAAATAGGTGTATTTTGTGGATGGTACACGGACCGTGTGTCATTCTCTATTTGCAATCGGTGAGACGACACTTACGATTCAAAGAGATCAGCACAGAGTGAGAAACACTGGGATACCTGACCCCGGGTGGTCCGAGGAGACAGGGACCCTAAAATGTCCACTCTTATGACCTCATTCAACGGTAAGGGAAGAGGTCCTCCAGAAGGACTGGGTCTCTAACTTGGTAACAGAAGACATAACGTCCGTCAAAGAAATGACGACTCGGTGGTCCCTGCGGGGTGAAGTCAATCACTGGCTGAGAAACCCTGGGAATACCTGCCATCGGGCGGTCCGAGGAGACAGGTGCCCTAAGAGGTCCGTTCTTATGACCTCACCCAACGGTACGAGAGGAAGTCCCCTAGAAGGTAGGGTCCCTAGTTTGGACTCAGAGGACGTAGTTCCTATTTCTCTCCTTCATTTCTCGCCCTCCCTGAAGGGTCCACCTCGATCACCATTTCTTGGACGGACGATTACGTCCTCTGTATTCTCTGGACCCAAGTTAGGGACCCAGTCTTTCTAGGGGACCTCTTCCTTTACCGTTGGGTGAGGTCATAAGAGTGGACATTTTAGGGAACCTGTCTCCTCGGACCACCCGATGTCAGGTATCCAGCGTGTCTCAACCTGTGTTGACTTCACTGAATCATACGTACGTTTTTCATCCTCAGGTTCCGATCTCGACACCCCCGAGGTAGTACAGTCGTACGGTCAAGTGACCTGTGTCCCTGTTGACAGGATATTATCGAAGTATCTTCTCCCCTTCATGAAGAAGATTCCTGGAACAGACTCACCGGACAAACAGTCAAACCTCATATTACACCACCTCTCTCGAGACTCGACCCTCCTTTCTCTGGATCCAAGATCAGGTCGAGGACGGTGAGTGACTTATGGATACACTGGATGGGGGAGGACTTGGACCCGAAGACCTCGACATCTTTTTTCTTTTATTGGGGAGCCACACAAAAAGGTGACAGAGACGACACTCCTTGGTTTTTTCCATTGTATACGGTTTTATGATTCTCTAGCGACCATCATTAAGTATTTCTAAACACATTCTCTCTGACAAGAGGAATGAGAGTGTCCTTCTGTATTCCTCGGAACGAAAAGAGGTATCCCGAGACAGTCCCACCTAAGGGTACCGGGATACTCTCCCTTTGTTGACATGAGACGAGATCAGAGTTCTGGATCCTGTCTTGTGGAATACGTGTCAGGGACGTCCGCTCTCCGTGGAGTATGTATATGTACGTGTAGACACGGTTTGGTAGCAGAAAATGAGACGAAGGATGATCATCTTTATCTACAAGGGGAAGTCTTGTGGAGGACCTTCGAAAAAGAAATACGTCACACCCAAGGACACCTAAAGACGGGGGTATAGAACAGGAACACTAGGACCGGGTCTTTCTCATAAGAGTAACCGGAACTTTTTAAGTCCTTTTTCTCTATGATTGATGTCCTCGGTATAAGCCACGTTCTTCTTTACAAAATGTGGTGTCCCTAGAATATTATCTACCCTCGGACCGGTCCTTGTTTTCAAGAAGGACCCCCAAAGAGGTGGGGCCCGACACAAACCCTTTATTTAGTCCCAAAAGGATGTCCCGAGTAGACCAGGGGTGGATGTGAAAACCTCTTTGACTCCACATACTAGTCCACGACAAGGTATTCCTGTCGAAATACATGTTCAAGGTCTCGATGAAGGCGGTCTATGAACCAAAGATAAAAACGTAGAAGATACCTGCTCCGAAGGTGGTTCCGAGGTGACCCGAGGACGGCATGGGTGACGGATAGCAGTGACACCCACTCAGGACGAGAGTCGGGGATCCGGTCGAGTCGAAAAGGAGTTGGAGTTGGAGTCCAGAAGGGTTAGAGGCGTGGGGGGTGGTGGTTTCTTCTCCTGTCGGATCCCCCTCTTCAACCCTCGAATGAACCCTACACTTTCCTAACCCGGGTCCCTTCCTCTTCCTCCAATTTCTTTATTTTCTAACATTGTGAACTGGGAAGAGAAAAGGGTAGAGAGAACCGTCACCCCCTCGGAGACGGAGACGGGTTTTAGCTTTTTGGTTCGGTCCTCTACCACCTGTTTATGGTGCGGGAGATATACTTCCGGGACTGGTTTGACAAACTAGTCGTGTTCTGGGTCATGCCGACGGGTCTCTGGGTTTTCGACGAAAAGGACACTGACTTCCTCGTCACACGGGTTATCGTGTTCGGACCCTCTTCTCTAAGTAATCGACGGTTGGTTTTCCCCCCTTTTCCCTCTTCGGTTTCCCGACACACACCATCTCCTCCCGTGATCCTTAAGGAAGGAACGATGTCTCGGAAACGTGAGAAGGAGGGACTTGACGGAGTGACTCAGTGAGGAAATCCGGACGGGGGACGGGACGGGGGACAGGACAGGTGATGGTCTAAAGGAGAGACTCGGGTTTGACGGTCCCTGACTTCCTGAGTTTGCAATCGGTCCGTCGGACTCATTGGTGGTGATACCAACAACAATAACGCGATTGCGTAAAAATTTAATTCTATATAAATGTATGGTAGTTAAATTGGGTAAATTTCACATTTTAAGTCAACATAAATCATATGAGTTTCAACACGTTGATGATAGTGATAGAGTAAAATCTTGTATAAAGACGTTGGGGGGTTTTCTTTGGGTCATGTGTAATCGTCAGTGAAGGGTAAGAGAGTAGGGGTCGGGGACGGTTGGTGATTAGATGAAAGACAGAGATCCCTAAACGGTTAAGACCTGAAAAATATGTTTACCTTAGTATCTTATACACTAGAAAACACTGACCGAAGAAAGAGAATCGTACTACAAAAGTTCCAAGTAGGTACAACATCGTACATAGTCATGAAGTAAGAAAAATACTAACTTATTTATAAAGTAAAGTGGTTGACTACCTGAAACCCAATAAAGGTTAAACCCCGATAATACTTATTACGACCATATTTGTAAGTGTATGTTCGAAAACACACCATTAGTAGACAGAGGTTTATACAGGAAAGGAATACAGGTATGGTGACTCGATTGTTCGTGTGGAAAGTCCATCCATCTAACTTCCATAAAATGAGTCCTAATGTAAAGTTAACCGTCTTCGTAAAGTGTATCCAATACTACAGGAGACTGTGGCATTAGGGTTCCATAAACGTTGGTAAAGGAGAAAAAATACCGACTTATTATAAAATAACAGACACATACACACGTAGTGTAGAAATAAGTAGAGTGTTACCTATCAATCTAACAAGAGTACAGAACTGGTAACACCCATTATTATGACGTTTCTTGTACTACTACGTCTATAGAGAAACTCTATCACAAAAGTAAAGGAAGTCTATATATCGGTTTCTATGTTAACGACCTAGTATAACCCCAATATAAAAATTAAAAAAACTTCTTACAGGTATGACAAAAGGTGACCGACATGGTTAAATGTAAAGGTAGTTGTCACGTGTTCCCAAGGGAAAAGAGATGTAAGAGTGGTTGTGAACAATAGAGAACAGAAAAACTATTACTAGTAGGACTGTTCCCATTCTACTATAGAGTAAAACCAAACCTAAACATAAAGGGACTACCAATCACTACATCTCGTATAAGAATACATGACAACCGGTAAACTTACAGAAAAGACCTTTTTGTAGATAAGTTTAGGAGACGGTTAAAATTATAGTCTAATAAACAAAAAATGAGGAAAACTCAACATTCTCAAAGATTTACCAGAAAATTTTTTTGAGAAATAACTCAAACAATGTTATTACGAAGACAAAATACCAAAAACCGGAGCTCCGTATACCCTAGAATCTAGGAACTGGTCCCTAAATTGGGTGTAGGAGACGTAAACTTCCACTTCAAAATTGGTGACCTGGTGGTCCTTTCAGGGAGATTTACCAGAAAATTGAAAAGTCGGAAACGACATAAAAATTTAGACAGAAAACAACCAAAGGAACACTTCCTTATCCATAGACACAAAAATATATGAGAATTTTAAGAGTCATATGTCGGAATTCGACATAATTATACGTTTTGTTCAATAATGTGAAAGAAAAGTATATGTACGTATTGTGAGTATATAAACTTAAGTTTTTACGACAAAAATTTTAAGTCAAATAAATTTGATTTTTTGTTTTGTTTTTGTTAAGTGGGTAAAGAGGGTAGATGGGGTTAGGGTGGAGACCGGTGGTGGTTAGACAAGAGACATAGATACTCAAACCCACATACATACGTAAATATCTAAGGTGTACGTTCTTTATAGTGTTTTTTCATAAACAGAAAAGGACAGAGTGAATAAAATGATTCGTGTTGCGGGAGTTCCAGAAGGGTACAACAGTGTTTACCGTTCTAAAGTAAGAAAAAAATTCCGACTCATTAGAAGGTAACAAACACACATAAAGTGTTAAAAAAATAGGTTAGTAGGTAGCTACTTGTGAATTCAACAAGGGTTTAAAACCGATAAATTTTATTATGATGACACTTGTACTTCCACCGTATGTAGAAAAACTCAATCACAAAAAACAAAGGAGTCTTCGCCTTAACGACCCATTATACCGTCAAAATAAAATTTAAAAAACTCTTGAGAGGTATGATGAAAGGTATCACCGACGTGGTTAAATGTAAGGGTGGTTCCCGAGAGAAAAGAGATGTTGGAGTGGTTGTAAACAGTAAAGATCAGCAAAACTCTTGTGGGTAAGATTTCCCACACTCCACCATACAGTGACACCAAAAATAAACGTAAAGACTACTAATCACTATGTCTCGTAGAAAAGTACATGAAGAACTGGTAAGTTACAGAAGAAACCCTTTTATAAGTGTAGAAGACGGGTAAAAAATTAACCAAACCAAAAAACGATAACTCAGTATACTCAAGAAATATATAAAATCTATAATCGGGAGATAGTCTATATACTAAACGTTTATAAAAGAGGGTAAGTCATCCAACAGAAAAACAAAACAACTACCGAAAGAAACGATACGTCTTGTAAAAATCAAACTACACTAGGATGCACAAATAAAAACGAAAACAGAAACGAAAACTACAGTTTAAGTTTTATTAGTGGTGGTTCTGGACACTGTTTCTCCAATGGTGTATATAAAAGAAAATCCTCAAAGTGTCAAATCCAGAATACGAGTTTAGAAATTAGGTAAAACTCAATCAAAAACACATCCCACATTTTATCACCGTGTCAAAGTAAGAAAACGTACACGGACAAGTTAATAGGGTTGTGGTAAACAACTTCTTTGAGAGGAAAGGGGTGACATATAAGAACTGAGGAAACAGTATTTAATTAACTAGTATATATACGTCCAAATAAAGATTTGTATCTTGTCGAGAGATACGACAAGGTAACTAGACACGTAGACAAAAATGCGATTATACTATGACAGAATAATATCGAGATGTATATCAAACTTTAGTCCCTCGTACTACTGAGGTCAAAACAAGAAGAAAGAGTTCCAACGAAGTCAATAAGTTCAAAAGTTACAAAGGTATCTTTAAAACCCTAACAAGTAAGATAAAGACACCTTTTTTTACGGTAACCTTAAAACAATTCCTAACGTAATTAGACATGTGACGAAACCTATCTTTCCTTTAAAATTGTTATATTACAAAAGGTTAGGTACTCATACCTTATTGAAATGTAAATAAACACAGAAGAAATTACAGAATATAAAAAACTATACGTCTAGGTCAATTTTAATAAGGATTCATTAAATAAGAAGAACGACGTTGACGTTTATCCTAAAAAAGGGAATTTAAGAGAAAGACTATTAAATAATAATCATATATCTTTACGTTGTCTAAAGACACATGACTAAAAGACAGGACGTTGAAATGACTTAAGTAAATAATTAAGATTGTCAAAAAAATACTTCAGAAATCGTAAAAGATATGTATCGTAGCAGTAGACGTTTATCACTGTCAAAATGAAAAAAAGGTAACGTATGGAAAATAAAGAAAAAAGATCAGATTAACGAAACTGTTTCTGAAGGTTATGATATAAATTATTTTGACCACTCTCACTCCTAGGAACAGAATAAAGAGAATAATCTTCTTTTCGAAAGTGAAAGAGATTCTTAGGTATTGTTCAACGAAAACTTAGTTAATGACTGACAAGATAAATAGACGATAGAAAAGTGGACCATCCAATCAGGAACGGATGAGACTCCGACCTAGAAGGAACTATTGGGACTATGTAGAAGGACCTATAGAGTCTGTAAGTGAGTAAGTAAGTGTAGTAAGTCGTTATAAATAACTAGTAGGTAATAGACGATCCGTCACCCTCATTTATTCAGTCTGTGAATGAGACAGGAATTCGACCTACTTGTAAGTTTACTTCAAACGTCAATAATTACAACTGAAGAATGCATCGTTCATAAGAGTGTGTGAATGTTGTCTTACATATGTTACTCATGTTCTGTTGACCTCCTTAAATTTAACAACTCAAAGTCTAAGTAATCCAGGAACTAAAAGGTTTTTCAACGAATTCAAGTATTATTTATACTGTTTTGTAAAATATGACAATTAGAACGAAAACATTGAGACTCAAGAAAGTCTTTCCTCAAATTACACAATATTTTCCAGTCACACCCTTTCAGTCAAAAATTTAGTCTTTATTTGATTCGTCATACATTGTCTGGGACAAGTATAGGATGGGTTATGAGTAACAGGGGTTAAAAAGAGTGTACCTTTTGAGGTTGGAACAAACCCCGTCGTTATTTAGATTGAAGGGTATGTGTATCAAGTTTCACCAGTGTACTATATGGGGACCAGTTACTTTAAATTCGTCTTCAGTTAACCCACCCCAAGATCTTCCCGATAAAGAAAAGATCATTTCTTTTTGTCAAATCAAATGGTTTAGGAAATCTGAAGACGGAATACGAGAATATGGAAAGAAGGACGTATCTTGTGTCTATTCCATGTACCTTCAACTCGTCGGTAAAAATGTTGGTATTCCTACTTTTTGTGTGTAATATTTCTCCCACTTCACCCTTCGGTACAACTAGTGGAACTCGTCTACGTGGGTGGGAACCTGACGGATGGTACCTAAAAAAACCAAATTTTTTTTTTTTTTTGTGGATAAAATAACTCGATGGTGACATCTCAAAGACAAGTCAAGTCAAGTCAAGTCAGTGAGTCAGCACAAGCTGAGAAACACTGGGGTACTTAACGTCGTTCGGTCCGGAGGGACAGGTAGTGGTTGAGGGTCTCAAGTGAGTTTGAGTGTAGGTAACTCAGCCACTACGGTAGGTCGGTAGAGTAGGAGCCAGCAGGGGAAGAGGAGGACGGGGGTTAGGAAGGGTCGTAGTCTCAAAAAAGGTTACTCAGTTGAGAAGTGTACTCCACCGGTTTCATGACCTCAAAGTCGAAATCGTAGTAAGGAACCAACCTAGAGGAACGTCAGGTTCCCTGAGAGTTCTCAGAAGAGGTTGTGGTGTCAAGTTTTCGTAGTTAAGAAACCACGAGTCGGAAGAAGATCAGGGGATATTACTTTTCCTGTAGAAAAAACCCACAATCAAGAGCTTCCAGAACATCCAGAAGTGTCTTAGTAAGTTGAAGTCGAAGAAGTCGTAATAACCAGTCCCGTATCTGAACCTAATAACACTATAACTTACCAAACGGGACCTTTGTTTGTCTCTAGTAAGACAGTAAAAACTCTAACGTAGGTTCATGACGTAAAACCTGAGAAAGTAACTGATGTTACCGATGAGGTATAGAAGATTCCCTAAGAACGGGTGTCATCATCTATATTACCAGTAGACTCCATTTAAGTGGGTAAGGTCAGGTAAAATCAAACGACTAAAGATTTTACAGTCACAAGTGAGAACAGTAGAGGACAAACTGGTGAAAGTTAAACGGAACTAAATACCTGGACTGTAAAGTCCAAGGATACGTTATAACGAGAAATGTGGTAACCTGGAACGAAGGTAGTGGTCAGTGTAGGTGTTGACCCACGACAAAAACGAAACCGAGTAGGGAAGTAAGAAAGACATCAATAAAGAGGTGACTGGAGGTCATCGTATAACCCGTGGATGGCTGGACCCCTCAAGTAGAAAGTCACAGTGTAGAAAAACGGAAAAGTATGACAAGTACCCCAAGAGTTCCGTTCTTATGACTTCACCAGACGGTACGGAAAGAGGTCACCTGGTACAAAACAGTCTTGAGAGGTGGTTCTGGGCAGGTAGAACCCACCGGGATGTGTTGTACCGAGTATCAAAGTTACTCAATCTGTTCCGACACCAGGTACACTAGTCTAACCAATCAAAAGACACTGACACCAAGTCAGACAGACGGGAGACTACCTCTTCTCATTCTCCGAATACCTTCGAAGAACTACCCTCTCTGACTGACTCCCCCTTTGACCCAGAATAAGACTACCCGCCCCGGTACGAGTCATTTAGAAATTGGGTTAAAAGACAACTACCCACCCCGACACAAGGGATGTACAATAAAGTCAAGTCAAGTCAGCAAGTCAGTACAGGTTGAGAAACGCTGGGGTACCTGACGTCGTGTGGTCCGGAGGGACAGGTAGTAGTTGAGGGTCTCAAATGGGTTTGGGTACAGGTGACTCAGTCACTACGGTAGGTTGGTAGAGTAGGAGACAACAGGGGGAGAGGAGGGTGGAAGTTAGAAAGGGTCGTAGTCCCAGAAAAGTTTACTCAGTCGAGAAGTGTAGTCCACCGGTTTCATAACCTCAAAGTCGAACTTGTGGTCAGGAAGGTTACTTATAAGTCCTGACTAAAGGAAATCCTACCTGACCAACCTAGAGGAACATCAAGTTCCCTGAGAGTTATCAAAAGAGTTTGTAGTGTCAAGTTTTCGTAGTCAAGAAACCGTGAGTCGAAAGAAATATCTTTCTTTATAATAAACCGGGACAATAAATGAACCCCGGTTTGATACCACCTCCATTACTTCTATTACCGTTGGAGGAAGTTTTCCAGGGTACGTGCGTGACGATGTGAGTCACTCGCGTCCGGTGGAGGCTGGGTGTGGAGACGACCTCTGAGGACCTGTGAGTGCTCGTTCAGACCCAGTCAGAGAACGCCCCAGTAACGAGGAAAGAGGACCCAGGACCACGTGTGTTCTAAGACAAACACGGGAGGTTCTCAGACAAAGGGGTCAGGACACATTCAAGACCGTCGAGATACCTCCCCAATTACCACTGGAGAAGGTTCTCCCTAATACGGTATGTGTCCAGACGACGTGGGTCTCCGGGATGGGGACGTCGTCAGTGACGACTGTCCGGACGAAAGGAAGTTTCATAGAAAGGTTACGGGAGGTTGGAGGTGATGAGGACTTCACGAGGACCTAAAAGTCTGAAGAACCAGACACCGGAGAATTGTACCTTTATAAGGGTCTTCTTCTTTGTAATTCGAATTAATGACTGTGCATTAGTAAGATGTTTATAAATAATTCGTGTAACCTATTATTTTATTGTTTGTTAATATAAAAGAATCGAGGGATCTAAGTGTCTCAGAACGGTATTAGACCTTATGGATTTCGACTCTAATGTTAGGAGTAAAATGTCTACTACTTTGACCGAGTCTCTCAGTCTCACTGAGTGGGTTCTGTGTGGACTAGGGGTGAAAGTATTGGTCCCGAGGTTGAATCAATAAACTAGAAATCAAGATACGAGAAAGGAAAGATAGTGTCCATCCTTGAGTTTTGTTTGTGTGTATTTCCCAATTTATTGTTAAGTCCTATCATCATATTCGTTATAGTTTTCTGTTATATTCACGGTTTACTGACTATATCCGTTATTAATGACATCCTCACTAGTCCTTCGAGTGACATGTTTTCTCAGTCGTCTCTTCAGGAGTCTCCTTCACCCTGAATTCGAACCAGAACCCACATGTACGATTCAATGAAGTCAGCACAGGTTGAGAAATGTACTTGGTATCGGTCGGTCCGAGGAGACAGGTACCCTAAGAGGTCCGTTCTTATGACCTCACCCAACGGTAAAGGAAGAGGTTCACTAGAAGGACTGGGTCCCTAGTTTGGGTACAGAGAATCCAGAGGACGGGACTTTCCGTTCAAGAGATGATGATCACGGTGGACCCCGGAACCTGTGACCCATCCTTTTTCTGTCACCCTTTTGTTTCCCTCCCGTGAGTTTACACACCCTTTCCTTCTTATTTTCACCTCTACATTCGTTCACCTCCAGTATAAACCTTTTCTTTATTACTCCTCTAGTTTTATCGACCTCTTCTCCCTAAACATGACCCCTTCTTGCCTTTTATTCTGACTCGGGATCAGAGACGAGACGGGGATTAAATGATTCAGTGCTAGTTCAGTATAGAGTCCTAGGTAAAGGAGGAAACATTTCACTTCGTCACGGGTCCGGGATCTTCTAAAGGTTCCATGAGAGTTCCTGATACTCAGTTGACTTAACATAAGTGTACGTATATATGAGAAAGGTTCTCTTTTTAGTTTCGAGTCTACTCCCCTCCCCTAATTTATTAGGGGTTTACGAGACTGATACTGTCTAAAACCTTGAGACAAGTGAATCCCTTATTTTTTCTTTCTCTTCGTTCGTTTGTCTTCTTCATTATTCTCACTCTTTTCATCCTTCTCTCTTACAAAAATTGTCAAAATAACTCTACATCAAATAAATGATATCTTAAATGGTAAAGATTCATATGTTAAGTTATTAAAAATGATATAAGTATTCCAACGTTTAATGGTCTCTCTTTAAAATTTCGTTCCTCTATTTTATTCCTTGATTTCAATTTTCATAATGTTATTTACCTTCTTTATCAATGTAGTTTATACTGTTTCCCAATTGTACATACAGTTTATTTCTTATGTAAATCTATCTTTTCTTATGGTGATTCTATGGTTAAGTTCTTCCTATACTTGTCTGTTAAGTGGGTTCTCTTTTACGTTTATCACTTATACACCCTTTCACAAGTTAGGGTACTCATTAGTTTCTTTACTTTAATTATTCAATTTACAAATTCGGTGGGTTGTTCTAAAGAATATTTCAGATTACGGTCCCGACGTTCCCTTGACCTTGTGAGTGCACAGTAAACACTACAACTTTTAAACACGACAGGAAACCCTTTAATTCCAGATACTTTGGTGAGTACGAGAAATTAGACCATTAGGGTGGGGACCCTTGAACAGGATCCTTCTCTTAATGTTTCTTCCTTTTTCGATATACTTAATTTTGTAAGTTTCGTGTCTTTTTAACCCTCAAGGGATTTACTGGTTATTATCCTCTTATCAGTTTATTTTATACTAGATGACTACTTACCTTAAAATACAGTAGTAACTTTACTTATACTTTCTGACATTGTGTTCCTCTCATAAACGTTATTTTTTTAAAAAAATTCTTAAAATTTTATATACATGTGACTAACGTAAATTTGTATATGTATATATATATATATGTGTGTGTATACATAATATATTTGATTTCTTCGTACCTTGTACCTTTTTACTTTTCTTAACAGATCCCGACACTTCATCTCCACTTATAAAAGAAAGTTTAAAAATAAATTATAACAGTACGACAACGACAAATCAACGACTCAGAACAGACCGAGAAAACGTTGGAGTACCTGACATCGGTCGGTCCGAGGAGACAGGTACCCTAAAAGGTCCGTTCTTATGACCTCACGCAACGGTAAAGGAGGAGGTCCCCTAGAAAGACTAAGTCCTTAGTCACCTTAAAAAATTACACCGAAAATATTTTTTTTCAAAATTTCATCCATACGTTGTCCCAATTCGTTTCGTCTTTTCAGTTTCCCCTACTTCCGTCTCTTTTTTTAGGGATTTCCAAAAGGAATACTCCGTTAAACACAAGATCCATGTCTTTTCATATCCTTCCTTTGGTCTAGGTCTCTCAATCCCCTACTGAAACACCACTCCTTTACCCTAAGTACCATGAGAAAGATCTTTAAACTGTCACTTTACTTATTCTATTTATCCTAAAAAAATTTTTGTTTTACTTTAGACAATGTCTTCTCTGACTTTCACTACTTCTTCCTGTTTGTTTCCTTTCGCCCGGAACTATAGATCTCTCCTTCTCCCTCGGGAATTTTCTTACGTTTTCCCCTGAGTCCCTGTAAAAAAAAGACGTCTGGTCGGGATTGGAATGAGAGGTGCCTCTGGGGTATCTTCGGTCCTCTGTTCATTTCCTAGTCTCAGTCCAGTCGTTCCCGTCCCGTTTTCCTTTCCTTCCGACCTCTAAGTCCTCTGGTTTCCCGACCTTCCGCTAAATGTCGTCTACGGACCTTCCCATTCGGATGGGAAGAGTGTCTCCGGACGGGTCTTTAAGAAGGGTACCGAACTCCCAATCGAGGGGTTCAAAGTGTAGGGTAAAGGTGAGGATCGTCGGACATTCGTGTTTCTACCACGATCTCTCCTCACTGATCTACCGTTTGAGACTCCCTTCAACAGGATCGGGGACACGAAACGGGACAGGAGCTTCAGGATTTCGGACTAGACTTTGTCGACCACTGTCTAAATAGTAAATAGATCCTGTCCTCGGTCTCTTTCCCCTCACTGGTCACTTCTCGGTCGACACCCGGAGTCAGGGACAGTGGTGAGGCCAGAGACGTGTTTGGACGAGGTGGGAAACCACGACCTTAAATACAGTATCTGTGCTCTCGAGGAGGGAGGATAAGACTCGGTAGGAGAGACGGAAAGTAATTCATGTCCTCTCGACAGTTTATACAAGAGTCGTTTGTAGTATTTCTTCCCGGTTAGGATAAGGACAAGGTTTCCGGTAATAGTCGGACCCAGGACGGGGACTTCGAAGAGTTCCAGGGGTGGGGTACTCTTCTGAAGGGTGGGGTACTCTCCCGAGGGAGAGATGTAGCACCGATGTATGGTAAGTTGTCTCGGTACAGAGATCGACGTACACTCCTGGGGCCTTCCGTCCGACAGACCTGACACGGGATCAAGTCGCGGCCCCATTCGTCCAGATAGGACAGAGGGTCCCTTTTGGTCCCTCACCCACACCCGCGATATATACAGTGTAGGGTCCGTGGACACTATACGACTCCGGGGGCGAAGAACTAAGACCGACAGTGTTAGTTTATTCAGTCGGATTAGGACTCTAGTGTGGTCGAAGAGGTGGGGAGGTCAATTTACGAGACCAGACCGACTTCCTTACGTACAACATATTCCTTTGTCCCCCTCTCTGGTCTTCAGTACATCCTGATTCTTTGTCCTGGTCACCGGGGTCCTTCCCCTGTCTTTGTTTCTCTTTCCTCAACTCCTTTTTCTCACCGAAGAT
The DNA here is from genome assembly GCA_006410555.1 of Capra ibex. NCBI lineage: Eukaryota > Metazoa > Chordata > Mammalia > Artiodactyla > Bovidae > Capra > Capra ibex. The sequence goes on along the minus strand of SJYO01038709.1, from coordinate 9,506,418 downwards.
CACAAAACCCGATTTTTCCTCTCCCGTTGACTTCCCAAATCCTCACTATCCCAGTGTACACTAAAGAGACCGAGGAGGATTTGGAATTCTACTCCCGGAGAAAGGTCTTGGGTCTCTTCTCCTCTTTCGTCGGTCTAGGCCACAGTGATAATCCAAGGGAGGGGAGACGGGACGTGAGTGGGGGAAAGAGTGAAGGGTCGAAGGTTACAATGTTTGATAGACGGGCTCCCCACCCCGTCGGCGGTAGGACCCCCCGCCGACAGGTGGACGTAGACGACAGAAGTCCGTCCTTGTGGTCGTGGTCTCTCCTCCGTCGGGACCCTCCGGCCCTGGACGATGGGGACGTCTCAACGACCTCGACTGCAGTCATGAGAAGGGGTCACTCGTTTATCTCGTGTCCTAGGTCCGTCGATAACCGTGACCGGTCTCCGGCTCAGTGAAACATCTGGTTCAACTGCTACGAGTCGTGGGACTTCAGTCGAAGGTTGTCGGAACGGTACATTATTTAACACACCCACTACACCTTTCCGTGTTTCGTCTGTCGTTTCTGTCAGTCGTGGTGTCGTTACCATACATCTCTCGTGTCTGCCCTTCTACTGACCCACCGGGGACCGTTCCCGGTTATGTCCGCGACCCGGTACTCAGGTATCGTCTGTTCTCACTGGTCCGTCCCGGGTGGTTTCTCGTCGGGGTACTAACGGTTTGACTTCATGTGTATTACCAGTTTAAGGAGTCCGGCTCACCACAGCACCGTGTTCTGTCACAGGGGGAACCCCGACCACCACTGTTTCTTGTTCAACCTGTACTCTGTCGGTCGATGCTGGTTGGTTTGACGGTCCGTCTCTTCCGGTCGTTCCACACCCTCCGGGGTCACGTGGCGGGCGTCACCCACCGTCTACGGGTCCATCACCACGTGTGATTACGTCCACTCCTTTTCTTGTCTTCTCTTTCGCCTACTTGACCGTCTCGGGTCACGGTCTCCCGGTCACCAACACCCGGAGTATTATCATCTGATCTCACCCGTCACTATCCCGTATGTTTCATAGGCTGTCCCGATTCACCTTGTACATCCACCGACAACGTAGGGTGCCAGCCTCCGTTTTCTCCTTCTCGGTCTACCAGTCCCGTAACTCCGGATCCGGGTCGTCCTTCTGTTGACTTATCCAGTGCCCGTCGTCCTACTTGAACTTGAGGAGTAATTCGACCGTCAGGTCAAGGTAGAGTGACAACAGTCCTAGACTCACCCACGGATTCCAACACTTGTCGTTCCGGAGACATGACCGGTACCAGGGGGATCTCCGTCTTTCCCGTCTCACTCCCATCGACCTAAAGGGACCGGCGGATCGGGATCGGACCCCTTTCTTTCGTCTCTACCCCTCCCGTTACCAACTCCGTGTTCATCCCCAACTTTCCTACGTAGACCTCCATTGGATCCGGTCGGACCGAAGAAGGTCTCCAGGGAACCAGGTCGGGTCCCTCATCATCCATCGTCCGTCGTCACCCCGAGTCCTCCCGTCAGTCACCTAAACCCGACAAGAAGACGTCGATTGAGACAGGAAGTCTCGAATTGATCGACTTCCCTCAACCCCGGATGGTCCTGGTCACACCCTACTATGGGTCTGGGTTTAAAAGAGGGTCTAGTGGTCTTCTCACTGTAGTGGCATTTCTCCCGTAGAGAGGTGTATCATTGAAGAGAGGGGACCAGGGTCACAGAGACATGATGTCACTAGAGACCGCGGAAGGGGGTCGGACCCGGTCGGGTCTTGGGGTAACGGTGAGAATGGCTTCTTTGAACCGTACATAGGATGGACCAGGGGAACTCCGACTCGGGTCGACTGAGACAGTGGGAAGGGGAACCGTCGTTCTCCCGTACTAGTTCCTCTGCCCTAACCCTCACCCCGAACATGGAGGAGGGCAGGACCCTTCAGTAATCGTTATCGTTCCGGGTAGTTCTAACCCTTTGACCCCGGGTCGCTCTAATGATAAATTGTCGAAGATTTACTGTCATCCTCTCTCATGTGTTCAACTGTCTACTTCTCGGTCCAGTGACCTCTATTGGTTTGGACTTCCTACTAGTATCTTTAGACATACTCGTCTTTTTACCCTTTACTTACAAAATCTTTTAGATTTGATAACTATATTTAGAATTGAGGTACACGTAGATTAATATTCTTTACATATATATCGTGATTGATGTGCGTTCCGTGACAAGATTTACGAAATATGAATAATTCCCGAAATGTCCGAGAGACTTCATCCATAGTACTAATAGGGGTGAAATGACTACTCTTTTGATTCCGTGTCCCTCAACTTCATAAATTAATCAGTTCTAAACTTGGGTCCGTCCGGCCGAAAACTTAGTCCGAGATTGTAGGTACCTGAATTAACGATAGAGTCACCGGAGAGATTCGGTGACCGGTATTAGATCCTTTCCTATTCGTTTATGAAAGACTCTCGGATGATACACGAACCAGGTCGAGATCCGTGACCATCAAGTGGTCATGATTTGTTTTGTTTTTGAGGATGAAATTACTTCGAATTTATGACCACCCTTCCTTTTCTATTATTTTAATTGTTCACTTTATATATCTAGTACTAGTAACGATACCTTTTTTCATATCCTCTTTTTCTTTTATCTCTCACAAAGATAAAATTTATAATCCCACTGAAAATTTGTTTCTGGTCTACTAACACTCCTTCTCCTTTGTATCTCTACTCCAGTCTCTCAAGTCGTACTTGGTCTAGTACTTCCAGGAACCTTCGGTAACACTCCTGTGGAACCGAAGGAGAAAGTCATTGACTCTTCGGTAATTCCCAAATCTTCTCTGTTCACAGTCCTAAACTAACTGTAAAATCTTCCGAGGGACCGGTCGAGATGCAACTCTTGTCAGATATCCTGCCATATATGTCCTCCTTCTGGTCTAGTCTCCGATAACGGTTATTTCTACTACCACCGAACCTGGTGTCACCACTTCCAACATTCTTCACCGTCTAAGACCGGTCTAAAACTTTCATTTCCATTGTTATCAAATAACTATTCCCTGTATTCTCTTTCTCTCCTCAGTTCTTATTGAGATTCTAAAGACCGGTATCGTTGACCTGAATGTGGGAACTGTTTCTACTCCTTCCGATACTCTTTTCATCTAGACCCCTTTCTACTCCAAAAAAGTGGACAGTTAAAATTCTCCGGATAACTCGACCTTTTCTGAGACTACGACCCTTTCTAATTTCTGTCCTCTTCCCCTGTTGTCTCCTACTCAACCAACCTATCGTAGTGACGGAGTTACCTGTACTGAAACTCGTTCGAGACCCTCTATCACTACCTGTCCCTTCGGACCGTACGACTTCAGGTACCCCAGCGTTTTTCAGTCTGTACTGACTCGCTGACTTGTTATTAATGTGTACATTCTCCTCCACCACTCCTGTACCAAGTGAGAAGGGGTTCCTACGATTACTTGTACGAAGGGAATGTCAGAGGTGGAGAAGGATGTGCGGTGGAGAGTAGAGAGAGACAGTGGGGTCTTCTGGGAACAGACTTATGTCGGTTCTTTCATATCTACGGTTTGGATCTGCGAATTCCCCGATCATGATCCCTTACGGCTTAACAGTCCTCGAGACCCGGACTCCAAGGACCCTGATTGATTCAGACTCACTAATACTTCCAGAATGCAAGTCCTTCGTTCGAGACCCGGACCTCCCGAGACTCCCACTCCACCCATTACGAGAACCCTTCCCTCTCTACTGATGTCGTCTTGTTGAGACTTCCCTCGACGCTTCGTTACCTCTGAGACTTGGACTAGAAGTCCAAGATTCTTATAATGGGTCGACCTAGGACCCTCCTCCGTCCCGACGTCCTCTCTGAGATCTTCGATCTTAGATCTAGAGGACCTTCCAGGTCTTTAGAGAAACCCCTTTTTTTTTGGACTTATAGGAACGGGTCACCACCCCTCACCCTCTCCCACACCTATTTTCCATCCGCTCCTTCTTCTCTAGTATCGGACTCAGGACCTATCGACTTGCGACACTATAACGTGTTTTCCGGGTCCACAAACCTCGGTCTGTGTGAACTTAAGTTTAGGAACAAGAAGATGTACAATTAACACAGTGGGACCTAGGGAGAAGTATTGACTCAAAAGAGTAGTCACTTTACCCTAGTTATAATGGTTGGAAAGTCCCAAAAGACTTAACCAATTATCTACATTTTTTGTGAAACGTTTGATACACACGACGACACAAATCAGTACAGGTTGAGAAACTCTAGGGTACCTGACTTCGGGCGGTTCGAGGAGACAGGTACCTTAAAAGGTCCATACTTATAACCTCACTCAACGGTACGAGAGGAGGTCCCCTAGAAGACCTAGGTCCCTATGTTGGACGTAGAGAATACAGAAAACGTAACCGTTCGCCTAAGAAATGATGACACGGTGGACCCTTCGGGGAACATTTGGAATTTTACGACGATTAGATACTTCATGAAGCATAATAAATGAGACGAGGGTCCCTACTTCGACCGAAGAAGTCTCCTCCTGTTTACACTAAACTCCGAACCGTATATGAGTTCTCCTGTGAGGTCACAGGTGTTTTGATCTCTTCGGGGTCGTCCTCGGTCAAAAAGAGGATGACGAAGTTCGACTAAATCGAGACGGTACAAAGACGGTCAGGGACCTGTCTCAACGTCGACGGCGGTGACGGTGGTGATGGTGGGTCACCGATGAAGTCCTTTTGTGGAGAGGGTTGCAAGGGGTTGGCCTTCGATCGAAGGTGACTACAGTGGATCCGGTTTTCCTTACGGATGAAATACTTTCCGACGTCTGGTCTGACCGAGAGAGGACACTTTGAGAAGAAGTGAAAGTAAAGACACTGAAATGTAATGAGACTAAGAGGATAAGGAAACCTATAAGGAAGACAGAGGAAGGGACCGAGGAAAGACAGGAGGAAGGAGGTTTACACTGGGAAGGGGTTCCGAATAAGGGTCTTAGAGAAGAGAGGAGAGGAGAGAAAGGTAAGAAGTTAACAAATAAGGAGAGAGGTAGAGATAGAGAGGTAGGTGACAGTACTAAGAATGTTCAATACTTATTAATATTACTGGTTACTTGACACCACAACCTCTTCTGAGAACTCTCAAGGAACCTGACTTTCCTCTAGGTTGGTCGGGTAGGATTTCCTTTAGTCAGGACTTATAAGTAACCTTCCTGACCACAAGTTCGACTTTGAGGTTATGAAACCGGTGGACTACACTTTTTGACTGAGTGACCTTTTCTGGGACTACGACCCTTTCTAATTTTCACCCTTCTCTTCCCCTGTTCTCTCCTGTTCTATCAACCTACCGTAGTGGCTGAGTTACCTGTACCCAAACTCATTTGAGACCCTCAACCACTACCTGTCCCTCCGGACCGCACGACGTCAGGTATCCCAGTGTTTCTCAACCTGTGCTGACTCACTGACTTGACTTGACTTGATTCTAAGGTCGTATATCTAGACAGAGGTTGGTTTAAAGAAAGAGTGTAAGAATAGTGTAAACTAAAGATGACTCTAATACCGTGTATGGTGTCTGACGGACCTTAATATGAGTAAACACAAAAATAGATAGAGGAGGTCTAGAAGGGTACGGGTTTAGTATGGGTCTCAAGGGACTCTTGTTCGTAAACCAAAATGAAGACAGAAAGAGTTTCGGAAAGTCCAGTTCAATACTGCTATATACAAGGTCCTAAAAAAAAAGGTTTAATATGTGGAACAACAGGTTTTTTACGGAAAGTAAAGTTACAATTCTTTCATCTATTTGGAATATATTCTCGGATACTCGATACAACAAAGTCAACTTAGGTTGAGAAACCCTGAGGTACCTGACATCGGGTGGTCCTAGGAGACAGGTGCCCCAAGAGGTTAGTTCTTATGACCTCACCCTACGGTACGGGAAGACGTCCCCTAGAAAGGCTGGGTCCCCAACTTGACCGTAAGGAATGTAAAAGAGGTTATCCGTCCACCCCAGAAATGGTGATCGCGGTGGACCACAATTTATTTATAAACAACGTACTTACTTATCAGGGACAATGTCAATCAACTTGACTTACTAAGAGTGTAGATATTAGATTCGGGACATAAATAACAAACGACATTGTACATAGGTGAACCCATAGAGTAACTATAGATCTTAAATCACACGGTCCTTTTAAAGTAATAGAAGAAAGGGTACTGTCTTTCCTCGTTGTACCTATGACAACAACGACTCTAGGAAACTACGGGGATGAGAAGGCCAGAAGGGGGAGAACCGGGGAGTATAGATTATAAGTATTCATAGAACTACTGTCAAAGAGACGTTAAAATTGACAAAGGAACTCCGGATTTCTTCCTATTCCCTCTTTCCGTACCAAAGATTAGAGAAAGAGACTCAACCCCCACCCTCCTCACCCCTCCTTCCTTCCTTCCTTCTTGTCCTTTCTTTTCACTTTATCACCCCCTTTACGTCCGAAACCTCAGTATGTCTGAATCTCAAATGGATACCGAAGTAGTGGATGATCGATATCCTGACACCTATTCATAAGGATTTAAAGATAAAGGAGTACATATCTTACTCCTATGCTTATTGCTGGAACAACACTCCTCTTTTACTCCGTTACACAGTTGAGAGTCCCAGACCATCAATAGTCGGAGTAGTAATCCTTAATTTCATATGTACTTAAACCTCCCAAACCTCTAACTCTTTAAGTAGGGTTAACGGACCCAAAAGGAACACTCCACTTTTTCACTCCAATGGACGACTCTTATTCCACGTCACACCTCACCTTGTTCTGTCAGGGGTGTCCGAACTACCTTTCCTCGTCATTACACTTTAGGGCTTGTTAGGTTTAAATAATCATTTTAGTACCCTCTGACCGACCAAGGTATATTAACATAGGTCCAATCACAACATGGTCCCCAGAAAAGACTTCGTAAGGGAAAATCACAAAGATTTACAGACGAGAAATAGAGGTCGCTCCGACAATTGTTGAAATCTGATCTCCGGTCTTGGAGACACAGGTCATGGATCCTGTCGTCCCCTTCAGAGACAAAGACGATAAACTAATCAGACAGAGGAGAGGTAGGAGGGTGTGACTCACGGTAACAGGTGTACGGTGAATTCAGACGACCACACGACAGTCGACGTTATTGTCTTATAGGGTTGAGTCGACTCAAATTTTATTCCTTTGTATATTAGATTCAGGTCTCCGTCCCTCGAAAACTCAACCGATTAAGTTGTCAAATTGTGACAGTAATTTTTTAAGAAATATACTTCTTTCTGAGAAAGGTAGAAAGACTAGACGTGGGAAGTCGGACAACAAGTCGTTGGGAGTACCAGTGTTCCACGACAAAATAAAGACCGTAACGTAGGTTGGTTTGCACCTTTATGGTAACTACTATCCTCTCCTTCCCGAGAGAAGGACACACAAATAAAAATAATCAGTCCTTTGGAAAGGGTCATAGAGGGATGGTACGAAGGGGAGTATAGAGTCACCGGACTCAAAGTAATACGGATATTGATTTGGTTGTTGACCGTTCCTCCTACTTTACTGGTATTGACCGGTTCTCCTCTTCACTCGGCACACCTCCTTCCACCCCATAGACTTTTTACTCCTAAGACAGGTGTTCTTCCTTACCGTTCCTGAAGGGACACCAAGTCACCTATTCTGAGGTCCGAGAGCTACGTCCAAACTAGGGACCAATCCCTTAATCTAGGGTGTACGGAGTTGATTCTGGGTTACGTCGGTTTATTCTTTTATTTATATCTATCTATCTATAGCTATATACTTTTCTTAGGTGGACGGTCCCGTCTCCTGTGCCCAAATCAGAGACCAATCTCTTCTAAGGTGTACAACACCTGTCGATTTCGGGTACACGGTGTTGATGACTTAGGTGTACGAAATTGATGACTTCGGGTACACGGATCTCGGGGACGAGGTGTTGTTCTCTTCGGTGGTACTACTCTTAGAACACGTGACGTTCTTCTCATCGGGATCGAGAGACACGTTGATCTCTTTCGGGCTCCCGTCGTTACTTCTGGGTCGAGTTGGTTTTTATTTTATTTACTTAATATTTTTGTTTTTCTTCCTTGACTCTCTACGGATAACTCAACTATTTGTTAGGACAGACGATACTACGGAATACCTTATTCGGTCGGTAAAGAGTGAGTCTCTAGACTAGTAGTGAAGGATTGACCTTCCCGCCCAAACCTTTATAGTAACCCCACACGTCTCACTCCCACCCATTTCTGGACTTTTATCCAGAGGGGAATTAGATAGTGTCCCCGGTCTATGAAGTGGTAATCTCTACGTAAGGAAACGGAAGAATGAGAACGGAGGAGTATTTTACGTTTACACATACGATTCAGCGAAGTCAGGACAGGTTGAGACACACTGGGATATCTAATATCGGACGGTCCGAGGAGACAGGTAACCCAAGAGGTCCATTCTTTTGACCTCACCCAACGGTAAAGGAAGAGGTTACGTCCTTTCACTTTTCACTTTCACTTCAGCGAGTCAACACAGGCTGAGAATCGCTGGGGTACCTGACGTCGGATGGTCCGAGGAGGCAGGTACCCTCAAAGGACCCTTCGGGATTTTACTTTTATGAGGATTAGTTTTACTTGCGGGAAGAGGTCCCCTAGAAGGACTGGGTCCCTAACTTGGGTACAGAGAATGTAGAGGACGTAACCGTGAAATGGTGATCGTGGTGGACGACGACGACGATTCAGCGAAGTCAGCACAGGCTGAGAAACGCTGGGGTATCTGCCGTCGGGTGGTCCGAGGGGGCAGGGACCCTAAGAGGTCCGTTCTTGTGACCTCACCCAACGGTAAAGGAAGAGGTTACGTCCTTTCACTTTTCACTTTCACTTCAGCGAGTCAACACAGGCTGAGAATCGCTGGGATACCTGACGTCGGATGGTCCGAGGAGACAGGTACCCTCAAAGGACCCTTCGGGATTTTACTTTTATGAGGATTAGTTTTACTTTGGTCCCACTACCAAGAGAAACTCTCTAATAGTTGACCTTTCCTTGTGTCCCCTTAAAAGACCCCTCGATCTTTACAAGATATAGAACTAGACCCATCATCAATGTATCCACATCATTAAAGGATAATGACGACGTTTTTTCAATGGTGTCTAAACTACCGAATTTTATGGTAAATAAGAAAATATCAAGACCTCTGGTCTTCAGGTTTTAGTCCAAGTGACCCGGTTTTGGTTTCATAGTCGTCCCGATACGGACTTGACACTGTCGGTGGAACGTTGGTACTCCCTGATGACCTCTCTTAGGCACAGGAACGGAAAAGGTCAAAGATCTCGACGTAAGCAGGTAGAAGGGAAGGAGGTAGAAGGTTCGGACATCGTAGCGTAGACCGACGTTAGGAGTGTGACGGAAGACAGAGTCGTCAGTTTAGAGGGAGACAAAGGGAGAGTATTTCTCTGATCACTAATGTAAATCCCGGGTGGGTCTACTAGGTTTTATCAGAGGGGGAGAGTTCTAGGATTTAAATTAGTGTAGACGTTTCAAGGAAAAAAGGTATATTCCATTTTAAGTAACGAAGGGTCCTAATCCTGGACTATAGAAACCCCCGGGTAATAAGTCGAAAGGTGTCATCCATTTTTAAGTAGTTCGACACGTTAACTCTAAACACGTAAAATGAAAGTGACTTAATATGGAGTCAGTTCTTTACGTGTATGAAGTCCTTTTCTCTCTTACTAAATTCAAGTTAGTATCATACTTAATTTCCGGATGGTCTAGATGAAAGAAGGACGACCCTCCTGGTACCTGGACTAAGCTTTCTCTCCGATTCGAAGTTTACACCCAGATTTCTGTTTTTATCCAACTTCGGACTCTCACAAAACGGATACAAGAGGAGATCCTCAAAATATCAAAGACTAGAATGTAAATCTAGAAATTAGGTACCACCCTACTAAACCCTCTTACCCTTAATATTGTACATATGACAGTACATTCTTAACTTAGCGGTCAGGTACAGACTGCATCCCACGTCGAACGAACCCCGACCACGTACCCCTACTGGGTCTCTCTACAACACCCCTCCCTCCACCCTCCCCCCAAGTACAAACCCTTGCGTACATTCTTAATTACTAAAATTTTAAATTTTTTTTTATATTTTTTAATTTTTAATTTTTTATTTTTTTTTATTTTTTTTTTTTTTTTATCCAACTTCGGATCAGGTTTTCTTGTAAGTAAGACTGAAGTAGAAGGGGTACCTGTGGTTGGAAGGGGAGTCTCAGACCCGAAGATCGAGATCGATTTCGTCTCTCAATGTTACTGATTTTCGGTTCCGGGACCCCACGTATGACTGTTCCTTACCGTTTCCAATTGTACCAATAAACCCGTTTCTCTTATGTCCTGTCGATAAGTCGTGGGTGTCACCGCTCGCCCTCCATCCCTTCCGGGTCGGAGACTCGGTGTCGGCACCGGTGGGACACTCCTTACCTGTCCGACAGGACCTCCCAACTCCGACGTAGATACCTATCCATGACTTCGGGTCGGTCACGATACCACTCCATTTCATCCCACCCCAGGAGATGGGGGTCTCAAACGTCTAGGACAGAGATGTAGGGGGTACAGGTACTTTGGACCAGGACCCAAGATACCCTTCCTGTCGGTTCTTTCTTTCTAATGAAAACAACGACGGTAACGTCCCCAGGACCGTCGACGTCCTGTTTTTATAGAAATTAAGGTACTCACCAGTATACTCCACTCCCTTCGACGAATCCCGGATATCGCACCTGAATCAAAATCCCTAACCTCGCTCAGTTCCCGACTCCCACGTATACCCCCTTCCAACCGACACCACCCCCGTCTGTACATTTCTACAGTTAACGAAAAACACAGGTGTCCGTTGTAAGACGGCCCTATTGGACGGAGACTCGGTTCTTAGAACACAATAGAAGGAGAAGTTGTTCTTTTCTTCAAGTTCCGAGTGTCTACACACGTATGTCGAGTCATGTGAGTCGGAGGGGACGGGTGAGGTGGGGATAAATGTCCTCTAGATGAGGACGACACTTGTATTAGACCCTATTAACCCAGAGATTTGTAATGAAGTTCTCAGGGAAATACGTTCTGTCGTTTTCTCTGTGTCTACATATCTTACCTGAAAACCTGAGACTCCTTCTCCCTCTCCCTCTCCCTATCCCACCCTACTAAACCCTCTTACCGTAACTTTGTACATATGATAGTACATTCTTTGCTTAGCGGTCAGATCCAAGTTATATGCTATGTCCTACGAACCCCGACCACGTACCCCTACTAGGTCTCTCTACTATGCCCCACCCTCCACCCTCCCCCCAAGTCCTAACCCATGAGTACATGTGGGCACCACCTAAGTACAGTTACATACCGTTTTAGTTATGTCATAACATTTCATTTTATTTCATTTTGATTTTTTTTTTTTTTTTTCTCAGGGCTCAGGGTTCAGGGTTCATCGCCACCCGATCCCTTTCCCACGATAAAGGGTATGGGAACTGAAAACACACCGGACAATATGGACTAGTTCTCCATTTCTGACCTTACACTGTGTTCTCAGAGGAAAGTCTTAGTGTTTCCCAATATGAAACTCAGAAGGATAAAGATAGGGAGTGGAACGTAAAGAAAATTACAGGGGCTGAGGGGAAACTAGGGTCAGGAGTCCAAGTTCCGGAGTGCTCCGGTTTTGGGACATCAAGGAAAAGAGTTCGAGGGGACTGAAATTGTGGTAGTCTAAGTTGGGGACTGGAACCGGGACAGGGTCGTCGTTTGTCGATTAGAAAATCGTTGATTAGAGAACAAGTGATTAGACGAAAGGTTTGAGAACCGTGGACTCGATAAATATTTCGTCATAAAATACACGGGGGGGGGTCCTGGGATAAGAAGAGGGGACCGGGGGTGGTTAGACTTTTAAGTGTCCTGAAACCCATATTCTCCAACCTCTCCACTCGTATCACTGGTCTCGACCTCTGCCTACACTCGAAGTGGAAGGAGGGGTCCATTTATCAGGTTTCAGGAGAATAAAGGTCGGGTATGATCCGGGGTATAGGGGACGGGAATCGTGGAAGGAGTTATATAGTTCTTAAACTCCCCGTGGAAAGGGTTGTCTCGACTGTCCGTGAGTCCGGTTCTATGGGACCTTCTCTGGAGACTTTTGAGGGGATTCGAAGAGAGCCCGGTCTAAATTATGTGTAGTTTCTTTTCATAATCTCTCTATAGAAAGAGAGAGATTCCTAGGGATGAGGTTCCGAATCGTGGACCCCTGTAACTTCCCCCATTCTCACCCGTTTAGACCCCTCCTACTACTCTTGTTACTTATCCAAGTTCCTTCCGAAAGTTGAAGGTATCTCCGAAGACGGCGGTTGTTGGTTCTCGTACTCCCGTGGAAATGAGAAGACGTGGAAAGAGGAAAGAATCGACACAATTCCGGTGGTACTCCACTTGAGTCCGAGTCTTAGGTAGCGTTTTTGGTCTCAGACCCAAAACAAGTAAGTAAGTAAGTAAGTACATAGATTGTTTGTACAGAACCGTAGATGGGACACGATCCACTACGAGTTGGAGTAGGTCATGTTAAAAGAAGTATTAAAGGACCTACTTCCGGAAAGAGGTTTGTTTAAGGAAGAGGGTTTTGTGAGAGCTCTCCTTTCCCGGGGTCGATAAATTATTTCGGAGTAGGAAAGACCTCTTGTTTGTCATGCTAATCAGTTATTAAACATTTTTGATCCCCTCAAAAAAAGGACACAAGACCTACCCACTCTCATACGGACTTATTCATTGGGACCATCCTCCTTCTTATCCTTCGTACCTACCACCACTCCACAGACAGATTCTTCTTTTCCAATACAGTGTGGTCCACACAGGTCTACCATATAGTTTCGGTCCATTCCTCTTACCCTGGTTTACTAACTCGGAGGGAGGAAGGGGAGAACGGTCTTTTCCGAGTTGTAGGTGTGGTACCGGTTGTACAGATCCATTCATTCTTGAGGAGTAAGAGACGAAGACACTGAACACCGAATGGGTTTGGGTTGCTGAACGGAAACCCCACCGCCCCAAACGTTGGAGTGAAAATGAACACAACGGAGGTGGACCCACAGTGAAGTAAGAGGAACCCGGAGAAGGAGATTAGGATCTTTATAAAGGAAAAGAGGGGTTAAGGGAAAGAAAGGAAAGGGAAGAAGAGGGGGAGGGAATAGAAGGTTAGGGGAAGGTATAGGAGACTAAAAGAGGAGTATCCCACAAATTCTTCTGAACGAGGTTACCGTTCCACTCTCTTGGACTGGGTCTACCCGTTTACTTTCCCCTTTTCCCTATCTACACATGCAGGAAGTTCCAGAGTCCCCAAACCCAACCCCGGAAGTCCCCTTAGGTAATTTTCTTCTAATACTCTCATTGTACCCTCCAACAAGGTGTTGTCGATAGGTAGATGGACCCCTTTGCCCTGAAGCACCTGGTACACCTGTACCACCTTGGGTAACCAGTCACTCAGGCTTTTCCCTTTCTCGGACCCCTCCTCCCCTCACCCTCGTTCCCTCACTTTCTTTCGGTTCTTTCCTGGTACGTCTTCTCCTTGAAGACAAAGTATCAGACTCCTGAAAAGGACTGGTCCCACGGCAAAGAGGGGGAGAGGTATCTACCACATCAGGACCAACTGGGACTAATGAATTTTCCGGCTTTCTCATTCATTTTTAGGAACAACCAGACACATATACGGTCACTGGGGTTGGATTTTACAGTGTGTGTGGTCTGTTCATTAGACTTACTCACCTGACCTGTTCACCTGGTCTCCCAATATTCTTTTAATTTTTCACCACCCTTAACACTTACAGAATAGACTATCTTCGATTGTTGACCCTTAAAGTCGGGTCACGTCGGTTTAAAAGACTAACAATTTCTCCTTGACCTTTATTTCCAGTCTTATTCTGAAACTCTCCGAGTTTCAGACTTTTCTAAGATCACGGAGAAGGGTTTATTATAAATTTTATCTATATAAAGATTTCGTAATTAATATAAAAGAAAAGGTTCTAGTGTGTTTTAAATGTACACACGACTTTAATTTACGAAAAAAGATTTTAGAGACTAAAAGAGGGAATAACAACCATCCCGGAAACGAAGTGACGATTGGACTTGTGTGTGAATCTGACGGATGACTTTCTAGGTCATGTGGTCTTTAGGTATAATAATTTTATACCTAATTTAACTATACCTAATTTAATAATTTTAAACGTAATTCGTTTACAGGACTAAAAGTTTACAACCGTCGATTAATTCTCTAAAAAAATTTCGGGACCTATTTAGTTTTTTGATAAAAATGTTCCCGACCTGGACGTCCGACGGTGAAACGTAAAGAAAAAGGGAAATAAACGTATACAGAAAGGCATAGAGGAAACACATCCCTTTGGGTAAAAAAGGTAATTTTTATTCAGGGTTTGTTTCTTTATTTGTTTTGTTGTTGATGTCGTTCATTGTCGTTTTGTGTAATGAGACCAATGTCATAATATCAAGGTCTAATGTGACTTTATTAACGAAACGGTAAAAAAAGAAATTAAGAACGAGATACTAGGTTGTCTAACTTTTAACCCAAGCTAAACTTTTTCAAGTCTTGTTTGACTACTTATGATCAAGTTTACATTGGAAATCCATAACACCTTATTTGGTTTGAATTAACGAGTCTAATTTGTCACGTCTATTCGTTAAGTAGGTGAAAATTTATAGTCTCCTTAAAACCCCATATCGGTCATTTAATTAGTTGAATAAATTCTGAGAGTTAATGAGACATCAAGATTTGGGATTTAGTAAAAAAGTGTCGGGATGTTTTAAAAGTCTTATTGGATGTCTTTTTTTAGAAATCAAAATTTTTACATACAACTGGGTCCTTTATTTTACACAAATAAGGAAATTAAAAGTAGAAGTACAGGGAATCATCAAAATATAATAATAAGTAAATTCGACATACATAAATTCAAATAAGGAATCGAAAAAATATACGAAACAATGAAAATAGTTCTATTAGAATGAACGTATTGTAAAGGTTTATACATAAAAAAGAAAACTCCACGTGAACAACTACATTTTATATGATTATGATGCGGTGACTTACTTTTTCCGGTCAACATCCCGGTATATACACCATCACACTTACTTCACACCAAATTGTTTTTAACTACACCCTAGAAAGACATAATAAAGAATGTTGACGTACATTTAGATATTACTAGAGTTTTATTTTACAAAGTAAAGTTTTTCCGTTACTTTCTATTCAGTATTTATAGATTCCACCGGAATATAAATTAATGTCTTTGTTTCAACCCTTCGTTTACTTTGTTTAATTCTCGTCAATAGAGACTTTATACATACTACCGTCTTGAAACTAAAGAGAAAAACAAACACAAAAGATTAACAGTGTGTTGATTATACATAATAAATACATTATTTGTGTTTATATTTATTGAAATCTACAACTTAATTTTTTTGATTTTGTTCGATAAAGAATTGTGTTTTTTCCTACTAACATTTGACAGTCTCTTAGTTATTCTAGAACCCCCACCCCACTACGGGAAGGGTGGTGTATGTGTCGACCCTACACTGTTCTTGTTAAGGAGACTAATTGTGTGGGACTGGGAAAACGGACCGGGGAGGAGAAAAAGACTAAAGAGAAGAGAAACTGAAGTAGGGAAGGGAACGAAGGAAGGTCGGTGGAGAAAAGGAGTAGAAGAGAGAAAAAAAGAAAGGAAACGAGGGAGAAAGGAAAAGGATAAGAACGAGAGGGAAAAGGGTGAAAAAAACCGTATTGACCCTTTGGTTCTACTTAAATTAAATAACATAGAAAACTTTTAACAATTCAAACAGAAGTACATCTTTGTAATCTTTTCATGTCTACTTCCTCTTTCTGACATTAGGAGAGTGGGTCTCTATTAGTATTTATAAAGTCAAGTGTAAATAAGTATAAAAGACACATTTTTATAGATATAAAAATAAAATTTACGATATAATATGTATTATGAAAGATTAGAAAAAACGGATACGTTATACATTTTTAGATATTTTAAAAATCAACGGATCATGATATAATATACTCACGTGGTATTATATAAAGTGGTTGAAATTGGTGACCTGTAAAAAACGATACTGTTGGGGTATTTCGTGTACGAACATACATAAAAAAAAGTTTGAACAGGTTAATAAAGAAATCTGATTTACGGACCTTTTCCTTACTTACCGGTTTCCCATCAGTGTGTAAAAATTTCGAAAGATAGCGGTTTAACGGGAAGTCTTACCAACATGGTTAATTGAGAGGGAGCACGTCCCATAGGACCTCTTCCTTTACCGTTGGGTGAGGTCATAAGAACGGAGCTTTTAGGGTACCTGCCTCCTCGGACCACCCAGCGTACCCCGGTGTTTCTCAACCTGTGCTGACTCGCTGAAGTGAAAGCACGTCCCGTACTCCGACGGGTAACAGGGTCAGTAATATTCGTGATGGTAACGGTGATGAAAGTCAGAAACAACATAGAAAACTTTTATCTAAGTAAACGAAACGAACAAACATTAAAATTTTCGTCTATTAGACCGACAACATATAAAACTAAAGAATTTTTATGTTTTTATCCAACCAAAGATGATCACACACCGAGAACCATCAAAACAAAAGAAAAGAAACCCAGTCCCGAGGACTATTCTAAGAACTGGGGATAAGGTAAAAAAGGGGTTGGGGACAACATTTAGAAAGGAAGGGAGTCAGAGACAGTGATAGGAACCTTTCTATAGAAAGACATGGGATAGGGTGTGAGGTGATCACGTGCTTCATCGAAAGATAAACAGGGTTATTAGAATCCATGATCGACTTGAATCCATATTCAAGTTAATAATAACAAGGTAAAGAGATTATAAGGGTACTACTAGTAGTAGTAGGTGTAGATATTAAATTTAAAGGTGTCCCTAAAGAGTATGTAGTGGAGGAATGTTGGTAGGACACTCAATTCAACCCGTATACTCAGATCCGAAATCTCAGTACAGACTCAATTTTAGGACCCGACAGTAAATCGATGAGACTCGAGTAAAAGAGATGGATATTTTGTCTCTATTATTGACATCTCGAGAAGACGTCAGGATAATAACTGTCCACTTTATTGACTCCGAGTCTGTTGTGTTCCCTAAAGATGTTCAGCATACGTTTGGATCCAAGACTGGGATCTTAATGTGTTACTTATAGGACATGGGTAGTGGATCAAAATTTTTCTTAATGTCTTTGGTTGACTTCAGAGGACACATAGGAAGGGATTAGGGTATGAGGAAGGAGGGAGGGAGGAAAGGAAGGACGGAGGTGGAGCCCATTATTGATAAGACTTAAACTATAAATAACAAGGGTACTACAAAGATATGAAGATTGAAATATATAGTCACTCGTTTAAACCATAACAAGATGTACGAAAAGTTGAAATATATGTACCATACTAACACGTATGGTAGGAAGGAAATGAGTTGAAAACTCTGAATTGGTACGATTATGTACCTCAAGTCCAAGTAATAAAATTAGAGTCAAATTATAAGGTACTATACTTATATGGTATTGACAAATGGGTGAGAGGGTAACTATCCATAAATTTAGTAAAGGTCAAAATACGATACTGTTTGTGACTGCGGTACCTGTAAAATATACAAAGAGGAATATCTGTTCTCGTTCTCAAGGTGATCTAAGAATAAAGTATTCTATACTCGTCTAAGGTGAAATAACCTGTCACGGGTTGTCAAAAGATTTCACCGACATGTTTCTATATGAGGGTGGTGTCATATATTAGTTAACAAAGTGTAGACCTCGTAACAAGTTGTAAATCACGATAGTCTGAATTTTTAAAAACTGTCAGACTCCTCCGTCTTTACAATAGAGTAACACCGAAATTAAACGTAAATAGACTAATGATTATTCTGACCTGTACAAAAGTATGAAGTAACCGGTAAGGTAAGGTACGAAGACACATCTCGGATAAGTACGTAAAACGTGTGAAAATATAACCTTACAAACATAAAAATAATGACTAAACACCCTCAAAAAAATCTATGATACTTGTGATTTGAAAACAATGTCCACAACGTTTATAAAGGAGTCCGAAAACGAACAAAGTAATAAATATTTCTAAGGATTACATTTCTTCAAAATTTAAAATGACATCAGTTTACACAATTAGGAAAAGAAATACCGATATGACCAAACTATTACAATGTAACAAAGAGGTACAGAAGGAGACTCGAAGAAGACTACGACAATTCTAGAGGAAAGGGGGAGTCTGGACTGTCCAGTGAGAGAACAAGGAAACGGACGTCACAAACAGTACAACTGGACACGGAAAGCGATACCGGTGCTACTGAACCTACACTAACCAGACTGTAAGGCGTTTCTAGACATGCATGTCCAGGTCGTTCACCAGGGTCGACTCGGGTCGTCGGGGGCCCCGGGGGAGTGTCAGGACGTCCTCGCTGACGACGTGTTCGACCCCCTGTTACGGATGGGGAAATGGGACGTCCATGACTGGGGTTCGGGATTCATTCCGAAGATCCCTTCTAATTCTCTGTTTCGAATTGTTTCTCTTGTCTCATTTCCCCAGGGATAAAGAAGACAAACGGTTGGAGGAAGACTAGGAAATCTACCAACAGTTGGACGGGACAAGCCACTGTGACGTCGGTCCAGGACTACTATGTCCTTTCCACTCCAGACCCAAGAGTTTTTCCACCTGTCTCCCTATTTACCTGTTCTGACCTCTTTCCCTGTCGATTACCCACCCTAGTCTGTAAAGGAATATTTGGGTACTCCTTCCCTCACCCGTCACAGTCTTTACTCAAGAGAAACGGAGACGGGGAAACGTCCGGACGCCACAACTGAAACTTCACTTCTCAAAGACACGGCTTTTGGACCTCCTCTTTCAGAGGTTCTCCACAAAGACACCAGTTGAAGTTTTAGGGACGGAGATCGGACGTGGTCCTTTGTCTAGAACGAGAGTCCTGTCTTTGCAGGAATGAAGATTGGACACATCGTCGTAGTGGTGGTTAAGTCTACGGGTAAAGACTAAAGGGAGATTAAAGAGAAGAAACGAGATCTCGTACCCAGTCGTTTGAGAAGACAGTTTCCGGTCTGTTCTTTATAATCCGAAACACTTGTTACATGAAGGACAACGTGGATGACTTGACACGGTGACATCGTACTTTTGTCGGTACCCGTCATGCATTTACTTGTTCGTACCGACGCAAGGTTATGAAATACTTGTAACTTTAAACTTATAATATATTAAAGGTGTACAGTACTTTATAACAAGAGACTAAAAAAAGTTGGTGAACTTTTACATTACTGGTAAAAATCGAACGCCCGGTGTGTCTGTGTTCGTCGTCTGGTCTGAATCGGTCACTCGGTATCAAACGACTGGATACCAGATCTATGGATGGAACTCCCAGGTCTCCGTAAGAGACTCCCTTTGGAAGATGGTGGAGGTGGTGGGTTCGCTCCTGACCCGATATCCAAACCGTGTTCTTTCCAGACACCCAGGATTCCTCTACAAGACTGACAGGGGAACCGGAGATGAATCTCTGAGACACGCCGACCACTAAGCCTTTTATGTCAAACGAGGGGACCTTGGTCCGGGACCGGGGACCCGGGTCTGACACGCGGCGAAGGAGGACAGTCGAGTCGGGGATGTTGAGGTCCGGACCTACCTGTTCCTCCAAACACTGGGGGTAAAGAGCGGAGGATCACACGTTGACGAGACTTTGGGAAAGAAATAACTAGTGGATGAACCCTTCTGTCCCCACCTCCGGTCCAGCCGTTCTCACGACTCCTTTGTTTAAGATCCAGAAATAGACTCACAAGAGGGAGGTTGGAATATTGCCGGAGAGGAGGACGAAATCCATTTAATAGTACCGTTTGGGTAGAGACAGTTACAAAGGTAGTTGTTGAGATGGTTGTTCCAGTAGTTTTTTTAGTTCTAAAGTCCAGTCGAAGAAAAGGACAGAGGGACGGGGACCAGGGTTTAGGTACAGAAAAAGGTCTTGAGACGGGGGTGAATAGGTCAGACGTAAGTAGATCCGAAAGGGAGGTAACGTCCGAATAGTTTTGTATGTAGAGACAAGTGGTATATACGTGTAGAATCACATAGTACACTTCACACGGGCACATGTTCCCGTCACTCAACCCCAGAACTCCTACTGATTGATATCAGTACACGAAAAGGACCGAGACGTCAACTGGTCTAGTGTCTACAGCAGGACATAAGTGATCTGTTCATGTGGTTGTGACAGAAGCAAGTCCTCAAGTGCACTCGACCGCGGTCCCGACCCCAGTCTCTCGACTCCCTATCCCACCACCTTTCTCCCAGTCCCAGACCTCCGTCTGCTCTCCTAACCCCTTTCTTCCTTCACCCCTTCTCCGGTCCTGACTCCTTCCAGTTCCACTCCCGACTACACCTTTTTCCCGCCCTAAGACTTCTCTCGATCTCCCTCCTATGAGTGTTCTCCTAGTAGCTTAAGACTCTCCCCCGTATTCTGTTAAAGGGTGGTCTCACTTAGCAAGGGTGAGAGGTGTCAGTCTGTACAGTCAAGAGAACCTATAAGGTCATCCAAGTACCTTAACACGTTTTATGAGAACCCTTACTCTTAGTGAATCAACCGTTCGGATCGAATTCAAGAAGAGAAGAAAAGGAAAGTTTCCCTCTGATATCGACGATTGAGGTGGAAGAGATTCTCGAAACGTCATTGGGGCGAGAACCGTCTGTTGACGGTCTTTGTCCCGGACCGTGACCTACCGTTTGAGTTCGTCCCACTGTGGTTAGACCGGAGGTCGTGTTACATTCGAGTGTACATTGAGGGTCGGAAGTAAAAGATTGGGGGGTTGGGTAAGACACACGATATATATGTCAAGACTCCAAAGTGGAAGTTACTTCGGATGGACAAAGTTTTTTTTAAATTTGTAAGTCTCTGTGGAGATCCGTTCTCCCGGTTGTCATTCGATTTATTATGGGTACCCTGGTTACTGTCCGAATCCAGTATCCGTTGTTCTTTCCTTTTTTACCTATCCTTTTTAAGGAATACAACATATTATAAAATGTTGAGTCTTTCCAGAATACATACCATGACAATAGGAGTATTCTTAGGGTGATTAATCCGACTTATACACAAGAATAAGATAGAGACTCCGAGTCTCTCTACTTCCTTGAACAGGTTCGAACGTGTCACCGTCTCCACCTTTTCTACGATAGTGTACAGTATACCGAGATTGTGACACTAGAGACATCGTCGATTAGAGATCACCTCTATCTTCAAGTCCCCTTCTGTCTACTCTTTACCTCTCTTTTCTCCTGTTTTTGTTTATACTATCCTTGACTATCTTAATATAGTAGTAAATAAACCAGGATACGGATTGTGAACCTCCGGGATCACATTCTACACAGAGGTTGGTTTTTGGTAGACGGTGGTAGACTGTTCGTAAGTCAGGGTGACGGAAAGAGACACGAAATAGTTAGTACATCGTTATGTAACAATAACGAACTTTCTCTGACTCTTTAGTAGGGTTATCGTAATGAAACGTCTATCTCCTAGTCGTAGGGTCCCGTTACTTTTTAGAACCTTTTAGAGGTTCTAGTATACCGAAAGACATAAAAGGAAAGGAATTTTAATTAATTAATTAAACAGACTTGACCCAGAAACAACGACACACACCCGAAAGACATCACCTCCACTCGTCCCCACCGTAGAGAACAAACGTCTCGTACCCGAGATCACACCCGAAGTCACCAACACCGTGTTCCCGAATCAACGGGACGTCGTACACCTCAGAAGGGTCTGGTCCCTGGCTTGGACACAGGGGACGTAACCGTCCGTCTAAGAATAGGTGACATGGTGGTCCCTTGAGGACACGGAATAAAAAGTTAGTCAGCCAAAAGTGACTTACGAACAATGTATCAGTAAGGATACGATTCGTTACACCCTCCCATGCTTCTTCAACTTCTATCAGAGACGGAAGTCAAATACCGACTTTACCCCTTGTTTCTCCTTACGCTGGGTCGTTAGGGTGACGACCCGTATGTGTGGTTCCTTTGGTCTTAACTTTCTCTGTGTACGTGGGGTTACAAGTAGCGTCGTGACAAATATTATCGGTCCTGTACCTTCGTTGGATCTACAGGTAGTCGTCTGCTTACCTATTCTTTCGACACCATGTATATGTGTTACCTCATAATGAGTCGGTAATTTTTCTTATGTAAACTTAGTCAAGATTACTCCACCTACTTTGACCTCGGATAATATGTCTCACTTCATTCGGTCTTTCCTTTTGTGGTTATGTCATATGATTACGTATATATACCTTAAATCTTTCTACCATTATTATTGGGACATATGCTCTGTCGTTCTCTCTGTGTCCACATATCTTGTCAGAAAACCTGAGACACCCTCCCACCCCCGTCCTACTAGACCCTCTTACCGTAACTTTGTGCATATAATAGTATACACTTTGCTTAACGGTCAGGTCCAAGCTACGTACTATGGTCCACGAGCCCCGACCACGTGACCCCACTGGGTCTCCCTACCATACCCCTCCCTCCACCCTCCCCCCAAGTCCTACCCCTTGTGTACATGTGGGTACCGTCTAAGTACAACTACATACCGTTTTGGTTATGTTATAACATTAATCGGAGGTTAATTTTATAAATATAATTTTTTTAACTTTTTTCTCCTTACACTTACGGTAGATAATCAATTTACAATCATACACATCAAGTCTAATATTTAGGTTATCCGCAAGTTTCTTCGGTCGTATCGACCTCCTCTGTCTTCCTCGATCTAGAACTTCTTACACAACCTAAACCTATCGTTATCTCCTTCTTTTCTCTCAAGGTCCAACCCTTATGTCGGACCCCTTTGTAATCTGCCATTCTTAGACGTGCTGAACAAGACTCGTTCCTCTCTCCTACCCAGACCAATCCAGCATAGGGTCCACAATCCCTCAATCCCGTCCTTCCAATCTCTCCGACGACGACGACGATTCAGTGAAATCAACACAGACTGAGACACACTGGGGTATCTACCGTCGGGTGGTCCGAGGAGGTAGGTACCCTAAAAGGTCCATTCTCATGACCTCACCCAACGGTAACGGAAGAGGCCAATCTCTGCGATCAACCCCGGTTTAACAATTCCCAACACTTTCAGTTCGTCACATGATTAATATAAGTCTCTCCATCGGAGAACTCGTCTCCCACTGTACCATTTTGACCTAAACTCCTTGTCTTTACGCTAGGGTTACTCATCCTCTAGTCTCGGACCCTCTGGACAGTCTACTGTTTTCTACGTTTCCTTCCCTGGCCCCCTGACTTACTCAATCGAGGGAGCGTCGGTAAAGGGGAGTTTGTGTGTTGCTACTGATGATGGTGGAGGGTCAGAAGCTGGTCCTCACCTGTTCCTCGACGACCCCTAGAACCACAGGATGTTTCAGTCTCAGTTGGACTACCACAGGACACCTCCCACTCACTCTTACGTCCCAGACAGACCCGTCCCCGACCCCTCGGTGAAAACAGAAGAAGGGTCAACCTGACTGGGTAAGTTGGGTGGGGAAGATACCTGGACAAAGGGTTTGGACACTCGAGGCACTCGTCCGATGGAAGGGAAGGTCTTTGACTAAGACACCAACTCAACCGGAATGTTAAGGATTGAGGGGACAGTTTAATCCAACGATGAAAGGTAAAGGTCGACGATTAAAATCCCACAGTAAGATAGGAGTCGTAGGATCCACTGGACTGTCGGTCCATTCTCTGACAACCCACCCCCCTTGGTCCCGTTCTTTCCCTCCCACGTTAGTCTAGTTTTCTCACTACTCCCTCTTAGATTCCCGTGTGATCCTGGTTTTTTGTCCCTCTCTCCAAGTCCCTCATCGGAACCTCCCTCTAGACATTGGGTTAGAACCCTAGGAACGTCACTACAACCACACCTCGAGGGGGACTAAGACTACGTAGGTTTCGGCAGTTTGCCACTCACTGGTCCACCCTGAGTGTCCTTGTGACCAGGGTTCCCAACCCCTGGTTCGTTAAGACTAGAGTACTTAGATCCTGACCGTCAAACTCATCTCTAAGATATCGTTATCCATCCAACCCACTTATCCAAAAGTCTCGTTAACACACATACGCACACATGTGTGTACGTACACACACACATAACACATACATACTCTCCCTCTGCCCAGTTTTTCTCTCTCCCTTCTCATTGTTCTGTAAAGAAGTCCCTTGAATAGTCGAAATTAGGTATAAAGGAAGGGAGAGATACGAGTGATGTCTCCGACGATCCATTCTTTTACACTCCGGACCTTTGGAGCGGGGGGTGGGGAAAGGGGTGACGGTGAGAGACAAAATACTGTTACCTTTACAATTTTTCGAAGGGACCTCACAATAAAAGTTATCCACACGTCACCTTTGTACCAAATTGAAGCACCGCATCAAATCATGTCACGAAAAGTATTCGGGGGAAAGGGAAAAACGTAGGGGGTGGGAGGTGGAGGACGAAAAGAGGGTCAGCAGCAGGAAGTGGGAGTAGGGAAGGTCAGAAACGAAAAAAGGGACGGAGGATCG
Source organism: Capra ibex (assembly GCA_006410555.1). Taxonomy (NCBI): domain Eukaryota; kingdom Metazoa; phylum Chordata; class Mammalia; order Artiodactyla; family Bovidae; genus Capra; species Capra ibex. Next base: position 9,481,836 of record SJYO01038709.1, on the reverse strand, counting down.
GGAATAAAGAGTAAAAAGTAAAAAGGTACGGAAGAGAGGAAGGATGGGGGTTAAGAGTAAAGGGGAGACTCCCCCCTTGAAAACACAAACCTCTAACCCCTTCCTTACTTCTTTTGTTCGGGTCATACCAGGTACACCCCCCCCCCCCCCCCCTCCGCNCACCCCGTCGACTCTCCCCCACTCCCAGACTCGACTCACCGTTCCTTCCCTAGTGAAGAGACCCCAGTCCTTTACCCTCACCTACTACGAGTCTCAACAAGGATTGGGAGACAAGGGAAGACGACGAAGACGTTCGAGACTCCTGTATCAGTAGCTCCTCAAACGGGTCGTCCTCGGGTCACCTCTCCTCTCGGTCCTCCGAAACCGTCGACTCCCCTTACTCCTGTCGACTTGCGGACCGAGGTCATGGATGTACACCCTCGGGGGACGTTGTGAGTTATTTAGTCGAACAGGCCTACACGGAAGACTAGAGAAACCATGAAGGAGGAGAACCTCCTCCTATTACCTTGATAGATCTTACTTGGTTGAGGGGTGGGGTTCGGAGGATGGGGGTGAGGTGTGATCACTAATCTAAAGGACGTCGTACAAGAAAAGGAGGTTTACTGGGGACTGAAGGGAGACCGTTCCGGTGGATGGGAGACACTCACGAAGTCGAAAGGACCGGTAGGGACGGGAGTAGGGTGGGGGTTGATAGGGTGAGGGTCCTAGTGTGTGCCGGGTCGACGGGGTGGAGTCCGTCGGGTCCGGACTTCCACTGTAACTACCGACCTACCTCACGGTACACTGGGGTCCGTCGTTCACGGTGGGTGGACGGTTCGTGTTTCGTATAGTGTTCCGGGTGGTGACTCCGAAGTCGGACCCTAGGTGGTGTGGGTTCGCGGTCAGAGACACGTTTAGGTTCGGGACGTTAGGAACCGACCGTCTCACAACCCCCGGATCCAACCCGAAACCCCTATCCTTCTACACTACCATACCTTACCTCATCGCCCGAGAGTTCCCTTAGTTATAGGAAAAGTGGGTCCCACAGTGAACCGGATGAATAGGAGTGAGTGAAATACATGTTGTCGAACCTTGGGTCACGGACGACCCACTCAGGTCATGTTCCGTAGTGTGTCATGCAAAAACGGGGGCGGTTGAATGGACCCCTAAGAAAAGGAGTTTCAATAGATAACATTCGTAACTTTTCAACTTGGTCCTGTGAAAAGTTCCCGGTAAGAGATGAAGGGACCACCGAGTCTGACATTTCGCAGACGGATGTTACACCCTCTGGTCCTAAGTTAGGGACCCAGTTCTTCTAGAGGACCTCTTCCTTTACCGTTAGGTGAGGTCATAAGAACGAACCTTTTAGGGTACCTACCTCCTTGGACCATCCGATGTCAGGTACCCCAACGTTTCTCAGTCTGTGCTGACTCGCTGAAGTGAGTGAGTGAGTGAGTGAGTTGAAGACCCAGATTCTGACGGACCATGACCCCCATCTCCTCCCTATGTCTCATTCATAGACAGGAGGAAACGTCCGTTGGAAACCGTAACTGAAGGACAGATTCTAGTACAGGAACCTCCTGGCTTATCACTCACAAGTGAGGGTGCAGTGATTGGGTCATGGAGTTGGTGAATCCGGATAAGTAGTGTCATCCCATCGTGGGTGACACGACACGAATGACATGACATTCGGGTGTAAAGGACACCTATTTCCTCTTGATTTTTCACTTTGGAGATGTTCTTATTGATTTATTTATTCTGTTTTTTCACTTTGGAGGGGTTTAGTGGTTTGGGACACGACAAAGAATAAGACAGAGAAGAGTAGATTAGAGATGGACATGCATTGTTTCATGTTCATCAGAGATTAGGAATTTAGACAACGAGACATCCCAGAAGGAAGTACTTTTATCAGATGACTCTATCTTGGAGAGAATCCTACCATCCGTGAATGAACCAAACACCGGTATCGACGATGAAAAGTCCTTGGGTTAAAGGAACTGAGAAAACTAAAAGGGAAGTAATTTAAGATCGGAAATCTTTCGATCAATCGACGTCAATACTTTGTGTCGACCGATCTTCGTGAAAACGTCGGATTAAAGATCGTTGTAAGTACTAAGTTAATAACGACACCAACAGAAGTCGTAGTGTTCACCCACAATACGGTGCAAAATAGACTTTTCCCCTAACATCCTTCGTTATCTCTCCAACCATTTTGATCGTCTCTCCTATTTTTTTATGTTCGTACTCACTTATTCCTTTTTTTTTCTGATCGTCTCTCTTTCTGTCCATGTAATAAGAGAAACTTAGAGTTGATTTACAAAGTTGAGAGACGTTGTGTAATAGGACATCTGTAGTTAAAAAAGCTCCTTTGTCTATTCACCCATCTTCTACATACCCGTCTCTCTCCATTAATATAGTAGTAATGTTGACGAAGACCGTATAGATCGAGTCAGGGTCACCCCTCGTAGAGTCAAGTCAAGTCAAGTCAGCGAGTCAGCACAGGCTGAGAAACGTTGGGGTACCCTGACGTCACGCAGTTCGAAGGGCCAGGTAGTGGTCGAGGTCTCGAACGAGTTTTAGTACAGGTAACTCAGTCACTACGGTAGGTTGGTAGAGTAGGACACAGTTGGGGAAGAGGACGGAAGTTAGAAAGGGTCGTAGTTCGAGAAAAGGTTACTCAGTCAAGAAATGTAGTCCACCGGTTTCATAACCGCAAAGTCGAAGTCGTAGTCAGGATAAAGGAAATCCTAACGGACCAACCTAGACGAACGTCTGGTTCCCTGAGAGTTCCCAGAAGAGGTTGGGGTATCAAGTTTTCATAGTTAAGAAGTCGTGAGTCGAAAGAAATATCAGGTTGAGAGTGTAGATATGTACTGATGACCTTTTTGGTATCGAAACTGATCTACCTGGAAACAACCGTTTCATTACAGAGACGAAAAATTATGAAACGAGATAAATGAACCCTCTAAATGGACACAGTCCCTAATCTCGAAACTCCGAAGAACCAGGATCCCTTCGTAGTAATACGGAGTCTTTCCTGATAGGGATAGGTCATTGAGACCCAGTCTTCTCCCAGAATTGTGATAGACTAGTGAATGAAGTAAAGAGTAAATAGGTCTGTTCAGAGATGTTTCCTCCGTCTTAATAACTCGGGTCACGGTTTTGGTCAACGTTACGTTTTTTATAGTGAGTACAGAGAAATACTAGAGAGGTAACGTAAGCAGGGATCAATAAGTGGTACCGAATGAGAAAACCTATTGAAAGCGAATAGGATAACACCCCACCCCCATTCCAAGTAGAGGTATGATACGTCACGTTTCCGGACCTTAGTACAGGGACTTGGACTGGAAACAAAAAAGTGTGTGTGTGTGTGTGTGTGTGTGTGCGTGTGTGCGTGCGTGCGTGCGTGCGTGTGTGTGTGTGTGTGTGTGGATAAGGTTCCGTACCGAAGACGGGAAGAAAGGTCTCCAATTTAGTACAGGGACTTGGACTGGAAACAAAAAAGAAAACGTGTGTGTGTGTGTGTGTGGATAAGGTTCCGTACCGAAGACGGGAAGAAAGGTCTCCAATTTAGGACAGATGACTTCCTTCTCCTCTCCTAGGAAAGAGGGTCAGAACGACTCCTTCCCTCCCATGTTCGTCTCTTCCGTTTGAAGGAAACGACTCAACTACCGGTTCGGTTAAAAAGACGGACTGTATGACTTCCCCTTTACCCTGATTGAAGTCGGGTTTCGTCGACGGACCGAACGAAAATCCACTTTCCCTACTCTTCTATTTTTGAAGAAAAGACACAGAGGATGTTCTACGGAGACTCTCAACTCTAAACTGAGGTCGGTGAAGTGAGATGATGGAAGGAAGGAATTGTGTGTGAAACCACCGTTTTAGGTTGACCCTGGGAGGTTACTCAGTTCGTAGTTTTTGGTGACAAGAATAACTGTCGAATCCGATAGAGAGACGGATTAAACTAGTTAAACGACATAAACCCGAAGGGTCAAGGTCAGGAGGGCGTGAAGTGTAAATGCCAAATTTATGAACCGATGAATACTTCGAGAATAAGTTAAGGATCCGAATCCTCATTTTGTTTTGGGGACTTTTACGATAGAAAAAAGGAACTGGTGAAGAGTGTCAATGTTCCACCTTTCAAGAACGTCTCAGGTCCTTAGTTAGGGTGGACTGGTACACCCTACAGAATGACTATTTGTTGTAGACGTCCCCTAGGTTAAGATGTCGTCGACGACGACGGTTCAGTGAAGTCAGCACAGACTGAGACACACTAGGGTATCTACCGTCGGGTGGTCCGAGGGGGTGGGGACCCTAAGAGGTCCGTTCTTGTGATCTCACCCAACGGTAAAGGAAGAGGTTACGTACTGTCACTTTTCACTTTCACTTCAACGAGTCAGCACAGACTGAGAAACGCTGGGGTACCTGACGTCGGATGGTCCGAGGAGACAGGTACCCTAAAAGGTCCGTTCTCATGACCTCACCCCACGGTAACGGAAGAGACGATGTCGTCGATCTTATAGAGTTTCTGGTTGTGTCAAGGAAGTAACAAAAGAATAGATGTGGAAGTTATATACTGTCCAGGAAAGTGGGGTCAGAGAATAACAAACGCGGAAGAGGTGTGGTATGGATGTGGAGGTGTTACGTCAACGTGGTGCCATCACAGGGTTGTGTCTCGGTAAGATTCATGGAGTTTCTTGCTTGGTTAAATCCCGTTCTCCTAAAAACGGAGAATCCGGACACCATGGACCGACCCTGAAAAATGGGGCAAGTGATGTGAAGAATCTACTCAACAAAATTTTGGAAAATGGGTGTCCCTCTCAGAACTTGGAGTTGTAAGTCATCTGAGTCGGTTACAGAAACACGTTCATACAGTCGGGGATCAAAGAATGAGTCTACCGGTAAACCCCCGTCGTCTCGTTTATACTTGTATATAAGATACACCCCGACCCCCCCCCCCGCCTAAAGTGACCACCGAGTCTACCACTTCTGAGATGGACGTTACCTTTGGGTCCAAGCTAAAGACCCAGCCCTTCTAAGGGGACCTCTTCCCTTGTCGTTAGATGAGGTCCTAAGAACGGACCTCTTAAGGTACCTGTCTTCTCGGACCACCCGATGTTAGGTACTCCAGTGTTTCTCAGTCTATGCTGATTATGAAAGTGAAAGGTCCTTTGTGTCTCCGTCGATCTAACTGACATGGAGGTCGAGACGAGTGGTCCTACAACGATGGACTGTTATCGTGACTCGGAGATCTTCTCCATGGTATCATCTCGACCCCAACCCCCTCACAAATGTCCTTCTTGGTCTTGAAGGAGTGTCTCTATACAATGATGATAAATCTTGTCAAAGGGTATAAACTTCTGAATGAGTTTAAGTAATTTTTCTTCACCCTACCTTTGGGACCAACTAATCGCCAGCCGTCTCAGTCATTTAACCGACCAAACACGTTTTAAACCCTTCTCATCTCACCCTTTCACTCAATTGACACCGTTGTACTCATCTCCACCACGACTTTCACGTCTCCACGTCGGAAGATTATCACTAAAAATTTTTAACTCCGTATCAACTATATGTATTAACATGACACTGAAACTTATTTTTCTAGAAATTCATGTTTTTTTATTTTTTATTTATATATAATTTTTTTAGTCTGTAGATCCGATGTAGAGTTTGGTTGTCGTAGTGAGAAGTCCCCCTTCCCGGAGTTTTATATATAACTTCAAAGGGTCCTAAGAAGTTCCTTTTAAACCCTGAAAGTAATACCCCATGTTGAAGTGGGGTATGGAGTAATCTATGGAAAGATAAGAATTACCCATAACACTTGTACAGTTACCGTAATGTGCACCGGACCTTATAGATTGTTACCTAACGATTCTTGTACCGTCTTTCGATAAACCCCCAACCCCACTTCTGTACCCCCTATAGTCGTTCGTCAGTCATGATGAGTTGGTTGGTCCACCTTTAACCCTTGGCTGACGAATGACGATAGGGACTTTTCTTTACGTAGATTCGGAGAGGGAATCAAATACAAGGTCTACTTTCTTAGACCCTTTTCTCTTCTGTCTTGATATAATTATGACCGAGGACGTGTCTTCACCGGTATCAAGTACCCCCTTCCCTGTGGTAAAGGAGGTCATGGGGAGTGGGATATGGGTAAGGAGTCAGTATGACGTCTATTCGAAGGACCCAGAGGGATTGTAAGACCGGTCTTTCTCTATTAACACTTCATGCATGTCACAACGAGACAACGAAGATCACCAAGGAGAGAAACCTTCTCGAAAATAAAAATAGAGTTTTCGTAAATAGTGGGTTGGTCATAGTAAGTTTTCAGTGTGGTTGTACAGGAGTCGTGACATAAAATGAAAAAACGTCTCTCTTTTATCTTACTCCCTCCCCTCCTTTTGTACCAAGGTAACGTCAGAGGTTTTACATGTCCATATGTGACGATCGTATTCCTATCCTACTCTACCAGTCCGTCTAATCGCCCCTCCGGGGGTTATAGGAAAAAAGATGACTAAACATATACGATTACTTTTACTGTGCTTTATGCACCTTAACGGATCGTGTACCATAAGTTATTTACAGTCGACGGAAGAGATCGTCCCAAGAGGTGTTCGATTCTCTATGGAGCTGTAGTGGTAGGAAGAGGAAGGTCCCATACTTTGGGTGTATCTTTTGATCTCTTGAGTTTCGTGTCATGTCAACCCTTTTACGTCAACCGGCCGACCGAGTCACGTCCCAGAACGACAGAGGGGTAGGAGGGCTGAGGTGAGAGGGTCCCACTCCGACTCTCATCAAAGGGTCTACCGAAGGGACTCTGGATCGATCGAACAGGATCCTCTAGGGTACACCTCCCGACACCCAACGTTGAGAGATCACGTGTCAGGAGAGAAAGACCGCTACTATTAGAACCCCTTTTGTTCTTTCTTTTCCTTCTTTTCGTGTCCAATAAAAGACTGGACTCAAGGGTTGAGGGGTAGTGGTTGAACACCCCGGAGATCATTAGTCATAAATTTCTCAAGGGTGACTCCCAAGACGGTCCATTCGTTTTCTCTCCGTGAATGACATCCCTTTCTTCGCCTGGGCGTACGACTAAAGAGCTCGACAGAAGTCCTAGAGTTGTCGGACCTTCCTTGTACCGTCGAACATGTTTACTTCTCTATGTTGGGTCCTTTCTTAATATTGTCCTCCTTTCATCAAACGGTGAGGTTGGAAGACCCAGTGGTTATCGACGGAGGGAGAATAGTTCCACTTTAAGAAATAGTCCAATGTGTAATTCGATTAGAATGGGTGACGTAGGATGGACCCTACCGAAGATCGGAGTGGTGTCGGGTCCACGACACGAGTGGAACGACACGAGTTATAGAACCTTTAGGTGTAGTAAGTGTCGATCCTGAACCAGGGGAAGGACTTCAGGACGAGCTACACGTAGTCTCAGTCCTTAGTGGACATTTTATATATTAGTTCCATCCTATTAAAGTTTGTCACATTCACTTTAATTTACGGCAAGTTTACATTCCATGATATAAGCAACACACACACACACACACACACTCTCTCTCTCTCTCTCTACTGCACCCCTTTGTCCACCGAACGTTCCATCCTTCAACATTCACCCGTTCCTGTCAGAGTGATACGGGGAAGATATTCAGATGACTTAGTAGGAAGAGGGGTCGGAACCCTGTAGTGCCAAGTCGTTAGACTATTGTTTCCCTTCATCGATAGGTATAACGGATGGTCCGTCTGCGTGGAACCTCTATTTCTACGGGTCGACCCTCCGGAAAGGAGGAGCCTACAATTTGGGGTTGACATTCTGTTCTCGTGTCTTCTCCCGAGTTATGTCTGGTGTTTGTGTCCTCATAGATCATCGTAGTTACATACTGTCGAACGGAATACAGGGAGTCTCTCGTCAGTCTTCAACACGTTCACCGTAGAGCCGAAAAGACGAGTATTTTCCTTCTAAGTCTCGGAAGAATAGACGAAGGGTTAAGTAGGGGGGGGTTGGTACCGGTTGAAGACCCGGACCATACCTGTTTGGATCGGACCTTATTCTTCGTTGAGAAGGTATTCGAGTGGACTCGAGGTCCCCCGAAGAAGTCACATTGCTACGCCCCGTCTTTGACCCAGTTGAGTAACAACATCAGACCTACCATATGGGAGACGTTCTGTGTCGTTGGGGTCTTTAGAATAATAGTCCGAATGATGAAATTAGGTCTTGTGTTTACGTAGTGGGACTTCGGTCCTCTTCCACTTCAGTACCTGAATCAAATTCATTTTGTCCATTGTGACAAAATCATTGTCAACGAGTCTTAGGTTGAAGATCGATTCTAAGAGAGAGGTAACTCGAAAGATTGACGGTAGGAGGGAAAGTATATAGTAGGACACGGATACCCTTTTTTTAAGGAACATGTCTACCAAGGGTGGAGTACTCCTCCTTAGGTACGACCCCCTAAGAGTATCCGTCCGTCCTTTTGGTGGCCCATCAGTAGCATTCCTTAGGCCGACAGGTAGAGGTCGTTCCTGGACCTTACCTTCGCACTTAGTTTCGACTGCTTTTACTAAATTTTCCCTTTTGTCGGGTCGTTCAAAATCTTTTGTTGGGTTGGGTAAGGTTCTGACAGTCAGATATACGGGTCGGGTGAAGATCCATCCACTATCTAAAACCCTCTCTTCCTTCTTTTGATAGTTGAACCGACTGATAGACCTATGATTGTTGGAGAATCTATGTGATATCTTTACTAGACGAAAGAGTGTTGTTCGAACACTTTGTATACAATGGCAGGAGTAAGATCTGTCCTCCTTTAGTCCTAGCTTAGATTTTGATAGACTGATGAAAGCTTTAAGTTACCTTACGACTAAGGTTGATAGGTATATTTGAGCCCCGTTCCGTGGCGGGGTGTAAAGGATTACACTACTCATTACCACCGCCAGACGTCTGACCGGAAAGGAAATGGTGGTCGGTGGAAGGTCTAGAGAAAGGGCGTAGCACGGACTCAGGACCGGGTGTCGTGACATTTTCAACAGAATGATGGAGAGGTTGGGCGTCCGGAGTCTGCGGCTCAGAGTCGAGTGGCGGTTGAGTCGGACCCTTGGCCTTCGCCTACAATCCGACTCAGCCTTTCTCCTCCCAGTGCCTCGCTGCGCGTGCAGGGGGAGGGTACGCAGAAGGACGCGCGCGGCGCACGCACGAGGCGGGAGTCCGACAGACGCGAGGCTAACCGACCGCGGGGGCCCTCACTAAACTTTGAACCGCCAATTTGGAGACCAACCCTGTCCCGCCGCCCTCTGGACCATTCCCCGCAAATCAAACCACTCAATTCCCCCGTGGAATCGAGTCCTAGACGGGAAGGGTCATGGGACCACGAAACCAAGAAACAGCAGCAGAGGTAACCCGAAAAAGAAAGATAAAGTCTCCGGTGAAGCGACAAAAGTCTCCCAGTCCCACTACCCGTCAGGACAGGACCGGTTCTGACTCTCTGTCACTGAAAGGGCTCCATCGCTAGGGCGACCCTCCCTCTCCGACGGCGGCATCCGATGGCGACTGAAGGGATTGGGTGGTGTGGGAGGCTCCTCCCGGTCTTGACTTCCTCCTGTGAGAGGGTGAGGACGGCTGGATGGTTCCAAATAGTTTCTCGTAGAAAAAGAAAAAAAAAAATGGGAGTCGTCTCTGCCACGTCTTCATCCTAGTACTTCCTTCTCCACTTCCCGTAAGGACATTCTCACCGTGACGCTACAGCGGGAAACCAGGGGTTTCTCTAATTACTCCCGACGGTTTACACGGAAAGGAAGCATGGGCCCCTTGGAGTCCACGCATCGTCTCAGGACCCGGAGGGAGACTTGTCGACCACGGTTTATCGTCACTCCCCGTGCCAGATCGGAAAAAAAAAGGGGAATGAGGAACAAGGAACGGAAGAGATCCACCACCAACCATGACTGTTTAGAAAATGGATGCTAAAACACAAACTGGGGAGATGACTTGTTCTCCTTCAGAAGTTATGTCGTCATCGTGGTGAGTATTTTCCGCATAAATTTCCACTCTGACCAACTAAGAAGTTTGCCAAGAACTTGTATATGATACACAGTCCGTGACACTAACCCACGACGGTTATGTCCTTACCTACTTTGTACTCAGGACGGAAGTTTTTCGGGTGTTGGATTCTTGACTGGGTTACTTTCATTGAAATACGATATAAACGAAAGACAAGACGAGCAGAAACTGAACATATACAAAAACAAACAAACGAGACTTTGGAGCAATCTAAAATTCAAGAAACTACCCACGACTACTGCGGGATCAACTCCGGGTCCGTGACGTTTCGGAGAACTCCCTAAGTCTCCATTTATTATGTCGAAGACCCGGGACTTTCTCAAGTTTCAGGTCCCCATCCTCACCTTCATCTACTGATGCATGTGTGACAATTTGTGTCAGCACAGACTGAGAAACGCTAGGGCACCTGACATCGGGTGGTCCGAGGAGGTAGGTACCCTAAGAGGTCCGTTCTTATGACCTCACCCAACGGTAAAGGAAGAGGTCCCCTAGAAGAACTGGGTCCCTAACTTGGGTCCAGAGGGCGTAACGTCCGTCTCCGAAATTGGAGACTCGGTGGTCCCTTCGGACAATTTGTGTATTCTTTATAATTTGAAAAACGAAGTAAAAAAAATCTGTTTTCATAAAATTTACAATTTTCGAAACTCTAAAGGATTTCGGGGACTTATGTGACCGGTCAATTATTAGAACTAATGTCTTCTCTTCGGTCCCGAAATCACAATAAATTCTGATACCGTTTCAAGACTTCTTTCCTCGTCACGGTCTCTCCACAGATTGACAATCAGATGATGTCACCAATCAGTTCTAAGTTTCCTAAATTTTCTTCATCTTGGTACCACATGATCAGGAAATTTCAACTTTCACTATAAATGTGTAGTAGATCAGATAAAAAGAAAGGTAGGTTTCTTTTAATGAAAGATCGTTATAGAGACAACTCACTTGAAGGTCGTAGACCAATTTTAAAAAAAGAAACTGTCTTTATAGTGTCTAACCAAAAACCTGATGAGATTAACACAATCTAATATAACTCTACTTTAAACGAAGGGTCATTAAAGATGAGTCACTGTAATCAAGAAGGTCCGTTATCGATGGGTGTAAAAAAAAAAAGTGAAGAATTTTACTACAGTACCGAATTCTGTGTAGCTTGTGAAGTAAAGTCTAAAAATTTTATCATTTTGTCATTAAAGTTTGAATTAAAGTTTTTTTACAACGTCCTTGTCGTATTTCATGAAAAAAAAGACTTGGGAAACTGTATTCAACAACAGGACTACCAGGGGACTTATGAAATCACATATAAACGATGCTTGTCCTCGAAAGAGGATACATTGATGTTATGTTGGTAGTTTTAGTACTTTAATCGTAACAATGTAGTGATGGTAGACCATGAGTCTGGAGTAAGTTCAAAGTGGTCAACAGGGTTATTACAGGGTATATCGTCTTCCTAGATCAAGTTTCAGTATACAACATAAATCAACATGACGGAGACATCAGAAGAAATAATATTTTGAGTAAACCAGAAAACTGAAAGTACTAGTACTGTCAAAACTGTTAGTGTCCGGTTCAAACATTTACTATAAACAAATACTAATCTAAGTCTAACATATAGAAATCGTCCTTATAGCGTCCTCACCACGACATAAGAAGAGTAACTTAGGATGCCTTGTCGTGTGTTAAAACTAAACAAGATAATGATGACCACAAGAAATACTAGTAAACTAATTCCACCATAGACGGTCTGCAGAGGATATTTCAATTAGAAAAAGGATAGATATATAAACCTCCTGGTAATAAAATAAGATTAAAAGAAGATTAATTGGTAGGAAGGAAAGGAAATCGGTAAGGATTTCTTTTTATACCGTAGGTCTGGGACATAATAAGACAATAGAAAGTGCCTTACATGGAAGTGTTGAAGTATTCTTACAATTTCAAGAAGAAAATATAACAAAGAAAAAAACTTTCACACCGCAAAAAAACAAGTATATAATGTTTTCGTTCCGAAGTAAGTGTTATACTTAATGTATTAACATTTTGATAATGTATGATTTATCAATAAGGTCGTAATTTGACTAAAGACCTTAGGAATTTGTTACATCACACAAAACGTTGGTATGAGTTCAAAATACAAAATGTATGTTTTATGCAAGAAATGTAGTTTCATGTATAATTGTTTTGATTCAAGATCTTTAGTATATAAGACATTCTGATGAATTACTTTTCAGGAATCATCCCTTAATTTTTTTTATGTAGGTAAACTATTTATAAAAACATCTTGAATTTACTTCAAATAAGACCTGAAAAAAAAAAAAAATCAATTATAAGGGAAACAGTTTGTCAAGACGTCTACTTACCACTTGTGGATAAAGATTTTACTTTACCGTGACCTTTTATCGATCACTTTAAAAAAGTTTCATTTTCATATAGGAAATGAACTCAAAGTTCTTCAACATCGATGAATGATATAATTATTTTTAGACTTTATTTTAGTAAGGGACAATCAGGGAAATATCAAAGAATTTTTCTCACCTCTATTTAATAGATGGTCGAAATTTTAGATCAATACAAGTGCTTTGTTTTTATTTAAACCAAAGTCTTGTAACGGACAATTGTCACTTCATAATATTTATCTGGTACAATTCGAAAAGAGTTGAGTAAAGATATTTTATAAAATAATTTTTATTTTACCCTCTTTGTAACTTATGAATTACCTTCTACGGTTGTAGAAAGGTTATGTCTTAAATTGAGTGTTTTTAAATTTATTTTGGAATTTATAATTTTTTTTATGTTATGGTTTTTTCAAAGATTACATCTAAACGAAGTTTTAACAATCACGCAAATCTTAATTGATCGAAAGTTCGTAACTATGGAAACCTTATGTTGACATAAAGTTGAAATTAAGTATCCTTAAAAATTTAATATGTAAGATCAAATATCAAGACTTTTTTTTTTTTGACTTGATTTAACGAGAAAGTTTTGTAGAAATCAACAGTCCTTTTTTTTTTCACAACTAGTGAGAAAACGGGTCTTATATGTCAATTATTTGACCAAAATCGTACTCTCCAGGAGGAAAAACAAATTACTTACGAAAGTAAAATATAAAACACCATAACGAAAATATACTTCTTATTCATCCCTTTTTTATCGGTGCTTTCACAGTTTTACTGTCGTAGGACAAAAACTGTTATATATGTATGTTCCCGGTTCAATGTGTAAACCTTCACTGACGACATTTTGATTAGACTCGACATTCACGATTTTCTTTGTCGTCTTGTCTGACGTCTGAAAGCTAAGTGTTCGGAGTCTAACTGTTCCTCTCAATATACCTCTTTGAGGAACTACGACGAGAAAGTTGTCACGTCACCTCTAATCAAATCTAATCAATAATTTGGTGTTCTTGAGTAAGATTACCGAAACATCGTAAACCTTCTCTCCTGTCTTCTATGTAATTGAACCGTGAAACCCCAAAAACACGTCTGTATGGTGGTTATAAAGGGAAAGTGAATGACATTCACATTTTCACGAAAAATCAATTATGAATTATCCATTTTACAAACGAAATTCGGTCAATCATTGTGAAAGTTCTAAACTTAGTTTAAAATTTTTAAAACGTTTCATGTGTCTTTCGTTCTCAATCATTGTTATATAAAATAACAAACTGGTTCGACAGGAGTCTCATTCGATCAATAATGGGTTATATTTTTACTGTCGGAGGATAAGTTTAAATAAATGAGATCTAAATATATCGTCCCACCCTCGACCTCACGAGCCAACCGACAAAGGGTACGAACCTGATGAGCACACCCGTGAACCAAGTGACGAACCTGGAGGGTGACCCGACATCAAGGAGCCTGATACTGTCGGCTCCAAGTCCCGACCACCCTTCTCCTTGAGATTCCCTACGACTGCGATGTCTTTGATGACAGACCCATCTCCCGACGACGTAATCACTTTCTGAAGAACAACCACGTCCCTTGATGTAGTCCCCCACGCTCCAAAACGAAAAGTTCACCGTTTGACCTGTTGACAGGACGATCTCAACTCTCGACCAAATTACCCAACAGTTGGTACTCAAGAACCCCCAGAGAACCGTCCGGGAGACAACCACACCAAAAACGGTATGAAAGTATCCTCAGTCAGACCTATAAACCCTAAAGTACCCGTTTTAGTAATTCCACAGACCGAGGACTTGGTGACACCTTCCACCCGAATTCAACTAATCACGAGAAGACGATATCCAGTCTAACGATTAAAAGAAGACATTTGGGGACGTGTAAGAGAACGACGAATTCCTTCTGGATCATGGAATTTGGATCTTGGTAAAATCTAAACACGAAAACTACTACCCTGTCCTACGAAGTTAGTGACGTCGTTTTCCTTGTGTTAGGTGTAAACATACCAAAAAGAGGATATACCCTTGTGTATACCCGAAGGTCTACTGCTAGTGTCCGTCTACGTTTACCCGTATTCACTGTAGTTAATTCAAAGAGTGGACATACCTAAATTTACACAAGTCACTCGGTCCACCACGGAAACGACCGTATCAACGTCATAGTTGGGAACTCGAAAAGCAGTTTCCAGGAAAGTTTGGGTAAATGATTGTAAGGACTCAAAAGTAGGTTCCTTTAAAGTTGTCTACCCACTAACTCAGGTAAAACTAGTGGTAGACAAGGTCGAGGGATTTCTCGGAGACGAAGAAACAGGGGTGATTGACTAGGTCTTTAGTACAACTGTACTACTCAGACGACTCAGTCCTTAAGGACCTTTAGAAAGTACTTCAAGTTTCCGAGACCAAAGAAAAGTGAGTAGAAACAAAAACTCTATAAATATACCTCAAATGTCAAGTAATATGGAAAAGTGGGGTTTAGTCAAGGGAGGAAAAGAACGGTGAGGTTGTAACTACTTTACATCTCATGAAATTTAAATGAGACCTCTGTGTGGTTCCCTGAGGTCTTCCGGTACCTCCCTTAAAGTTGATTTGACTTTTCGGTATCTCAAGTGGACTGTCGGTGTGACTCATTGGGGGTGGTGGAACAAGTTGCGACCACGACAGTAGTAGTCACAGAAACAGTGACGGTGACGGGACAAACACACAGAGGTCAAGGTAATGAAAGCATAAGAATTGAACTCTTTGATACCCTTAATACCAGAAATCTCCGTTATCTTTCATCTTTCACTAAAGTTACATATACACAAACCAATTATAACGAGAGTCGACGTTTCTATTTCGGTCATAAAAAGTTAGTCGAGTTGTCATGGGACTCAAAAAACATTTTTTCACGATTTTGAACTAAAGGGGTCAATAATGATATATATGTATAGACACTATAATATCTACTAATACTTTACAATAAGAGAACGGGGTCTCAGTACGGTCAACTATAATCGTTAGATAATGTCACTTTTAGAGTTACATTGTAGAATTCTAGAAGGTCTTGTAGTTCCAGAAGTAAATGTACTTAGTCAAGTCAAGTCAACGAGTCAACACAGGCTGAGAAACGTTGGGGTACTTAACGTCGTGGGGTCCGGAGGGACAGGTAGTGGTTGAGGGCCTCAAGTGGGTTTGAGTACAGGTAGCTCAACCACTACGGTAGGTTGGTAGAGTAGGAGACAACAGGGGAAGAGGAGACCGGAGGTTAGGGAGGATCTTAGTCTCAGAAAAGGTTACTCAGTTGAGAAGTGTACTCCACCGGTTTTATAACCTCAAAGTTGAAATCGTAGTCAGGAAGGTTACTTGTGGGTCCTGACTAGAAGAAATCTTACCTGACCAACCTAGAGGAACATCAAGTTTCCTGAGAGTTCTCAGAAGAGGTTGTGGTGTCAAGTTTTCGTAGTCAAGAAGTTCTGAGTCGAAAGAAGTGTCAGGTTGAAAGTGTAGGTATGTACTGGTGACCTTTTTGGTATCGGAACTGATCTACCTGTAAACAACCGTTTCATTACAGAGACGAAAACTTATACGATAGATTCAGCCAGTATGGAAAGGAAGGTTCCTCATTGGCAGAAAATTAAAGCACCGACGTTAGTGGTAGACATCACTAAAACCTCGGGGGGTTTTATTTCAGACTGTGACAAAGGTGACAAAGGGGTAGATAAACGGTACTTTACTACCCTGGTCTACGGTACTCGAATCAAAAGACTTACAACTCGAAATTTGGTTGAAAAAGTGAGAGGAGAAAGTGAAAGTAGTTCTCCGAAAAATCAAGGAGAAGTGAAAGACGGTATTCCCACCACAGTAGACGTATAGACTCCAATAACTATAAAGAGGGCCGTTAGAACTAAGGTCGAACACGAAGAAGGTCGGGTCACAAAGAGTACTACATGAGACGTACCTTCAACTTATTCGTCCCACTGTTATAGGTCGGAACTGCATGAGGAAAAGGATAAACCTTGGTCAGACAACAAGGTACAGGTCAAGATTGACAACGAAGGACTGGACGTATATCCAAAGAGTTCTCCGTCCAGTCCACCAGACCATAAGGGTAGAGAAAGTCTTAAAAGGTCTCAAATAACACTAGGTGTGTCAGTTTCCGAAACCGTATCAGTTATTTCGTCTTTATTCAAGAGAGTTTTTTCTTTTTTTTTTTCCTGTATGTAGTGTAATTCACTTCAGAGAGTCAGTACGGGTTGAGAAACGTTGGAGTACCTATCATCGGACGTGGTTCGAGGAGGCAGGTACCCTAAAAGTTCCGTTCTCATGACCTCACCCAACGGTAAAGGAAGAGGTCTATATAGTGTAACTTAGTATGAATTTACTACTGTAAAGATACTCCTTGGACTATTATCCCAAGATTACTTCTGAAACAATTAGTCTCTTTATGTACAACCTTAGGGAAGATAGATACGTAAAAGATTCTGAAGGTAAATTAAGGGTATTAAATCTTAACAAGTCCATCTTTCGTCTTAAGATTTTGGGACTTACTGAAAATCTGTCAATGAATCAGTGATAGTAATAGAGTCAGTATAGAAAAATTCACAAAATGAAGGATCGAAAATTCTCGATCGTTCTCTTCGTATGTACACCCAAGTTATAAAAAGAAGAAACGAATAAATCTCATTACGTTTCAATACCGTGGGTATATTAAAAAGAAACACAGACTGTAAGGGTTCTCTGGGAACACAAGTCTCTCGTCAGAGTCAAGACGATGTTCATTAATGACTTCCTGTACCTCCCGTAACTAACCTACTTTTATAAACTCGGGGGTAGTGATGTGTACACTGAAGACAAAACGGTCCTATGTTACGTTGGCAGGACCGGATACCCGTCTGACCGAGACCTTTTTGGATAAGTTACCCTCCACGTATATGACGTCTCGTTCTTTTACTTGGTTGTCAACCCCAGTAAGGATCCCATTATGTTGACGAGAAGTTTCTTTAACTATTTTTCTCACTGAAGCTTAAATGAGACTTTCATAGTATGAACCTCCATTTACTAAATAAAAATAAGACTTAAGTTTAAATAGAAACCCACCTTTTTATTTACGTATAACTTAAAAAGGACCATACTGAGTTATTTAACTTAAAAATCATTTAACGTAAAATCATTTAACTATCTCTTTTGAATGACCGAGTCAACCTAGACCGAGAGTGGGTCAAAAAAGGAACAGTCTCATCAGACAAATTAGACTAACAATCTCTTCAACCGTAAGGGTATATTTTTCTTCTATCCTTATGAAACTCAAACTGGAGATAATAACTAAGGGACATCTCAGAAATCTTTTTATAAACTATAGGGAAATGACAAAACTCCGAACTCACTAGTACGACGATGAGGTACTTCTTACAAATATTTTTAACCCACTTCAAAACTCGACACATTCATTACTATCTCACAAATAAGTTGTCTATAAATAACTTATAATGTCCGGGACAAGATCCATAAACCCTATATAGTCACTTGTTTTGTATTTTCAGGGATGGAAACACCTATAAAAGTAAGATCATATATCATCATATGTTTATCTGACTGGTTAATGTAGATCGGGAGTACTATGGTCTTTGTGTATGCATCTCTTGAATGTTGAAGACTATTAGATGGACCAACTAAGGTATCGTTACTATTCTACAGAATAGAAATTCCTCGTCATTAATTTACATATATTACATTGTTTGTTTGTACCACGAACGATACTTTGTCATGAATTTCAAGACCAACAACAACTTTATAAGCAACGGTAAGTGGGAGGTTATTTCTGGATAATGAATGTAAAATTGTTTTAGCCACTTCCACTACAATACTGGTAGATTCTTGACTTAAATCTATGGGTACATCGAAAAGTAACACAGATGATAAGGATTCTTCGAGTGAGAGTTCTATCGTCAAAATTAAAATAATGTTCATTATTTACACTTAAATAAGAATATTCATAGTCACTAATGTAAATCCCAATTTTAGGAACAGAATTAATATTTTTTATGCAAACAACGTTTTTTTTTAAAAAAATTATGTCTTTCAGTTTCTTAAAATCTTTAGTGAACACCAGGGTGTTGAGGAACTAATGGTGACAACTGTAGAACAAAAATGGTGAAACAAAAGTTATTACCGTCTAAATGTTACTTCTTTAGAACCTAGAAGATACGGGTAGAGCACTCTTTCGGGGAGTTTATTTATATGCCCTCCTAGGATTCCTTCCGTATTTCCACACAAACAGAGAGTAAACTACAATAAAATTTTACAACCGGTGAAGATTGACAAGTGTGAGGGAAATAAACGGTGACACCAAAATTTACTGGTAATCGTGGAGTCAGAAAATCCAAGACACACTTAATCCAGGATTAAGGGAAACGATTAGATCTTAAGGACCTACCCTTGAGAACACCCCTTCCTTCAAAATGATGGACGAATCTCTTCCAATCTCTCCGACGACGACGATTCAACGAAATCAGCACAGACTGAGACACGTTGGGGTATCCGCCGTCGGGTGGTCCGAGGAGACAGGGACCCTAAGAGGTCCGTTCTTATGACCTCATCCAACGGCAAAGGAAGAGGTATAATGGAGAACTTCCTTACGATTATAGTTAATTTACAAATAACCGATAAATGTCTCAGGACTCCGACCTGACAGGCCATACCATCAGTGGTCGGTATTTACCGATAAATTTGAATTACTTGACGTTAACTTATATCAAACTTTAAGTCAGAGTCAGTGTGGTCGGTGTATAGTTCACGAGTACACTGAGCACCGATGACATAATCTATCGTGTCTATACCTTGTACCAGTATCTTTTAAGACAATCGGGACATTCTCTGTAACACGATCTAGAGACATTCCTATAAATCTTTCATTCTACTATGTTTTTAAAACTCAAATGGTATCCTTCTTCTCTAGTGAATAAACTCTCCGAAGACAGTGTACCATATCTACATCCGACTCCTGGACATCGACTTGTTTCAAACTCCGTTCCAACCCTCAAAACATATACCCTCACCTGGTTTAGGTCTTCGGTCTTTTGTCCGTCTCAAACCAAGATCGTCGTCGAACTCATAAGTCCTCAACCTCTTAAACTCCTCCCCTCATCTATTCTTATCCCATCACGTCTGAATCCTGTTGAACCATTCCATTATGGAATACGTAGAGGGAGAGGAAGAGAGACATGACTTTCAACTTTAAATCCAACGTCCACGGACTCTCCGTCAACGGACACGAAGACTTTAAAAAAAGGAAGACTCGGTAATTCAGTAATCGGTCCGTGATTCCGTTTCGAACTTCCTAGTCTGGATAAAACTTTCGGACTATTCGTACCTTATGTCCTTCTGTTAAACGTACCACCCCTATTCTTTGGACCCATTCTACGTACGATAGTGGTCGTTCTTACAACCATGAATCGGTCGAAAACTGACTGATTCTAGAAGACACACGGATTTGATATGATCTCGTCCTTAATTTAGGGTTTGTGATAAACTCGCCTTTAAACGTTATGTCTCTTCACACTTAAAGACTAAGTTTAACACCACCCATTCCTTTTCAAACATTCATGACAAGTTCACCGTACCTACCATTCTTCATTCATTTCTTCATTCCCGTAAGAACATCATTCCTTATCGAATTTCGTCCTTTCGTCTTTTATATGAGTACCCCCATCATTCTAATCCAATCAGACAGACCTAATCTCCTATACAGAATCCTTGATTATCCTCGATACAATTCTGGTCTAATACTTCGGTCTGATTTCTCGAATCAAAGATAGAGACACTTATCATATATTCGATGAATTATGAAGGACACCGATGAAAATAGTTCAAAAATAGAAAGGTACATATAGAGACTGATTCAATCGAGGACCCTCCAATCCTCTTATAGAATTTTACAGAAACATGAGAGTAATAAAGTGTACCCCGAATCCCCAAACCACTGTAAAATCCTTCGTCCTAAAAGTCTTCCGATTTGTTCTTACCCTTCTCCTCTCTGATCCTACTCCCTCCTTTTAAACCCCTTTAACGGAATAAAAAGTCCGTACACTTCATTATACCCAGACCTAATCTGTCATCTATACCTTTCCTTTTCCTTCGTTACCTAAGTTTTCTTCTTAATACCTCTCAACCATTATCTACTTTATACCTCCTTCTTCTCCTTAATTCCCGTTTAGACTTCAAAACCCTTATCTCTAGATCTTTACTTCATCACATCTCTTAGTGATAACCACCTTCCTTCTACTCAAACCAAAACTTTACATCCTGATCTTTAATCCCGGTGTCTACAACTAAACCCTCAATACCGTAAGATTTTAGCATCGTATAATCCCGATCTTCCCTGAAGTAATAGTAGATCAAGTTAGAGGTCTCCGAGGTTCTCTAAAATTGAATATGTCGAAGAGGACCCATCTATCTCATGGTTTGGATCCTGGGACAAAAGGATTAGTCACCTTTAACATGGGCCGATAAAAGGGATCACTTTTACTTTATATTTTACCCGGGTTCTATATCCTTTCTTGTATCCCGGTGTACCTCCTCTTTCATCGTTTCTCTTTATGATGTCGATAAACACAACGGGAATGATAAGAATTCCGGTTTCGAATGGAAGTGGACTCCGAGGGACCTTCCGTGAATAGGTAACGATGGGATTTTACTACTTCATAAACTTCAACTTAAGACTCTCAAAAAAAAAAAAGAGACTTAATCTAACACCCTGAGTGACTCTTCTGACAAAAGTAACGAGACCTATGACAAAGGACAAACCTCGTCCCGTTGTTGACATCCTGACACCGGAGGTGCCGATACTTGAGGGTCAGTAGAGCTAGAGTACGGTAGAAGTGTTAGAGGTATCTCGTTTCTTTCTTTTCACTGTTCATTCAATGTCAAATTTCTCAATTCTAAAAATTACAATCAAGATGAACTAAACTGTTTATTAGTTTGTAGTCATGAGACTCATGAACATTATTTAGTTAGGTAAATCTGACTGAACTTTCTTTTACTCTCGTTCGTCTACTCGGAACTATGAGTGGACGGGAGTTTCAACACACAGCAAGAGTGAATACAGGACAATAAAAGTATCCTTATCGTCGAAAGCGAGGTTCGACGTAGAGCATCTGGAACGACCTAGTCTTTCTGTCTTCTTTTGGTTCCGACTTCCCCTAGCAGATTTTCTCCCACTCTCATTAATTCCGGTGTCAGTATCTATTTTTGGAGATTATGAGAATAACGATAACAACCACAGAACTGACCTTATAAAGTCCAGTGCAAGATTGTTATAGTTGTTAAGTTCGAACTCCGACTAAAGTCTTTATCACTTTTTGACAAAGAAAAGGAACGTGATTAAAGGATTAAATCCATACTCTAAACCTAGACCAGGAACCAAACTAAAGTAGACCGGGTCCGTTCAAAATCAAAAACAAAACAAAATAGGGGTTGATGAATAATTTTAGTCATATGACTAAGACAGTAAGGTTCATAAGTGATAGGAAGGGGTCTACAACAGTGAATATTTGGAGTAGTCGTACCAAAGGTATAGAAGTAAATTCAACAATCTATATTTACTACTACGACGATTCCGATCTTCTTGGGGTACCACATACGATAATTATAATCTTTGGAAGTAGGTCGTACGATCACTGGACTATTAGACGTACGAAACCGTTACCAGAAGGTTCGTTAATAATTAGATCGATTGTTTTTAATTGTTGGTCGAGGGTAAAGAGTTAAATATGAATAAATAGAAAATACAGTATTTTCTAAAACAGTTTACGGAACGATTATAGGTCTATATGATACAGATGGTACAAAGAGTACCGATGGTCGAATGATTGTCACGTTTTTTATTTATTCCTAATCGGATTTAGTTGATAAAGATTCACTTAAGTTCGACCGAAGATCACGAATAAGAAGGTAAAGATCCAAGAACGTTCGGTAGGGACATTATTAGATCTTCTGAATATAATTTGAATGACCAGACATTAAATACCTTAATTGGAAAAAAAGGACTTTTAACTTTAATGTAGACGGGTGAGAAGACCTTGTAGGAAGAAACACTACGGACTTTATAGTAACTGTATCGAAGTCGTAAGAACAAACTTTAATGAGCGTCAAGGGAGTCGATATTAAGTAGACCAGGTTCTATAAACTTGAGAATAATTTCATCAACTCAAGAGCGAATGATGAAGAAATGAGTATAACCCGAAGTCAAGGAACCCTTGACTCTTCCGTCTTTGTCTTTATCATTAACTCCTTAAAATGGAGAAACAGTAAATAGTCATAATATGACGACTGTGTCCCATCTCTGGATAAAAAAGGAGTAAGTCGAAAAACAAGACTTATATAAATTTTCACAGGAAAAACATGATACAAACATGAAAACTCTAAATA
This sequence comes from Capra ibex, assembly GCA_006410555.1. NCBI lineage: Eukaryota > Metazoa > Chordata > Mammalia > Artiodactyla > Bovidae > Capra > Capra ibex. Next base: position 9,459,019 of record SJYO01038709.1, on the reverse strand, counting down.
GGAAGAATTCTGATAAAAATTTCCAAGAACACCAAGGAAATAGAAAAAAATCCACATGTAAAGACTCCCAAAAAAAATTTTGTCGAAATAACTCTATATTAAGTGTACGGTATTTTAAGTGGGTAAATTTGACATGTAAAGTTACTTGAAAACATATAAGTCTCAACACGTTGGTAGTGGTGTTAGATTAAAATCTTGTAAAAGTAGTGGGTGGTTTTCTTTGAGTATGGGTAATCGTCAGTGAGGGGTAGGTGTGGGGGAAGAGATCGGGATCCGTTGGTGATTGGATATAAGGTATATTTACTTTAGTGTATTAAAGACCAGAAAACACTGACAGAATAAAGTGAATTGTATTCCAAAAGTTCCTAGTAGGTACAATATCGTACATAGTAATGAAGTAAGGGAAAATAACGACTTAGTATAAGGTAATATGTCTATATGTTGTAAAACAAACAGGTAAGCAGTCAACACAGGTTAAACTGATAAAACTTATAACGAGACACTTGTAGATACATATTAAAAAATACTCCTGTTTACAAAATTAAAGAGAAATCCATATTGGATCCTCACAATATGGACCCAGTATACTATCGACAAATATAAAGAAATTTTATAATTGTACACGACTTACATGGTATTTTGAGTGAAAAAATTTCACATATTAAGTCACTGAAAAAATCATATAATTGTTCCAACATGTTGGTAGTGATGTTATTTAAAATCTTATAAAGTAGTAGGAGTTTTCTTTGGGTGTGAGTAATCATCAGTGAGAAAAAAAAGGTAACAGATGGAGGGGGGTGGGGTGGAGGTCCGTCACTGATTAGAAAGACAGAAATACCTAAACGGATAAGACCTGTAAAGTATATTTACATTAGTATGTTATACACTCGAAAACATTGACCTAAGAAAGTAATTGTAGAAACGACCCAAGTAAGAACAATATCGTCCATAGTCATGAAGGAAGGAAAATAACGGTTTGTCATAAGATGGTGTACTTATATAATTCAAAAATAAATAGGTAATTAAACAACTGCCTGTAACCCTAACAAAGATGAAAACCAATAATACTTGTTACGACGATACTCGTGACCATATGTCCAAAAGGACACCTATATACAAAAGTAAAGAGAACCCATATACGGATTCACCTTAACGAGTTTACTATTAAGATATAAATTGAAAAACTTCTTGACGGTCTGACAAAAAGTATCGTTGACATGGTAAGATGAAAGAATGGCCTTTATATATTCTTAACATTAAAGAGGTATAACAATCAACAAAATAATACAGAAGTTAATATCGGTAGGATCACCGATACTTCACCATAGAATAACACCAAACCCAAACGCAAAGAAACTGCCGATTATTACGAAACACTCGAAGAGTCGTTAAACACATAGAAGAAACCTTTTTGCAGGTAAGTCTAAGAAACGGGTAAAGAATTTAACCCAATAAATAGAAAAATAATAACTTAACACACATAAGAAATATATAAGATCTATGATCGGGTAATAGACCTCTTCCGTTACCGTGGGGTGAGGTCATGAGAACGGACCTTTTAGGGTACCTGCCTCCTCGAACCATCAGATGTCAGGTACCCCAACACTTCTCAGCCTGTGTTGACTCGTTGTAGTGAAAGTGAAAAGTGAAAGTACGTAATCTCTTCCTTTACCGTTGGGTGAGGTCACAAGAACGGACCTCTTAGGGTCTCGACCCCCTCGGATCACCGACGGTAGATACCCCAGCGTGTCTCAGTCCGTGCTGACTTCGCTGAATCGTCGTCGTCGTCGGGTAATAGTCAATGTACGAAACGTTTACAAAAGAAGGTAAGAAACCCAACGAAAAAGTCAAAAAACTTCCACAGGAAACTTCGTGTGTAAATTCAAAAAAAATACTTAAGGTAAGCAAACAAAAAAAGAGAATAAAGAAATCAAACCACAGTATAGATTTTTTAGCAACGGATTACGTTCCAGTGTTTCTAAATATAGAGATAAAAGAAGATTCTCAAAACATCAAAATCTACAATTTATATCTAGACTCTAAGCAAAACTCAATTTAAAAAAATTTCTAATAAATAAAAACCGACGTGACCCAGAAGTAACGATACGTACCCGAAAGAGAACAACGTCGCTCGTCCCCTAGGAGAAACAACGCCACGTGTCCGAAGAGTAAAACCACCGAAGAGAACAACGTCTCACATCCGAGATCCACACGGCCGAAGTCATCCACGTCACGTACCCGAGTCATCAACACCGAGAGTCTTCACATCTAGTCATCACGTCGTGTCCCCGAATCAACGAGACACCGTACATCCTAGAAGGGCCTGGTCCCTAAGTTAGGCACAGGGGACGTAATCGTCCGTCTAAGAATTGGTGATCCGTCGGTCCGTTTGGAAACTCAATTGAAAATATATACCATATTTCACCGTCAGGTTTGAAAATAGAAAACGTACTACATCTATAAGTCAATAGGGTCGTAGTAAACAACTTTTCTGAGAAGAAATGGGTAACTTAACAGAACCGTAGGAACAGTTCCTTATCAACCTTAGATTCAAGATAAGGTAACTAGATATATATATCTATATAGGAATACGGTAATGATGTGACAGGACTAATGACATCGAAACATTATTCAAAACTTTAACTCTGCACACTCCCGAGATGGAAACAAGAAAAAGTTCTAACAAATCCGATAAGACACAGGAAACTTAAAAGTATACTTACAATCTCAGTCGAACAGTATAAGACGTTTCTTCAGTCGACCTTAAAAATGTCCCGAACACAACTGAGACATCTAGTTATATCCTTCATAACCACAGAAAGTTAAAAAAGTTCATAAAGTTAAGTGTTTGTAGTCTACAGAAAGGTAAATAAATCCAGAACAAATTATAGAAAGTTATCGCGAAAAATTTTTTTAAAAGTCTCATGTCCAAAATGTGATGAAAACAATTTAAATAAGGACTTATAAAACAAGAAAAGTTACGTTACGAAAACATTTACCTTAACAAAAATGAATTACAGTAAAAGTTTAATAAATAACTCGAAAATATAACTAGAACACACACGTTCGAACGACTTGAACAATAAAGATTATCAAAAAATTGTCTCAGAGATCCTAAAGATAAATGTTTCAGTACAGTACACACTTGTCTCTATCAAAATGAAGAAAGAAAGACCAGACCTATGGAAATAAAGGAAAAGAATGGATAAAGAGGACCGATCTTGGAAGTCATGTCACAACTTATCTTCACCACATTCACCTACAACAGGACAAGGACTAGAATCCCCCTTTCGTAAGTCAGAAAATGACAATTCTGACTACAATCGACACCTAAAAAGTATCTAATGGGGATCGTTTAACTCCTTTAAGGAAAATATGGATCAAACAACTCACAAAATTAGTACTTAAACAGTTTACAAAAAAATAGTAGACAACTGTACTAGTGTAATAAAAGACAAGACAGTTGTACCATATAACGTAATTAACTAAAAACCCATGACTTGGTAGAACATGAGGAATTTATTTAGATTGAATAATAAAATATGGAGAATACTGAAATGACCTGATTAAGATATTAAGGGACTCCAAACACCAGTGTCTTCACATACGAGTCAATGAAATCATCAATCGATTACTAACCAGTATGTATGTCGACACGCACGATTCAACGTAGTCAGCACAGGTTGAGACATTACGATGCCTGACATCGGGTGGTCCGAGGAGACAGGTACCCTAAAAGATCCGTTCTTATGACCTCACCGGAGGAGGTCCCCTAGAAGGTCTGGGTCCCTAGCTTGGGTGTAGAGAATGCAGAGACGTAACCATCCGTCCAAGAAATGGTGATCACAGAGTAAAGGAAATTACGGAACTCGGATATTGAGAGAAGGGCGTAAAAGGATCCCGAGACTCAAACACAACCCCGAATGAAAGTTACGGGTCCAAGAAATGTCGAGACAGAATCAAAAATGAAGAACTCGTCTCGGAGTTTAAGTCGGTCTCCATATTTTGCTCGCGGAAAATCCAGAAAGGACTCGTACGTATGTCGAAAGATCGAGAGGTCGTTATATAGTCTCGAAAAAATTTCAGGGGTCACCTGTAAAGTGAGGGGTCTAGAAGGAAAATTGAAAAGTCGGTCCGAGAACAAACTGGTACCGAATAATTCAGACCACACATAGTAGTGGTCTATAAAAATATACGTCCATATACGTACCCGACGGGAACACCGAGTCGTAATTTTCTTAAGTGGACGTCACGTCCTCTTCGTCCAAGTTAGGGACCCAACTCTTCTAGGGGACCTCTTCTTTTACCGTTGGGTGAGGTCATAAGAATGGACCTTTTAGGGTGCCTGTCTCCTTGGACCACCCGATGTCAGTTACCTCAGTGTTTGTTAGTCTGTGGATCGTTGATTTATTCTTATATTTACGTGAAAATCATTATGTAAACGATATACGGAAAATTTTAAAACCGTAACGATTTAATTAAAGGAAAATTAATGTGTTCATCACATGCACGTACGATTCAACGAAGTCAGTACAGGCTGAGAAACGTTGGGTTGTCCGACATCGGACGGTCCGAGGAGACAGGTACCCTAAGAGGTCCGTTCTTATGACCTCACCCAACGGTACGGGAAGAGGTCCCCTAGAAGGACTGAGTCCTTAGCTTGGGTATAGAGAGTACAGAGGACGCAACTGTCCACCCAAGAAATGGTGATCGCGATGGACCCTTCGGGATTTCAAACACTTAGTTGTTCATCATTCATTCTTTCACTTCAATGAGTCAGCACAGGCTGAGAAACGCTGGGGTACCTGACATCGGGTGGTCCGAAGAGGTACCCTAAGAGGTCCGTTCTTAGGACCTCACCCAAAGGTAAAGGAAGAGGTCCCCTAGAAGGGATGGGTCCCTGACTTGGACCCAGAGGGTATAAAATTGTGAAATTGACCCAGAGGGTGTGAAATTGGATACGACGACGACGACGATTCAGTGAAGTCAACACAGACTGAGACACACTGGGGTATCTGCCGTCGGGTGGTCCTAGGGGGCAGGGACCCTAAGAGGTCCGTTCTTATGACCTCACCCAACGGTAAACCTTTCGGGTCATATGTTTGTATTCGTTATACCTACTTCTATTTTAGGGGGAACTAAATGGTAGATTAAGATTAGATCTCCATTAATGAAAATGGACGGGCCCCCCATCGTAAGTTCTAAAAAAAGACACATATATGAAAATAACCACAAAGGACAACAAAAATTTCTATTTACGATAGTATAACGTATATAATCCCCAAAGGAGCTACCGAGTCCTTATTTCTTAGACAGACGTCACGTCCTCGGTGTCCTCTGTACCCAAGTTAGGGACCCAGCCCTTCCAGGGACCTCCTCCCGTACCGTTGGGTGAGGTCATAAGAACAGACTTCTTAGGGTACCTGTCTCCTCGGACCGTCTGATATCAGGTATCCTAGTGTTTCTCATCCTGTGTTGACTTCGTTGAATCGTACGTACGTATGTGCGTCTCGTATATAACAAACAGTCGAACGAAAACAGAGTCGTTATATACAAACTTGAGACAAACACTTCACAATCAACGAGTCAGCACAGGCTGAGAAACACTGGGGTACCTGACATCAGACGGTCCGAAGAGACAGGTACCCTAAAGGGTTCGTTCTTATGACCTCACCCATCGGTAAGGGAAGAGGTCCCCTAGAAGGGTTGAGTCTTGAGAAATAGTCAAATATTCAGATGGAGTAAAAATGTTGATAGATCCTAAGGTCTCATATGATTCAAGTGAAATTGATAAGGATAAAACTAACTGTAAATCCAACAAGTTAAGAACTGATACCGTTTTACTACGGAGTCAGTTGTCGGAACACGTACTATGTGTGTACTCTCACAAGGGATCCGATACATGGACCTTCTCCTTAACGATTAAACTTCACATATGTAAAGTCCGAAAATTTATGATGATTTATAACAGGAGGTTTTACAGAGAGAGTCATACGTGTAGTTATATACTCTACAAAGGGATATGACGACTGTTATGACTTATAATAACTAGAAAAAGTAAACATGGATAAAACTTGTAACGTACAATAAAAAATTTTGAACACAAAGAGGTCAATAAATACTTTAACTCGTAGAAAAGTACAAATAAGGTAAAGAGAAAGATGAAAATACTTAAACGGACGAGTAAGGAAACAAAACAAAAGATAGTCCAACTTAAAAAGACCAACTGAAAACCTCAACAAAGACATAAGATCTATAATTTGGAACAATGTATATAACGTATATAAAAAGAGTCAGAGTAAAAAATTGAAACAATTAGAATAATTAAGTAAATAAGCCCACACGACTCAGAATAAATGTCGTGTGTCCTAGAAATCGACACGGTACTCTTAAGAATCAACACCGTACATTCTAGATCAAGAGACTGGTCCGGGGGACGGAACCTTCGAGCCTCAGAATTCGATGACATGGTGGTCCCTTCAGGGATTGAAACAATTAGAAAACTAAGTAAAGAATACACACATAAAGAAGATATATCAAAAAAGAACTACATTTTAAATACACGTTATTTTACGTGTATAAATTTTACGAGTTAAAGAACTCAAAACTATCAGTATACGTGAGTACGTTGATGATGGGGTTTGTACTATTTTTTGTAAAGGTAGAGGGGATCTTTTAAGAAAACACGGAGAAAGGTCAGTTAAGTGGGAAGGGTATAAGGTGAAATTCTTTGGTGAAAAGACTGAAGATCGTGGTCTAATTAAAATACACAAGAATTTGTAGTATTTTTACCTTAGTAATAAAAAAGTACACAAACCGAAAACGAGTTACATTCTAAAACCCCTGTCTAAAAAAAGTACAAGAAAGAAACTAATTATCACACAAGGAAACATGACGACTCATCATAAGGTAATATAGTAATATTATGATGAACAAGAAGGTAAAAAGATAACTATCTTTAATCTTAATAAGGGTCAAAAATCGATAATACTTATTCTGATGGGACTTGTAAGTACATGTCCAGAAAAACAATTGTATGTAAAAGTAAAGAGATCCTCACCTTCTCCATCTATATACGAATCAAAACTCACGGTTTGTTAAGACATTATACCAAACATGACAAAATATGAGGTCGTTATAATACTTTCAAGGTCGAATAGTGTCGAAGTATTTATTTCTATAACAGAATCTTTAAGATCACCCACAGTTTATGTAGAGTAGTATAAAACAAAACAAAAAAAAAAATTGGTGTGGCACGTCGAATGTTCTAGAATCAAAGGTCTGGTCCCTGACTTGGACCCGGTACCGTTACTTTCGCAGTACAGGATTGGTGACCGGGTGGTCCCTTAGGCGGGGGGGTATTAAAAAAAAATTAAAATACCTTTATATCAACTAAATGTTATAACACAATTAAAGACGACATGAAATATGTATAAGCATAAGAAAAGGTAATACCAAATAGTATCCTATAACTTATACCAAGCGACACAATATGTCATCCTGGAACAACAAATAGGTAGGATATATATATATTGTCAAACGTAAATAATTAGTGTTTGAGGGTTAAGAAGGTAGGGGATGAGGGAGGAGAACGAACCGTCGGTGTTTAGACAAGAGACACGGACAGTCAGACAAAGACAAAGTATCCATACAAGTAAACACAGTATAAAATCTAAGGTACATATTCACTATAGTATACCAATAAACGGAAAAAAGAAAGACTGAATGAAGTGAACCAGTAGAGTAGTAACGAATTAAACGTAAAGGTTCTACTGTCACAACTCGAGGAAAAGTGTATGAATAACAGATAAGTATAGAGAAAAAACCCCCCTCCTAGGTTCATAAAACGGAAAAAAAAATTTAACACAATAGTAGAAAAATAACTACTAAACGTCAAGAAATACATAAGACTTAAGTTAGTAGTCTATACATATAAAGTTTATAAAAAAGGTCATACACCGAACATATAGAAAAATCACTACAGAAAACAACTTATTCTTAAAATTTAAAAATTAACTTCATATTAACTAAATATTACACAATTAAAGACGATATGTCGTTTCACTAAGTCAATATATATATATAAGAAAAAATATAATAAAAGATAATACCAAATAGTGTCTTATAACTTATATCAAGGGACACGATATTTCATCCTGGAACAACAAATAGGTAAGATATATATGATGAAACGTAGACGATCTTGGTTTGATCTACCTCTTTGTTACTTTTGTCACCGACTGAAATAAAACTCCCCCGAGGTTTTAGTGGTGTCTACCGCTGACGTCGGTACTTTAATTTTCTGTGAATGAGGAACCTTCTTTTCAATGCCGGTTGGATCTCTCGTGTAATTTTTTGTCTCTGTAAAGAAACGGTTGTTTCCAGGCAGATCAATTCCGATACTAAAAAGGTCATCAGTACATACCTACACTCTCAACCTGATATTTCTTTCGACTCGTGACTTCTTAACTACGAAAACTTGACACCACAACCTCTTCTGAGAACTCTCAGGGAACCTGACGTTCCTTTAGGTTGGTCAGGTAGGATTTCCTCTAGTCAGGACTTATAAGTAACCTTCCTGACTACAACTTCGACTTTGAGGTTATGAAACCGGTGACTACGCTTCTTGACTGAGTAACCTTTTCTGAGACTACGACCCTTTCTAACTTCCACCCTGCTGTCTCCTACTCTACCAACCTACCGTAGTCGCTGAGTTACCTGTAATCAAACTCAGTTGAGGCCCTCAACCACTACCTGTCCCTCCGGACCCCACGACGTCAGGTACCCCAGCGTTTCTCAGCCTGTGCTACTCGCTGACTTGACTTGACTCTTGGTTTGAGGGGAAGGTAGGGAGAAGGTGGCGGGAGGGGTAACCGTTGGTGTTCAGACAAGAGACACTCAGACAAAACATCTTTTCAAGTAAACACAGTATCAAATCTAAGGTGCATATTTACTAAGTATACCAACAGAAAGACTGAACGAAGTGAATCATACTATTAGAGACCCAAATAGGTACAATGACGTTTACCGTAATAAAGTAAGAAAAAATTACTGACTCATCATAAGTCAACACACACACATGGTGTAGAAGAAATAGGTAAGTAGATAGTAACTTGTAGATCCAACAAAAGTATATAACCGATAACACTTATCACGACGATACTTACATCCCCACGTACATAGTAAAACTTACTGTCAAAACAGACCTATATACAGATCCTCACCCAACGACCTAGTATTCCGTTGAGATAAAAATCAAGACACTCCTTGGATATATGATAAAAGTATCACTGACATGGTTGAATTAAAGGATGGTTGCCACGTTCTCCTAAGGGAAAAGAGGTGTTGGAGAGGTCGTAAACAGTAAACATCTGAAAATTACTACTAGTAGGACTGACCACACTCCACCATACAGTGACATCAAAAATAAACGTGTTTTTGAAATTAAAACTATTTCAAGTCAAAATAGTTCAAAACAAAAGAAATTACAAATCTCGACAACCATAGAACAGGTTCTTTAGAAAAATATGGGTTTCACTACTTCTATTAAAGGTTTCAAAAGATGAACTTCGAAATATCAAAATCGAAAATGTAATCAACATATTAGATAAAACTCAATCAAAAACCAATATTTGACTCTACACCCAACTTTTAGTAGGAGATGGGTGACACTTATAGATCAAGAAGATCGTGGTAAATAATTTTTCTTTGAGGAAATGAGGAAGAAACTGAATCATAGACTCACATAACTCAACTGGTTACGTTACACGCCTAGATAAAGACCGGTGATAAGATGGGATAATCACTTAAACAAATAAGAATTCGGAAAATAACTTAGATCAAACATCATACAAAATTAGAGACCCTCCTGTTCAAAGGGGAGTGAAAAGAAAATAGTCTTGACAAAACTAATAAAATAAAGGTCCGCTTAAAATCTTAGTTTAACAGTCCAAGATACTTTTTAGAAAAACCCTAAAAATAACTCTTGGTTTAAGTTAAATATCTAATGTATATTAACTCGGATGGGTAGGTACTCGTACTAGAGAGGTGTAAATAAGTTCAGAAGAAAGTACAGAAAGTCATTCTAAACATTAAAAGAATTACATTAATAATGTGGTGTCTAGAACCATCCGAATAAGACCTTAAAATATCAAAAACGACGATAAAACTTATGGAGAAAAAGATAAAATAAAAGATCAGCACAAATCCTTTTCATAAGTAAAAGTTTAAAGGTAGAATATAGATTGGTGTAACGACTCAACGGAAGAATCAAAGAGCATTAAACAGTCAACACAAAGAACCTAAAGGATCCATCTGTAAGTGTAATAAAAGTTTATGAAACCGGAGAAGGAAAGGTTTTATAAAAAAAAGTACAGAAAAAAGTAATATTCCAACTCATCATGGTTACTATCATTGGTAAGAGTAGAAAAAAAGGAAAAAAACGAGAGTGGTCTTACAACGATCGTAAAGTGGAAATAGAAAATAACCGTCTATCGGAAATAGTTCAATTACTCCACTGGAAACTCAGGACCAAATTCTTAATGTATAAAAATTTTATTCTTTACTCATAACCTAAAATAGTAACTGAACCTTAATTACTTGTAAATCATAAAAAAATATTTAATAACGATCTTATTTAATATTTTTATTTAAAAGACAGTAACTTAGTATAGGTCAACTAGTACTATTTAATGAAAGACATGTAACGTCCTAAAGTACTTGATCACAGGTTAAATCCTGTAAATGTACAGACAAGGATACTCTCTCATCAGATATTGAAAAAAAATTTCATACATATAGAACTCGGTTAAAACCATTAAATATAAAAGAATCTTTTAATAAAACAGACCTAACAGTTCAAATAACTATATTATGACGTACATCTAAATGATAAAAATTAGATAAGACATTAATACAGAGAGTCAAGTAAACGAATGTATAGAAGTGTTAAAAAAAGGATAGTAATAAACTGTCTAAACATAAATTGACATGAAAAAGAGGATAAATTGAAAAATGAGAGTTAATTACTGAAGGAGGGTCCAATAAAATAAAACAAATTTATATACGAAAAATACCCCGAAGGGTCCACCGAATCACCCATTTCTTAGGTGGACGTTAAGTCCTCTACCTCCTCCGTGTCCAAGTTAGGGACCAAGCCCTTTAGGGAACCTCCTCCTGCACCGTTTGTGAGGTCATAAGGACGGACCTTTTAGGGTACCTGTCTCCTTGGACCGTCCGATGTCAGGCATCCCAGCGTTTCTCAACCTGTGTTGACTTCACTGACTCGTACGTGTGTACGTACGAAAAATACCGAAGGACTCAACTTTCGAATTGAGAGAAGAAGAGAAAAGAAAAAATTTTTCGAAAAAGGGTAAGACTTCCGACAGAAAAGTGAAACGAATACCAAAGGAAATAACACGTTTTGGAAAATTCAAATTAATCCAGGGTAAACAAATAAAAACGAAAATAAAGGTAATGAGACCCTCCACCCAGTATCTCCTAGGACGAATCTTACCCTCTTTTATTATCGTTCACTTCGTTGACTGTTTCTTCATTAGAGTTTTTATATGTTCGTCAAGGACGTCGAGTTAAGGTCTTTTTATTTACTGGGTTAGTTTTTTACCCGGTTTCTTGATTTGTCTGTAAAGAGGTTTCTTCTGTATATGTACCGAGTGTTTGTGTCCTTTTCTACGAGTTGTAGTGAGTAATAGTCTCTTTACGTGTAGTTTTGATGTTACTCCATGGTAGAGTGCGGTCAGTCTTACCAACGATAGTTTTTCAGATGTTTGTTATTTGCGACCTCTCTCACACCTCTTTTTCCTTGGGAGAATGTGACAACCACCCTTACGTTTGATCATGTCGGTGATACCTCTTGTCACACCTCTAAGGAATTTTTTTACCTTTATCTTGACGATATACTGGGTCGTTAGGGTGACGACCCGTATGTGTGGTTCCTTTGGTCTTAACTTTCTCTGTGTACATGGGGTTACAAGTAGCGTCGTGACAAATGTTATCGGTCCTGTACCTTCGTTGGATCTACGGGTAGACGTCTACTTACCTATTCTTTCGACACCATGTATATGTGTCACCTTATAATGAGTCGGTAATTTTTCCTATGTAAACTTAGTCAAGACTACTCCACCTACTTTGACCTCGGATAATATGTCTCACTTCATTCAGTCTTTCTTTTTGTGGTTATGTCATATGATTGCGTATATATATACCTTCAATCTTTCTACCATTGCTATTGGGACATACACTCTGTCGTTTTCTCTGTGTCTACATTTCTTGTCAGAAAACCTGATACACCCTCTTCCGCTCCTACCCTACTAAACTCTCCCATCGTAACTTTACACACATAATAGTATACACTTCGTCTAACGACCAGGTCCAAACTACGTACTCTGTCCCACGAGTCCCGACCACGTGACCCTACCGGGACCCCCAACCCTACCCCTCCCTCCACCCTCCCCCAAATACCTACCCCTTGTGTACACATGGGCACCGACTAAGTACAACTACAAACCGTTTTTGATGATGTTATAACATTTCATTAATCGGAGGTTAATTTTATTAATAAAAAAATTTTTTCGAAAAATTCGTATAAGTTTTCTTCGGTTCTACAATATTACTTGGGGGGTACATGGATAGTACTTTAAAGTTGTCACTGATTAAATACTGGTCAGAACAAAGTAGACATAGGATTGGTGAAAGAGGGACACTATAATAAAACTTCGTTTAGGGTCTGTATTCAAAAATAAATAAAGTCAAACATAGACTTTTTTTTTACTCTTTAGAAAAATTTTATATTAGAAGATTTTTAATTATTATTACTGAATTATAGTAGTTTACAGATCATTCGCAAGTTTAACGGTTCAGAGTGACTAAAATAAATAAACGTAGTCCTAAATTCATTTCAGGTGTATAACAATAATGAACTATCCAGAAAATTAGATATCCATGGGGGAGGTAGAGGGGAATGAGGAGTTGAAGGATCTTAAATAAATGACTTCATTCGTCCAACAAAATATTTTAAAGAGCCAGAACTTGAAGTGACTAACGCACGGGTACATCAAAATTGTACAGACAGAAAGGAGACATAAAGGGTGTTTAACGATCAACCTAGATTTTCGATTTAGTGTAAGTCCTAGTCAAAAAAAAAAGAAAATAAACATGTATGACAAACTAAAAGAGAGAAAACCACCATCTGGAGGAAATAAAAGTCAACAGGGATAGATTTTTCTATATAAATTCTGATATGTAAAAAGAGATTCATGGTGAACTTATATTAGAATATTAACACTGTTTACCATGAGATTGACAAGTGAAAATTTATCCTCCAAAGGAAAAATTTTAAAGTAAATAAACAAACAAATAAAAAGCCGTCGTGACTCAGAAGTAACGATGTGTACTCGAAAGAGATCAACATCACTCCTCCCCGACGAAAAGTAGCACCACCGAAGAGAACAACGTCTTGTACCCGAAAGTCGTGTGTCCCAAGTCATCGACACCCTCTAAAGGAGAAATTAAAAGAGAAATTGGATTGTCAATCCATCTTTCATAGAGATACATCAGAAAACACCAATGAAAGACTAAAAAACGTAAATACTAGTAACTCACATATACTAAAGATAAAAAACTTTAAAACGGATTAAGAATAAACTAGAAACAATTATAAGGTACATATAAACTTTTCTCATAAAAAGACAACCCACATATGGATACATATGGATATTTTGAGTAATTTACGTAATAAGTGTCAGAGGTGTAGGGTAGGACAATAAACGAATTACAACAAAAGAATGTTAGTTCTTAAACAGTTAAAAAGGAAAATAAAGAAATATATAATATATAAAAATTCGATATAACGATCGACGTATTTCATGGTACCGTACATAGAAGAATGTACTAATATAGATAAAACAAAATAATTATAAAGAAGTGGATATAAGATAAACAATCGGGAACGAACCACACAGAAAAACCTAGATAATTAACTTTGGTACATAGAACTCAAGTAAGTAAGTAAGTAAGTATGGGTTAGTCTACAAGAAAAAATTTGTCTCCCAAAAAAATAAGATGTACAAAATAAATTACAAACACAAACTTGAATAAGGACGGCATAGTAAACGATGATCGGGGTCACTGGATGAGGATGAGACCATGATGTTGGTTAATGGAACTAACAACAGGGTTCCGAGGGAGAACAAACGACCTAGGTGACGGAAGTTCAGACGTAATAGGTATCTCGACCACGGTGGAAAAATGTCGTCAAGAAAGGACATATAGAAAAGAATACAATCAGACTAAGTCGACGAAAATTAGAGAGTTTCTAAAACGGTAAAGAATAGGTGGTCACTATCTAAGTGTTCACTAACGGCCGAAAGAGTGAACCGTCGTAGAAGTTTAGAGTTTCCTTAAATTGAGTTAAAGAAATCTCTCAAAACATATGTATAGGGTCCAACGAAAAAAAAAAAAAAAAAAAAAANAAAAAAAAAAAAAAAAAAAAAACGAAGTCTCGAAGTTAAAGGAGTAAACATTTTGTCCTAAACTTATATATGAACTTATAATATGAACGTGTTTCTACACTCCTAATTTACTTGTTTATGTTGTATTAAGGACCATATATCATCGGAGAATCATTAATAATTAAGGTAGAAGACACAAAAGTGAACGAGACTCACCACCAATTATATCTTATATCCCCAGGATGACTATAAATATTTGTTCGAGTCTACTTGATTCTGAGGATCCTCGAACGATACCACGAATAGTAGTAGACTCTATTTAAAAACTCCCACCTTCTCCGAATACCCCTACACTGAATATGGTCACCTTAACACAATAAACCGATTGTTTTATAAGGGTTTCGGTTCTGGGGTGACAATCTCCCGTACTAAAAGATGGATAGTTCTCGATTCTTCCAACGACGACGACGATTCAGCGAAGTCAGCACAGGCTGAAACACGTTGGGGTATCTACCTTTGGGTGGTCTAAGGGGGCAGGGACCCTAAGAGGTCCGTTCTTGTGACCTCACCTATTCTTCCAACGATCGGGGAGATTTTATAAAAGTCTCTCACCTATACCGAGTAGTCTTAAAACAACGTATAACGTAATGACCCCCACCTCCCTACTCCACATGAGTTCACAGTCTAAACTAAATACTCCGTTTCTTCAAATACTGTTTTAGTATCAACTCAGAATTTAGTTCACCCTCTACGGTAATTGACTTTCCTTTCAATCACTCTTTTGTTCGGTATCCATATATCCTTCGTCTTTCGTCTTTCTACTCAAACTAAAACCTACACAGTCTAAACTTTACGTATAATCTTTACAGGTCCTTTTTTATCCTTTTAAGTCATGATCTCACATTTTCCTTGTAGACCTAACCTCTATTTTATAAACCTTAGATACCCAATCCAACGGGACCCTTTCTCAACATCTCTTTCTGATCTATAACTCTCTTCGTTGAGATTATAATCACTCCTCGTAACTATAAGTTCTCAGTTCCCATTTCCTCGGTCGATTTCTCCAAGTTCTCTGTGTCCTATCATCATCGATTTTTTTTTGACTTCATTCTCAAAGATCTTTCTTCCCTAACAGTGGACCCAGTCTACGAAGTCTCACCAAGACATTCTGCTTCTGGTTCTTCTTCGTTTACTTAAACAGAGAGGTAGCTCCAAAAACCACTAGGAATGGATTTGTCACAGTCAACACACCATTCCTTAACCCCGTCCAATACAGTCTGACTCTATACGCACATGGATGGTAAGACTTACACTACAAATAGAAAAGGTAATTAAAGTAATGAGAACAATAGGGAATTACTATATATCAACCTCTTCCTTTACCGTTGGGTGAGGTCATAAGAACGGATCTCTTAGGGTACCTGTCTCCTTGGACCACCCGACGACAGGTATCCAAACGTGTCTCAGCCTGTACTGACTTCGTTGAATCATACGTACGTACGTAACCTCTTCCTTTACCGTTGGGTGAGGTCACAAGAACGGATCTCTTAGGGTTCCTGTCTCCTCGGACCACCCGACGGTAGATACCCCAGCGTGTCTCAGTCTGTGTTGACTTCGCTGAATCGTCGTCGTCGTCGTCGTCGTTACTATGTATCACGATAAAATGGACAAAAATTTGAAAAGTATTCACCAAAGTTTACATAAACAGGAAAGTAGTGACTAAAAAAAGGAGTCACAATTTAAACACTATAAGTAGGTAGAAAATTTTTTATAAATAATAAAATTTTTCATAAATATATAAACCGACATAACCCAGAATCAACGTCGTACGTCCCAGAAGCAACCTAGAAGTAACGTCGTGACTCCTAGAAAGTAACGTACCCGAAGAAAGATTATCACCATATGTCGGAGTCATCAACACCGGATGTCCGAGAGATCAACACCGCGAACCCGAGGTCTCGTTCACCCGAAAGACCACCACCGTGTGTCCGAATCAACGGGGTGGCGTACACCCTAGAATCAAAGAGCAGGTCCCTAGCTTCCGTCTAAGAATGGGTGACTTCGTGGTCTCTTCACGACTCTAAGTAGGTAGAACTAGGTATATCGAGACAAAAATTCCCCAAAGGGACCATCGAGTCGACCATTTCTTAGACGGACGTTACACCCTCTGGACCCAAGTTAGGGACCCAACCAAAGGGGACCTCTTCCCTTACCGATGGGTGAGGTCATAAGATCGGACCTCTTAAGGTACCTGACGTATCAGGTACCCCAGTGTTTCGTATATCAAGACAAGATTCAAAAAATTTGATCAGAATCTAAAAGAATCATATTTTAGTATAGTCATTTGTCTTTTAATAGAGAAACGGTTTTAAATAAGGACAAAAAATTAAGAGAATAAAAAAAACAAATAATCATTCTTCGTACAGCTTCCTATGTAGGACTTGAACATTTCAACGAAAGGAACCCTCCTTAGATCAAAGACTAAAATTAACCTTATCAAAATCATAAAATTATAAACCTTACAATTAACGATGACCAAAACCATTTACCATAGAATAAGAAAATTAAGGTCTTCAGAAAAAATACGACATGAAATTACAGGAACTCTCTAGAAAAAATTCGAGTTCAACAGACGAAGGAAGTCGTCGAGATAAAGTATTTTCGGGATAAGATTCGTAAGACGAATAAGGAGAATAACTGAAGGGTCAGAGGAATACACACAATAAAAGGAAACAGGTGAGTAACCCCGAGTTCAGAATACGACCCCACGAAATGTAGTATCGGTCGACACAACTTACCTTTTCAGTGTCACCAAAGACGGGTACTCGGCCCTGACATCGTCGTTCGTACAACAGTCAGTCGAACAGCGTCGTCCGTACAACAGTAAATCGAACAGTGGAAGAACCCTCCCTAGTTCTCCTCCGGAGAGACATGAGAACAAGGGAACCACGACAGGAACAGAGTTCCATCCCTCCTGGGTTAGGTTGAGAAGTCAAAGAAGAGTCGTAAAAGTCTAGGTCCTTTTGGACCGTTTGAGACTATCCGTTATAACTGAGAGGGGATCCTCAATTATCTCAGGACGTCCGGTTCGGAAGTGGCCTTCGACACAAGGGTAAGAACGTGAAACAGAGAGGATGTAGTCTGGAGTCCGGTCATCGGGTCTCGAGAGTAGACAAGGTCTCTACTTTTTAGGACGGAGTGGGGAATAAGAGTCCAGAGTTTGGGTAGAACACTGGAGTAAGAGAACCAACTGTTGTCATGGATGAACCGAGTTCTCGTCTTATCTACCTAGTCTGAACCCTTATCTTCCTTAGACCCTACAGAAATTGGATGGTAGAACAATTTTTAGGTAGATATAAAAATTTAAGGGTACTTCCATACGTTAATAAGTAAAAGACTTCAAATGAGTGAAAAGATGACTCATAATGGTTAAACTATTTAAATTTTACCATAGAGTAAAAGTAAAGGTATCAATACTCACTTAACTTGTATGAAAATATAAATATCCGGTAAATATAAAACCTAATTTAATGGGTAAGTTTCACAAAGAGAGCGAAATCAGTAACACCTACGACATGTAAAGAACAATTCAAATAGGGATGAAAAAGAAAACCGGTACGTCAAGTTGTACACCCTTGAATCAAGGGACTGGTCTCTAGTTTGGACGTGGGGGACGTAAACTTCGTGTCTTAGAATTGGTGACCTGGCGGTCCCTTCAGGGTTCAAATAGACATGAAAAATAACACTGAAACTTATATTTTGTACAAGTCTAAAGACGGTCTATCCAATATTTATCTACTGTCTACCTATTGTCCATCTAATAAATTAACTTCATATTCCATGTATATCTTTCCACGGGTTTAGTATTAATATGTCAAACCACTGACAAGTGTTTCACTTATATCGGTACATTAATTGTGGGTCTAGTTCTTTGTTATATATTTGTAGGATCTTAATGGTGGATACGGGTGAAGGTCAGAGATAGAAGGGATCTCCCATTGGAAACACAGACTGAAGAAAGTATGTTACATTCCAACAGTTTCTTTTATGTCCAACCAATCAATTTAAACTTGAAGTCTATTTACCACTTAGTAAAACGTACCTCCTATGTATATAATTTTTACTAAATAGTAAATAGACTTTAAGTTTAAATTGATAGATCTATAGGATATAAAAAAAGAAAACGATTTAGATCATTGGGATTGAGTTGTAATACAAACACTCTAAGTAGGTATAATAACGTACATCTACATAAGTAAGTAAAAGTAATGATATGTATAAGGTGTCAAATAAGGAAAGATGACAACCTACCCGTAAACTCATTAAAGGTCAGACCTCGATAACTTATCACGACGACACTTATAAGAACATGTATATAAAACCCTTTGTATATATGTGTTCAAAGAAGTTAGGACTAAAGAGGACATTGACGATGGGATAGACGAAGGGAAATTTCAATTTGAGGAATTTTTACAAATGTGACGAATCGTTGTACACACTTAGTGAGAATTTAAAAAACCACTCTATATGGATGTCTTTTAACGTGTTTGGTACACATATCAAATAATTATTAATATTTCACTTGTGGGAACATTAATGTAAATCCAATTTTTGTTTTGTAAAAAATTTTTTTGGTAAAGGTCGTGGGTATATATTAGGAGTGTCGAGTGCTAGGGGAGGGAAAAGAGATTTTCATTTGTGAGGACTAAGAACACTATCATTAAGGGAACGAAAGGAACTATCACCACGGTGAACACATATGTATAGATTTGTTGTATTAAATCAAGACAAATGAAAATTTGAAATACATTCACCTTAATATGATATACGTTAGAAAACACAGAATGTAGAAGATAAGTTGTAACACATTTTCCAAGTATACAAGTATATCCGTATCAAGAAAGTAAAGGTAAAGTCATATCAAAGGTAACATACTAATATGGTGATAAATAAGAAAGATGACCACTACCTATGAAGGCAAAGGTCAAAAACCAAGAGTATCAGTTCGTAAAAACAATTACATAGGACTAGACGTACACATTCTTATAAAATTCCATATATGGATCTTCATCTTAATGACCCAGTATCCTATGTATATGTGGATCAACAGAAGGTGTCACAAGGTCACACACTCTCAGGTACAACGAGTTGTAAGGACTCCACCAATATAAGGTGTACAAAATCGTCTTAAAATTTGTCAACGGTCAAGTCACACACACCTCACCGTTTGAAGTAACACCAAAATTAAAAGTAATGGACCTACTTACCAACTAGTGGAAACGTATACTAATAACGGGTATATATAAAAGAAAAGACAATTTCCGAATAAGATAAGAACGGGTAAAAAGATAACATAGTCAGACAATGACTAAAATTTTTCATCAAGAAATATACGACATGTAAGATCAGTGAGAAGTCAAGTCATCGAGTCAACACAGACTGTGGAACGTTGGGATTCCTGACGTCGTCCGGTCCGAAGGGATAGGTAGTTGTTGAGGACCTTGAACGAGTTTGAGTACAGGTAACTCAGCCACTACGGTAGGTTGGTAGAGTAGGAGACAGTAGGGGAAGAGGACGGGAGTTAGAAAGGCTCGTAGTCCCAGAAAAGGTTACTCAGTCAAGAAGTGTAGTCCATCGGTTTCATAACCGTAAAGTCGAAGTCGTAGTCAGGAAGGTCACTTATAAGTCCTGACTCAAGAAAATCCTAACTGACCAAACTAGAGGAACGTCAGGTTCCCTGAGAGTGCTCAGAAGAGGTCACGGGGTCAAGTTTTCGTAGTTAAGGAGCCATGAACCGAAAGAAATTCCAGGTTGAGAGTGTAGGTATGTACTGATGACTTTTTTGGTCTCGAAACCGATCTACCTGGAAACAACTGTATCATTATAGAGACGAAAAATTATGTGACAGATCTAACCAGTATCGAAAAGAACGTTCCTCGTTCGTAGAAAATTAAATTACCGACATCAGTGGTAGAGGTCACTAAAACCTCAGGTGCTTTTATTTCAGAGAATGACAAAGGTAACAAAGGGGTAGATAAACGGTACTTCACTACCCTGGTCTACGGTACTAGAAGTAAAAAAACTTACAACTTAAAATTCGGTCGAAGAAGTGAGAGGAAAAAGTAGGAGTAGTTCTCAGAGAAACCAAGTAGAAGTGAAAGATGGTACTCCCACCCCAGTAGACGTATAGACTCTAATAACTATAAAGAGGGCCGTTAGAACTAAGGTCGAACACGAAGTAGGTCAGGTCGTAAAACGTACTACAAGTCAAGTCAAGTCAAGTCATCGAGTCAGCACAGGTTGAGAAACACTGGGACACCTGACGTCGTTCGGTCCGGAAGGACAGGTAGTGGTTGAGGACCTCAAATGGGTTTGAGTATAGGTAGCTCAACCACTATGGTAGGTTGGTAGAGTAGGAGACAACAGGGGAAGAGGAGGACGGGAGTTAGAAAGGGTCGTAGTCTCAGAAAAGTCTACTCAGTCGAGAAGTGTAGTCCACCGGTTTCATAACTTCAAAGTCGAAATTGTAGTCGGGAAGGTCACTTGTGGGTCCTGACTAAGAGGAGATCCTACCTGACCAACCTAGAGGAACGACTGGTTCCCTGAGAGTTCTCGGAAGAGGTTGTGGTGTCAAGTTTTTGTAGTTAAGAAGTCGTGAGCCGAAAGAAATGTCAGGTTGAGAGTGTAGGTATGTACTGATGACCTTTTTAATATCGGAACTGATCCACCTGGAAACAACCGTTTCATTGTAGAGACGGAAAATTATACGACAGATCCAACCAGTATTGAAAGGAAGGTTCCTCATTCCTAGAAAATTAAAGTACCGACGTAATTTATTAGTTCCACTGTTATATGTCGGAACTACATGAGGAAAGGATCAAACCTTTACCAGACAACAAGGTGCAGGTCAAGATTGACAACGAAGAACTGGACGTATGTCTAAAGAGTCCTCCGTCCAGTCCGTCAGACCAAAAGGGTAGAGAACTCATTAAAATGTCAAACAACACTGGGTGTGTCAGTTTCCGAAATCGTATCGGTTACATCGTCTTCATCTATAAAAAGACCTTGAGAGAACGAAAAAGTTACTAGGTCACCTACAACCGTTAAACTAAGAGACCAAGGAGACGGAAAAGATTTAGGTCGAGCTTGTAAACCTTCAAGAACCAAGTATATGACAACTTCGGAGTGAACCTCTTAAAACTCGTAATAAAACGATCACATACTCTATTCACGTTAACACACCATCAAACTCGTAAGAAACCGTAACGGGAAGAAACCCTAATGTTACTTTTAACTGGAAAAGGTCAGGACACCGGTGACGACTTAAAAGGTTTAAACGACCGTATAACTCACGTCGTGAAAACGTCGTAGTAGAAAATCTTAAACTTTATCAAGTTGACCTTAAGGTAGTGGAGGTGATCGAAACGAGTATCACTACGAAGGATTCCGGGTGAACTGAAACGTAAGGTCCTACAGACCGAGATCCACTCACTAGTGTGGTAGTACCAATAGACCCAGTATTTCTAGAATAAACATACGACGATTCAGCGAAGTCAGTACAGACTGAGACACACTGGGGTATCCACCGTCGGGTGGTCCGAGGGGGTAGGGACCCTAAGAGGTCCGTTCTAGTGACCTCACCCAACGGTAAAGGAAGAGGTCACGTAATTTCACTTTTCACTTTCACTTCAGCGAGTCAGTACAGGCTGAGAATCACTGGGGTACCTGACGCCGGGTGGTCCGAGGAGGCAGGTACCCTAAAAGGTCCGTTCTCACGACCTCACCCAACGGTGACGGAAGAGAGAATAAAGATATCAAGACATATAAGAACGGTGGACAAGAATTATAGAAGACAAAGACAATCCAGGTATGGTAAAGACAGGAAATAACACGGGTAGAAACGTAGAGAACCATAGAGATTAACGTAGGGAACCATAGAGACTAAAAGAACTTCTCTAGAGATAAAAAAGGTAAGATAGGAAAAGGAGATAAAGAAACGAAACTGGGGACTCCTCCCGAAAGAATAGAGAGGAACGATAAGAAACCTTGAGACCTATATAGAAAGGAAAAGAGGAAACGGAAAGTGAAGAGAAGAAAAGAGTCGATAAACATTCCGGAGGAGTCTGTTGTCAAAACGGACAAACGTAAAGAAAAGAACCCTTACCAAAACTAGTGGTGGAAGACATGTTACAATACCAGGAGGTAGGTATCAAGAAGTCCGTGAGATAGTAAAGATTAGGGAACTTAGATAAAACAGTGAAGGTGACATTCCCTAAAATAAATCCAGTATGGACTTACCAGATCACCAAAAGGGATGAAAGAAGTCAAATTCAGACTTAAAACGTGATTACTCAAGTACTAGACTCGGTGCAGTCGAGGATCAGAATAAAAGTGATTACCATACCTCGAAGAGGTAGAAACCGACGTTTCTTATATTAATTAGACTAAAGCCATAACTGGTAGACCACTACAGGTACACATCTTCAGAAGTATCTTGGTAAGTTGAAGAAACGGTCGAAGAGACCGTAACCACCAACCCCTTATCTGAACCTAAGGACACTTTGACTTACCAAACGGAACCTTTACTTGTTTCTAGTAAGACAACAAAAACTCTAACGTGGGTTCACGACGTAAAACCTGAGAAAACAACTGATACTCCTGATGAGGCAAAGAAGATTCCCCAAAAACGGGTGTCATCATCTATATTACCAGTAGACTCAATTTAAGTGGGTAAGGTCAGGTAATATCAAGTGACTAAGGATTTTACAGTTAAAAATGAGAACGGTAGAGGACAAACTGGTGAAGGTTAAACGGAACTAAGTACCTGGATTGTAAGGTCCAAGGATACGTCATAACGAGAAATATTGTAGTCTGAAGTGAAGGTAGTGGTCAGTATAGGTTTTGACCCACAACAAAAGAGAAACCGAAGAAAAGAAGTAAGAAAGACCTCAATGAAGAGGTGAGAGGAGGTCATCACATAACCTGTGGAAGGTTGGACCCCTCAAGTAGAAAGTCACAGTATAGAAAAACAGAAAAGTATGACAAGAACCCCAAGAGTTCCGTTAGTGACAAGTCAATATAAATAACGTTTGGAGGGGTGAGGATGTACAAAACGATTATAGAACAAGTAGAGACCGAACAAGTAAATGAGAGAAAAGTAAATACTAAGAAAATATAATACAGAATAAATTCTTTAGGAAGTCTTGGGGGTTCCATAAGACATGATAGATTATTTTTGAAGTGTTAAAACGGAAGTGTAAATTCAGAAATTAAGTAGACTTTGATAAAATACTTGTACCTTACTACATCCCCAGGTTAAAAGTAAAAGGTACATTTGTGGGTAAACAGGATCGTCATAAATAACTTTTTAGGTAGGAAAAGGGAGACTACTCGTCACGGTGAAGACAGTATATAATTCACGGGTTTATATGTAACCAGACAAAGACACATGAGACAAGATGATTCATTTTGATTCAGAAGGTTTAGATACATATAGAGGAGTGAATAACTCCTGAAGAAATTATAAAGAGTTATTAAAAGGAATATCTGTAGAACATGTAGAAAACAAGATAAGAACCCATTAAACATAAAACTGAGATAACGTTCACTATAAAATTTTAGAAAAACCATTTCATACTATATGTTTGTCTTTTCATGTATATAGTATTGACTTATCGAACGACTTAAGAGTATTTGACTTATTTAAGTACATTGGTCCTATTCATATTAGAAATTTTTAAAATATAAGATTGAAACAAAAACCATATACCTTCATTTTAAATAAAAAATTATGACTGAAACATAGATCCGTGGACATTAGATATGGGTGGAACGATTTTGGTGACACCTTTTCTAGTGGTCACTATAGAATCAACGGTTTTACTTAACCAAGAAAAGTCACAGGCAGAATGGACTGAAGAGACACCGTAACTGTGAACTTGTATAGGTAGAACTTTGAGAAGAACAAACACTTAGGAGTGAGAGGAACAAGAAAAGAATTGAGTTTGATGAGGAAAAGTCAAAGAAAAGGAAGAAAGACAAGAATTATTATACGATTAATAACATGAGTCGTACTAAAAGAACTGATCATTACTCATGGACGACAATCAAGAAGGAATCGTTATAACGGTGCTAAGTGGGTGAAGGTCAGACAAGGACGACGGAGACGATTCAGGTAAGGAATGGGCTGTGTGGACCAGTCCTCAGAGGATTGTGACAGTGAGACTCCTGCAAAAGGAAGATTTATAGTATCGATACGACTAGAGGAATTTTATGGTGAAACACGCACCGTGGAGGAGACGAATCTTTGATTCACCGTGTAGTGACGAATATCCTACTTAAGATTTGTGATATCGATCCGGAAGGTTTGGAAACATGGGACCAGGGTCAAACGGAGGAGTCGATAGAAAGTGTCGAAGAGACGGGTGCGAGAGATGAGGTCGCTGTACCAGAGGTGTTGTACGGGACGATAAAGACCGAGACACATGTGTAGTGTCGACAGAGGGGAAGAGAGGGTGTGACTTCAGTAAGAGGGGTAAGGGGTAGTTTGATAGACGTTGTATCGATAGAAAGTTCCAGGTTGAATTCAGAACCCAAAAACTACAGTGAAAAATATTGATAAAATAGAAGATTACATAAAGAAGAGACTTTAAGGCATGCTGGTCCCTCGGTGGACCGGTAAAAGACCGGACAGACATAAAGGTGAGTATGCAGAGAGTGGTGAAGGGGCATTTTAGGTCCCTAGATCGGTACTGTCAGAGATGAGGCACGAAAGGTTTGTCATGACAACAAAGTCTAGAGACGCGACACCATGAACATAACCGAAAGGAGGGAGTCGTATCTTTGTATGGTTACACAAAGAGGGTAAAATTTCGTTTGTTTTAGGAAGTAGGAAGAGTGTGATGACGAGAAAAGGGAAAAGGAAAGTGAGACGAAAAAACCGTCGGGAGGTAGGAGTAGGGTAACTTTGACAGGGACGGTTCTAGTTGGTCACTGGACTTATTGACTTAGGTAATCCGAGAAAAGTCAGGAGGAGAATGAACCACTGAGGTAACACAGACTGTGGGACGGGGAAGAAGACCTGTCAGAGAAAGGAGGGAACCTAGACACTGTGATGGGAGGACCCAAAGGAGAATGAAAAGAAAGAAAGAAAAATTTTTAATAAATAAATAAAAATAAAAACCGACGTGATCCAGAATTAACGACGTGCTCGAAAAGAGATCAACGCCACTCACCCCCGATGAGAGGTCAACACCACGGACCGAAGAGTAACGTCACCGAAGAGAGCAACACCTCGTACCCGAGAGCTGTGGGTCTGAAGTCATTGACGTCGTACTAACGAGTCATCAACGCCGAGTTCCCGAGAGTTCAAGTCCGAGTCATCAACACCGTATACCCGAGTCAACGAGGAAAGACCTGGTCACTATCTTGGTCACAGGGGACGTAACGTGTAGTATATGAATTGGGGACCTAGTGGTCCCTTCGAGAAGGAGAATGTAAAGACTCCTGAGAAAGAGTCCGAGGAGACGACGACGACGACGACGACGACGACGACGATTCAGCGAAGTCAGCACAGGCTGAGACACGCTAGGGTATCTACCGTCGGGTGGTCCGAAGGGGTAGGGACCCTAAGAGGTCCGTTCTTGTGACGTCACCCAACGGTAAAGGGAGAGGTTACGTACTTTCACTTTTCACTTCCACTTCAGCGAGTCAGTACAGGCGGAGAAGAAGATGGACGGATATTAACTTTGTACCGGGTCCAAGACGGACCCTAAAAAAAAAAAGAGAAGGGCGACATTCGGGGAGTGGAACGGCGGAGGTGTGGTGGGATTTAATGGAGTTGTGAATCTGTGAATTTCGAACATGGGTATCCGACGACTAGGGTTTGAAGACAGAGGTCGAGAATAGAACGTAGATGTAAAGTCGGATATTTACATAAACGGATACCCCGTAGAGGGTCTCGAGGAGTGAAACATGGTCCGTGAGTCGTACCGGAAGTACGAGGTCGGAACGGATGGACCGATCGAAGAAGAGAGGGGTTGGGAAACAGTGTCAGACGAATCGGTATGATTCACACGATTCAAGCGTGAGCAGATACGCAGAAACATGTAAGGCGAGGGAGACGGTTTTTACGGAAGGGGGACAGAAGTACACCGAATAAGATAAAGTGGGAAGTGATGAGTCGAGGTCAAAGTAGGGGAACTTGCTGGAGGTCAAGAAACTGACGGAGGTTGAAGAGGGTGGGGGTTGGGGACGTAGATCACGAACGAAGAAACGATATGATTGTGATGGGGTTGAGACATGATATCGGTAGAGGAAAGGACTGAGGGTCATCTGTCGTTCGGTTAGTTTTCACCTTTGATCCAGAATAAGTAGAAACTTGGGGATCCCGAACCGTATCAGGGACTGTATAAAAGTATCCGGGAGTAACTTACGGACTCAAAAAAGAGGGAACCCAGACTGACCATCAAGGATGATTATAAAGTTAAGTGTCAAACCTACAGTGGGTAGATATTTTGGACAAAGAACCCAACGTCAGAAAGGTAGTCAACTAGCCTCTTCCGTTACCGTGGGGTGAGGTCATGAAAACGGACCTTTTAGGGTACCTGCCTCCTCGGACCACCCGACGTCAGGCACCCCAGCGATTCTCAGTCTGTGTTGACTCGCTGAAGTGAAAGTGAAAAGTGAAAGTACGTAACCTCTTCCTTTACCGTTGGGTGAGGTCACAAGAACGGACCTCTTAGGGTCCCTGCCCCCTCGGACCACCCGACGGTAGATACCCCACCGTGCCTCAGCCTGTGCTAACTTCACTGAATCGTCGTCACTGTCGTCGTCGTCATCGTCAACTACGAGGGTATGACAAAAAAGGATTGTGAAATTTTAAAAGTTTCTCTGTTGTTTCTAATATGTCCTTGTAAAGATGTAGATCGTAGATCTAAGGTGGTAATTATAAAATCATATAAAGGAAATAATGTATAGACAGGTAAATAGATGAATAATTAGATGTAAGAAAAAAATTTACGTAAAAATTTATTTATCATGTGTAATCATGTGAAGGAGGGTTTAAGAATTCGAATACATAATAATTGACTTCAAATTATAAACTCATCTAAAAATTACATTTTAAATGTTACTTTTCGTGTTTAAAATTCACATAGAATCGACTTAAAACTGTTTACGTAAATGAATTTTCTGACATTAGGTTTCGCAAAAGTATTATATATTTTCTAATAGAGATAAGAGTCAGTTAACAATCGGACTCAGAGCGTCGTAAGAGAGAAAAGTAACATTAATATAAACAGAAGAAAAGAACAATTTAAAACTCAAGGAACTTCCCTCTCTGGTCAACTATAAAAGAACGGTGGACACGATTCGTGACACGGACTGTGTTTCATCCACAAGACATTGACAACTGACCGGTCTATATACTTATAGACGGGATGAGGACTTTATACTCGTGTACGACATAAGTAAAAGAAAGAACAGAGGGTGTAGGTTTTTCAAAGAACCAATACAGTAAAAATACAGAATTTGTGGAAATTGAAGAGTTCTGAAACAAGGAGAGGGTACCAAGGTCAGGAATTGCTAGAGAGTTGACTTGATAATTTTATTGGAGGATTTACCAAAGAATTTGTGGTCAAAAAATTGAGGGTTTAGATGGAAGGTTTACTGATGGTTTCGTCATAAAGAAAAAAAAAATTTTGTTATAAAGATTTAGATTTAAACTAGTACAAATACGGGAGAAGTTTTAGAAAGTAAACACAGGTAGTAGATGTTGTCTACAAAAATCAGACGGAAGGAAAATTTCGTCTCCTTGATAAAAATTTTACTTCAGTATTTAAGAGTGCCAACTTTATTTAATTCTTTGTCTAAACTTTAAGTGTATTTAAATAAAACATTCAAGTCTATATATTGTAACTCATCCAGTTAGAAGTTCGTTATTCTTATAATGTCGAATAAAATAATAGTGTTAAAGAAAGAAATATAAGTGAACATATAGTACTTTAACAAGTACCATTTTTTACGTTATGTAAATTGTTTCCTGAACATAGATCTTATATACTTCTTGAGAGTTTTAAGTCATAATATTTTTCGTTATGTTGATCTTTTACTCGTTCTGTGTTTGTCTATGATGTGACTTCTCTTATATGTCTACCGTCATTCGTGTACTTTTCTACAAATCGTAGGAATCAGTAATTGGTTTATGTTCACTTTTGGTGTTCTAACGTATGGAGAGTTTTATTGATTTTCTTTTTTATGGTTTAAGACCGTTCTTACACCACTTTAGCTCAAAGAGTATGTAACGTGATAACTTGTAAATAAGGTCTCTTTCACTTACGAGTGTGTTTTTGGACATGTATTTACAAGTATCGACGAGATGACATTATTGGTTTTTGACCTTCGTAGAGTTTACAGATAGTCGTCCATTTACTTACCAATTTGTTTGACCACGTAGGTGTGATACATTATGATGAGTCGTCATTTTTTCTTACTTGATAATTTTATCTGAGGAACCTACCTAATAATAACAATACGACTCACCCTTTTTTTTCCCGATCAGAGTTTTCCAATTTGTGAGATACACGACAAATATGTAACAACTTGATCGTTTTAACATCCCCTCTTTTTAATTACCAACAGTCCCACATTCCTAACCCCACACTTCTCCATTCACACGGATCTTTCCCATCATGTTCTCTGGGAATTCTACTATATTTTCAAGACATAGAACTAAAACAACTAGTAAAGTACTTCAATATGTACACTATAATATGTCTTGATATGTGTATGTGTCTCATATATATTTTTGATTTATTGTAGACCCCTAACACGATTACAATTAAAGGGAAACGACTAATAACATGATACCAATACTCTCTACAATGGTAACCCCCTCCGACTCACTTACCATGTGTTCTGGAACGACATGTATAAGGAATGTCGAAGGACACTTAGACATTGATAAAGTTTTATTTATAAAAATTACGTCATATTTCTTTTTATAAAAAAAGAGAGAGGGGTCTAGGGAACAGATCCACAAATCTGTCAGAGAGATAAATTCACCTTCGTAAGATACATGAGAGAAGATTAGATGAGAAATAAATACCTCTAACAAGGTACAATCGTATATGTGGAGATGACACAAGAAAAAGTACAGGTATATAACATATCTACACGGTAACATAAATAATGTGGTAAAGGGATAACTACTTGTAATCCAACCAAGGTCTGAAAACGTGTGATCCGAGGTTACTTGTAAGAATCAAGAATCATATACTGTACTACCCCTAAGACCTACTGTTGATGTTAGAATAAATTCCAAAACATAGATTAAAAAAGACATTAAAAAGGAACAGTATGTAATAGTTCTTTTAGCACTAAGTATGATTATGTATTAATACTCAATAATTATAAAAAATTGTCGGATGAAACGTCAGAGAAGTTAATAATTTGACTAGATCCTCGAAACTACTCTTCACTATCCTGTAAATTTAAGTCACAACCTAGTGATTACTATATAAAGGATTAAATACAATATATTATTGATAATTACAGGTTGTTCTGTGAGTGTTTCGAATATTCTTCGTGACTTTAGTAGAAAAAAACTCACGGCAACCGATTCACGAAGTATATATGATAACGTAAAGTAAAAAGGGGGTCGAAATAACTCTATAAGAACTGTATATCATATATAATATAAATACAACATGTCACACTACTAAACTGTGTACATAAATAAAGTTTTACTAATGGTGTTATTCCAATCAATTGTGGAGGTAGAGGAGTAAACTAATGGTAAACATACACACACACCACTATTGTAAATTTGAAATGAGGGAATCTTATCTCATCACCAATGGTCTCCCCTTCCCCCAGTCCCTTTATACTTTACTCATTTCTCTTAGTTGACATACCATTACCTACTTTTGATTTTAAAATTACCACTCGCGTGATATCACATATATCTTCATCTTCACATTAGAACACGTGTACCTTGTATATAACAATATTTGGTTACAATAGAGTTATTTTTACAAAATTAATTTTTTTCTAAATGAGAGAATTGTTGGTAATTCATGTATTATGTCATGACAACTAATATCAGTGGTACGACATACACTTTAGGGTCTTGAATGAGTAGATTATCGACCTACAAACATCGGAAACTGGTTGTAGAGGGATAAAAGGGATGGAGAGTCGGAGACCGGTGGTGGTAAGATGAGAGAAAGATACTCAAGTCGAAAAAATCTAAGGTGTATATTCATTCCTGTATGTTACAGAAAGAGGTAGACTAAATAAAGTGAGTCGTACTACGGGAATCTCAGGTAGGTACAATTTTTTCCGTTCTAGAAGGAAAACCACCGACTTATTATAAGGAGACATACACACATGGTGTAAAAGAAATAACTAAGTAGGTAGTTACCGATGGATCTAACACTATCGTATAGCATTGTACAACTCAAGGTATAATTAAACCATGGTGTGTTGACTGATACTTTTACACTACTCGTGTACTTAACTCATTGAAGGAGACAGACCACAAAGTCATGTTCGAGTACACGATGTCACCATATCAATAAACATGTTAAAAGACACTCACACGTGTCTTTGACCCGTTTTCAGAACACGTGTCGATGTTGGAGTTTAATGTGTAAACGTTTTTTAAGTTTGTATGTTTATTATTTCCATATAAGTTTCTGACGTCTTTTTAATTAATTGGAACGACATGTTCTATTACACAGTCATCTGATGTCACACAATTCCAAACGAAATATCGTATAATCTTACTCGGTAAATTTACGTCAAAATAAATTTTATCAATTTTATTAAAATTTATCGTCACTACCAACGTGTTGTCACATTTACATGAATTACGGTGACTTGACATGTGAATTTTCGACAATTTTACCATGTAAAATACAATATATATAAAATGGTGTTATTTTTATTAAAAATTTTGTTTTAAGTTTAATGTCAATGTCTTTGAGATGTCATAAAAACACCCAGGGACTTCATAGGGATTCCAGGATTCCTTGTGTTAAACTTTTGGTGACAAGATGTCCCATTTATGTCTATGGACTCGTACTGTATACGACAAATACTAGACGGGGATTAACAGGAGACCTGAGTAATAAACAATGAGAAATGAAGCATTGAACGTGACAAAAGGATAACTTGATGGACATCAAGGATTTACATACTACGGGAGAGAGTGTTTATACACGGAACTGTATACAATGAAGAGACGGACCTTACGGGAATGTAAGAAAAAAGGATGAGAAGGGAGGAGGTAGTCGTAACAGGATCAGTAAGAAGTGTTAAGTCGAGTTTAAAAGTTAAGGGTCAGGGAGGATACTTTTGAGTAAAAATGATAGAAATAGAAAAGGAAATTATAATATAAACGTTAATAAAAAACAACCACACAGAGAGAGGGAAATATAAAAATTGAGAAACTTTCATCCCTAACACTGAATAAGTAGAAACATAGAGATTACGGATCGCGTCACGGATCTTATAAATTGTATAAGTGATTTACTACTTTTCCTGAGCTTACATACTCCACTCTTTTCACCCTCTCAGGTCCTATAGAGTCTAAACGACAAACAACCCACTGACTAATCTACCACTCTGTTACTTTTCCTTGTCACGACTTTCACTTTATCTAAACGTGACTTTCTACTTAAGACACAACAAGTTCAGACACAATACGTTACAGTACACACGTGTCGGGTGACCTCCAATAAGTCAGCCGTCTATTTTATCTCGAAACCTGTTATCCTTTCTCCAGACCAAACCTCTACGTCTAAACTCCCTCAGTAATTATGTCTATAAATAACCTTGAGATCCGTTCCTACTCTATTGGGTCCTTCTTACATATATCATTCGTTTTTGGAATTCTGTCAGGTTTCTCTTATGGTTGTAAATTACCCAACCATAACCTTTCAGATGGGGTGATTCATCTGATCCTTACTGACTCTTACCCCCTATGTCATCAGTGTACCGAGACCTCCCTTCTGAACTCTCAAATTCTAAAGAAATTTATATCAAAGATAGTTGGGGTAGAAAAGTCGGAGTTCAGAGAACAGAAAGGTTCTATGGACTACGGAGATTCCCTCGTTTATTCGAGTAAAGGTATCTCGTATCTCCAATCCTAGTACCTGAAACCTCGGGTTGACGGAGGTAAACTTAAGACTGAGACGGTGAATGATCGATACACTGGAATCCGTTCAATGGATTGGAGAAACACGGAGTCGACAATATAGACAACTGTGTTCCTATTAGTACGAAATACGTGTGAAATACCCTGGTGACACTCCCAATTCACTCCATTATACATATTTCAAGGGTCTTGTCATAGACCGAAAATCATTTGTGATATGTTGAATCGACAATAATAGTGACAGTAGTAGTAATAACAGGGAAACGTCCGTGAAATCTAACTCCGAGGAGGTAGAACGACTCAGTCAATAACGAGAGGTGGACATGAGATTTTTGTAACTCTAGAGAACGGACAACCACAAAGGAGAGGACACGAGACACTAGAATAGCCAATAATGAAAGATTTAAGGAAAATTACCATAGAATCACCCCTTTCTTTACGACTACCAGTCAGAAGATACAAACTTGTCTTGAAGCAGATTACAAGAGACACAAGAAAGACATACGCCAAAACAATGTAACTAAGGACACTTCGATATAGTTAAAAATAACCTTATTACACACAGATTTATTAATGTTAAAATAAAAAACTTTCGGAAACTATGAAAAGGGGGAAATCTGAAAGTCATGGTCTTCGTATTGATAAAAAAGGGGACTCAAGATCTTTAGACAAAAGAATTGTAGATCACATGACTATAAACTAGGACGTGGAGCCAGGGAATATTGGTCTAAGAGTAGTAAAGTGAATGTGACAGTCAAGAAGGTACACACAGCTGAGCTTCCGGTTTCGTCGGTAAAGGAAGAACGGCTTAGGAAAACGACTTCTTTAACAGTACTCTTATCTATTCCTGACATAACCCACGAGACGAAAGTCACAGTACATTGAATCGTTTATTGATGTAATAGATTCAAAGAGACAGGATAATTATTATTGAATGTACACCTATCGTGAAATATCTAGTGTAAACTAAAAATAGTATCGGAGTACTCCATTCATTCCATACATAATGTGGACAAAATACCTATTTTCCTTTCAAAATCACTGAACAGGTTCCAGTATGTGTGACTATTCATGGTCTCCGTCTCAAATTCGATTCTAAGACAGAGGGTTAATTCAAGGAAAAGTGGGATAGTGGAGAGTCATCAATGAGGACATTCAGAACACTGGTTAACGTCATTGTCTAGTAAGGGAAAGAGAGACTGATATGTCTCATATAGATATGATAGTATAATGAAGAAAAAGGGGGGATTAGAAGAGCTGACACGATGGACGGAATCCGAGTATGTACAAAAGAAGAGTATGTCTCGTCCCACAGAGTCGACAACGTGACAACTGTAAAACCCAGTTTATTATAACCCTCCGTCCCTGACAGGTCCCGTAACATCTTTCAAATCACCGTAGGAACGGGAGCTGAGTGTTCTACGGTCATCATGAGGGGGACTGGAGCGTTCAACACTGTTGGTTTTACAGAGGTCTATAGTGGTTTACAGGAGTCAAGTCAAGTCAGGTCAGTGAACCAGTACAGGATGACAAACACTGGGGTACCTGACGTCGTGCGTCCGTAGGGACAGGTAGTGGTTGAGGACCTCGTACGTGTTTGCATAAAGGTAGTTCAACCACTACGGTAGGTTGGTAGAGTAGAAGACAGTAGGGGAAGAGAAGGACGAAAGTCAGAAAGGGTCGTAGTTCTAGAGAAGGTTACTCAGTCAAGAAGCGTAGTCCATCGGTTTCATAACCTCAAAGTCGAAGTCGTAGTCAGAAAGGTTACTTGTGAGTCCGGACTAATGGAAATCCTGACTGACCAAACTAGAGGAACGTCAGGTTCCCTGAGAGTTCACAGAAGAGGTTATGGTGTCAAGTTTTCGTAGTTAAGAAGCCACGAGTCGAAAGAAATATCAGGTTGAGAGTACACATATGTACTGATGACCTTTTTGGTATCGAAACTGATCTACCTTGAAACAGTCGTTTCATTACCGAGCCGAAAAATTATACAACAGGTCAAATCAGTATCGAAAAGAAGGTTCCTTGTTCCGTAGAAAATTAAAGTACCGACGTTAGTGGTAGACGTCACTAAAACCTTGGGGGGTTTTATTTCAGACAGTGACAAAGGTAACAAAGGGGTAGATAAAAGGTACTTCACTACCCTAGCCTACGATGCTAGAATGAAAAGACTTGGAACTCAAAATTCGGTTGAAAAAGTGAGAGGAGAAAGTGAAAGTAGTCCTCCGTGAATTCAAGGAGAAGCTAAAGACGGTATTCTCACCACAGTAGACGTATAGACTCCAATAACCATAAAGAGGGTCGTCAGAACTAAGGTCGAACACGAAGTAGGTCGGGTCGTAAAACGTACTACATGAGTATCTTGACAAGTTGAAGTCGAAGAAGTCGTAATGACCAACCCCGTATCTGAACCTAATGACACTATAACTTACCAAACGGAACCTTTGCTTGTCTCTAGTAAGAAGTCTGAGAAAACAATTGATACTCCCGATGAGGTAAAGAAGATTCCCTAAGAACGGGTGTCATCATCTATATTACCAGTAGACTCCATTTAAACGGGTAAGGTCAGGTAAAATCAAGTGACTAAAGATTTTGCAGCTACAAATAAGAAAGATAGAGGACAAACTGGTGAAGGCTAAACGGAACTAAGTACTTGGATTGTAAGGTCCAAGGATACGTTATAACGAGAAACGTCGTAACCCGAAATGAAGATAGTGGTCAGTGTAGGTGTCGACCCACAACAAAAACGAAACCGAGGTAGGGAAGTAAGAAAGACCTCAATAAAGAGGTGACTAGAGGTCATCGTATAACCCGTGGACGGTTGGACCCTTCAAGTAGAAAGTCACAGGATATAAAACGGAAAAGTATGACAGGTATCCCAAGAGTTCCGTTCTTATGACTTCACCAAACAGTAACGGAAGAGGTCACCTGGTGCAAAACAGTCTACAGTTTTCAGGATGCCTTCGTTTTAACAGGGGTCAACTCTTGTCGAAGTATCTCTCGACGGAGGAAAGAGAGGATGGAACAAAAAGAGAGGACACTGTTTATATGGGAAAATTAGATCAACATTTTAGATAACATTGTACACAAGTAATATGAACACTTCAAGATCAGGGGAAAATTTCAATTTTAGAGATAATAAATAAACAACGGGATCACTTGTTTATGGACTTCGATAACTCATCATAAGAACTAGGAAAGGAGTGAACTAGACAAGAGTTAGAAAATCTCTCTTCTCCTTGAAGACCAGAATGTTGAAATAGGTCTGTAAAAAGAGGTATCGGTATGAACTAGTCTTGAAAATTCAGAGAAGTCTGTACAAGAAGGGTCAGAAATACTATATAAAAGAGGTAGGTACAGTTCTTAAAGAGAGAGTTGTTGTCTTTTAGTTTACGAGAAAACACTACTAAAGAAAGGTCTCTCTGTAAGTAAAGGGAACGAGGAAAGATAAGGTTTTGGGGTTGAGACTAAACTTCTTTTTTAAGTCGGAAAAATAAGAATTCAGACACGAAGAACGAATCTAGTGTCATGGGTATTAAAGAAGAGTCCCGAATAGACCCGAAAACAACAAAAAGGACACTTCATTATCTACCTGTAAAACGAATTATACAAACTTTGTGGAGTCGTCAGAAAGGAAGTGTAGGGTCTACCCTATACCCGGTTATTCTACCGTGTTACAAGACAAACCGGTTTTGCACATTCTTCTCTTTCTTGACTTGATTATACTCCTAATCATGTCCGTTACCACTCCAAACTAATTAGAGTGGTCCTAGAGGAAGTGTAGGACCTACCCTATTTACCGGGACCTTTTACCGTCATTTTCCTTTTCTTTCTCTACCAACGAACTACCTTGACAAAAACAGAAGTAGCAGTAGTAAGAGTCAACGAGTCAGTACAGACTGAGACGCTGGGGTACCTGACGCCGTACGGCTCGAAGGGACAGGAAGTGGAAGAGGACCTCAAACGAGTTTGAGTACAGGTAGCTCGGTCACTACGGTAGGTTGGTAGAGTAGGAGACAGTAGGGGAAGAGAACGGAAGTTAGAAAGGATCGTACTCCCGGAAAAGGTTACTCAACCGAGAAGTGCAGTTCACCGGTTTTATAACCTCGAAGTCGTAGTCAGGAAGGTCACATAAGTCGTAACTAAAGGAAATCCTTAACTTAAGGAAATCCTAACTGACCAAACTAGAGGAACGACAGGTTCTCCGAGAGTCCAGAAGAGGTCGTGGTGTCAAACTTCCGTAGTTAAGAAACCGTGAGTCGGAATATATAACCCTATAAACTCGTACACTTATTTGACTTTTCTTCCTTAAACATTTCCCTTTTATTTAACTTCTAGATTCTCCTTCCACCTTCTAACTTGTTAGGTCCCAGGGACCCTTTTAATTCCCTTATCTTTGTGGTCGTCTCCGACTTCCCTTTTATTTCCATCAATAAAGGAGGACTTTGTCCCTCTTCTTGTCTCCTTAGTCATTGTCGTTTCCTTTCTGACACTTCACTCCTCTCCCCTTCAATCCCTCGGGAACACTTCTTAACTAGTGGTATTACATAAACAACTTTAGCATACGATTATCTCACTTCCATCTAAAGGTCAGAACCTTTACTACTCACAAATCTTATCGACGGTACCACTTCCTTCTTACTTCTCCTCTTCTACTAGTTAACTGGTTCCCAAGTCGGTTCCAGTCTATCGTACAAAATATTACCTACTTAGGTCAGGTAGACTAATACATTGAAAGGAGTCGTAACGTCACACCTCTCTTCGTGTGTACACGCACGTACACGCGCGCGTGTGTGTGTCGACTAAATTGGATCCGGACCCTTAACTGTACCACCCTTACCGTCTTCCAGTACCCAAATTACTCACGAACCCTTTCATATTGGCTTTACTGACGTCCCAAGTCTTATCCATCAAATTCCGGGTCCTTTCTACTAGATGGTTCCCATAATCTTTCTCAGTCAACCATAAAGGGACGACCAGGTCACCAATTCTGAGGTGCGAAGACGAAGTCGTCCACGTCCAAGTTAGGAACCAGCCCCTTGATTCAAGGATATACGGTACACCACGTCGCTTTTTCTCTTTCTTTCTCACAGTCATTTAAACATCGGTGTTATTCCCACTTCTTGTCGTAGGTACTTTCTTTGCCTTCCTACCATCATCCTACGTCAGTCTCTCCTTAAAACCTCAATTCCTAGAATATCTATATCAACAATATATCTAGAATATCTATATCTAGATATTCCCTCAGGTCACCGATTATTCATTTCATCTTATCGTGATTGTTAGTAGTACGGTAAATATATAGTATACTGAAACAAAACACATTCCATAGAATAATTGAGGGGTGGTGTTAGATACTTGACCCATCTAAACGGGGGAAGACATCTTGAATGGGTTTTAACGTATTGATCAGTCACTGTTTCGGTCCTAATCTTGGATCGGTGGTAACGGGTACGTAAATTGGTAATATGATATATCTGAAAGGTACTAACATTAGTAATATGACATATCTGAAAGGTTCTATTTGTATTGGTACCTCCGAAAGTTCCCTGGAGTCTAATAATGTTACAAATTTTTCATTTGGAACCTTAAATTCTTCACCTTTTCTTACAAATGAAACAAACTTTGTTCTCCTTTCATATTTTGCATTTATTGATATGTTCACCAACAACAGTGCCACTAGACAATAGACAGACGAAACAAAGGTACCTCTTCCCGTTCTTCACGGTTGACTGAATTAACACGAAAGTGGAAACGGGAAACTTGAAATGAATTAACCTTCTGGTTGACAAACTTTCTCCTTCTCTACCTTTCTTTCATTTTATAGTCTCACCTGTAGTGGTCGAAAATGGTCGTAATACAAATAAGGGTAAAGACAGGTAAGGTGGATCCCTTTTATACCACACAAAGAGTTTCTCGTATTCTTATAAACTATTCTTGTGATTTCTAAAAATTTATTACAAAAAGAAAATATATCTCGAAAGACAAACCCCTTTTTTTTCTGTGAGAACCTTTTCACTTGTCCTAATTCTCCAAAGGAATTCTAACGATTGAATTATTAAGATACCCCAGAAATAAGAAAAGAGAAAGAGTCCTATCCATATACAATCTACAATGGTTCGTTAAATTTAAAAGAAAGGATAATAATCCATAATTATAATTGGCTCCGGAGGATACAAACCCTTTACATTAGTCACGAGAACCTCTACTGTTTTTCACACCGAAACACGGGATGTCTCTAAGGTTCAACTGAGCTGACGAAGTTCCATTCGGGTTTCACGGAGATTCTTTATTCTTTCATTGAATCTTACTATCACTACTCTTACGTTTCTATCCTGTCTATAATTATTTTTCGGTCTAAAAACCTGATAATGTATATCTCGACAGGTTAACTATTTGTCCCCTCTCTGGACAACCGTTCGTCCGAAGATTCCATTACCTTTTTACAGAAGTATATACCTAAACTCTCGGTTTTTTTAGACATCTCACAGTTGACATGAATCATGAAACATAGACCTTTACTTGAACGAATGACATAAATAATTACGACTGTTCGTCTTAAGGGATTTTTCAATTTTAGATGGATCTCCTTCGTAGGTTTCTTACAAATGAGGATTATCACCGAGGATTGAATGAACCGGGTCCGGGGCCAACAAAATTGGGTTAATTGACGACTACAGTGTCAGAGTGAATTCCTCCTGTGTACATTATCGTACGATTTGATATAGTAAAATGTGTCGTCTTTAAGAACTACACAAATATAACTACGTTATCCTTTAAACATCTATGAATTCTTAATAAAAGAATGCCGAGACTCTAACTTCATAGGTTGGGTTACCTGTCGAAACGAACGCAGGATGAACCTAAAGTGAAGGAAGGTAATAAGAAAAAGTCTAAGAGATCCTCCATTATCGGTGTGAGAATACTATCGGACACACTCAGGACGACTGAGGTTAGATCTCCTTTGTAATTTGTGAGAAGCAATACGACTGTCTCGTTCTTTTTAGTTCTTGTTTGGACAACAATTATAACTAGGGGTCTGTCGACTTGAATTAGTAGACTTCGTTGTCCATCTTCCCTGAATTGTAAACTACCCCTTTTAATGTTCATACACTCACCTTACTATCTCGAGGATAAAGAGTCGAAAAAGAGGTGGTCCTGAAATCTCTACAACCAATTCGTAAGACAATCATACTCCTGTACAATTTCATTGAGGATACTTGTACAAAAAACCAGTATAAATTCTAATCTCCCACCGTGACCTATAAAGTGACTATTTCTTCACTCGTCACTCTCGACCCCGTTCTCTCCATACGTCCTCAGTCTAGGGTTTCCAGGAATATACTGACCAATTTCTTAATATTATTGAGTTCATTTGTGATACCGGACTTGATTTCTGTCTTCGTTATCTCTATTTCTTTCCCCCTGTTTAATAACTGTCTTTGTTGTTGTTTTTTTTTGGGTTCCTCCATCTTACATATCTCGAATGTTTACACGGGTGTCTAAACTACACTTTCCCATCCATCCCTTTTAGTTTCAACTAAGGGTCCAAAAAACGAACCTGTTGACTTATTTACCATCATTGTTAGTAACTCAGTCCCTTGAATCCTCCTTTTATCCCCAGTCCGTCCCTTTACCTTTACTACTTTAAGTCAAACCCTGTAAAACTCAAACTTCGAGAACTCCCTGTAGATTCATCTCAATAAGTTTGTACCGACCCATACGCCCAAATTACATCTCTCCAGACTTCTATGTCTAAACATACAGTAGTCGTAAATCGATACTGTTTGGATCTGTTGTATAATTTTTCGTCTTTGTAATGAAACGGTTGTTTCCAGGCAGATCAGTTTCGATACTAAAAAGATCATCAGTACATGTCTACATTCTCAGCCTGGAATTTCTTTCGACTCATGGCTTCTTGATTACGAAAACTTGACACCACAACCTCTTCTGAGAACTCACGGGGAACCTGACGTTCCTCTAGGTTGGTCAGGTAGGATTTCCTTTAGTCAGAACTTATAAGTAACCTTCCAGACTACGACTTCGACTTCGAGATTATGAAACCGGTGGACTACACTTCTTGACTGAGTAACCTTTTCTGGGACTACGACTCTTTCTAACCTCCGTCCTCCTCTTCCTCTACTGTCTCCTACTCTGCCAACCTACCGTAGTGACTGAGGTACCTGTACTCAAACACGTTCGAGGCCCTTAACCACTACCTGTCCCTTCGGACCGCACGATATCAGGTACCCCAGCGTTTCTCAGTCTGTATTGATTCGCTGTTTTCACTCTTAAATCTACCATGGACTACAATGTTTCACCTACTTTAGTTTCTCACGGACCGTACAATT
Organism: Capra ibex; assembly: GCA_006410555.1. Classification (NCBI taxonomy): domain Eukaryota; kingdom Metazoa; phylum Chordata; class Mammalia; order Artiodactyla; family Bovidae; genus Capra; species Capra ibex. The sequence continues at coordinate 9,418,040 of SJYO01038709.1, read as the reverse complement.
TCCGTGAATGAGTTATAAACGACTCACTCGTTTACCGTTTCTTCTCTCTGCTTCCGATCTATCTTGAGTCCCCATTGTCGTCATAAATTCCTTCCCCCTTTCCTCTCGACTGTCGTTCCCTCTAATTCTTTCTCGTTTGTCCATCCTTCTTTTAGTCACCAAGTACCTTCTGTTCCCTTCTTTCAAAGTTCCTCCCGATAGTTTTCATATTTAAATATTTCTTCACATTTCTATTCCCAATTTTTCCAGGTAACTAAAAAAAAAAAAATTAGTCGTTCTTTCGATAACTACTGACGTCACTCTTCTCCCAGTCCCCTTACTATCCTTGTCTAACGATACCCTACCTGTCACTTACGATCTGTTCCTTCACCTCCTTCAACCATCCGAGAAGAAAGTTCTTCCGTTCTATTTTGTTCTGTCATCGACCATCAGTACCCAGTTCCCTATATTTAGACACCAAAAAAGAAAAAAAAAAAAACTTTATACCTTCTCTGAACTCGTATACTTTCTTGGTCTCTGACCAACCCTATCTGAACCTCTCTGACTCTTATCCTTACTCAACTATTCCACAAAAGAAAATCAACTCTAGGAGACGTGTTTATTTTTCCCTAAGTGGAATCTGTCATCTCCCCTATGGACGGGTATTCTGATCTTCTTTTCTCCAATCTTATCCTTCCTATGTCACTGTGATTAAATCTATTTGTTCTTCCCTTTGACTCGTTAAAAGTCGGACTACTGGTAAAAGAAGAGTCTCTTTATCTTCTGTTCCAGTAGAAGATTCTCGTTAGTTCGTCTAACTATCGTATCTCCCTGACTTCTCTGGAGTCTTCCGAATTTCAGAACCTTTACCTTCTTCATCGACTGATCCTTGTACTTAAACACCACCATAGTCATACTGACACGTTGTCGAGTTATCGTGACCGTCTTATCGTCTATCACTCTAACCGGGGGAACCGTCCCCACAGTCGAAAAGAACCATATCATGAGAAGGGTCACCCTTAGATCACAAAGAGTTGTCAGATCACGAGTGAGGTAGAGATCGAAGGAGGAGTCACTATTATTAATGTGGAGTAAATTAGACAACAGAAGGGAGGAAAATGACAGGAAACAAAGGAAGGAGGATTCCAAGTGATATCTTTTATATTCATTAAATGGACAAATGTTTTAGTGAAATTAATATTTCATGGAATAAGTCACGACGAAGAAACAAACGAAAGTACACATGAGGATAACGGTCTTTACGAAAAGAAGGACCAGTAAATAAACAAGTAGGTAAGGTTGTTATTTTTAAATGACTTGTGATAATACACGGTCCATGACACGACCTTATATAACAACTCGTTTCTTCTATCAAAGACGGAAGTACCTTGAGAGGATTATCCTCTCTGTTTGTTTGTAATTCGTGTGTCGGTACGGTTACATAATATTTGACCTTATCACATGATATCTCGTGACACTTTCATACTTGTCCTAGAAGACAATTTATAGATGAGACTTTTCTTCCGAAGGGATTCCATTGATGTAAACTCGACTCTAGACTTTCTACTTCATCCTTAGCAGATACGTCTTTTCTTTCTTCTAAGGTCTCTCTTCTTTATGTACAACAACAAATCAACGATTCAACACAGGTTGAGAGACACTGGGGACCCCACATCGGGTGGTCTAAGGAGGTAGATACCCTAAAGGGTCCGTTCTGATGACCTCACCAACGGTCAAGGAAGAGGTCCCCTAGAAGGATAGGGTCCCTAACTTAGTCGTAGACGACGAATTGTTCACCCAAGAAATGGTGACTCAGTGGACGTTTCGTGTTATCACACACATAGTCTCATATTACCCTTTCTCATCACTGTTACGTCGGTTCGACGGGCCCAAGTTTAGGACCGAGATATGGAGTGATCGATACTTGGGACCCGCTCAAGAGACACGGAGCCAAAGGGATAGATATTTTGTTTTTATTATTATTATCATGGACGAAGTATCTCAAAAATACTCCCAATTTACTCAATTATGTATATTTCGTGAATCTTGTCACGGTCTGTATATCGTACAGACGTTTCCAGAACTCAATCCTTACTCATATCACGTAAACTTCTGATAACACCGATCTCACCTCTCTCGTTCCTTGCCCATTAGTCTGACCTAATGGTCAAAGGGGGATAGTTTGTTGGAACAAGGGACATTTACGAAATCTTTAGACACAACAACAACAAATCAATGATTCAGTACAGACTGAGAAACGTTGGGATACCTGATATCGGGTGGTCCGAGGAGACAGGTATCCTAAGAGGTCCGTTTTATAACCTCACCCAACGGTAAAGGAAAGTCAGTCTCCGGACTAACTTCGGAGTACATGATACAATTTTTACTAAAATTCGATCCACCGTCGTAATTATTAAATGTTAAAACTTTCTACCATACCGACGACACGTGTTTATCTAATACCACCTCGTTTTTATATGAGTACCTCCGGTGAATTCAATGACGTTACCAGGTTCTCTTTCTTTTCACCACCGAACCTGAACCCCACCACCACCACTATCTTTCTTCACTGGTCACCCAATCTATTCCTATCTAATACCACCTCGTTTTTATATGAGTATCTCTGGTGAATTCTTCAATGACGTTACCAGGTTCTCTTTCACCACCGAACCTGAACCCCACCACCATCACTATCTTTCTTCACTGGTCACCAATCTATTCCCCCACTTCCATACTGTGGGTCGAAAGACGGTACACTTTGACGTATAAGTGACTTGGTCTTATGTGATCTCTTTTTGGTCCAAACCCTGTCGTCTGTTGATTCACCTTTATAATTCATCTATCAAGGCATATTTCCAAGATTTAAGTTTTTTCAGCTCTTCTAGGGGACCTCTTCCTTTACCGTTAGTGAGGTCATAAGAACGGACCCTTTAGTGTACCTGTCTCCTCGGACCACCCGATGTCAAGTACCCCAGTGTTTACTGTACTGACTCGCTGATTGTGAAAGTTATTATCATTATGAGTAAAGGGTCATAATAAATAATTATTACAATTATAAAGGGTCATCATTATCAGGGGAGTCCCGACTAAACTCCTGAATTACTCTGTAATACAGATTTGGTAGAAGGTACCACAGACCGAGGTCCCTGATCTGAGTCCGGAATTTCTTCGAGGGAAACAAAGTCTAAAGGACAGAGTGGAACTGTACCAAGTCTTTTTGGGAAAATATAAGTAATAAATTAAAATAGTAGTATTATACGGTTACTTGTGTCGTCCATCGAAATAGGGGTAAAATTCTGTGATCCCAGATTCTTTACTTATACCACCAAGTCCCGTCCGACTGTCCTTGGTCCAGTGGACTATCGGTCGGGAACTGAAAAGGGTGATAGAGAGGGGTCACCTCACCATCACCGAAAAGTTCCTTGTTCTTTCAAGAAGAGGGACGTTAACCTACATTCGGAATGAACGTCCAACGTTCCCTCTCTCTCGACCTAACCTCCCTTGTCGTGAGGGGATGGTCGTCAAGGAAGTGACTACCGGTCGTTTAGCAGGGATTCGAAAAACGGACTTCCGAGGACAACTATTTTACCTTCATTTTATAGTCAAAGGGGGATAGTTTGTTGGAACAAGGGACATTTACGAAATCTTTAGACACAACAACAAATGAATGATTTGTTGTACAGACTGAGAAACGTTGGGATACCTGACATCGGGTGGTCCGAGGAGACAGGTATCCTAAGAGGTCCGTTTTATAACCTCACCCAACGGCAAAGGAAGAAGTCCCCTAGAAGGGTTGGGTCCCTGACTTGGGTACCGAAGACGTAACGTCCGACTAAGAAATGACGACTCGGTGGTCCCTTCGGGTCTCTTTAGACACACCTAGTTTACTTTAGTGTACACATCAGTACGAAACCTTTATTACTACACTATCATTTACATTTTATGATCACAAGAACGTAAAATTTTCAAGATTTAAGTCTTTTTAGACACAAACTCTATTTAAACCCTCAGTGGTCAAAAATAATTATTTACCATTAACTTTGATATCCGTCTCTCGAAACTCCTTGAAATAGTGGATTTTCTGTTAACCTCGTTTCTACTTGATTCTTTAACTGATCTTCTAGTCGAACTTTTTATCTTCCTTTTCGTCCTTTCACACCACAGACCATTGGGTTTACGATGGTTTGTCAGTTTATTTTACTTCTGATTTTTTACGGGTACCCTATATCACTGTGCGTCTAGTAACCACTGTAATAGGTTTCAATAAAGTCACCTTACAACACCCGTGTCTAGTCTAATCTTATTCAATTTCTCGTTCACTCTCTTCTCGTTTTCTTTACCTCCGTCACCCACATCTGATAAGAGAATTTGAAATACTTCCTGTCTTTAGTTCGTTTTTCACTATCCTTCGCCCTAATCCCCTCCATGACAATTCTACCATCTCTGAACTTGTACAAAATTAGAATTATCCTTCCTATGGCATTTTTCTCTCTTCAGTGTATATATCTTCTCTCTCCCCTATTGTTTATCTCATTCTAAATAGTCTTCCGTTCTTCTCAACCCTAGGTTTTGAGTTCGTCTTGTCGAAGAGAAAACAGTATTCTCCCCTACCTCTGTTACTAATGTCCACGTGACACCAAATTCTAGGTAGGGGTGTTTCGGAGGAAATTTGATAACACCCTAAAATAATTAAACGAAGAAGAGTCTTGGGATTTCATGAATTCATATGAACTACTGAATCGTAAAAGACAGAACACAATAAAGGATGAAAAAGTCCGGAATCAGAACAGAAGTAGTTGATCTAACATTTGATCTATTATTTGATGTTCTCAAATAAAACACGGGGGGGTGTAACGGATCGAGTCACGATTCAGACTAATTTTTTCTTTTTGTCTTATCTCCGAGTTATTTGAGTACTTCTACGAATCCATTTTCTCTACTGTAGAAGATTCATGATCAATAAGTACATCACGACTAACAGAAAAATAGTAACTTAGTAGTTGGTACAACGAAAGACATTATGGATTCTATACGGAATCTAAAGTATCCGTAGTTCATTTTAAGTCAAGTCGAGTCAGCACAGACTGAGAAACGCTGGGGTACCTGACGTCGTACGGTCCGGAGGGACAGGTAGTGGTTGAGGGTCTCAAATGGGTTTGAGTACAGGTAACTCAGCTACTACAGTAGAGTAAGAGACAGTAGGGGAAGAGGAGGACGGAAGTTAGAAACGGTCGTAGTCCCAGAAAAGGTTACTCAGTCAAGAAGTGCAGTCCACCGGTCTCATAACCTCAAAGGCGGAGTTGTAGTCAGGAAGGTCACTTGTGAGTCCTGACTAGAGGAAATCCTACCTAACCAACCTATAGGAACGTCAGGTTCCCTGAGAGTTTTCAGAAGAGGTTGTGGTGTCAAGTTTTTGTAGTTTATTTTAATGGGATGACGATTAGTACTATTAAAACGACTCATCCCTATTCATCAAAACTAACTATTGATCGACTGATAAAAAGAAACGGAAAAGGTCCAGGTCGTCGATGTCCAAAACAACGATGTTCGGGTACCTCCATGGGACGGACCTAGATATTTCATTCTCGGCATCTGATTAAAATTTACATATAAGATTGTCTCGGAAAAAGAGGAGTATCAACAAAGGGGGGACTATAAGATTTCAAAGACTATCGTGAACCACAGTTCCATCCCTAGAATTGTTTGAGCGACAGGTAAATCCTGAATCGATCAATCAAAACTCTGTTGGACTATTTTATCTTTTTCGTACCCAAGACCGGAGTCTTTACATAATTAACCTTAGGATGATACTCTTTCTCGATAAAAAGAGGAGGATGGTGAATAAATAGACTAATACATAAATATCGGTATATCTGGGTACCCATAAATAGAATAAGATACGTAATTGTGGGTTATGATAGTAGTAAAAAAAATATAGAGCAAAATAAAAAACAAAGAACAGGTGATCCTTGCGGAAGTCTCATCGAGAACATAAGAAATTGTGTGGCAGTTCAAAAATTCGTAAAGGTGGTCTACAACATAAAAGGGACGGAGTCGAGACCTTAGTTAGTATACAGATTCCTCGGGACAAAAAAGAAAATCAACCTTTTACCATGAATCTTTGTATAGACCCGTAATCCACACGAGTAACAATGACCCTATAGTGATGAAGATCCGGGAGAGTCACTCATCTCGATCCTTTATAGACATACATGTCACTGGGTGTGTATATAGATATAAAAATATAGATAGATTGACATATATACAATTTTGGTACTAAAATCTGATTATGGAGACTAAGGTCAGATTGTAATGTCCCAAATAAGATTAGAAGGGTGAGAAATAAATATTGAAGAAAGAGGTCGTCACTTTTTGGTCGAGAGTAATAGACGCAAGATAAATGAATGATCAAGTCAAGATCATCTGTGTATTTTATTAAAACCTTAACGATCGGGTATGGGGACACTATTTCTGAAAATCACTGATCTAATGTCGTATATACATGTCAAGAAAAACAGAAATCTGAAATTTCATAGGTCCGTTCTATGACAAAGGGTTTCAATGACAAACATAAGGTAACATCTAGGGGGATGTAGAACGAACCAACCAAAATTAACAAATATAAACTCCATATACTTCTCATACACTTCGTAATAACTACCAGATTCTCAGTCCCAAAATGTTTTTCTATATGAGTCTCGTCTCTTTACGTTTAGTTTTAACGTTACTCTATAGTGGTATATGGAACAGTCCTACGGATGATAACTTTTTTTTTTTGTCTTTTATTGTTTACAACCTTTCCTACGTTCCTCTTACACGTCTTTAATGTTGGAAACATGTAACAACTTACCTAACATTTTACTATATTGACGATACCTTTCGTCATACCTCCATCGAGTTTTTTAATTTTTATCTTGATGGTATACTAGGTCGTTAGGGTGAAGACCCATATATAGAATTTCTTGACATTTCTCCCAGAGTTTCTCTATAAACGAATGGGTGGATAAGTATTATCTAGGGTAAGTAATAAATTAAAATCTTGTCACGGTCTGTATATCGTACAGACGTTTCCAGAACTCAATCCTTACTCATATCACGTACAAACGATATCGAGAGACGGATATCAAAGTTAATGGTAAATAATTATTTTTGACCACTGAGGGTTTAAATAGAGTTTGTGTCTAAAAAGACTTAAATCTTGAAAATTTTACGTTCTTGTGATCATAAAATGTAAATGATAGTGTAGTAATAAAGGTTTCGTACTGTCTTCTCGGACTACCCGACGTCAGGTGCCTCCGTGTTTTCTTAACCTGTACTGAATCGTTGATTCGTTGTTATATATGTATGTTGTTTTACAACAACAACAACAACAACAACAATAGTAAGTCAAAGAGTCAGTACAGACTGAGACACTGGGGTACTTGACGTCGTGTGGTCCAAAGAGACAGGAAGTGATAGAGGGTCTCAAACGAGTTTGAGTACAGGTAACTCAACGATACGGTAGGTTGGTAGAGTAGGAGACAAGGGAGGAGGAGGACGGGAGCTAGACAGGGTTATAGTAAGTCGGAAATTTTCCTTCCTTTAGGACAGTGTACAATGTTGTACTTACTTTGAAATCCTGTAATACATTTATTTTGTTAGTTCAGTGTTTTTCTGTTTATGACATACTAAGATGAATATATTCCTTAAATTTTATCAGTTTAAGTGTCTTTACTTCTCATCGTACCACCAATGGTTCCCGATCCCCTCCCGGTTTTCCCCTCAATAATAAATTACCCATATATTAAACTCAAAATGTTCTACTTTGTAAAGATCTCTAGACAAAGTGTCGTTACATTTATACCTTCGGGTACACAAAAAAATGGTGTTATATTTTTTTCTTTTTTGGATGTTCTCTTGATCTTTTTTTATATCTGTTTCAAGAGACGTATGTCCACTTCCATTTCTCGTAAGATACTTATTTTCGTCACTGTCTTTGATTTTCTTATCTGGTCCCTACCTCTCATCGACAACTTACCCATACCTCAAAGTCAAAATGTTCTTCTGTTTCAATACCTCTCAGTAACGTGTTGTCACATTTATATGATTGTGATAATTTGACATGTGAAATTTTACATGTATGTTGTTTCACAACATACAATTCTACCATTTAAAATACGATACGCAAAATGGTGTCACAAAATAAAAATTTCTTTTTTTATACGTATGAGTCCCTTCACAAGGGCAAACAGGGACGACAGGACAGGGGTAAGGTGGGAATAAAGGTGGAGAAATGGTGGTGTAAGAGGATTGGGGACATAAATTAGTCAGAGAAATCAAAGAAGGATATAAAGAAAACATGTTTACTCGCCAACGAACGCATACTAAAGTATAGGGGAAGAAAGAGTATACTTACCATCATGTGATATTTATATGAAACACCGAAACGAAAAAAGTCATAAAAGATTTTCAGTAAATAGTCAAGTATCTTCAGAAGGAGTAAGAAAAAACATGTCGAGGTACCATGAGAATGACACATATACACGGTATGTATTATTAAGTGGAAGAGAGGACACATACCCGTAAATCCAACAAAGGTTATAAAACGTTAATGTCTGTACGACGTCACTTATTGGAAAATATACATATAAAAGAAGGAAAAAGAAAGAAAGGAATAATCGACGTGGCTCAGAATCAACGTCGTACCCACCAGAAATCAACGCCGTACACTTGAGAATCGACACCGTACACCCTAGATCAAGGGACTGGTCCCTATCTTGAGTCTGGGGGACATAACTCTCACACCTTAGAATCGGTAACTTGGTGGTCCCTTCAGGGACGTATATAAAAGTATAACAATCAAAAGAAGTCTCATCCAAAGATCCTTACCCTAACGACCCCGTTTTCCATTCACGTACACACGAAAACAATCTATAACGGTGTAAGGGAAGGTCCTAATATGGGTAAACATAAGGGTTGTCGTCACACATTCTCACGAAAAAAAGGGGTGTCGGAGCGGTCATCTTACACAACAGTATATAAAAGTTAAAAACGATTAGACTATGTTCTCTTTAAGATAGAGTCACAACAAAATTAAACGTAAAGAAATTAGTACTTACTTAAAATCGAAAAAAAGGGTTTACAAAGTCCCGGTGAAAATAGAGAAAAAGACCATTTGACAGACAAGTACACAGGGTAAAAAATAACCCCAAAACCTAGGCAACCAGGAAAAAATTTTTTTACACTAACGAGGACGATTCAGTGCAGTTAGCACAGGCTGAGACACGTTGGGGTATCTACCGTCGGGTGGTCCGAGGGCAGGGACGCTAAGAGGTCCGTTATTATGACCTCACCCAACAGTAAAGGAGGAGGTCACGTACTTTCACTTTTCATTTTCACTTTAGTGAGTCAGCACAGGTTGAGAAGCACTGGGGTATCTGACATCGGATGGTCCGAGGAGACAGGTTCCCTAAAGGGTCCGTTCTCATGATCTCACCCAACGGTAACGGAAGAAGCTTTTTACACTAATTTATACGTATTTTTTAAATCGGTAAAATTCATATGTCAAGTAACCGTAATTCATATAAGTGTTATAACTCGTTAGTCGTCGTGGTAGGTAAGGGGTTTGAAAAAAGAAAGTAGAACGTTTTGGTTTTGACATGGGTAATTTTTTGTTGAGGAACAAAGGGGAAGAGAGGTCGGGGACCGTTAGTATTAAGATGAAAATAACTAATGAGATTCATGGAGTATACTTACCTTATTATTAACATAACAAATAGGAAATCTCTGACAAACAAAGTGAATCGTACTACAGAAGTTCAAAGTAGGTACAACATCATACACACTCCTAAAGGAAGGAGAAAATTTTTATAAATAAATAAATAAATAAACCGACGACGACGACGATTCAGCGAAGTCAGCACAGGTTGAGACACGCTGAGGTATCTGCCTTCGGGTGGTCCGAGGGGGCAGGAACCCTAAGAGGTCCGTTCTTGTGACCTCGCCCAACGGTAAAGGAGGTCACGTACTTTCATTTTTCACTTTCACTTCAGCGAGTCAGCACAGGCTGAGGATCGCTGGGGCACCTGACGTCGGATGGTCCGAGGAGACAGGTACCCTAAAAGGTCCGTTCTCTTGACCTCACCCCACGGTAAATAAACCGACTCAGCACAGAATCAACGTCGTACCCCCTAGAAACAACACAGTACGTCCTAGAAAGTAACACCACGTGTTCAGACACGTGTTCAGACCAACACCGTGTGCCCGAGTCATCAACGTCGTGTACCCAAGACATCAACACCACGTACCCGAATCAACGAGACTCCTCACATCCTAGAATCAAGGGGTTGGTCCCTAGTTTGGTACAGGGGACGTAACGTTTCGTCTAAGAAAAATAAAATAATAATACAACCGACACGACCTAGAAACAACGATACGTACCCGAAAGAGATCAACTCCGTTCACCCATCTTCGATGAGAAGTAACGTCCCCGTGTCCGAAGAATAACACCGTCGAAAAGAACACCTTGTGTCCGAGATCCGAACACCCGAAGTCATCAATGTCGTGTTCCCGAGCCATCAACATCGTGTACCCGAGTCAACGAGGGATCGTACATCTTAGAAGGGTTAAGTCAAGTCAAGTCAAGTCAACGAATCAACACAGACTGAGAAACGTTGGGGTACCTGACGTCGTGCGGTCTGAAGGGACAGGTAGTGGTCGAGGGTCTTGAACGAGTTTGAGTACAGGTAGCTCATCCATTACGGTAGGTTGGTAGGGTAGGAGACAGCAGGGAAAGAGGAGGGTGGAAGTTAGAAAAGGTCGTAGTCCCAGAAAAGGTCACTCCGTCAAGAAGTGTAGTCCACCGATTTCATAACCTCGAAGTCGAAATCGTAATCAGGAAGGTTACTTAAAATTTTCCTTTAGTCCTTACTAAAGGAAATCCTACCTGACGAACCTTGAGGAACGTCAGGTTCCCTGAGAGTTTTCAGAAGAGGTTGTGGTGTCAAGTTTTCGTAGTTAAGAAACCGCGAGTCGAAAGAAATCTCAGGTTGAGAGTGTAGGTATGTACTGATAACCTTTTTGGTATCGAAACTGATATGTCTGGAAACAGCCGTTTCATTACAGAGACGAAAAGTTATACGAGAAATCCAACCAGAATCGAAAAGGAGGTTCCTCGTACGTAGAAAATTAAAGTACCGACGTTAGTGGTAGAGGTCACTAAAACCTCGGGTTTTTTGATTTCAGAGAGTGACAAAAGTAACAAAGGGGTAGACAAACGGTCACTTCACTACCCTGACCTACGGTACTAGAAGCAAAAAACTTATAACTTAAAATTCGGTTGAAAAAGTGAGAGGAGAAAGTGAAAGTAGTTCTCCGAGAAATCAAGAAGTGAAGGATGGTATTCCCACCACAGTAGACGTATAGACTCCAAGAACTATAAAGAGGATTGTTAGAATTAAGGTCGAACACGAAGTAGGTCGGGTCGTAAAGAGTACTACATGAGACGTATATTCAATTTATTCGTCGTGTATGTCGGAAAGGGTTAAACCTTTGTCAGACAACAAGGTACAGGCTAAGATTGACAACGAAGAACTGGACATAGGACTAAAGAGTCTTCCGTCCATTCCACCAGACCATAAGGGTAGAGAAATTCTTAAAAGGTGTCAAACAGCACTAGGTGTGTCAGTTTCCGAAACCACATCAGTTATTTCGTCTTCGTCTACAAAAAGACCTTGAGAGAACGAAAAAGACACTAGGTTGTCTACAACTGTTAAACTAGAGACCAAGGAGACGGAAAAGATTTAGGTCGATCTTGTAGACCTTCAAGAAACAAGTTCATGACAACTTCGGACCGAACCTCTTAAAACTCGTAATTAAACGATCGTACACTCTACTCACGTCAACACGTCATCAACCTTGTCAGAAACCGTAACAGAAAGAAACCCTAACCTTACTTTTGACTGGAAAAGGTCAGGACACCAGTGACGACTCAAAAGGTTTAAGCGACCGTATAATTCACGTCGTGAAATGTCGTAGTAGAAAATCCTAAACTTTCTCGAGTTGACCTTAAGGTAGTGGAGGTGATCGAAACAAGCATCACAACGAAGGATTCCGGGTGAACTGAAACGTAAGATCCTACAGACCGAGAGCCACTCACTAGTGGTAGTACCAATGGACTCGGTACTTCTAGAAAAAACATATCAAGAAGACACATAAGAACGGTGGACAAGAATTATAGAAGACGAAGATAATCCAGGTATGGTAGAGACAGGAAATAATACGGGTAGAAACGTACTTTACAAGGGAACCACAGAGATTAAAAGAACTTCTCTAGAGATCAGAAAGGGTAAGATAACATTAGAAGGGTCTGGTTCCTAGTTTCGGTATAGAGGACGTAACCGTCCTCCTAAGGAGAGGTGAGGTGGTGGTCCCTTCAGATGTTCCACCTAAGAATGGATGACTTGGTGGTCCCTTCAGGGTCTTAAAACAAGGCGAATTTCCGACTTTTCATAAGGTAACATATGGTGTACAACACATAGGGTAGTACACAGTCACCTGTACCCAACGAAGATGGAGAACTCATAACACTTATTACAAAGATACTTGTACCCATACGTTTATTGAGACGAAAGTCAAAAAAACCATATATGGGTCTTCACCTTATCGACCTAGTATATAAATAAGATAAAAAATAAAAAATAATTTAAAGGTATGGGAAAAGGTATCACCGATGTGATAAAATGTAAGGAGGTCTTCACGTGTTTACAACTAAAGAGGTGTTGGAACGGTCATGAACCATAAAAGAAAGAAAGAAAGAAAGAAAAATACTATTGGTGGGATTAAAACCGGGAATAAAAGTTATCAAGAAAAATATAATCACCATAATCAGAAAACAGACATCACACACAGTGTTTATAAAAGAGGATTAAATAAAACATGAAACAAGGACCAAAAAAACTTAGTACGTTTTTTTATTTAAAAATACATCATTTTCAAATACTCAGTAAAAAATAATGGAGACCTAAAAAAAATTGGAGATCTAAATAACTCTATATTAAATTTATGGTAATTTAGGTAAGTGAAATTCATATGTTAAACTACCCCAAAAAAAGAGGTGAAAAATAAATAAATAAATAAAAAACCGACGTGAACCAGAGGAACGAAACGTGTCCGAAAAAAGAGATCAACACCACTCGACCCTGATGAGAAACAACGCCACACTCCCGAGGCGTAGCGGTACCGAAGAGAACACCTCGTGTCCGAGACCCGAGTCCCCAAAGTCATCAACGTCGTGTGTCCGAATCAACGAGACGTCGTACACCTTAGAAGGACCTGGTCCCTAACTTGGGTACAGGGGACGTAACCGTCCGTGTAAGAATAGGTGACGTGGTGGTCCCTTCAGGGTTAAGTCACCAAAAATCATTTAAATGTCTCAACACGTCGATAGTGGTGTTAGGTTAAAACCTTGTAAAGATAGTGAGGTTTTTCTAGGAAACACGGTCAACATCAGTGAAGATAAGGGTTAGGGTTTGGGTCCGTTAGTGATTAGACGAAAGATATTCTAAACGGATAATGCCTGTAAAGTATATACACCTTAGAACGACATACACTTGAAAAATAGACTAAAGAAACTGGATATTATAAAGACTCTAATAGTCATGAAGTATGGAAAAGTAACAATTTATCATGAGACAACAGACCTATATGGTGTAAAACAGATAGTCAAAGGGTCGACTACTTGAAAACCCAACAAAGTTGAAACCCCGATAATCGTTAATACGACGGTACTTGTAAGTTAACGTTTAAAAACATACCTATATACAAAAAATAACCCTTCCACGTTCACCTTAAAGCCCCAGTGTGTTTGAAAATCTCCTTGACGGTTTGGTAAAAGGTTTCACCGATGTAACAAAAATTACAAGAGGAGTACAAAGACTTAAAACTAAGTATCAATCTTTCGGAAAGGGATACGGTTCTAATTTCTCCTTAAGTGGGTACAAAAGAAGATCATCAATACAACGAAAATAAAACATGTAAAGTAAAAAGGTAAACCTCAAACCACACTTGGATAAAATAAAATTAAAGGAATAAAAAGTTATTGAGTTAGTAAAAAAAGACTAATATTTTCACTATGTAACGAAGAACATCCTGTAAATCTTTTCATATTTCTTATTTAGAATTTTAACGGTATTAAAATAGTGGGTCTTTACTGACGGAAAGAGAAACTTAAGGAGGGAGAAACCTAGTAAATTAGAACCAAAAGACTATTATAAAATTCTTGCAACCTATTTCTTTGACTTCTTTCGAACCTAGGAAATTTCCCAGACGATTTGTAAGCAAGATCATATCGGTCAAATCTTCGTCAACTGGATAGAAGGAAAGGAAAGTTAAATCATATCTGGACAAAGTACATTCTGTTCTGATTGGTTTTAGTAAAGTCTGAAGACTGATGGATCTTATTGGACATCCTATATTAAAGTCGATGTTTTCATTGTCTAAAATTCTTTGTCAACTACTTTCTTAGTCAAATCGAGTTAACAAGTTACAAAAAGTCTCTTTATTTCTACGACGGAGAAACGAACTTTTACATGTCAATATAAAAATCTCCACAAAGAATTCCGAAAAATTGTTTTATATCAAATGTATGTACTAAAAAAAAACGAAAAAAGGAATCCAATTTATGAAAAGAAAAACTTACACACAGTAACTTCGAAAACATATCTAAAAGACTCGGATAAACAGTTAAACGTGTATGAGTTGAACTTAAGGAACACCGTGACCGTCAATTTATCGTAGACTTTTCTCCTTTGTAACCAAAGGTAACATAAAAGAGGTATACCTCTTTGGAACCTTTAAAAATCTCCCTTTCTTTGATAACTCATCTTTCATAGTAATGAAACCTCGAACAGTTGAACGTACTTACTATGTACCTTCAAATTATTGTTATTTCTTTAGTCTTGTTAGATTTTATTGAGATTTAAATGGGTATCAAATAAAATATTAGGTGTAAATTAACTTGTAAGGAAGTATTCTCAAGATTATTTAAGAGTTCTCATATTATTCACACCGGAACGAATAATTGAAAAAAAAAATGAAAAAAAATTATATTTAAATAAATAAAATTAACCTCCAATTTTCATTCGGTCTTTCTTTTTGTGTCATATGATTCCGTATATATACCTTAAATCTTTCTACCATTACTATTGGGACATACGCTCTATTGAAAACCTATTTCTTGTACGATTCTAGAAGATATTCTTAAGCACCTTCAGAATTTGACCCACTCTCCCGTAGACAATAATTTGAGAAAAAGACAAGAAAGAACTCTAACTCTTGTCGACAAGGGACAGGAATTTGATAAAGACAGGGAAGGAAAGTGATAAACTTTACTTACGATAACAACGGTGGTGGGTGTGATTCGGTAATTTTTAACTATCTGTTTACTTGTCCTCCGACACCCAGTAGTCAAACTTCGTTCCGTTCGTAAATCTTCCCTCGTGAATAAATACCTTTCAACACTTTACACAAGAATCACTGGTGTCTAGTAGTAAAGTTGTAAAACCAAGGATTTACGATAAGAGACTTGACATGTCGTCTAGCCATTCAGTGAATACAACTACTTGAATTTCAAACTGGTACTCCTCAAAGTGAAGATGGAGGAGGTATGGAGAAGAAAGAGACGAAGGGATTAGAAATTACTTCCTAACTCTTACTCTTCTCCCTTTGAAGAATGTATAAACCTTATTCATTTTTCTAGAATTTGGTTCTTGATTCCTATTTTCAATCAGTAAGGACAACGTTGGTAGTCAAGTCAAGTCAGTGAGTCAGTACAGGCTGAGAAACGTTGGGGTACTTGACGTCGTGCGGTCCTGAGGGACAGGTAGTGGTTGAGGATCTCAAGTGGGTTTGGGTACAGGTAACTCCACCACTACGGTAGGTTGGTAGAGTAGGAGACAGTAGAGGAAGAAGAGGACGGCAGTTAGAAAGGGTCGTAGTCCCAGAAAAGTGTACTCAGTCGAGAAACGTAGTCCACCAGTTTCATAACCTCAAAGTCGAAGTTGTAGTCAGAAGGTTACTTGTGGGTCCTGACTAGAAGAAATCCTACCTGACCAACCTAGAGGAACGTCAGGTTCCCTGAGAGTTCTGAGAAGAGGTTGTGGTGTCAAGTTTTCGTAGTTAAGAAACCACGAGTCGAAAGAAATATCAGGTTGAGAGTGTAGGTATGTACTGGTGACCTTTTTGGTATCGGAACTGATCTGCCTGGAAACAACCGTTTCATTACAGAGACGAAAAATTATACGACAGATCCAACCAGTATTGAAACGAAGGTTCCTCATTCGCAGAAAATTAAAGTACCGACGTCAGTGGTAGACGTCACTAAAACCTCGGGTCTTTTTATTTCGGACTGTGACAAAGGTGACAAAGGGGTAGATAAACGGTACTTCACTACCCTGGCCTACGGTACTAGAAGTAAAAGACTTACAACTCGAAATTCGGTTGAAAAAGTGAGAGGAGAAAGTGAAAGTAGTTCTCCGAGAAATCAAGAAGAAGTGGAAGACGGTATTCCCACCACAGTAGACGTATAGACTCCAATAACTATAGAGAGGACCGTTAGAACTAAGGTCGAACACGAAGTAGGTCGGTTCGCAAAGAGTACAACATGAGACGTATCTTCAATTTATTCGTCCTACTGTTATATGTTGGAACTGTATGAGGAAAAGGATAAACCTTGGTCAGACAACAAGGTACAGGTCAAGATTGACAACGAAGGTCTGGACGTATGTCCAAAGAGTTCTCCGTTCAGTCCACCAGACCATAAGGGTAGAGAAAGTTTTAAAAGGTTGGTATAGACCGAGATTTAATAATGAAAGGACGTTTGGTAATTAAATTTCATCAAGTCCGTATGTAAAAATAAATAGGTCATATGATGGACCGACCTTCTTACCTGTATGAAAAAGATCTAAACACTCCCCATTAAAATTTGGTTCGGGACGTTTCCGGATACCCTATATATAAAAATTAGGTGGAGATTATATCCATAATAACTAGTCTATAAAAAGATTATACAATGAAAGAAACAAAGTCACACCTCGGTAGTCTCTTAGACGTCAGGAATTACCTCTTCTTAGTCAGTGACCATCTCCTCTTACTTTTTAATTCAGCACCAGATTCACTCCGACGACCAGTCTGTCGAGTTTACAACCTCTCCTAGTAAAACCACTCCGAGGTTCTGATTTGATCGTCAGACCTGTAAATAATCGAAATCAAAGACTTTATAAATTACACGAAGAGTAATACTCTCTGTTCAATGTACTTTTCTTTACCTAATCATAACGGTATAGGAGGTACCTTGGGGAGGTCCCTTTTAGGTTGTTTCATATTAGTTTGTATGTCTCTTCAATTTACTTAATATGACACTTATGGATACACAGATGGTGTTTCTTAGAAGTACTTAGGGTAAAATTTTACCTAAACAAGATTTTCTCGTCTCTCCTTTCTTGGTCCAGGGAGACAGTTGAATTCAAGACGGATTAGTAGGTATTATGGTTCATTGATAGAGGAGTGATTCTAAAATCAAGGAAAGATAGAGGGAAGGGGTTTACAACAGTGTAAAGTGTAGGGTAGGGTTGTCGACGGTATTACTCTACTTTGTAGACCCCCTAATTAAAATCGTGGAAAATCCATACCAGTTAAAAGTTTACCACCTAGTGTTACATTGATTGATATAGTCAAAACATAGGATGATGGACAGTCTATCATTGGAGGACCAAGTCAAGACCGAGAACAGTCCTTGTAAAAAGATGATCAGATTTATGTCGAGTCAGTGTCGACATTTATGTCGAGATTTGTGTCGATAACGGTCGTCACTTTTACTCAAAGGTGATTTTACATTGACTTGTAGACATTAAATATGTGGAAGTGCGTGGTCACATGAGGTCAGTCCCTTCCCATTCGACGAATTTCTAAAGAAATTTCCCCCGGTTTAGGATCCAGGTAACATTACAGGTAATGATCGTCTTCCCACTTTTACCCTAGATCCCTTAAAAAATATATGTCAAAAGATAGAGGTCACGATGTAAAATACAGAAACTTCATTGGGATCTTCGACACATTGTACACTCACACCGACTGCATTGTCTGTCATGAACAATAAGATCGGTGCATGGGTAGACTGGAAAAATTCCAACAATGTTACCGACGGGTTTCCCAAAAACAAACTACAGAACAGTCTTGAAGTATTGTTCGTGTTGTAAAAACAGGATATATTTGACGGGAAGGGTTTAGACAACGTCGTAGATCGTACAATGTCTATGACACTAATTTTATTTTACTTTTCATAGTTAGTGGGAAAGGTTTTGCATCGACAGAGACGGTAAAACAGAAGAGACGGTAGTAAGAATATGGAGTAGGAAAAAGAACGAAATAAAACGATTTTGATAGTCCGTTCACCCGAAAACGTGTGTCGTTCCTTATCGTACGGTCCTTCATAACGAAAGAGGGGGTCAACGTTCCAAGAGATACCTTAATTCCGAAGTGTGAGGTAGGGTATCGACTTGAAGTAATGTTCGTCTTCTGGGTCGACGAACCTACGATAAAAATCATCGAGTACAACTGACTTCCCGATTAAAGGTACTGACAATTCTTTGTGCAAAGATTTATTGGTTTCGGGTCATTTAGGAGATAATGTTGTTTACTCCGTCGGAGAGATGGATCCAAAATTAGGTAATTCTCATCTTCTCTCCCGTATTAATCCACTCCGATAGTCTGTGAAGGTGACTACTAGAGAACCTAGAAACAACGTCTGTCTTGTTCGTTTACTTTTTTACTTACGGTTCGATCTTCTCGAGTCCTTCGTACGTCGCATTCAAAGGAGGGTCTACAAACAATCACTGGATATGGTGGAATCACGTATTGGTACCTGAGTGACCGGAAACTAATTGGGAACCTAAGGAAACGAATTTAAAAGTCGACGTTTCACCTAGAAGTTTTCGATCACCTCTGAAACCTTCTGGTCCTTAATTTTCTTTTACATCTCTATTAAGCATTGGACGTCGTTCACTAATGGGTCGATAGCCATTCGATTCATTCCCATCACATTTATCGGTATAACGAAAGCAAACGAAGAGAACTAGGAATATTTGGGTAGATTGGGACATGAAAAACGACTTTGTTGATCTAACACTCGACAACTCCTGTTTCTAGTACCTAGTAACCTATGTTAGACTTATAACTTAATCAATTTTGTGAGTATCTAGTGTACACGTTACCTTGTAATAATAAAGTCATAAGATTAGTGTGTGACCTTTGTCGTTGTGTTCCCACGTTTTAACGGACCCATCAAGTTCGTCGTCAGTAACTAAACGACAGGAAAGTAACATCCGATTGAATTATTCTCCGGAATATGGTATGGGTCTAAAATTTATTCGTCCTAAGACTGGGTATCACATCTCGGAGGTCCCTTATGGTATCGAGAGAAAATATTGGTCATTATTTAATCAAACTGACTAGTAAGACGATATTCAAGGGTAAAGATAAATAAAAATCTTGATAATATCATCAACACCCACCCAAAATAACCCTGCCTCCAACAACAAAAAAGGTCTACTGTTTAAGAATGTCAGGATGGTAGGATTTTTGGAGAATAAAACTACAAGGAAGAGAATCAGGAATCCGTATTTATGAAAAAAAAAATTTAGTTTTAGTATAATACAAGTCCCAGTACCAACCATTTTCTAATCCCAAACAAAACAAGGTAGACATGAAAGAACTAATAATAATACTTCGTCATTACACATACATTTACGGACGATCTATAAGTGTCGAGACTTTGTCTCCAAAATTAAAATGGTCTTGACACTAAGAGATGGGACCCAGAACGGGGTACCACAACATCTCAACAGTTGTCTCATAGTATTTTAGTAGGTCTGGAGATAAAATGAGAATTTCTCAGTCACTTTTTTTTGGTATGTTATAACACCCCCCTTACAAATCCTACCGGTCAAGTTCTCTAATTTACTCATTTGATGGTTTTCTGATCTTTCGTCACAAAATCTTATTCATCATGACATATTTTAACATTGTCCATCAGGTTCTACTGTCAAGTAAATAGGTTGTTTGTCCGGTATCATAAACTCTTAGACTCAAGGTCCCGGTCTTTTTGGGACCAAACTTCGGGTAAGACGGTGAGTGATCGACATATTGGAACGATCCATGACGTAATTATAGTTTTCTTTTATTAAGTTCACTGAATTCAGTTCTAATTTCTGTAATAAGTCGACTATATGAGGCCCCAGAGGACTTGAGGTCGATTGAGGGACTCAACTTTATACTAACCTCAAAGTATCCCATTCTTCTATCCCTACACATAGAAACAGTAAACTGAGTCCACCGTCAAAAACAACAATTAACGACACTTAGAAAACTAACCTCCTACGAGGCCAAAAGTACGAAGAACGAGTTCTTAAAACTACGTTAGGGTACGACGACTAATAGATTAATAAAAGTTCTTAACAAGAACGTTCAGAACAAAAAAACAGTCAACCAGTTCCTACTGTCCACCCTCTCAACCGTTTTTTCCCTCTTTCCTTTTCCTCCGTTCCTTTTGATCCTTGAGAGAGAGTACAGACAAAATTGGGAAAATGTAGTCGTTATACTCGTTTCTCACTACCCTCGGGTTGCCTTCCCCACTAATTGACGGATCTTTTAAGTCCTTCTTCTTTGACCCAGGATTTTTTACTCATCCTCAAACGGTGTGTCTTTTTCCCCTTTCCTACTAGATATATCTCCTTTTCCATGAGCGTTTTCGTCTCCATATTTACAAATCTTGTACCATTCTTGTAGTAACACCGACTTCTGTCTCGCGTACGATCTCTTACTGATAGTGTTCCAAGTTAAAGTGGTAGATATTATCTCCACTTCGTAGAATACATACTTTTGAAACACTCTCTGACGGAGTCTTAAGTCTATCAGTTCCGGGACGACCTTGGTTTTGAATAATTCTAGTCTTTTCTCACTAGGTCCCATGGTAACAAGTATCGGTGATGCGACTAGAATTTCCTAAGATGTAGTAGAATAAAGACCCAGAAACCCAGTGTACCCTTTCTACTTCTTCCTTTAGTTACCTTGTTTCAATTGTTTTATTATCTTCAGTATAGGAGTCACTTCTAGACCGTCGTACTGACTACGGACCACACGGATACCTCCTTCAACCATCACCACCGACCGAGTCTCCTTGAGATCTTTTAACGTCACAGACGGTGATTTTAAGTGAGCCGTGTGTATCGTTCTCCCACGATTTCTAACGGTGTTCGACTATTTCAGGGACCGAAGGTAGGTGACAGTGGTAATCCGTCTTATTGGGAAAATGAGTCCCGAGGACGACCTGAAAACTTAGTCTCAAAAGACACAGACAACAAACCTCTGGGAGGATCGATGCAAAAAAAAAATAAAAAAAAAAACCTTTATGTGTTGTTACATAGGACACCGAAAATAATTCTGAGTGATGTCACTTTCGTTTTACAAAGTTTACATTTACGAACACGGGAAGTAAAACCTAATTTTGATAAAAATAAAATTCACTACCCGCTTGTGGGGGAAAAGTCAATACTCCGTCAGTGACAAGGACCTGGAAAGAGGACCCCAAAATTCACGATTTGACATGATAAAGAAGGATATTTTATATTAAGTTCGTTTGGAGGATATTGTCAATGGACACTCCTTTAAGTACGTCAGGAAAGTTAAGGGTGTTTTATTTTTAAAGAAAAAACAAAAATGAGGGAGGAAGTTCTGGTCAAGGTATTTTTCTAAAAACGTACGGTTATTACGATAACGGATGTCGGACATTCGTGTTTGAAGTAAAACCACCAATAACGACCAATTACATCGAGTCACATGGTACCGGAACAAGTAGACTGGTGGTGGAAGTCGTTTACATACAGAAAAATAATGTTCTCCAAGTATCATCGGAATTTTACCCCTTCTTTCTCCGATAATCTAACTTTATTCAGGATAACAATATATAAATGTAAATCCTAATATTTCTGTCTTAGGACTGTACAAGTGTATCTTGTAGTGGTTTCGAATTTGGAATCGTAACTTCAATATAACCCGGTTTTCCATTTGAGTTTCATTACTGTATAGAAGAAGCCTCGAACAACTTAGTCTAGATGAGACTAGGACTGGGAGACCTTTCGGGATCTTTTTCAGAGGTTTTCGGTCACAGTATCCAGGACAATGAGATCCTATCCAGATATTGATCAGTAAAATGACTCTGAATGACCCTCCCTCTCAGGGAACCTGACGTTCCTCTAGGTTGGTCAGGTAAGATTTCCTCTAGTCGGGACTCACAAGAAACCTTCCTTACTACAATTTCGACTTTGGGGTCATGAAACCGGTGGAGTACGTTTCTCAACTGAGTAACCTTTTCTGAGACTACGACCCTCCCTAACCCCCGTCCTCCTCTTCCCCTGCTGTCTCCTACTCTACCGACCTACCGTAGTGGCTGAACTACCTGCACTCAAACTCACTTGAGGCCCTCAACCACTACCTGTCCCTCCGGACCCCACGACGTTAAGTAGTCCAGCGTTTCTCAGCCTGTGTTGACTCGTTGACTTGACTTGACCCTCCCTCTTCTCCATTGGTAATTGGATATCATAAAACTTCACGAGACAAAAAATTCATCTCAAATCATACAGGATCGGAACCTCTTAGTGGTCATGACATTTAGTATTATTCTTTCCTACACTCTTGTGACCCAGAAGGAAACTTAAGAGAAACTCAGAGTGACTAATCCTTAAAGATCCGTCTTATTCCCTTTACGAAATGTTTGTCGTAAATGATTCCCGGAGAAAAAAAGAAGAAGAAAAAAACCGGTGTGACACACTGTATCGTCCTAGAATCAAGGGGTTGGTCCCTAGTTTGAGTACGGGGGACGTGACCCTCGTACCTCAGAATTCGTCACCTAGAGGTCCCTTTAGGGTGATTCCCGAAGAAAGTGAGGAACGGAATTTCCATTATTCTAAGTTCAAAGTCATTGATACATTACAAAGTGATCCGACTACGTCTCTGAGGGACACGATTGGGATTTAAATAGAGGAACGATAACTCGGTTATCGAGAAAATGGATACTGGAATTAGTATACTGTAGAACTTTTATTAGGAAAGAAGTCTCCTGAAACGTCTTAGTGAATTTGTCTTCACCATTAGGAATACAAAGTTACGGTTTATTTTGGATTTAAGGTCACCCTTTTTGTTTCGAAGGAGTATACTATCGGACATTTGTTTAAACAGGATTATTCACCGAAATCCAAAGGGAAAATCCACCAACAATAAGATTACGGGGTTTTTCCTAACACGGGAAGAGACTCTCCCTTAGTTACGAATGGGAAAGGGAAGTTCATTGGTGATGGACCTCATTGACGTATACTAAACAAGGTTACGTATACTCCCTGTCTTAGACTTCATACAAACAGACTGAAGTACTCGTGTAAAAATACCCCATAAATAAAGGAACATCTCATCCGAGAACGATGGAACTGACCGATATTTTATTTTTAGTTTTTATTAGGAAGTAGTATAAGTGAAAAGACGACGTAACGGAAATAAACGATACAGACTAGAATTCTACGACACAGGTATTCTTGACTGATCTGGACATGTAATTTTGTATTTTTCTTTCCCATCGTAGATATTTCACCTAATTTGAAGCCGGACAAACTTACTGACAAAGTGAGATCAAGTCACTAGAGACCGTCTCGTCCTCTCCACGTTATTTACAGTCAACGATGTACTGGAATAAAAATGTTTCTGGTGTGTTAACTGGAAATGTTTCTTCTGTCTAAGAACTCTCAACCCTTCACCTTTGCACACACCCCCCCCCACTCACCATATACACTGATGTCTTAACCAGGTTATGGAATTTACTAGAGAGATATGTGAACTTTTGTTGATTTATTGGGTATATTTTGGGTGATCATTCGAGGATTTGACTCTGTAGTAAACAGTAACGTCCTACTTTGACAACGAACGTACTGACGTCGGTAACTATGACGTCATCTTGGTCTTTGTCATTCATTAACCGGGAAACACATCTTGGTCCTCTAAATTGACACGGTAAAGAATATTAAATAGTGAGTCGACTCCTTCTCTTAGGGACTAACAATGGTAGGAGGCATCTTACGGGACCTTTAAATCTTGAGAACTCATATTTAGATTCGATTCATATTTTAGGCATTTAACCTATCCTAGAGAGAGATCATCATATTGACCATTACCCACTGTCCCGAAGAGTCCCTACGGTGAAAGATATAAACGTCAGACCGTATGACTAAAGAACAATCTACGAACATAAGACATAGTTGATAGATCGTGTAGTTCTGTTACTTCCTTTGTTTGATCTTTTAATACCGTTTTAGTTTTTTTGTAATCTTTTCTTTACCTTCTCTTAAAAAAGAGTCGTATCAAAAGATATCTACGTCACCAATCCCCGATTTTCTTGGTTTCTTTTATAAAACTCGTAAGTTCAGTGTTCTTATCTAGTTTACACAATCTTTGACCGACTACCAATATCTCGTTTCAGTTTTATTTTCCGACCTGTTACCAAACGAACTCTGTCGAAAAGGGGGGATTTTGTTTATATATAACCATAAAAAAAATATAAAACTTTCTTCTTTCTATCTTCTATTTAGTCCACGGTCTCCGGTCGAGATTCTTATTTACTTTGGAGAAGAGGTAAAGGTGGTAATGTTTCACGGTAAAGGTCTCGGGAGAGAGGAGATTCCTGGGGAATCTTATTCCACTTTCATTCTTTACAACCGGTCTGGATATTTCTTTTCTCGTTCTTTGAACCAAGTAAGATTTTCTCAGTCAGTTTCCTATATTTTTTATTCTTGTCTCCCTGACTATTACCTCTTTACCGACACTCTGAACTACTTTGTCACGGATTCTTGAGGTCAACGAATAAAGAGAATGTTTAGTAACAGGACTAGAAAAGGTCGTTCTCCGGCAGTCAGGTCTCTCGTCGTCCAGAAGACTACGAAAGTGGTGAGTCGTACGAGATGCAGTTCGAGTCTACAGATTCCTCGACCAACTCAATTTATTTCGGGAACGTGACTTTCTCCGGAATCGGTTCTTTTACAGAGTCTTACTGTCGGTTGATGTCGGGTAGGTAAAGGTCATGGTCCATTTTATAAATGATCCCGTGTACTATAAGTACAGCTGGTAGAAAGAAATCAATATGCCCTTCTTTTGTCTGTGTGGTAAAAACTACTGTTCCGTTGTATTTTACGTGTCATACTGACCTCAACATGATAACCAATTTGTGTCTTCCCATGTAAGTCCTATTTCTTTGACATTAAAGGAAAGTAAATTAGATTATGGAATGAATATATTGTCCATAAATTATTTATCTATTACAATATTATGTACACTAGGAATGAACATCTCTTAACAAGATTATTGATACGACCCTAAGATTCCTTCCATGTAGAGAATCATCTACCAGACCCAAGATCTCTCTTAATACTCCTGTGGTCATTACCTACAGAGTACTGGACCGTTTACCCATTTGACGAAAAGGATTACAATCAGGATTCACCGAGAACGATTAATTTTAGTCCAGAAATGAATTTCTGTTCAGAACCCGAGCATCCAACAGGTGTTCCAATGGGAACGAGGTCTGGAATAAAAGGGTACATCGGGTCACAAAGGGTAGGTGTTTCCCTACAGTCGTCTTGACCTTCCCCTCTCCTACCTAACAAAAGGATAAGTCTGGGGGTTTCAGGATATACAACAAGAGTCCTTTAGGGATATAATATGTAAAGATAGTGGTCGAGGACATTTAAAAGTTTTACTTTAATTCATTTCACAAAGAGGATTCATTAAAAGTGGTGATAAAAAAAAGATATCTCATCTTCAACGAAGGTTTTATTGTCGGTTCAACGGTCATCTCCAACATAAAGGTAAAACAATAGTGTCAGAATTGTAAAAATTTTGAATAAAAAATACAGTGTGTTTAGTACATATAGTAAAAATGTCCAGTTTATTATGTTATGAGTCTTTTTATTTTCGTTTGATGGAAGAGAGGATAAGAGATCCGAATATGAAATTCAAAAATTTCGACAAAGGAGACTGTAAATGGAGGTCTAAGATCTATTCTCAACCATCATATCAACAATGAAATTTTAAAAATATGTAATAGTTAACTGAAGGGTGATACCTTCTACCCTTATAATCGAGAGTATATGTAAGGGGGTACGTGTAACGGAGTGGGAAAGTGTCAAAAACTAATTTACTTATTAATGATAAATTTAAAATATTAATGTGTTCAAAATGTCGACTCGGTGTATCATATTACACTAAGATAAAAGAAAGAACATGTCGGAAAACGTAAAGGACTTCGATTATTAGAGTAAAACCCCTCAAGGGACCATCAGGTCATCGATCGTGACCCCCAAAATTACCGATACCCTGGTCCAAGTTAGGGACCAGTCCCTTTATTCTAGGGTATTCGGCTCGTCACGTCGATTATTATTATTAGAGTAAAAAAGTAAATGAATCAGAAGACACATGGTCAGTCATTAAATAGTGGCTCCTGAAGGGACCACCAGGTCACCAATTTTTAGACGGACGGTTATGTCTCTTGTACCCAAACTAGGGACCAGACCCCTCTGTGGTGTACAGCGTCTCGTTGATTTGGACTCACGGTGTTGATGACTCGGGTATGTCGATGTCGAGTAAGAGACGTTGTTCTCTACAGTGACGTTACTCTTCGGACACGTGGTGTTGTTTCTTATCGGGACCGAGCGGTGTTGATCTCTTTCGGAAACGTGTCGTTGTTTCTGGATTGTATCGGTTTTATTTATTTACGTTAAATCTTTTTTTATTAAATAGAAGTCTTGAAGGGAACACCAGGTCACCGATTCGGAGACACGAGGGTTACGTTTCCCGGGTCCAAGTTAGGACCAGCCCTTTGATCTAGGGTGTACAACGTTGATTCTCAAACGTACGGAATTGATTTCTAGTTTCTAGGAAACACGGTGTTGACTCTGGGTCACGTCGGTTTCTTTATTTGTTTTTCTATTAAATAGAGATTTGAAGAATTGTCTTAATATTTCGAGGAGAGTCATCTTGTTTACATGGTCCATCAAATAGTCAGGTAAAGAAAGAACTTCTGTTGGGAGGATAGAAGACAGAACCAGACAAAAGAAATCCGGATGACGGGTCGGTAGTCGGACCCTGGTAACAAATGATCCTCGTTACGAAATGACGAGTAGAGACACAACTTTGGTTAAGGTACAGAAGGAGTAAGAACCCGATGGAGAAACACGACCACCTCATGTTGGGTATATCGAAAGACTCTTTCACATGTACTTTCCTTTTACAAAATTTGGTAAGTAACGTACGGACTTTTATCGAAAAACAAACAATACCACCTTTACTGTCACGAATGTAAACAATTAAACAGACCCAAATCTTAAGACATCACCCTTAACAAAAAGAAGTCTTAGGACTTTCTAAACGAGGTAATAGAAGATAAAGGTCACGACAACTAATCTTTAGGTAATATTAAGAATTATGAAAAAAATACCCCTCCTCCCGTGTGGATTGTCGAAACCCCCAGAATTAAGGGTACAGTCCCTAATTTGGGTGTCGGGGGGATGTAACCTTCGTGGTTAAGAATTGGTGACCTGACGGTCCCTTCTGGGGACTAAGAAAAATAAACTGGACATAAAAGGAGAGGAGACCGTTGAAAGTCCTAGAAAAGAAACAGGGGTCTATAAGAACTTAAAGTGTTACTACACGGAATCACACATAGACAAGAGTGTATAACACGAAACACGAAGCACTCAGGAAAGTTAGATCTTTAAACATAAGAAGAGATCACCCTTTAAAAGAACATAATAAAGAAATTATTACGGGTAGTGATAAAAGACAAAAGAGAAAAGAACGTGCGGAGAATCGGTCTATAACCTAGAGACTCTAAAGCAGAGACGAATAGAGGAGGAAGCATAAAAGATAAAGAAACAGAAAAATAAGGTGAGAGACCCTCTAAAGGAAGGTGTGAGGACCATTTACAAAAATAAACGGATAAAGATTCTAAAAAATTTTAGGAGATTAACAAGGAAAAATATTGGAGAAAAAAAAAGTACCTACGTCATGAGTAGAAATTCCTATCTTTAATTTAAAACAACTTGAAAAGAAGAAGAAGGACGGAACGGAGACAAAGTAAGTTTAAGGAAAAAAATCATATAAACTAAACCAGAAAGAGATTACGTTCTGCAAAAGAAGTTTAAAGATCACTAAAAACCAATAGGTAACTATAAATTCTCACTCTGTCATTATCGGTTATCCTCTTCGGTGGTGTTACTCTTCGGACACATGACGTTGTTTCTTATCGGAGGTGAGTGACGTTGATCTCTGTCGGACGTACATCGTTTCTTCTGGGTCGTGTCGGTATTCATTTATTTAATTGGTTATTCTTCAAGAAATACGTATCCAAAGAGACCCGACCAGTCAATGGTTATTTCTTTAGAAAGTAAGAGGACGGATCTCAATACACCCCTCTTATCGTTATACGGGATAAAGACCATTGAGTCTCGTTTATCTCTCAACTTTAGAGAGACTAATATATGTCTGAAGAATAAATTAGGGGATAGTTATCATACAATTAAATAGGGACAGAAAACAACACAGACGACGGACACTTAAGTCGGACAGTCCAAGTCGAAGAGGGTTCTCCTTTCGAGGCGAGAAGAAACACCAAGGCTATGTTTAACCAAACAAAGAAGAACTGTAAACAGGATACCCTCAGTATCAAATTGAAAAAATTAAATGAGATGACTCAGTCAATGGTGAATGTGTTAAGAAAAGGAGAAGGTTTTTTCAAACAAATTAAAGAACTGATGAGAGAAGTAGGAACAACTAAATATAGGAAACCCCTCCAGTAAAATCATCCAAAAGTTCTCTCCCGTTCAATTTATGTTTCGAGTTAGGAGGTATAATTATCCTGTATGTCACGTGGGAAAAAATCCAGTTTACATAAAACCGGAAAAGTCCTATTTGTTTCCTAATTACTATTCCGACTATTTAATAAGGAGAGAAAGAACATGTAAACGGATCTTTGAGTCCTTGTACAAAGGAGTCACATGAAGACTGGGATACTACCCACGACCATTACTCGATCTCGATATCCACATCGTTCTATTGCATAGGCAAAAAAGGGGAACCTTAGTTTATACGAACTCGAAGGTTTGAAATTTCAATTTTCTTTTATTTAAGAATCACAATTGACATGGAAAATTAGTGTACATTTACAGAGAGAAAAAGATTCTTTATTTCTATCAAGAAACAAGATTTGTTATAAAAGGATAGTGACACTCCTTAAAGATATCTTTTTTTACATTATAGAAATAAATAAACGGAGTGGTCCAGAATCAACACCATACACCTTAGAAACTAGAAACAACGTCAAGTGTCCTAGAAATCAACGTCGTACACCCTAGATCAAGGGACCGGTCCCTACCTTGTACCCGGGGGACGTAACCCTCTTACTTCGGAATCGGTGACCTGGTGATCCCTTCAGGACTATATCTTTTTAAACTCCTCCATATTCAAGACCAATCACGTCTAATGGTACTTAATACTATCATGTCATCAGTTGATAAACTTAATAAAGGGAACATCTCGGTCACTCTATCACTAACTGACTCACACCGTATGTATTACTTCTCTATGACCAAAAAATGGATAGGTTAATTTATTTTAAAACTTTACATCGTTATAGTTTACAACTGTTGTCATGTCCCTTTGTTCATGAGAGGATGTATCGATCAATCTCACAGTTAACCTTATTGGTGAAACCATCTGTTAAACAGTCATAGATAATTTTAACCTTTACACATGTGGGTACTTGGACATTAAGGTGGACAGAGATGGGATCTTCTCCGAACGTGTACACGTGTCTTCCGTACATGTTCTTACAAAGTAATACCGTTTTTTCTTTTTCTGACACTGTTACTCTAGACATACGTGACTATATTTATTTAGAGATTCTGGTTCAAGAAAAAATTTTTTCCGTTCACTGTTTTACAATAGATACATATTACACTGAGATAGAAATTGTATAAAATCATCCGTAGATGTATGTACATGTATATCGTATACATACATATATATAATAAAAGTTTAGATAAATGTATATACAAGGTCCGTAAACGGTTTTGTATAAATTATTTATTTACGTGAGTGAAGGTACATTTACAGATCTTATACATGTACAGGTCTATGTATCATACATTTACAGATCCTTTTTCACAGACCTTCTAGACCTGGTTCGACTACTGTTACCAATGAAGACCTTTCTCCAGACCTTAAAACCGTCCCCACTCCGTCAGTTCCCTTGAACGGGAAATATACATAATAGACCTAATAAAAAACATTCTTACAAAAGTACACAATGAAGACATTCATGTGTGTGTATGTAATAACAGTCAAATTTATATGTCCCATATCTTTCGTCACTCTAACCAAAAGTAACAAGTATAATGTGAACTAGAATCGGTTTTCTGGTTCTTCGCTAGTAACAAGTATAACTTTACTGATTTTCACACAACGAACTTTTTATCGAGAACGGATAAATCTATGCCGGGATGGATTGGACGGAAACGAAGAAACAGAGTAAAGTTATGATCAACTTCCGGAAGTATATTAGAAGAATCTATGATTGGTGAGTAAGTCGGTCAAAGGACACTCTCGTCTTTCCTTAGATAAGTAACTCAAAAGGGACAGAATCTTCTCGATGGTTTGAAGGTAAAGATCTTAAACAAGAGATTTACGTACGTCTTGACGTCAACGACTATGTACGTATGTAAACTTTCAAGATTTATGTTCTTACACGTAGAGAAATGTCAAATGTTTTATAAAAATGAAAAAACAGAATAAACTAGGAGGGTTGTTGGACACTCCGTCTATCACAACAATTAACGAATGTATCTACTCTGGTGGGGGTCCAAGTCGTCAAGTGGTCCTCCTTAGTGTCCTGAGTTCATATCAGTGTGAGTGGCGATTCCAAATAATATCACCTTCATATGTTTTGTTTTAGTCGTTTCCCTTTTGCGTGTACCCCGTTTCAGACATCCTTTGACTCACGAAGGTTCTCAGAAGAAGGTTACCTCAGTGTATCATACATGAATTAAGGAGGTCGTTACCTAAAATTGTTACACACACTTTACAACAGATAGTCCCTTCGAGGGTACTCGGATCCTCAGGTCCTAACAATCGTCCCCATTAAGTACATCCGTAAAACAGGGATCGTGTATACTTTTAAGATCTGAGGGTCTTCCTTTCGTTACACGAGTCCCATTCAGTATAACGAACGTGTCAGGTCCGTATTACTCGGTGAGAATTTTAACACCCTTAGGATGGTTTTAGGTCCAAGGGTCTAAACTCGGATCCAGGTTGAACGTTCGTCTAGACAAAAATCCTGACTATTCAGAGTCTGGACGGTGCAACCGAGAAAAAACGTATCTTTGATTCCGATTTTCTCTACTTTACCGAAAAGAATTCAATAAATGTATCTCATACGACCTGAGTTCCAAGTTTGGATCCGGAAACCTAAGGTTCAACCATGAAAAGGGTGATGTATTGAAATTAGAGGTAGTTTAGTTCATCTTTACAAAAATCACACGTTGACTTCACCATCTTTAACTTACGTATCAAGGAATTCTACACTTTACAACTTCACTAAAAGAAGGAAATGGAACATTACGAAAGAAAGAGAGTTGGATATTGTAAAGATCCTATTGTATTTTTTAGATCTTAACCTTCAGTAGTTAAACGTTTTCCTTTTTCTTCTTAACCAAGAACTTGAAGTTTGTCGTTTCTTCCTACAGTTGGTTCGGTTCATTCTTTTTTCAGTTATTTATGATAAAGTGCAAGGATTGACACACACTTCTTGACATCTCCTTTATCTTTTCATTTTCTCGGTAAAGGACGGGAATCTCCTAAATTTGGATTAATACCTCTCCTCTGGATTTTGTTTTCTTTTAATTTCCTTAACTCTAAAATTTATTGTAAAGTACCACTGTCATTTTCTTATGGTATTGTGTCGTACACTAATCATCGGTTTATTTAAAGAATCCGTCATTAGCGAAATTCTCAAGTCTCCGTCTTCTATAGTCAAGTCCCACCGTATTAGTTCCTTCCAAAATATTCTTCAATCGTAAATTTTAATTTGTCTTATTTTTATTTCTTCAATCGTAAACTCGATCTAAAACTTTCTAATAGTCTGGATGGTCTGGTCGTCAAAGAACCAGGGACACGATTACCATTTAAGTGTACACTTATCTTAATTATAAGTCCGATCATTTACTTTTTAGTTAGATCGGTAGGGAATCAATCAATTCTTATTTCGGTTCTGTTTAATGGTCTTATAGGGTGACAGGGAATCTGGAAACGGAATAACCGATAAGATGGAAGAAAAATGAGTTACTAAGATAATATAAAGACATACATAGGTTTCAAGTACAAGAATCTTCAATACAACTTACAAACGAAAGATAGAGTCTGAACACATTGTTAGTAGTCTTAATAAGGAATATTGATTTCACTTCACTTTACGAAAATTTCTTAGTAGGAAAATTGTGTTTCACCACCACGGTCCCCAGCCCCCCCTCATCATAACTCTGTTGACGGATCAATATATGAGTTTTTTAAAGGAAATGAGAAACATAATTCGAGATTAAAAACTCTGTCAAAATCAAACCCCCCATCATAAGTAAAAAAATTTTTAAAGATAAATAAATAAATAAAAACCGACACGGTCCAGAAACAACGACACGTACCCGAAAGAGATTAACGTCGTTCACCCCTCATGAGAGATCAACGTCACGGACCTGAAGAGAACAATGTCTCGTGTCCGAGATCCTACACGCCCGAAACCATCAACACCGTTCACCCGAGTCACCAACACCCCGTGCCCGAACCATCGGGGTTCCGTACATCTTAGAAGGGTCTGGTCCTTTACTTGGGGCCAGGACCGTAACCGTCCGCCTAAGAATAGGTGACTTGATGGTCCCTTCAGGTCAGAAGGAATAAATTCTACCGATATACTGACCAGGGGATATAATATATATAGTTCCCACATTTGGACCTTCAGATTATAATACAGAAAACTTTAGTCTGAAACGAGGACGATCAGGAGTAAGGATGTTTTAGACACAAATCCAACTCACTCGCGGCGGCCTTTGCAGAGGTCCTCGATCTCCCAGTTTATCGACTAGACTTCTTCTTTGACTTACTTGTCAGATTTGAAGACTTCGACTTTCTTAGGTGTCTCGTATGGCAGAGGTTTGACTTGGTCCTTTATGCTCATTATATGAGAGTAGGAACGTAAATGGGACATCTTTGAATTGTTGGTATCCACAAGATAATCTTAATATGATGTCTCCACAAAAGTTCACTCCTTCATCGAACTTAGAGACGTTTACAGGAAAAACATTCCTGTAACACTATCATCAGTAGATCTTAAACTTATTGTTTTGTCAATGAGTCAAAACTGTAAGTCTTAAAATTACAATCTAAGAGACTTTGGTTTCCCGTTCCTATGGAATTATAAATACCACTATAAAACTGGTGACAGGTACTAGTACATCTTATTAAGATGTTTCACTAATGTTTTACTGACCGTGGATCTCTTTTAAAAACCAGTGACTACAAACTGAAGACTGTAGATGTTTCACCACCAATGTCCAGTAACATGACTTGGATAAACTTATGTCACCAACGATCCATCTAAAACAGGAACTCTAAATCATCTATGAAGGAACTTTAAAGTAAATATACGTCACTTAAATCTCGACCAAAATCGAACATCCATGTAAAAAATATGTTTTTTCTAGAATTACTGGGTCTGTTGGTGTTACCACATTAGTGAGTTGATGTCGGTCTGTAAGACCTTACACTTCAGTTCACCCGGAATCCTTCGTAGTGATACTCGTTTTGATCACCTCCACTATCTTAAGGTCGACTCGATGAAGTTTAGGATTTTCTATTACGACATTTTCACGACATGAGTCATAAGGTCGTTTAAACCTTTTGAGTCGTCACTGGTGTCCTGACCTTTTGCAGTCAAAAGTAAGGTTAGGGTTTCTTTCCGTTACGGTTTCTTACAAGTTTGATGACGTGTCAACGTGAGTGTACGATCGTTTCATTACGAGTTTTAAGAGGTTCACTCCGAAGTTATCACGTACTTGAAGGTCTACAAGTTCGACCTAAATCTTTTCCGTCTCCTTAGTCCCTAGTTTAACGATTGTAGGGAACCTAGTATCTTTTTCGTTCTCTTAAGGTCTTTTTGTAGATGAAGACGAAGTAACTGATACGATTTAGGAAACTTACATGTCTAGTGGTGTTTGACACCTTTTAAGAAGTTCTCTACCCTTATGGTCTGGTGGACTGGACGGAGAACTCTTTAGACATACGCCCAGTCCTTCGTTATCAATCTTGACTTGTACCTTGTTGTCTGACCAAGGTTTATTCTTTTCCTCATTCAGTTCCGACATATAACAGTGGGACGAATAAATTGAATATACGTCTCATGTAGTACTCTTCACGGTCCGACCTATTTCGTGTTGTTTGAAACCTTTTCAGAATTTCACAATCCTTATGGTCTGGTGGAATGGACGGTGGACTCTTTAGACATACGGCTAGTTCTTCGTTGTCAATCTTGACCTGTACCTTGTTGTCTGACCAAGGTTTAACCCTTTCCTCGTACAGTTCCGACATATAACAGTGGAACGAATAAATTAAATATACGTCTCATGTAGTACTCTTCACGGCCCGACCTACTTCGTGTTCGACCTTAGTTCTAACGGCCCTCTTTATAGTTATCGGAGTCTATACGTCTACTGTGGTGGGAATACCGTCTTTCGCTTCTTCTTGATTTCTTGAAGAACTACTCCTACTGTCTCCTTTCACTTTTTCGACCGAATTTTGAGTTGTAAGTTTTTTGCCTCTAGTACCGTAGGACAGGGTAGTGAAGTACCGTGAAACAACAGTACCCTTTTGTTTCCTTTGTCACTCTCTGAAATAAACCCCCCGAGGTTTTAGTGACCTCTACCACTGACGTCGGTACTTTAACTTTCTGTGAACGAGGAACCTTCTTTTCGATACTGGTTGGATCTGTTGTATAATTTTTCATCTCTGTAATGAAACACCTGTTTCCAGGTAGATCAGTTTCGAGACCAAAAAGGTCATCAGTACATACGTACACTCTCAACCTGGAATTTCTTTCGACTCGTGGCTTCTTAATTACGAAAACTTGACACCACAACCTCCTCTGAGAACTCTCAGGGAACCTGACGTTCCTCTAGGTTGGTCAGGTAGGAGTTCCTTTAGTTAGGACTTATAAGTAACCTTCCTGACTACGACTTCGACTTCAAGGTTATGTTCTGGGACTATGACCCTTTCTAACTTCCGTCCTCCTCTTCACCTGCTGTCTCCTACTCTACCAACCTACCGTAGTGGCTGGACTACCTGTATTTAAACTCGATCGAGGTCTTCAACCACTTCTTGTTTCTTCGGACCTTACGACGTCAGGTACCCCAGTGTTTCTCAACCTGTCCTGACTCATTGACTTGATAAAAAAAGATAATAAACAAGTCTCACAAGTAAACATATCAGATATGAACCTTTGGGACACGTTCGTATCATTCCTCATAACGTTCGTATTAGTCTTTTAGACAATCGTTTGAAAAGTAGAGTCGAGACCTAAAAGGAAGGAATTACCAATCAGATAGGTAGACATATAGTCGGGTCTTATTTACGTCCACTGATGAACACGACTAAAAACAAAAGTATCCACTATTTTTTGGTCGCCCATGTCAATTACGCAGTCTACTTTCTCCTACGTCTCTCCAAATCTGTCACCTTCGTTGTTTTTCTGTTTCTTCATTAGGTCAATTTTCTTGCCCATTCATTGACGTCGAAGAGTCTTAGGATTGATTACTTGGGAAAAGACCCGACTGATCGTAATTTCGGAGAGAAGATTGTTGACCTAGAGATTTATATACTATGTAAGTACTTAAATTGTACTTAAAAAAATTTGCAGATGATACACGTTCCATGATGGGTGATCTATGGTATCTTTTATCTTTCTACTCATCATATGCACAAGACGGGAACTTCTTACAGAATAGATGTTTCTCACCATCTTATATTAAAGATTTCCACTACCATCAAAATAAAAAATTGACTCGTAATATTTTCTTTACAACATTTTTCTCTTATAGAACAGATTTACCCTTTCACTCTGTATTCGTACCAAAAGAAGTTGTTCAATCACAAGGTTATATAATTAAACTCTCACTACAATTCTATCACTTCAAATATATTATAAACATACATTACATCATGGTCCCTCCTATTATTAATCCTTTCGTCTTTTATTACTTTTAGTAAAAAATAGAAAAATTTTTACACAAATGAAATATTTTTCAACAAATAAAAACCGACCGCCCCCAACGAAACGTCACAACCAAAGACGGAACATAGGAGTAACCAGTCGGTACCTACATACAGTGGAGGGAGAACTTGGAAAGAGGGTGGAGGGAAAAAGAACAAGACTATAGGTCGTTCCAAGTCGGGTCCACCAATGGTTTATGTATGTGACCTCTGATTAATCTTTTCTTTTACAAATTCTTTTTCTCACATGGTAAAAATTTTTTACAAAATGAATTTTTATAAAAATTTAATTTTATAAATATTTCATTAATTTTTAATAAATCTTCCAAATTTTTTGAGTACCTTAAAAAGTTTCCAGACTTTTGTCAAGTATAGAAAAATATTCTTATTTGTTTTTCAATTTTGGTATTTTTTAATTCGTATCAAAAGAAATTATGTTCTTTATTTCTCTGACCATGAAATGTTTATCAGATTTTACGGTTACATCAATTCTTTCCCTTAGTGTGAACATCAACCTGATTTTTCTACTATTGACTTTTCCGGAACTTGTTATCCCTCCTAAAACTGTCTCCATTTACGGTCGTAAGGTTTATTTATCTTCTAGTCCTTACTTCTGTGTCTCTACTGTCGAAACAGCCTTAAAAGTTCCTTATCGTTTACTAGGTACAACCTACTTCCTATCAGTCTCTTCTAAAGTAACCTTTCTGTTCAACTTCGACCTAACAATTTCTAAGTCCTTTAAACTTTAAACAATCACATTTCTAAAAATCCTAAAAACTCTTTGTTTCATTATAGTCGTTTCATGACGAAAGGTTCTATGTAGACCCTAAGTCCACAATTTGTTTGATTTCATAACCCTTAGATCTCCGGTCTTGTGTTCGTCTATAACGTAGTAGGTCTTTCTATTATCCCTGGACTTAATCTTATCATTGTCACTAGAACCTTTCGTGTCCTTTCTTGTAATTAAACCCTAGTAAAAATCTTGTCCGGTCTTACACTATACAGCTTAGTTTTTTACTCTCTTTACAAAATCCTTACCACCGTGTTCCTCGAAACACCTGAGAGAAAGGTCGTTTTCTTCACGTTGACCACTGTAAATAATTTTGTTGGTAATTTTCAGAGACCTTTAACAGAATTTCCGTATGTCCTTCATTTAGTAAGGTCCTTTAGATAAATTAGAGTTATTCTTGTCGTTTCTCAGACATCGGAAACTCGGAGCTCGTTGAGGGAGGGAGGATGGGTTGTCGAGGTAAAACGACTTCGAAAAAAAAAAAAAAAACCTAATTCTCGTCGGTTCTCCAGACCCCTAGGGAAGAAGGTAGAGTGGGGGCACGTGTCTCACCTTCGAGATAGGGACGACGTCTTCTGGTGTTGATGACCCCAGACTGATAGGATTGGGGAGATTAGTATTCTACATCCAAGGTACAGTTCTCTCCGTTTGGTTCTTTTTATCCCATACGACGGGGACGAGTCGTAGGATTAGGATCTTGTCTCTATAGTGAGTCTCTTCACCCGACGACAGGGTGGTCCAGGATTTGTCACCATGTCTATCAAGACGGGTCCCCCTCTTCGTCCGGTATCCTTACTTCAAAAGGGATTCTCCTGACCGAAATAAACCGTTATCTTAGACCCCTTCAATTTTGGATTTCCACGACAGTTTTTGTTATCTTTAAAACCATCACTTGTTAATCCTCCTCTGACCATCGAGGACTCTTGTTATTTACTTTGTTGTCAGTTTTATAAGATTCTAGATTACTGACTTTTGAAAGATTTAAACTAATTTTTTTTGTAATGTGTAGATTCTTCGAGTTAGTTGATGTTCATCCTATTTAAATGTCTCTAGGTGTGGGTTCTGTGAAGTACAGGTTTACAACTTTCTGTTTCTGTTTTTTGAATTTTCGTCGTTTTATTTTACTGAGTAGTGTATGCCTCTTTAGGGTTATTTTAATTGTCGACTTAAGAGTAGTCTAGTCCTTATTCTGTTTCCGTAGGTGAGAGTGGTGAAGATAAGTTGTAACAGGACCTCCAAGATCGGTCCTGTGAATCTGTTCATTCTATATACTTTCCGTAGATCTAACTTTTCCTTTTCCGTTTTGATAGAGACAATCTCTACTGTACTAGAACATATATCTTTTAGGATCTCTTAGTTGACTTTTTACAATCTTGTTTATGTACTCGTCCTCTCAACGTCCTATATTCAAGTTACGTGTTTTAAACCAGTATAAAGAGAAGTGATTTTTGATTGTTAAACTTTCACCTTAATTCTATTAAGGTAAATATTATTGTAGTTATTTTTATTTTATGAATCCTTATTCGAATTGTTTTGTTCACATTCTGAACATATGGTTTTTGATGTTCTACAGGAAATTAATTATCTTCTAGATTCACTTTTCTTGTTATTGGGTACGAGTACTCACCCTTCTGAATTATAATTCAACCTTATGGGGTTCTAACTAGATGTCTAAGTTGTGTTAGGGTTGGTTTAAAACAGAATCGAATAAATATCTTTAAGTGTGTAAATAGGATTTTAAGTATACCTTTACGTTCACTGGTTCTTATCAGTATTGTTAGAACTTTCTCTTCTTTGAACCTTTATACTGTAAAGGACTAAGGTCGTTTAGGTACTGGAGTGTATCGATGGGAAATAAAAGTCACACTTTTGTGAATTCTAGATGAGAAAATCGTCTAAATTCATCTCAAGTTGAAAAAATCTAAGACGCATATTCACTCTTCCGAAGGGTCCACCACGATCACCATTTCTTCGACGGACTGTTACGTCGAAGGGACCCAACCCTTCTAGGGGACCTTCTCTCGTACCGTTGGGTGAGGTCATAAGAACGGACCTTTTAGGG
Organism: Capra ibex; assembly: GCA_006410555.1. Lineage (NCBI taxonomy): Eukaryota > Metazoa > Chordata > Mammalia > Artiodactyla > Bovidae > Capra > Capra ibex. Next base: position 9,378,774 of record SJYO01038709.1, on the reverse strand, counting down.
TACTTGTCTCTTCGGATCATCCGACGTCAGGTATCCCAGTGTTTCTCAGTCTGTGCTGACTTTGCTGAATCGTGTATATTCACTCTAGTATGTCATAAACAGAAAGAGTCAGACCAAATAAAGTAAATGGTATTACTGAAGGTCCAAGTAGGTGTAACAAAGTTTACCGTCCTAAAGGAAGAACAAACACTTACTTATTATAAGGTAATACATATGTCAACTGGGAACTTGTTGTACCTAAACTTGAAGTACCCAGTTGAATGTGTACTTAAAAAAAGTTATCATTTATGATGTGATGATATGATAAGTCCCCGAAGGGTCAACCACGATCACCATTCTTTGGGTGGAGGGTCACGTCTTCTGTATTTTCTGTAAGCTAGGGAGTCAGTCCTTCTAGGGGACCTCCTCTCGTACCGTTGGGTGACGTCATAAAAACGGACCTTTTAGGGTACCTGTCTCTTCAGACCGTCTGATGACAGGTATCACAGCGTTTCTCACCCTGTGCTGACTTCTCTGAATCGTGTGTACGTGATATGATAGGTGTTAGCCAACTTACATACCTACGTCTTGGTGTCTATACCTCCCGGTTGACATTTCAATTTGGGTTTAAAAGCTAACGTACTCTCAACTGTGGGGATTGGAACACAACAAGTCCGTCGTCATATAAGGTGTAAAAGAAATAGGTAAGCAAACAGTTGTTGAAAACAGTTGAATCCAATAAAGGCATCGAACCAATAACATTTGTTTCGACGTTACTCATACCGTTACGTCCATAGAGAAGTTCTATGACTAAAGTAAAGGAAACGTACATATGAGTCATCACTCTATAGTCTAGTATACCAGAAAGATAAAAACTAAAAAATTCCTTAAAGTAAGACAAAAGGTATTACTGACATGACAACTTTCTGAGAAGTCAATGTAATATTCCAAAATAAAATTGATCGACTTATCGTTAAATTTTAGACCGAGAAAAGAAGAATCCTGGCGTTCTCCGTTATACTTGACGAGTTTGAACTTTCTTTGAAGGTCTTTGTCAGATTACACGAGTCTGCATTTTGACTCCTCCATTCTTTTAGGTTAGACGATCCAGTTCACATAATAGTGAAAGTCCGAATCTACGACCGTCTTATCGTAGGGAATTTACTCGGTCACAGGACTCTTTGGTCCCTATGGTTGGAACTGTCGTTAAACTCAGAACTAGGGACAACCAGTTCGTATTTTGGACGACTTTTATCGTCATAAGTTTATTCCTAAAAAAAGGACTAACCTGAACGAAGAAATGTTTTTTTTTCATTATGATTATATACTGTAAAGAGCTATGATAGTCAGACGTCATGAAGGAACTTTACACATGGAGGGGATCCGAGAACTCGGTATTGGTCACAATACATGTACCCCTGAATCTTTACGCCAAGGATATCTTAAGTCTGGGTATCTTAAAAATACGATCTTTACTCTTACAAGAAGAAAGTATGGGAAATTAAGTTGTAATGATACTTGGTAAAAATAAATCCGTCGTCGACGGTTGTTCGCAGAGTTCCTACGAGAGGTTTTTGTCGCTCTCCAGCGTCTATTCGCCTTTCTCAGAGTCTCAGCACCTTACCTTCCGTGACGTCGTGCTCACTTCCATACCTGTCGAACTTGGTGGTAAACAGAATACATGTGACCCCTATCCCCTTTTACCCCTCAACGAAAGAAAAATAAATCTTCATTTGTAATGTTTTAGACTTCAAGATGGACTTTTGGAATAAAGGGTTTCTATACTAATGGAGGTTTACCAACAATTTCTTGTCCTCATCACTTGAGAAAGACAAGGACTCAGAACTAACGACAACCAGTATTTGAAACTCGTCTATTTTAAAAAATTGTCAAAATAACTCCATATAAACTGGATGTTATTTAATATGTATAAATTATACATGTAAAAATTTTCAAAACTGTGTCTACATGTGGAAATTAAGTAGTGGTGTTAGTTCTATTACAGTCACAGGTAGTCCTAGTTTTGAAACAGGTGAAAACATTAGGGAGGGAGGGTATGGGTTAGATAGGAAGATGGGGGGTAGAGGTCCGTAGGTAATTAGACGAAAGATAGTGACCTAAAAGATACATCTACTAGTACAGTAGACGTGTATCCCTGTTAAAATAAATAGGAACGGGTGAGACATACGGGATTTTTTTTTCGGAAAGAATGGATTAACATGAACGATCTTGGAGATCATTTTATAGTCATCTTATCTATTTTTCTCCTGTAGGAACGAAACAAGGATTAAAATCTTCCTATCGAAAATCAGAAAGTGGCAATTCATATAATCGATATCTAAAAACATAGTCTAACTTATTCAAGAATAGATAAGGATCAAACGACTTTCAAAAAAATAGTACTGACCTACAACCCAAAAAGGGTTTTCAAAAAAGACTTAGGAGAACTCTACTAAAATACTAAACAAAAATGAGTCATACCGTTACCGTAACTAGAAAAAGGTTAAATAAAATAATTCTATATTGACTGTATCTCATTCTAAATGGGAAAAATCACATCATGTCAAGACATTCAAAATTGTAGTGTACCAATAATATTTTTATGTCTTATCAATAGGGGAGGTTTAACGGGAGGTTTCTACTGAAACATCAGTAGAGGGTGTAGGTAGGGGCCGGAAAGTATTTGTCACTAGACGCAAGACAGTAATAACAAAAGTGAAACGTAACATAGCTACAGTATATTGACCTTTGTATGCCATACCGAAGAAAGTGAATCTTATTCCGTAAACTTTAAGTAGGTACACACAGACACGCATGACAGTACAGGTTGAGAAACACTGGGGTACCTGACATCGGACGGTCCGAGGAGACAGGTACTCTAAAACGTCCGTTCTTATGGTCTCACCCAACGGTAAAGGAGGATGTCCCCTAAAAGGGGTGGGTCCCCAACTTGGGCGTATAGGACACAGAGGACGTAACCGTCCACCTAAGAAATGGTGACTCGGTGTTCCCTTCGAGTAGGTACGATAACGGATATAATAAGGTAACATACCTCCAAGGAAATAGATAAGTGAAATAGATTAGTAAATTTACAATAGAACCTCAGTAAAAAGAGGATCAAAAACCCCGAGTACTTATTTCGCCAATATTTTTGTAAGAGTATGTCCAAAGATATATTGTTTCTATCAGTCAGTAAGTGAACCCATTTATCGATTCTCACTCTAACGAACCAGTATACCATTCACACTGGTATATTTCCTGTCCCTTCGGACCGCACGACGTCAGGTACCCCAATGTTTCTCCGTCTGTGTTGAATCGTGGACTTGTCGTTGTTGTTACATTCACATACAAATTGAAATGTTCTTTGACAGTTTAATAAATAGATCAACAAGTCACGATCATATATCTTTATGTTAACTGAAAACATATAATTAAAAATAGAAGACTGAAGTAATCAAAACATCGATAAAACATCTAAGAAACCCTGAAAGATATATCCATTAGTATGACAAGTACCCCAAGGGTTCCGTTCTTATGACTTCACCAAACGGTAAGGGAAGAGGTCACTTGATGTAAGACAGTCTGGAGAGGTGGTACTGGGTGGACAGAACCCAACGGGGCGCCCGTACCGAATCAAAGTAACTCAATCTGTTCCGACACCAGGCTCACACTAATCTAACTGATCTAAAGACACTCATACCAAAGTCACACAGACGGGAGAATACGGGAGAACGTTGTGGATGGTAGAATGAACCCAAAGAGAATGGAACCCGCACCCCATAGAGAAGTGTCGACGAAGTCGTTTCGCGTCGACGACGAGGAATGGAGCCTACTCCCATAGAGGAGTGGTGACGGTAAGGACTGGAAGTTGCACCCTATCGATGAGATCCGTGAGGACGAGAGGAACCTGCGTCCCACCGAGGAGGGCCGGCGGCGGGGACCGGAGCCCCTACGCCCCACCGAGGAGGACCGGCGGCGGGGACCGGAGCCCGTGACCCATCGAGGAGAACCGACGACGGGAAGTCCGTACCCCAGGAGGGTCGAAGACGGGGACTGGAGTCTACACCCCATCGAGGAGAGTCGGTGCGAATCACGTGACCAGCGTCGACGGACGTGAATCACGTGGCCTTGTTGTCTGACCAAGGTTTATCCTTTTCCTCATGCAGTTCCGACATATAACAGTGGGACGAATAAATTGGATATACGTTTCATGTAGTACTCTTTGTGACCTGACCTTCTTTGTGTTCGACCTTAGTTCTTACCACCCTCTTTATAGTTATTGGAGTCTATACGTCTACTGTGGTGGGAATACCGTCTTTCACTTCTACTTGATTTTTCGGAGAACTACTTTCACTTTCACCTCTCACTTTTTCAACCGAATTTCAAGTTGTAAGTCTTTTGCTTCTAGTACCGTAGACCAGAGTAGTGAAGTACCCTTTATCTACCCCTTTATCACAGTCTGAAATAAATAAACCCGAGGTTTTAGTGACGTCTACCACTGACGTCGGTACTTTAATTTTCTGCGAATGAGGAACCTTCCTTTCGATACTGGTTGGATCTATGGTATAAGTTTTCGTCTCTATAATGAAACGGCTCATTCCAGGCAGATCAGTTCCGATACCAAAAAGGTTATCAGTACATACCCACACTCTCAACCTGACACTTCTTCCGACTCACGGCTTATTGACTACGAAAACTTGACACCACAACCTCTTCTCAGAACTCTCAGGGAACCTGACGTTCCTCTAGGTTGGTCAGGTAAGACTTCCTCTAGTCGGGACCCTAAAGAAACCTTCCTTACTACGATTTCGACTTTGAGGTCATGAAACCGGTGGAGTACGTTTCTCAACTGAGTGACCTTTTCTGACTACGACCCTCCCTAACCCCCGTCCTCCTCTTCCCCTGCTGTCTCCTACTCTACCGACCTACCGTAGTGACTGAGCGACCTACACTCAGACTCACTTGAGGCCCTCTACCACTACCTGTCCCTCCGGACCGCACGACACTAAGTACCCCAACGTCTCAGCCTGTACTGATTCGCTGACTTGACTATATCAATTAGTACGGTAGGTATTTATGTCAAAATAAAGAAGAAAATACTATATATACAGAAAATAAATGAACGGGATAACGTAACCGATCCTGTAAGTCCTACTATGACTTATCCTCTTTACTGTCATCTTTGGGAAGACAAAGACTAGAGTCCCCTTGTCATAAGTCAGAAATGGTAATTCACACTATAATCGACATCCAAAAAGTATCTCCAGGAAATAGTCGAACTCTTACAAGAATAGACAAGAATCAAACGACACTCAAGAATAGAACTTAAAAAAAAAAAAACCGATGTGGTGTGTGAAACGTCCTAAAATTAAGGGGTTGGACCCTAGTTTGGGTCCGGGGGTCGTCACTTTTCTGGACTACCCAAGATTAATGACCTGGTGTTCCCTTAAGAGTTACTCACCTATATTTAAAACGGTTTATGAAAAACACAGATCAAACAACTAAACCACTTACTAAAGTTGTAAGTTTATAGCTCAGTCGGAACGTTAGAAACTTATTTGAGGTGAATCACTACTATATAGTAGGAAAAATACATAACAACTCGAACACACACGTACGCATGTACGAGTCAACGAAGTCAACACAGGTTGAGAAACACTAGGATACCTGATATCGGGTGGTCCGAAGAGACAGGAACCCTATGAGGTCCGTTTACGGGAAGAGGTCCCCATAGAAGGACTGAGTCCCTAACTTGGACCTAGAGGACGTAACGTTCGTCTAAGAAATGGCGATTCGAGGTAACAACTCAAGTTGTTATATATTTAATTTTAGAACGATTTTATTTTTAAAACACATGTCAAAAATATAGACATAAGAACTCCCTGTAACCAGACAACAAAAGAATATTACAGAAACAGACCAAAACTATAGTTCCGGAGGATCTTATTCACTCTTTCATAATGGAGGAGAAGTTAACAGACCTTCTCAAACATATCTTGATTATAACAAAGAAGGAATGTTCAAAACATGTAAAGTGTGCAATTCGGTAGATCCGGACTTCCTACAAAGACAATCAACAACGAAACCCAGTCTCCTCCCCAATTGACATTAAGTCAATCACTCGAAACCATCAAACACACAAACGGTAGTACCGTTTGTGTACTTACTTATTGAGAATTTCCGTACTTCAATAAGTAGTCAAGTCAAGAACCCAAGTCAAGTCAAGTCAGCGAGTCAGTACAGGTTGAGAAACGTTGGGGTACTTAGCGTCGTGCGGTCCGGAGGGACAGGTAGTGGTTGAGGGTCTCAAGTGAGTCTGAGTGCAGGTAACTCAGTCACTACGGTAGGTCGGTAGAGTAGGAGACAGTAGGGGAAGAGGAGGACGGGGGTTAGGGAGGGTCGTAGTCTCAGAAAAGGTTACTCAGTTGAGAAACGTACTCCACCGGTTTCATGACCTGAAAGTCGAAGTCGTAGTAAGGGAGGTTTCTTTAGGGTCCCGACTAGAGGAAGTCTTACCTGACCAACCTAGAGGAACGTCAGGTTCCCTGAGAGTTCTCAGAAGAGGTTGTGGTGTCAAGTTTTCGTAGTTAAGAAACCGCGAGTGGAAAGAAGTGTCAGGTTGAGAGTGTAGGTATGTACTGGTGTCCTTTTTGGTATCGGAACTGATCTGCCTGGAAACAACCGTTTCATTACAGAGACGAAAAATTATGCGACAGATCTAACCAGTATCGAAAGGAAGGTTCCTCGTTCACAGAAAATTAAAGTACCGACATCAGTGGTAGAGGTTACTAAAACCTCGGGTTCTTTTATTTCAGACAGTGACAAAGGTAACAAAGGGGTAGATAAAGGGTACTTCACTACCCTGGTCTACGGTACTAGAAGTAAAAAACTTACAACTCAAAATTAGGTCGAAAAAGTGAGAGGAGAAAGTGGAAGTAGTTCTCCGAGAAATCAAGGAGAAGTTAAAGACGGTATTCCCACCACAGTAGACGTATAGACTCCAATAACTATAAAGAGGACCGTCAGAACTAAGGTCTAACGGTTTTAACAAAGGTCTAATTATAGTTTATTAATATACACTAATTATTATCAATTAATTATTATTTAGTAATTATATTTTTATATAGGTGAGATCGAAAGAAACTGATGAAAATCGTACCATATAGAAGTAGATTTTTACTTTTAAAAGTAAAAAACTTTCATAGACACAAAATAATGGGACCTAGAGTAACGCTATGTGTCCGAAGAGTAACACCACCGAAGACAACAACATCTCGTGTCCAATACGTGTACCCGAAGTCATCAACGTTGTGTATCCGAGTCTACAACGTCACACGTCCGAGATCTCGTACCCGAGTCGACAACACCACGAATCCAAGTCAACGAGGTACCGTACACCCAAGGAGGGTCTGGTCCCAAGCTAGGGTACAGGGGACGTAACCGTCCGCCTAAGAATAGGTCACGTGGTGGTCCCTTCAGGTCCAATGGAAAGATTTTTGACTTAAATAAAGTGATCTAACATTTCATTAATTGGAGGTTAATTTTATTTATTTAAATATAATTGTTTTGACTTAAATCAATTAACGTAAAAAATTTTAAGGTAACTAGATAAAATTTCTAATTATTACCAATGACAAATAATTCATCTTGTCTACTAGTTTTATATGAAGTCAAGACATAATACTGAATAATACCTGTTTCCAATTCCTCTTTTACCTCTTCCATTTTTGTCTTATGTATCTTTACGATCCTATAGACTTCTTTCTAAAAGACGTCTTTCGAAAGAACACTGGAAAAGCCTTTAACGGTGATTTCCGAGAATCTCGTGATAACCGTAAAAACCACTCAAAACCGTGTTTACCTTTAGAGTGAAGATGAATGAACCCGAGACCAAGTTCACTTTAATTTGGACCTCACTTAGATCGGGTACCCGGTCTCTAAGGAGTAGGAATTGGATTGTACTGACTAAATAGAAGATCTCAACCGAACCTTTACTTTAACTCTATTACCAGTCATGACTCCTTCGGTTTGCGGTAGACTTACTGGAAGAACTTCTGTCTTTCTAAGACCGAGTCCTACACCGAGTTGAGTTTAATTTTTACCTTAGACCCCTCTTAGGTGGAGGATTTGAGGCCCATTCACGAGACACCTTTATACAACCGTTACTAGTATGAGATGTGAGGGGTCTTTAGGAGTGATTAAACCTCTTGAAGAAAGGTTAATCTCGAAGTGGGAGTAGGGGTGAAGAAATGTCTCCGCTTGTAAGAGTGAACGACTTGACGCACCAGTTCAAGGACGTAGTCTCCCAAGGTAATTTTTCGTCTAACTTTCGGATCTCTGACTTTACCTTGAGTCCATTACCATGATAGAGATTCCGTAATATTTTTGAATACGGAACTTAGTTTTATCTTCGATAGTTAGTCACTAAGTTTCCGAAACACTACACCCTCTTTGTTCTCTTTTATTACTAAAAAACTTGATACGAGAAGTGATCCGCACAATCTATGTAAAAGAGTAAGTTAGAGAGACACTCTATATATGCAATACTCTATTCGTAGTAAGAAGAGTGAAATCTCTAGATTTCAACTTTCTAGAAATTTTTAAACGATTTCTAATATGTCTTGGTCCTAAACTTTGGGTGAAATAGATTAAGGTTTTAGATAATAGAAATCGCAGACTCGGTGGTCCTTCAGGTACTATATAGTGTCCTTGACTGTTTTTTATTTTGAAATCTCCTTGGGCTATTTACTATGGTCTTCTAGTTGTTGGACCCTCTTTATTAAAATCTCTAGTAGTCGTTTCATCTATTTTCATTTGATAGTACTCGTAATTTGCTCTAATCTTTCATTTCATATCCTGAAGGGATCACCGAGTCACCTTTCCTTAGGAGGACGGTCACGTTCCCTGTGTCCAAGCTAGAGATCAGGTCCTTCTAAGGTGTACGGAGTCTCGTTGATTCGGGTACGTGGTGTTGACGACCTGGGGCACGAGAGATCCCGGGTCTACGGTGTTGCTGACTCGGACACACGATGTTGATGACTCCGGGGACGTGGACCTCGGACACGAGGCGTTCTCTTCGGTTGTGTTACTCTTCGGGCTCGTGGACTTGTTTCTCATCGGGGGTGAGTGACGATGATCTCTTTCGGATACGTTTCGTTGATTCTGGGTCGTGTCGGTTTTTTTATTTATCTCTCATTTTATGTATTGTGTCTTGAACCGTAGAATTTTCACGAACTATTTACGAGAAGAAATATTAGTGATAATGACAGAAAATTTATAGATACTTTAGATATTCCTTGTCTTGAAACTATCTATAAAATATGACAGAATCCATATTATCTTAAAATAACGGGTCTTCTGGAACCTCTAGTAAATTAAACAAAAGTCGTTGTGTGTGATCGACATATAGAAACCTATACAGAAATTCAGTGAGTCGTTAACTACAAGACGAAACACGATGTGAACCTCTTCCTTTACCGTTGGATGAGGTCATAAGAACGGACCTTTTAGGGTACCTACCTCCTTGGACTATCCGATGTCAGGTACCCCAGTGTTTCTCAGTCTGTGCTGAATCACTGAAGTGAAATGAAGTGAAACACGATGTGATCTACATCAACCCTATATATCTTTCGTATCTACCGTAACAGGAACGAGAGTTCATCTTTGTAATATGACTGACTGCCACCACACAACTTTAACAATTTTAAAGTCCTTACGACATTTGACAACTATCGAATGTTAGCGAGCACCACTCTTATAAATGTGATACCTTTGATCGTTTCCGACGTTTAGTCTAGACCATAAAAATCCACGACAAACAATTTGTAAATGGACGAGTGGTAACACGTATTCATTTACTAATATATTTACATCCCGTCCACGGTCCATCTCACGTTAATCTGGTTCCACTCAAATTAGTTTCCTTAAAGAGATTTCTGTCCTTTCCCGTAAACTATCTATTTTGTTGAGATCACAAGACCGGGTGGAGAAGGTTCTTCGGAAGGGACTGAGAAGTAGGGAGTGATTAAAAGGAGAAGAGATTTGAGGAAGTCTTTAATGTCATGAGTCAGTATATCATGTCTACTATATACAAGAGAAATATAAATAACTAATAAAATGTAGATAATAAGAACAGTTAGATCTGTCTAACATTCGAACAACTTCCTTTCCTGATGCTTAATCTGGTCTCAAGAGTTTCATACCACATGTCAGAGGACCCCTAGAGGCTCTGGGAAAGTCCCTTGGATACACTGAGGGACAAAAATATTATTGTAATTCTTTAACAAACGGTAAAAATATGATACAACTGTAAACGGTATTATTACGGTTTCGTTATCACCTGTTTTGACGATCGTGGGACCGAACTTAGTTTCGTTACCGTGTTTGGACACGGTGCACCACACGAGTCAATGAGTCAGGACAGACTGAGACGTTGGGGTACCTGGTATCGGACGGTCCGAGGAGACAGGTACCCTAAGAGGTCCGCTCTTATGGTTTCACTCAATGGTACGGGAGGAGGTCCCCTAGAAGAGTTGGGTCCTTGACTTGGGCGTAGAGAATACAGAGGACGTAACCGTCCGTCCACGAAATGGTGATCGTGGTGGACTCTTCGGATCGTGTTTGGAAATGATCACTAGTAACTTATGAAGTAGAAGTGTGTGAGAGTAAAAAATTTTTCAGTCAAAATGAGTTTTTACCGACACTATTTTGTTATTTTTAACAATTAAAAAAATTTAGAGTTGAGAACTCAAGTCTAGAAATATTACAAGGCACACTGCCTTGCCTTTCTTACGTATTTCGTGAACACGACTGCAGTTTCTGACTACAAACAGAGTTCCTTTTCGTGAACACGCCAAACTCCACACTCGAGTTGTCTGGAGAAAAAAGTGTCTTGTAGTCAAAATGAACTTTCTTGATGACTGTCTGTTTCATACCAATAAGTCAGGACCCATGAACCGTCTGTAAAAGAGTTTTAACTCGTCTCACTCGGACAGTATAGTTCCTTTTGTTGACAGTCACAAACAGTGGTCTTTATTTTAAACTCGAAAGTACGTTTTGAATCTTAAAACACATACTACACATAGGTAGTGACAATTGAACTGTCAAAATGTATTGAAAAGATTACGCGGGTCATCACTATAATTGTTAACAATAGAGTAAAGATAACACATTGTTTTACACAACTAAACTTCCAAGACATACTGGCAGGTTTACTGTACAATGTCTTAGTGCATTCTAATTTTCTAGGTAAGTCAACCGTTCATTGATGTAAAGTTGAGAATATTCCTTGAACAACCCAAAACCACATTAGAGTTTCTTCTTATAGGTGTCAAAAGACTTTTCCGACAATTTTACGAGAAGGGTTCTTAAAGGTCCACCATGTCACCAATCCTGAGGTATGAAAGTGACGTCACGGGACCCAAGTTAGGGACCAGTCCCTTGATTCTAGGGTGTTCGACACGTCACTCCGGTTTTAATTTAATTTTACGAGGAGAGAACAGGTTGATGCATAGGTACACACCGGTCTGATGGAAGTAAATGTAGTTGGTCTTGTACAGTGTTTTCTAATCTACGTCTCCCTGTACACTCTTAGGTCGACAAAAGATGACTCGGTATGTATTGTCTCTATACAGTTACATTTTGTTAGAGTAAGAAGAATGACGTAACAAAAAACATAACCTTTTACAACACATACACACACACACACACACACACTCTCTCTCTCTCTCTCTTTCTGTGAGTACGTGTGTGTGTGTGTGTAAGTATAGGAAGAGTCTGGAATCTTACACTGAAATAAACCTTTGTCACAGTGACGTCTACATTAACAATTATATATTACCTAATAAAACTGGAATTCACTTAATTATTTATAAAAATAGTGAAAATGAAAGATTATCACATTTATAGATATCTATATTACATATACTCGTCTTAAAGAATCCTTAGGAGTTATTAAAAATTCTCACATTTCCCCAGGACTCTGGGTTTTTCAATTCTTGACGACAGAGTCTAATAAAATCATAGGTAAAAGAAATATCATGGAATAACGTACAATGTGTGACCTCTTCCGCTACCGTGGGGGTGAGGTCATGAGAACGGACCTTTTAGGGTACCTGTCTCCTCGGACCATCCGACGTCAGGTACCCCAGCACTTCTCAGCCTGTGCTGACTCGCTGAAGTGAAAGTGAAAAGTGAAAGTACGTAACCTCTTCCTTTACCGTTGGGTGAGGTCACAAGAACGGACCTCTTAGGGTCCCTGCCGCCTCGGACCACCCGACGGTAGATAACCCAGTGTGTCTCAGCCTGTGCTGACTTCACTGAATCGTCGTCGTCGTCGTACAATGTGTGTACGGTCATGTGAGGGAGAATGACCTGTGGATCGTTTAAACTCTTTCTTCGATAACTACTTTGACTTTATAATACGTCTGGAACTAAAGTCCGGTATTAACTAGTATTTCATAGACCTTCGATATTGGTCATAGAACCATAGATCAAAAGAATCTTTGAAGAGAACCGTTCATAAAGTTCTGTTGAAGAGTGTTGTGGTCGGTATCCATACATAAACTACAAGTCAAGGTCGTTTCTCGTAGATGGACAAACAAGACAACTCAAAAGGAATTCCAGAGATTGGACTTAAAACAGGAACATTTACACTCGGTGGTACAGTGTTAAGGTCGAATATACCGGAGTTCTGTTTCAGTATAATATCTGTTACACGATGTTGTTTTCGGAGTGATTTTGTTTAGAAAGGTTCGGGTGACATACTGGGTGAATAAAGTTGGTCATAAATTATTTTATTTTTTGTAAACCTATCAGAATCTCAGGGACAACCCTCCCTAACTCCCGTCCTCCTCTTCCCCTGTTGTCTCCTACTCTACCGACCTACCGTAGTGAGTGAGCTACCTGCACTCAGACTCACTTGAGGTCCTCAACCACTACCTGTCCCTCCGGACCGCACGACACTAAGTACCCCAGCGTTTCTCAGTCTGTGCTGACTCGCTGACTTGACTCGACTTGACTCTCAGGGAAATATTGTTCTAAACTCTATGACATATTTTAGGATTGGTCTACTGAGTCAGTAATAAATTCACTATAAATTGACTATGGAGACAGGTATTTTCATAAACTTCAAAGAGGAATCTCGAGAAGGGAGAGGAACTACGACTCCGATGACCGTTATTCCGTGTGACAAAGAAAGGGACTTCCTCACGAGTCTAACGACTGGATGTCGTCTTCGACGACCTACGTCTTTCACTTCTGTCTGATTTTGTGGCGACCCTCTTATAACGATGGTAAGACCTTCGGTTCACACGGGACTTTATGAATTGACCTCTTCATTTATAAAGAAGGATAGTCGGTAATCCCCAGACCAAACCACCAGACTTTATTCTACAATCGGACCTTACAACAGTATCACGATAGCGATGACAAGCACCGTCTTTGGTGTTACTGTGATAGTAATCTCTTTATCAAAATAACCATTTCCAAACACACTCGTTCATGTCGGACAGTGAATTTTTTTATATTTATTAAACGTTCCACTATGAGTACGGACCGTATATTGTCTACAAGTCATTACAAGTGACAATACTTTTCAAATTGTATGGTATCATCCGGTGACTAGTTTGTATTTTATAATATGATATGATGAAAAATTTTGAGGAGACTATACATAAGTTTTTCAAAATTCATGTTAGGTTCTCTCTGTTTTGGAAACTGTATTTTTATAAGTAAATTCCTTTTAGGTAGAAGTGACTGGAATTTTATTATATAGTAGTAGGTAACAGTGTTTTCCTTAATTTTAACTAGTGGAGACCACTAACTCCGTTCGTATGTTTGAGAATTGAGACGTTCAAATATAGGAAATATGTAAAAACACAACCCAATCGTCTAAATAGGATGATTCCTTTAGGAATAATCAGAACACTTGTGACCATAAATACTACAAGTGGTAGACCTGATCATCTCTTATACGTTGATCCAGTGGTATCCTATAGTTAGATCGGATTTCTCGGTTTCGACGTCAAAGTCGATGACACAGATGTTCAAGGTTGTACACTTGGGCCCGTAAGACTTTACTCTGTATTAATCGGTATTCCCACACTGAATACCTAAAGAGAAATTTTAATTCCTTCTTGAAAAACTTATAGTCTTAAACCTTAACAGACTATGAGAAACACAATCTAAGTAAGAACGGAACTTCATCTTGTTCTCTAATTTACTGGAATTACCACCGAAGGTCGAGATTCTATGGATAGAGTCGTCAATTGACAGACCCGAGAACCAAACTTATCACAACAATGATCAGTTACCATCTTAGGTATACTGTACTTTTTTATTCTGATCTGTACCTGTACCTTCTTATAAAGAGTCAGTCAAAGTTCTTTCGACTGTAAAAGGACGGATTACTTACCCCTTTCCACTGGTAAGAGGTTTATTTGACTAGAAAATAGGGAAGGTCGACCAGAGGAGGTTTTATGTCCAGTCGTTCGAACTTTCGCTGGACTTTGTCTTGTTCCGGTCGGTACGACTGTACGTCTTCTACGACAAACTCCTTGCTTTAGTAAAACGACTTTATCTTCGTCTCAATGTCCGTCTCGACCACTCTTGTCTCGTTGTCGTGGTTCTCTCCCATTCGACCGTTCGGTTCTTCGGTATGACTCTTTGTTTGGTAACAACGAAAGACAACAACCAAATTTTATTATTATCACCCTCCATACTTCAAAGGAAGTTTTCCGGTACATCAGAAAAGGTTAGAAACGTTTATTCTTTTGTCTTTGTCTTTTTACTGAATAGATTCAAATGTGCACGGTCACTGTCACCGACAATCGAAGGTTGAAAAAAAAAAAAAATAGATGAACAAATAAACCGACAAAGCCCAGAATCAACGTCGTACGTCTTAGAAAGCAACGTCGTGTGTCCGAAGAGACATCAATACCGGGTTCCCAAGGTCTCGTGTACCCGAGTCATCAACACCACGTGTTCGAATTAACGGAGTACCGCACACCCTAGAATCAAAGGGTTGGTCCCTAGCTTGGGTACAAGGGACGTAACCGTCTACCTAAGAATTGGTGACCTGGTGACCCTTCAGGGAATTCGAGGTTGAAATTATGGTTCTACTTGTACGACTATTATGACACCGACACGAATGATGAAGTTTGGTACTCTCATTTTCTCTTATTAAAAGAAACTTTAGTGTCCCCTTATTGACGTAGTGAAGTCAAGTACGTAGTGAGTCAGTACAGGCTGAGAAACGTTGGGGTATCTGGTGTCGTACGGTCCGGAGGGACAGGTAGTGGTTGAGGGTCTCAGATGAGTTTGAGTTGAGGTAACTCAGCCACTACGGTAGATGGGTAGAGTAGGAGACAGCAGGGGAAAAGAAGGACGGAAGTTAGAAAGGGTCGTAGTCCCAGAAAAGAAAAAAGAATTATATTTAAATAAATAAAATTAATCTCCAATTAATGAAATGTTATAACATAACCAAAACGGTATGTAGTTGTACTTAGGTGGTGTACATATGTGTACAAGGGGTAGGACTTGGGGGGAGGGAGGAAGGAGGGACATGGTAGGGAGACCCAGTAGAGTCACGTGGTCGGGGTTCGTAGGTCATAGTACTCAGTCGAGAAGCGTAGTCCACCGGTTCATAACCTCAAAATCGAAGTTGTAGTCAGGAAGGTTACTTGTGGGTCCTGACTAGAGGAAATCCTACCTGACCAACCTAGAGGAACGTCAGGTTCCCTGAGAGTTCTCAAAAGAGGTTGTGGTATCAAGTTTTCGTAGTTAAGAAACCGTCAGTCGAAGGAAATATCAGGTTGAGAATGTAGGTATGTACTGATGACCTTTTTGATATCGGGACTATTCTGCCTGGAAACAACCATTTCATTACAGAGACGAAAAATTATACGACAGATCCAACCGGTATTGAAAGGACGGTTCCTCATTCGCAGAAAATTAAAGTACCGACGTCAGTGGTAGACGTCACTAAAACCTCGGGGGGTTTTATCAGAGAGGGACAAAGGTAACAAGGGGGTAGATAAACGGTACTTCACTACCCTGACCTACGGTACTAGAATCAAAAAACTTACAACTTGAAATTCGGTTGAAAAAGTGAGAGGAGAAAGTGAAAGTAGTTCTCCGAGAAATTAAGAAGAAATTAAATACGGTGTTCCCACGGTATTCCAAGAAGAAGTTAAAGACGTATAGACTCCAATAACTATAAAGAGGACCGTTAGAACTAAGGTCGAACACGAAGTAGGTCGGTTCACAAAGAGTACTACATGAGACGTATATTTAATTTATTCGTCCCACCGTTATATGTCGGAACTGAATGAGGAAAAGGATAAACCTTGGTCAGACAACAAGGTACAGGTCAAGATTGACAACGAAGGACTCGACGTATGTCTAAAGAGTTCTCCGTCCAGTCCACCAGACCATAAGGGTAGAGAAAGTCTTAAAAGGTGTCAAACACCACTAGATGTGTCAGTTTCCGAAACCGTATCAGTTATTTCGTCTTTATCCACAAAAAGACCTTGAGAGAACGAAAAAGCTACTAGGTCGCCTACAACCGTTAAACTAGAGACCAAGGAGACGGAAAAGATTTTGGTCGAACTTGTAGTCCTTCAAGTGCTAAGTGTATAATGACTTCGGACCGAACCTCTTAAAACTCGTAATGAAATGATCGTACACTCTACTCACGTTAACACACCATCAAACTCGTAAGAAACCGTAACGGAAAGAAACCCTAACCTTACTTTTGACTGGAAAAGGTCAGGACACCGGTGACGACTCAAAAGGTTTAAACGACCGTATAACTCACGTCGTCAAAGTGTCGTAGTAGAAGGTCCTAAACTTTATGGAGTTGACCTTAAGGTAGTGGAGGTGGTTGAAACAAGTATCACTACGAAAGATTCCGGGTGAACTGAAGTGTAAGGTCCTACAGACCGAGATCCACTCACTAGTGTGGTAGTACTAATAGACCCAGCACTTCTAGAAAAAACATGTCAAGAAGACACATAAGAACGGTGGAGAAGAATTATAGAAGACGAAGACAATCCAGGTATGGTAAAGAAAGGAAATAACCTGATTTGACTTTAAGGAAAAAGGAGAATAAGGAAACCATGGTGACCCAACATAAAAAGAGATCCACGACATGGAGGAGTCAGTCGATGTTGTTTCGGTTTACCGCCTCTTCGTCGATCTTCTCAGTCAGTCACTTTTCCTTGTTGTCGACGACTTGTGGGACTTCACAGTCCATGCCTGTACTCCGTTTCGAGAGGTCTCTACCCCAGGTGTCCGGACTGAATCTTGAGACAGACTAAATCTGGTAACAAATAGGACGTCTTTTTTAATGGATGACTTTTCTTCAAATACTACCATCGGAGACAACGAAACAATCGGGATAAACCAGTTAAATCCCTACAAATCCTACATCGGGATGTATCCTATTGGAGACAAAACCATGTCTTTACTCTCATATATGAAACATGGTCTGAAATTCCGGAGGAGCAAGAAAGAGAGTTGACACTCGAGATTTCTCAACTCTTTCAATTTAGTAGGTCATCTTAGGATCCCCGTAAATCGAGAGAAAGACACGGACGATACTCAACTCTGGACTGGACAAATATTTTACGGAACCCCAGACGTAAAGAAGGTCTCAGACCCTTGTGGTGTGGGAAATTCTCGTACAACCTCGTGATAAAATAGGTTGAATCGTAGAAAAAGAACTTGGTGGTCAGAGATTCAAAAGGAACCGTGGAGAGTAACTTCTGTATTGGTTTGAACAATTCCAGTACATGTACTTAGGTCAACAGAATTCACGGTTCTTTCAAATTAGTCCGAGTAATCACTCCGTTTATTTGACGAATTAGACACAACTCTTCGTACCTGTTTTCGTAGGTTTCTACAGTTTCTCTGTCGATTGAGAGACCCACCCAAAGAAATAACCGTAGGACTACACTTATTCCCTATACTCCGATCTTTTATCTTTTTTTACTTCTTCCACATATCCCGTCTCGGGTATAAAGGACGCTCACACCAGTACCGACGAACCCTTACAACCTTATCTCCACCGTAAGTCATGTAGATCCTTAACCACCCCTAGTCCGTAAAAAGACCCACGGTTACGGACGACACGTTTTTGGTAGACGACGGTCGTTGAACCGTCATCACACAAAAGTAGAGACTCAACAAACCATTGGGTATACATCATGGGTTTTATTGGGGTGGATAGTGATGTAATAGACCTTTGTCCTACTTCTTGAACTCTTCTACGCCCTTCACACACTCGTTTTAGTCGTCGAAGACGCTCTCTTGCTTGAGTACTTCGTCCATGACGTCGAAGGGTGGGTACATTATTCGGGACCTTCTGGGACAACGTTGACTCTGGTCGGGAACCCTCGTTGAGGATCATATATATCACTGAACCGAGATAAAATACTCCAGAAGTAGATCAAAGGTACACTATACCAGTACACGTAAAGTCTACTATATTTTCTATATAAATTTAAACGAGGAAAGACTTAGATTATGACTAGGACATTTCACCCTTAGGTAGTTGGATGAAATGATAATAGGCCGGAGTGAATACCGAATTTTAATTCGATTAATCCTAAGACAAAGTAGGTACTTGTGAGTCTTCGAAGGGACGTTTCATGTGAAACAGAGAAGAAAAGTTTATCTTTGACTTGGAGGAGGTTCATCGGTCGTTTGTCTTTAGAGTAGAAGGATTCCTATGGGAAGACAGAGGTCTGAGAAGAAAACTTATATAGGGTGGATTCCATTTGATGAGTCACGGACACTATAGAAGCGTATCGGTTCCAAACACCACTCACACGTTTTTAGAGGAAAAAATCTTCACCAACTCTCAATTTTAAGGGTGTAAGGTCGTAGAGTTCAAAGGAACCTCAGGGTCTATTTTGACGTCATGTTAGAACTCCTTTTATTTCAAAGAGGGAGGGATCTTCGGACAGAAATCCGGTACATGTCCGTAATACGTTCTGTCGACTCCTCCTCCTTGTTTCTCGTCACAAATCGACAGGTAGATTTCTATGAATAGTATAGTACTCAGGGAGGGAGGAGGGAGTATAATGAGTCGGAGACAGGGAAGTCAAAGAAAGGGAAGTTTCTGACATTCCAGTTTTCGATTTCGTCTTAAAAGAAGACTAACCATTTCGGTTCACCCCATAGAAACTCCCGCAGATTTTAGATACGAGACTCTTATATCGACCGTCGTCGATGACTCTTCTATCCTAGGTGTACAACAACAACAAGAATCAATTTATTGGTAAGGTTTGGAAAAAAAGAATCGGGTTTGGAAGGGCAAAATTTCTTTTCAAGGACCTCGTTTCGTACCTGTAGCTTCTAGATTTTATGACAAGCCTTATAAGACACTTACTCGGACTCCTGTTACTACCACTACCACCACTACTCTTACTACTCCTTACCTTCGGCTGTTTTAATCAATTCCACAGGTTCTTCTTGTAGGTTCCCCATCCTCCGTCGAGTAGAGAAAGTCCTCAAGATAAGTAATCAGAAGTGACGGTCACTCTTACACGGTCGGCGAGTTAGGGCAAGTCTCCGTGACCGAGGTGACTCCCCGCAAGTAACCCGTTCGAGATATACCTTGGGTCCCGATTAACTCTCCCGACGGACCCACGTGTCTCCCCAAGAAAAGTACAAAAGTCTAAGAATGGGTCAGACTTGTCCATCATCACAAGATATGGCAGAGTAACTTTGACCAAGGT
This sequence comes from Capra ibex, assembly GCA_006410555.1. Taxonomy (NCBI): domain Eukaryota; kingdom Metazoa; phylum Chordata; class Mammalia; order Artiodactyla; family Bovidae; genus Capra; species Capra ibex. The sequence goes on along the minus strand of SJYO01038709.1, from coordinate 9,359,053 downwards.
CACACTAGTATTATTGGAAAGTGTAAAAATATCGTGAAATGTCAAATACTTGATAAGAGTATACAATGGAGAAAAGTAACAGTGGGGTTTTTTTTTTAGCTCACTACATAAATAACAAACATAAAATGTCGACCTAGACTCCGAGTCCTCTCACTTTACTGGAACGGGTCCGTGTATTTTGGTTCACTCTCAGTCCTGAACCTTAGTTTACAAGACTGAGGTTCAGGTCAAATAAAGATGGTGTGGTACCAGTTTAGTCATTTTTGATGTCTGGTTGAAATTTTAGTTTGTGTGGTTTCCGATCAATCCTTGTTAGACTGAAACTCTGTACGAGATAAATGAACGACCTCTTCCGTTACCGTGGGGTGAGGTTATGAGAACGGACCTTTTAGGGTACCTACCTCCTCGGACCATCCGACGTCAGGTACCCCAGTGATTCTCAGCCTGTACTGACCCGTCGAAGTGAAAGTGAAAAGTGAAAGTACGTAACCTCTTCCTTTACCGTTGGGTGAGGTCACAAGAACGGACCTCTTAGGGTCCTTGTCCCCTCGGACCACCCGACGGTAGACACCCCAGTGTGTCTCAGTCTGTACTGACTTCGCTGAATCGTCGTCGTCACCGATAAATGAATGTGTTACTGTTACGATGTATAAATGGTTTGGATCTACAAAATACAACTTTGTGCTTGAAGGGTCCGGAATGTCAAGTGATGATGGGGTTGACACGGGACGTCGGTGTAAGGTGAATTTCTCTTGTCGAGTGTTTAATGGAATCGACCTAAGGATCTTCCAATGAGTTAAAGTAATCGACTATCGCGTGGCCCCTTGACTCGGAACATTTCGGTGTTTGTGGTCCTCTCTTCGTTCAGTACTCTTGATCTAGTAACACCACCGTAATTCAGTAAACGTTTCAGTAGTCCTTACGTTGTTTCAGTGGTACACGAGAACCACCTTGATTCTCTAGTAGGAATCGGAGTCTCTCGAATATTAAATTCACCCTTTTGTTCTGTTTCTTGATCCTTCGTAGTGTCTTGGAGCCCCGAAGGGTCCACCACGTTCACCATTTCTTGGAAGTTCTCTGTATTCTCTATACTCAAACTAGGGACCCAGTTTTTCTAGGAGACCTCCTCCCATACCGTCGGGTGAGGTCATAAGAACGGACCTCTTAGGGTACCTGTTTCCTCGGACCACCCGATATTAGGTATCCCAGTGTTTCTCAGTCTGTACTGACTTCGCTGAATCGTACGTACATGTGTATCTTGGAGTTGGATGAGTAGAGTCCCTGTACCTAACTCCCCGGAACTTCTCACTGATATTTCGGTTTGGTTCATCTATCTGAAATTCCTGTACGGTACTTTCTCTACTGATAACGACGTAATATTTTGTCTTTTCCTTTATGTCAGAACCCTCTGGTAAAAGACCGTGTTACTTATCGTATAACGTTTCAGAACAATCATCTCCATCATCACATTGTCTCAACCCTGTAACTCTCTTTTACCCCTTCTTGTACAGAAAGTAAGTAAATGAGTCGTTCGTAAATACGACAGATGTCACTAACTTCACCTTACGTACTCGACTTACAACTACTTTTGCAGTCGGTCCAATTATCTTTCGTTTCTACTCTTCATGTGTGTCTTTGTTTACCATTTCCTGGATTTTGGGACCCTTCCTCAAAGGTTTATCCTTCGTTTATACCCATATGAACAGAAACTCTTTACGGATAGTGTGTGTGTGTGTGTGTGTGTGTGTGTTCATATATATATATATATATATACGTGATAACGATATTCGAATTTTTTCCTTTATACTTTCATATCGTTTTAAAACGTTCATTCATTATTAACAATAGTTACTATATAGGATACAGATTTTGTGACTCTCTACTAAGAAAAGATCTGAAAGGGGGACTAAAATATTGAACTCTTATATTAACCCGAAATTCCCCCCGTTCAACTGTTAACTCAAAGAGGAAAAACCACTGGAACTTCATACAACATTGACGAGAAACTAGTCTGACGAACATCTGTGCAGTCGAAATCTGGAACTACCAAACGTACTTCCGGTAGGAATAACAATGACAACGTTGTGTCGACTTAGTGATCCATAGACCTGTCCTTTGACGTCGTTCGTGGTTTGACTACTGAACAGGTTTCGATCACGACTTTTTTATCCAAAGGAGTAAGTCGACATAAAGGATATACATGATCCCTCTACGGTTTCCTATTTCTTGACTATCGAATCTTCGGTCCATCTGTACTCAAGACAGAACTGAAACGGTGACAAATCAACCTACCGGAATTCGTCCAGTGCATTAGAGAGACCCGGAGTCTAAGAAATAAATACATTATTTTCCTACCCTGATATGATCACTATATATTCCAGAGAAGGTCGTGCTTATAGGACTCAATTTCAACATATATACCCAAAACAACAACAAAAATTATACACCCAAAATTATTATGGTGGAAATATACCATAATATACCACAGACTCTTCAATTTTCTTTATATACACTTTCGTGGAACATTTCCTATTTTATGGTCCGTCCATAACCATAATTTCGTGACATTGGTGATAATGTTTATAAGGGTAAACAGGGGAAACCGTCTTTTCCTCGTCCATAAGACCAGAGATCATTATTTTCTTACCTCTACTTGACCCTACCCTCACTAAACAGGTTCCCGTACGGTTCATAACTTATATTCTGATCTCGGGTTCAGAGGATTAAGGATTGGACCATAAGAAATACAATGTTAAAAATGGTCAAAAATAGTAAGACTCTATATTATATCGTGACTTTAGTCACGATCTTCTTGATATCTGAGATTTCTTTATTAAAAGTTGGGACCAATGTGTAATCTTAGAGGGTCCCTCGAAAATTTGTGTCCATCGGACTCTGGGGTGCGGGTCTATAAGACTAAATTAATCAGACTCCACCCTGGGCCGCAAAAACTTTTTGAGGGGTCTCTAAAGAATACACGTGTACCTGTAGTGGTCTACCAGTCCCAACTCTTGGTGACCGCGTTTCCTTGGGGTCTCCAGAAAGTAGAGATGAAGGGTGAGATCTATTTCTGAGAGATAATATCACCAAGGGTCAATACCACAACCCTGTACGACCAACCAACGATCGTCAACACCATGTGTGTCTACACACATGTGTGTATATGGTGTATGCAGTATAAACTTTAATACAGACACGGTTCCAGAACGAGGGAGAGAATATAAAACTAGGGCCAACCCTCTTTTGTCCTACTTCAATATCGATCACGTGGACCGTAAGTACACTTATGTAGATTGCACATACAGTACTGACAAGATATTATGGTGAGGGTCCACAAATAGATCGCAGACGAACGAACTTTTGTTCGTCAGATGACCCCCTTCGAGTGTCAGAGTGTCCCTTAGGGTGATATAAGGTTCACCGACAATCTTTCAACATGAAACAACTCGTTTTCACACGACAGGATATCTAGTAGGGTTACTTTGAACCCGATACATTTTCAACTGAACAAGAAGGAATATTGTTGGGGAGTCTATGGTGAAAGGATGGTAATTGGGATACCTATTTTACTTCTGTGTACCGGACCTATTATCTCACCAAAACTCTGTCTATCTATTTACACATTTACCAGTCTCCTGGTATGGGTCGTATATCGTTAGTTACCTAGTTACAGTAAGACCACTCCATAGAGATCCTGTACAGAATCTTACGATAGAAAACGAGACAGAATAAGTTTCCTCACTTCAACCCAAAACAAAACAAAATAATGTAGGTCATAACCGTTTCCACTGACTCCACCCGTAAAGACAGACAACAACAATTTTACATTGAACCGTATGGAAAGACCTTCCGTGGAACATTTATACATAGTCTTCGGAATTTTTATAAGGATAGTCGTCCCTCCAAGTTTCCCTCCCCTGTATACATATGAATACTGACTAAGTATGATAAGTACCCCAAGAGTTCCTTCTTATGGCTTCACCAAACGGTAAGGGAAGAGGTCACCTGGTGTAAAACAGTCTTGAGAGGTGGTCATACTTTTCCGTTTTTCTATCCTGTGACTTTCTACTTGAGGGGTCCAGTCATCCACGGGTTATACGATGACCTCTTTTCATCTCTTTATCGAGGTCTTTCTTACTTCTCTGACTCGGTTTCACTTTTGTTACGGGTCAGTATCTACACTGAGCACTACCTTCATTTCGGGTTACGACATTTTTATTATAACGTATCCTTGGACCTTACAATCCAGGTACTTAGTTCCCTTTAACCTTCACCAGTTTGTCCTCTACCGTTCTCACTTGTGACTATAAAATCCTTAGTACCTGCCCTTATCCTCTTACATTAAGTCTACTGGTAATATAGATGATGACACCCGTTCTTAGGGAATCTTCCTTACCTCATCGGGAGCATCAGTTGTTCTCAGACTTTACGTCATGAACTGACACTAGAGTTTTTGCTGTCTTACTAGAGACAAAGGTTTCGTTTGGTAAGTTATAGTGTTATTAGGTTGAGACAGGGTTGGTGATTACAACTTCTTTGACTTCAACTTACTAAGATACTACTGGATGTTCTGGAAGATCTTAATTGTGGTTTTTTTCTACAGGGAAAGTAACATCCCCTGATCTTACGTTTTCATCCTTCAGTTCTCTATGGATCTCATTGTCCGTTCAAACCGGAACCTCGCGTTTTACTTCGTCCCGTTTCCGATTGTCTCAAAACGGTTCTCTTGTTGTGTTCTCTGGTGAGACGTGTACCTGTAGTGGTCTACCAGTCATAACTTTAGTCTAACTAATATAAGAAACATCGACTTCTACCTCTTCGAGATATATCAGTCGTTTTTGTTCTGGTCCTCGACTGACACCGAGTCTAGTGCTTGAGGAATAACATTTTAAGTCTGAATTTCTTTCATCCCTTTTGGTGATCTGGTAAGTTCATACTGAATTTAGTTTAGGAAATACTAATATGTCACCTTCACTGTTTACATAAGTTCCCTAATCTAGACTATCTGTCTCACGGACTTTTTGATACCTACCTCCAAGCACTGTAACATATCCTCCACCACTAGTTTTGGTAGGGGTTCTTTTTCTTTACGTTCTTCCGTTTTACCAACAGACTCCTCCGGAATGTTTATCGACTCCTTTCTTCCCTTTCGTTTTCCGTTTCCTCTTTTCCTTCCTATAGGTAGACTTACGTCTCAAGGTTTCTTTTCGTTCCTCTCTATTCTTTCGGAAGGAGTCACTAGTAACGTTTCTTTATCTCCTTTTGTTATCTTACCCTTTCTAATCTCTAGAGAAGTTCTTTTAATCTCTATGGTCCCCTTGTAAAGTACTTTTCTACCGTATTATTTCCCATCTTTACCATACCTACATTGTCTTCATCTTCTATAATTCTTCTCCACCGTTCTTATGTGTCTTCTTGATATATTTTTTCTAGAATTACTAGATCTATTGGTACTACCACACTAGTGAGTGGATCTCGGTCTGTAGGACCTCACGCTCCAGTTCACCCGGAATCTTTCGTAGTGATACTTGTTTCGATCACCTCCACTACCTTAAGGTCAACTCGATAAAGTTTAGGATTTTCTACTACGACACTTTCACGACGTGAGTTATACGGTCGTTTAAACCTTTTGAGTCGTCACCGGTGTCCTGACCTTTTCCAGAAAAAAGTAAGGTTAGGGTTTTTTCCCGTTACAGTTTCTTACAAGTTTGATGACGTGTTAACACGAGTAGAGTGTACCATCGTTTCATTACGAGTTTTAAGAGGTTCGATCTGAAGTTGTCATATACTTGGTTCTTGAAGGTCTAAAAGTTCGACCAAAATCTTTTCTGTCTCCTTGGTCTCTAGTTTAACGGTTGTAAGTAAACTAGTATCTTTTTCGTTCTCTTAAGGTCTTTTTGTAGATGAAGACGAAGTAATTGATACGATTTCGGAAACTAACACTAGTGTTGTTTGACGACTTTTAAGAAGTTCTCTACCGTTATGGTCTGGTGGGTTGGACGGAGGACTCTTCAGATATACGACCAGTTCTTCGTTGTCAATCTTGGTATGTATCTTGTTACCTGATTAAGGTTTAATCTTTCTCATGTAGTACGATATATAACAGTGGGACGAATAAATTGAATATACGTCTCATATAGTACGATTTACGGTCCGATTTATTTTGTGTTCGACCTTAGTTCTAACAGCCCTCTGTATAGTTATTGGAGTCTACATGTCTACTGTGGTGGGAATATCGTCTTTAGTTTCTCCTTGATTTCTCGGAAGACTACTCCCACTGTCTCCTTTCACTTTTTCGACCGAATTTTGAGTTGTAACTTTTTTGCTTCTAGTACCGGAGACCAGGGTAGTGAAGTACCGTTTATGTACCCCTTTGTTACCTTTCTCACTCTCTGAAATAAAACCCCTCGAGGTTTTAGTAACCTCTACCACTGATGTCGGTACTTCAATTTTCTGCGAACGAGGAACCTTCTTTTCGATATCGGTTGGACCTGTCATATAATTTTTCGTCTCTATAATGAAACGACTGTTTCCAAGTAGATTAGTTTCGACACAAAAAGGTTATCAGTACAGACCTACACTCTCAACCTGGAATTTCTTTCGAATCGCGGCTTCTTAACTACGAAAACTTGACACCACAACCTCTTCTGAGAACTCTCAGGGAACCCGACGTTTCTCTAGTTTGGTCGGTTAGAATTTCCTTTAGTCAGGACTTATAAGGAACCTTCCTGACTACAACTTCGACTTTAAGGTCATGAAACCGGTGGACTATGCTTCTTGACTGAGTAACTTTTTTTAGGACTACGACCCTTTCTAACTTCTGTCCTCTTCTTCCCCTACTGTCTCCTACTCTACCAACCTACCGTAGTGACTGAGCTATCTGTACTCAACCTCGTTCGAGACCTCAACGACTACCTGTCTCTTTGGACCGTACGACGTCAGACACCCCAGCGTCTCTTAGTGTATGCTGACTTGCATTGCATACCGACTAACTGCGACAACATACCGTCTTTGGTTGTGTTGTAACATTTCGTTACTAGGAGGTTGATTTTTATTTAAAAATTTTTTCAAGGAATGGAAGTCAGGACATTAATATGTGGATCCATAATTATGATTCATTCATCAGTAACTATACATTTTTCTAAATATTTAGTAAAAACTCGTGTCTGATACATAGTCCGTGACGAAGATCCACGACTCCTATTTGACTTCTGTAAGAACACCTCTCTCTGTGTATCACTGGTCTTTTGTTTTATTAAAATCTACTATTCTCTACTTTGTTTTTATATCAGTTTAGAATCTCTTACTTCCCCATCCTTCTCTCATGAAACCTTCTCACGAACCTTCTCCGGAGAGATTTCTCCTCTATAAATTCGACTCTAGACTTGTTTCACTTCCTTGTTCGACCCCTTTTTTTAGTCTTTTTGTAAAGTCCTTTTCCTTTGGTATTGACGTTTCCAGAGTCCCATTCTTACTAGAACCGAATAGGTCTTCGTCGACTTTTCCAGTCACACCGACCTCCTATAACTCTTTACTTTCTCACGTTATGTCCCCGTCCAGTCTCCCCATTAGTGCCGGGAACAGTCAGTACCATTCTAAACCTAATATAAATACATGGTCCTATAAACCACATACATTGTACTAAATATTACCATTTGTTAAAGAAAGTTTTATTAGAATTGTAGATTGTAATCCACTGACTAATTCATTTAACTGTAAAGGTGTATTACTTTCCGGTATACGTTAACAATTTATAATTTTTCGTACCAAAAATAAAAGTCTATAATGTCTCATGACATATAATAAGAGTATTATTCCTCCCCATCTACAAAATTACCAAAGAAAATGGAAGTGTTGATGTCTTGTTAACACTACTAACAGGTATACTTTCTCTCAACTCCCGAACTTAAATTGATATTTACGTCACACTTAGGTGTTTCTACCGTTCGATTTATTACAATGACACTAAAATCCTGAGTATTGGTCTTGACAACTCAAGTATTGTTCCCTCCACAAAGAGACAGATGAAATGTTACCAGTGTGGTGTAAATCTTTCAACACGAGTGAAGACCTACAGTGTTAATTTCTACTTGAACCTGTTTAACTATATATCGATTCCACGACTCTTAAGAACCTTTGGTACAGTACACCACTTAGTAACTCCCTTGATCCATATAAATCGAAACTCTCCTAAACCTGTCTCACCCTGACCCCTCACTTTTACTATGAGTCCAAACTTGTAGACACGACACTTTCACCCCAATTTGACTAAAGTACAGTAAGGTCTACCGTCTTAACCCAGGACTCCAGTCTTAAATATATCTTTGACTATAGAGTCCTATTTATCTAGTAACCTATTATTCTGGTCTCTACAATCTCACCCCGAAGCATGTAGTTTAGTCCGAAAATCACCAGTGACTCCACAAGAGACTGATTAGGTAGTAAGACACTCGAGACGGTGGATATAAACAAGGTTCGGTTTGATAGGATAAAAGAAGGTGGTAAAGAGAATATTGTAGTGAAGGATATTACGACCAGTGGGCGGCGAAAAACAAATTACGGGAGAAATACTTTGTGCACGTGTGTCACTTGAGGACTTACACACACGTTCCTTTGTAACTATTTTACCCGAATTATACACCTTTCGTGAACATTGTCACGGACCGTGTGCAATTATATTCGATAATGATGACATCGTAAAAATCATTTCCACTTTATACCGTGATACTGCTCATACCTAGTTAACACCGTATAGGTATCTCACTTCTACTTACCTTGTCCTCGATGTACGTAGTTGTCTAAACACCATTTTGTGTGTACTTATTCGTAGATTAAGTTCTCTGACGGGGACTCTCCCTCCCTCCACTTACCCTAGTCCTACGAAGTCAACATAGACAAAAAATGAGTAGTTTCTTCCCAACCCCCCTGAAGGACCACCAGGTCACCAATTCTAAGGTGCGAAGGTTACGGTCCCCGTGTCGAAGGTGGGGACCAGCCCCTCGATTTAGGGTGTACGGCGTCGATCGGTTTAACTCCTAACCCTTGTACTCACCCCAAAAAATAACAGATATGAAAAATATGGTTTTTTTTTTTATTACCACGGGATTTTATCTTATACAATAAAGTTCACCCTAGACTGACTGGGTCCATATAACTTCGGTTAAAAAAGTGAACACTAAAGACTTGAGGTCCAAAGACGGACTGAAAGAAAGACTGTCGGTAAAGTGTGACAACTGAGCTTCGAACGACTGTGGAGTTCAGGGATCTGGAAAAAACGTGTTTGATGGAAAAACAAAACACATACACACACAAAAACCCCAAAAACAAACGAAAACCGAGTCAACGCTCACGTCGAACACCCTAGAATCAAGGGACTAGTCCCTAACTTGGTTTCGGGAGTCCGGGAGTCGTCACTTCAGAGTCTGAGGATTCCTGACCTGACGGTCCCTTAAGGGAAGTGTTTGAAGAAAATTCGGTCTAAAGGGTGGTATAATATAAATATACCGACTAAATCCCCCCTTGGATTTACCATCTGAATGGTTTATATAAACTTAACACAAAGACAATACAATGTATAATTAGTAGGAAGGTCGAAATACAGTAACAATGGTGACTACTTATACGGATGGAACATCTGACCGATACTCTGAGTTTACTCTAAAACGTAAAGATATATACTTTCATGAGTCTTTTGACATTTCACGATATGTCTACATTTAATAAAATAAAGCATAGTAGTCACTAAATGATTTTACAACTTACTAATTTGACGACTCCTGTTTCGGTTCCGGTTGTGATTTGTTTGATCTTTACACTCAACCCACTTTCATGTCGACCCATCTAGAGTTCTATGACTCGTCGAGATGAGTCAAGAATTTAGATTGAGATGAGGGTAGGTCGAGTCAGGAAGCGAAATCGGTATTTTAGTAGTACTTTTAGAAACAGTTAACGAGACGTAATAATACCATGGGGAGGTTAGACAGAAAGTTCATTTGATAGGGTTTTTACACCGTACTGAACAAGAATCTTTTTTGGATACCACCAAGAACTACTAGTAACAAAGTGATTTCTTCTCTCCTGACGTTTCTATCTTCTAAAAGTGAAAAAGATTTTACCGAACGCTTGCTTCCCTTTCATGAAGTTTGGATCAGAAGACTGAGTCATTACAAAGAAAGACGTTTGGACAAAACGTCACAAGGACGTTCCCGACCACACCCTTGTTCGTCACACCCACGTCCTTCGTTTTTAACCTGACACCGCGTCTGACGTCGACACTGCGGTGTTTCACATCCTTGGCAGTCGTTCTGTTCCATCCTAGTCACGACAGTGGGGAGTGGTAGGGAAGTCCAGAGGGTCGTCAGACACGGGAAAAGAAGGTGGAAGTTAGAACTTTGGACCTCAGAGGACGAGTCGGGAAGGGTGGGAGGAAGCGGGACTTCGTCTTTTCCGATAAAGTAAAGAGTCAGGAAGAAAGAACGACGATCGGACAGGTATGGTGGGGAGGTCTTCGGTGTCGGGGAGGGTCCTCTAAGGGTCTATTACGTCAAGGAATGGGGGTCGGAACCGATATTTTAAAGACACGTTACAGATTCCGTCCTTGTTCCTTGGTCTCTCGTTCGTAAATGTCCGTATGTCGGTGTGTCCTAGTTTGATCAGGTCTCCGAATCGACCTCAACATTCCCGGTACACGACTCTATCGTAGAAGGTTCTTTCAATTAGGAAGACTGTAGAACTCTGTAATCAATAAATCTGGAAACGGTACCCTTGGTCGATAAGGTTCCGAGATCCTTTTCTGGGTGTCCTTGAACCAGAAGGACTATTCGTGACAAGTACTCGGTTCGACTGACATTGACAAGAATGTGACGAGGGCCCTTATCGTTTGAGTCCACTTGTTTTATGCGTCCTCTACCCGTCGTGGTCCTTCCAGTCTAGGGTCAGGAACGGAAGACGGGTGGACACGGGTACTCGTTTTCAAGTAGCATGGTGAGAGGTACATTATGTGTCCTTAAGGTCGTTCTGATCAAGTGGTACGTAAAACGTCAAAACGGGACCCAGAAGATAGATTTTCTGAAGACCCTATCCATCAGTAATCTCTTGATTTTACCGTTCGATCTCCAGTCCGATTCTTCACATCTTCATCGTAATATTTTTCGGGACTTCCCAAGAGACAAGGGTACGAAAAGAGTCAAATCCAAGATCTCAGGATGTCGCCGAGGTCTGTCTCCTCATACCGGGTTGAGTCAAACTGGGGTACGGTCGGTTTCGTCGAACGAGAACAAATAAATAGTTCAAAGGAGATTCTTAAAGTCAACATTTCGGTGACTAGATCAGGTTATGACGGTAAAATGTCTCTTCCTTTGATTCCGGGTCTCTATTCGGAGTCACTGAGCGGACTATAAAATGTCGACCAGTACCGCCGATTCTAATCTGGAGTCCGAAGGACTGAAAATTAGGTGAAGTCAAAGGTACTGTTGTCCGATATTTAGATTAGGTTCGAGATGGTGTCTCAGCGGAACAATGGATTCGTTGAGGAGAGAGAACCGGAGTCGAAGGAGAGACTTTCCTTCTGACTATGTCCGTTGTGAGACATCTTTACGATTTTTCCTATAACATCTAACACCTCCCCTCTCCTAATTAACTTCTTTACCGGTTCCGAGTCGGAAACAAAATTTGGAACGGAGTACTACACAGGACACGAGAGGAGAGGTTAGGAAACGGAAGTCTCCGAAGGAAACTCGTAACACTCGGGGCGGGGTCGTCCTAGTGGGATTCTGAACGAATCTGACAGACTACTCCGAGAGTCTCGACCATGGAGTGACCGACTTCCCCTCGTCTGGTTGACACATTGGGATCCTCGACTTAAAGAAGAAAAAATTATATTTAAATAAACAAAATTAACCTCCGATTAATGAAATGTTACAACATAACCAAAACGGTATATAGTTGTACTTAGGCGGTACAAAGATTGTATGGTCAGACGAACCAAGAGTCCTATCGGACCCGTGTCAACTCGCCTGAGTCCTAAGACTTCCGAGGAAGTTTGACCTCCTAGGGTGTCTCCACTGGGGTCCTAACTCGAAGAAATTGGGACAGACACGGTGAGGGTTGTCGTTCCATCCACCCGATTTTCGGTCCACAAAGGTTTACATAGTCACAGGTAGAGACGAGATCGTGACTGTCTCTCGACACCCCATCCCTTCCCTTTATTTCCATGTTAGTCGAACGACTCTTAACCCATAGTCGATCTCAGACAAAAGAAGTTGTCTCGTTAAAACCCCCAGTGGAGACCCTCACACGATTCATAAACATCACCGATCCGACACGACTCGGAGACTTGGGTCGGGTCTAGATTAGTGTCGATAGAGACAGGAAGGATCTAGGACTTTCTCTACTCACTGCTCCTCGTCCACGACAATTTCTTCTGCCGAGGTCGACGGAAGAGGGAACCGGTGAGTCTCAGCTTTCTACATCGTTGTCTTTGGGTTCCTTTATTTCGAGGTCCCTTCTTTTTCTTTGCTCGGGACCGATCGTTATGGTCGAAGAAGAGACCGACGAGGGGGTAACTCCTTCTCCGGGTGACTTCGACCTAAGTAGTAGAGACGGGGGCAGACCGGACCCTCTACGTAAGTCCAACGTCGGTCTCCCCAGAAATTTACTGAGGACAACTAAAACCTGAGGAACGACACCTTGTCTCCTTGTTGTGCAATGACTTTTTCTCACAGGTCGTGGGGGTCGGGGCCTGATGATGAGAGGAGAGGTCTTCCCACGACTCGATGGACGACTTCTCTCTTGGTTGAGAGAAGTCTCTGGAAGGACCACTGAGTAGTCCTTGCTCAGAAGTCATGTTAGATCGAGAAAGGAGGAGTACTCGTCAATCCCGACAGAATAGAGCTCCAACAGAGTCGAATTACCGTCTCGGACGAGACACAACCTCCGGACCGTGTCTAGGAAGTGCGGTGGAGGTCTTACCCCAACCCTTAGAAAGGACAGAGACCTAAAGTTACAAAATTGTCGTGGCAGTCAACAGAAAGTACAACGACCCTCCATTTACTTTAGAAAAATTTACAATTACAATTCATTTATTTATTTAGAATCAGGTAGACGACAAACCTTTCTAAGAAGACACGGTCTCCCTCTTTATGTTAAAGTTGGGTACAAGGAGGTGGGGACCCTTAAGGTAATTCCTTCGACCACGTTCACGGGTTTGGAGTGGCGGAACATCGTCGTGAGAAAGGGGTTCCCCATACACCTCGTCGTTCGGTACACAGAAGTACAACGACAATAGAGTCCTTCAATCTTATTACGATCGTTCCGGTCACTGGACTCGAAGTGACTTCTCGGACGGACTGGAAACCCCCTTCCTTGGTATAAATGATTCGTAGAGCCACGAACGGTGTTAAAATAGGCGAGGAGTGTTTTTGCAAGTTCCACTTATCCAAAGTAAAACGTGTACTCCTCTGACTCTATGTTTCTTCGACAGTGAAGTGACCAGTGTATCAATCATTATCTCGATACTGAACTTGGGTCTACACTGTGATTTTGAATTGTACTGGGTTCTTGCTGTCACCACCGGCAACTGATTACGGGGCGTCGGACTGGACTGTAACGGACCTGCACCCTACAATGACGACGGGTCGGGGGCCTGTCGTGGGGTGAACGACAGACGAAAGAGGAGACTTTCCCTTCTCCTCCCCGCACCGACTGAGAACGACGTAGTCCCGAGAGATAGAAACAATTCCGGGACCAGGTTCCCGGAAGCATACGTACGTAAGACTTAGGGTCGGGGGTGGGGGGGGTTTTTTCGAGGGTCTTAAGCCGTGTACTTTCGGTTCTGAGGAGGTGTTATGTTGTCTCAGGTTCATCTCCTTTGACTTCCTGTTGGACGGATCTCGCTCCACTGGGACGTCGGAAACGACCGGAGGACGGTCGTTCGCCGGGACGAAGAGAAACGTAAAATTACGGCTCCCTCGTTCCCTCGGAAACGGTAACGGTTGATCTCGGAGACCTATGTTACCTTTCCGTCTCTTCCTCCCCCCGGTCGAGAACCGTATTCTCTCGGTCAGTAGAGTGACAAAAGTTTAGGTCACGCAAACCCCCCTCCCCATTCGAATAAGGGTCTCTTCTGTAAGAAAGGGTGGTTGGGAAAACACTTTCATTTTTTCGGTTTTCCATCTCTCCCTTCCAGTCAGTTTCGGTCGGGGATCAGGGGTCGGGTGGGTCTCCGGGTACGAAATCCCGATTCGACTGAGATGTTGGGCGGACGGAAGGGAGAGGACGACTACCACACCACTGTCGTAGGAAACACACACGAGTGGAAGGTTATCGGCCACTGGGATTGTAATATGTGAGAAACTCACTAAGAACCTTTCTCTGATCTACGGAACCCCAGTTCCGTCGACCTTACTACGTTTGGAGTCGTGTAGAATTTACTCGTATAGGAAAGACCCGACTACCCACCTTCTCTTCCCGACGATCACAGTGAGTCCGGGGTGGTACAGGGGTCTTTGGGGACCAGGGCTTTGTCCCACTTTGTCCTTCACCGAACGTTGAGAAGATCTACACGGTGGAAGGTCTGCACCTAGGGTTCTCCCTTCCCTTCCGACTACTTAATTTCGAGAGGAGGGTCCCTCGAACTCTGACTTACGATCTGAAGGAGTGTGTGTATGTGTGGGAAAAGGTCCCCTGACTGACCCGGGGACGAGGAATGACGGTTCAAAGTTTCAACACACCAGTGGAGGGGGATCGAAGGGCGGGTGGGCACGGGAGTCGGGAGCGAAGGGACTCGGTCCTGTTTCGGGGTCGTGACTGACTCTCTTGTCCTCCTCCCTGTCTCCCTACCCCTTTCGACGTGTTTCCTTAAGGAGTGGGGTTCGGGGGACTGGCCGCCGCCGATGCCGTCGCTCATTTCTCCGTCTAGACGAGTGGGAGGGGGAAGGACGAAGGGTAGAAGGGTGGCTGGGTGCCTGTCTGTGGTGTCCGGTGTCTCGTCGACGTCCGAAACCCTCTCCTGGGTGTGTCGGAGGCCATCCACCGTTGTCACGGTGGACAAACTGACCACCCCGACTCGGGTCCTGACCTTCTCCCTCCTCCGTCTGTTGAGCCTCTCTTCGACCCTTCGTCACGTCTCGTGTCTCGCCTCGATGACGACTCTTTTCCACACTCCCGACCCCTTCCGAACCCCGGTGTCCGCCCTCACCGCCCCTCCTCTGGCCGAGGACGACCGTCCGTGACCCGGGTCCCTAACTCGTCGTGGGGACCAGTCGTAGGGACTGACCTCAAAAGACTGACGAGTCGAGGACCTCCCTTTCCCCTGGGACCTTCCGTCACTAACCCCACGTCCCCGTCCTGGACGTCATGCCTACCTCGGGTTCCGTCCGAGGATCGTGAACCACCAGGGTGGTACCCTTCTCCGTCCCCTGGAGGGAAACCCACCCGAAAAAGGAATGTCCCCACAGTCCCTCCCCTCTCCAAAGGAGGGGAGTCCGGGAGGGAGTCGAGGTCGGGGGATTGAAGGTTCGGGAAGGGGTTGAGAGGAAAGGTTTCCGTTCGTCTCCTACTCTTCCCGACGAAGCCCTCGTCGGTGTAGGAGTGAGGAAGGTCCCGGGGCCGGTGACACGTGGGGATTCTGAGGTGTCGGAGTCCCCTCGGGTCTGGTGTGTGTGAAACCCACATAGCTCCCCATGGCAATGTATAAGGTTCAGTGGATCTTTGGGTAAAGTGATTGTCGGTGATCACGTGTGCGTATACGTTTACGACTGTGTTTGGGGTGTGGAAGAGTACGTCAGAGTGTTAGTGTGCAGGTCGGAGTACACCTCTAGTCATTCGGTCGAACCAGAGTCGAACTGGGGTTTCGTGTTCCAGGTCCCTAGGGGACGGGGTTCTGTTGGTGTGTGGGGGTACGTGTGGAAACGGGACATAGACAACATGAAAGTGGTTTCACTGTAGTCTCCCACCCCGGGGACTTTTCCCTTTCCGCCACTGAACCAAGGACCGACCCCAACCCCCTACTGACCCGTCCTTCCCCGTCCTGACCCCGTTTTCTCGAAGCTAAAAGATCCACACACGGTCGTCCTTTTTTCAAGGAAGTCCTCCATTCCTCACTGGGTCCGTTAAGCATGAGGAGTTCTGAAGGGGTACGACCACCATGGGGGACGGGAGGCCTTCCACCTTTATCTTAGAAAGTCAAGTCCCGAAACACTACAGAGGTTAGAGACATAGGTGTCGTTGACTCGTTGATCGGTGATCGGTCCGGAGGGTCCCAGGGTCCGATCCTGACCACAGAGACGAAGTCCAAAAAGGACCAAGGACACCACCTTCGGTGTGGTACCCCGAAGGACTTCGAACCGGTCTAAAAGGAGTCGAACGATTTGGGACAAACGGGGTGGGGTCCGTCAAAAAGGACTCAAGGGTGGGCTCCGTTCGTGAGGTAGGGGTCTATCCCTACGACAATCTTCCCCTCCTCAACCTGTCTCACCCACACATAGGCGGATCTCCGATCTGGAGGACTCACAAAGTGACTGAAAGGTCCACACGGCAACTTTCCTTCTGGGACCTTTGACAGGGGAAACGAGTAGAGGAGGAGGTTAGACCGTGAACCTCGGACGGGACATTGGAGGCAACGACTCGTCACCGGGTCCGGAGGCGAGGAGGGGCTGACCCGAGGAGTGACCCTCCCTCCGACCCTAGAGGGAAGACGGTCCCAGAGACTCTCGGTTCGCAGGGAGGGAGGTCCGGGAATGGTACCGGCTCAGGGGACCGACGACGAAACAGACCCGGGCGACGAAGGTGACGGACATGTCGACGGTGACCTTCTTTACGGGGTTTCTATCCTACGTTTGGTTGTTCCACTTCATGCCTACCCCCCCGCCCCACCCATCCCCACCTTCAGGTTCCACCCCTGGTGAACCTCCCCCTTTCTATAGGTCCACACGAGTCTCTGTCACCTCCCCGTCCCTATCCCTTCCCTGAAAGAGAGGGGTCCTCCTTTTAGGGAAGTTTATACCTCTCTTGACGGACGTTTCGTGTCGTCGGGGTGCGGAACGTCCTTCGGGGAAACTCGACGGTAGGGGATCCCTGAGACTCGATTTCACCCCTACACTCGGCGACGCTCGACGACACTCGAAGAGAGAACGGGGAGACGTCGCGCTTACGCAGACCAAGCCGAACGAGAAGGAGTGGAAGGAGGACAGGGACCCGACCGACATGCAGCACGAGTAGGAAGAGTTACTGGACGTGTTGAAGTTACTCACACAGTACCTGGGGGAAGGGGTCGTCTGTACAGGTAGATGAGGGGTGGGACCCTGGGGACCCACGAGTCGGGGATGGGACGGAGAAACTTTTGGAAAGGTACTTGAGAGGGGTCTGGAACCTCGGGGACTGGGGTACTTTCCGAAGGGAAGTGAGGGAAGATCGGGACCAGGACCTAGGTGGGTCGGGTTGAGGGGAGTCCGGTGACAATGGTGGGAAGGGGGTGAGCCTGTGGAGGGAGAGGGGAGGGTGTCTAAGGATAAGGTCGTGACCCCCGTGACCTACCTGACCAGGGGTCGTAAGGACGACCAGTAGAGAGATGACCAGTGTATGCGTAGGGACGAGAACCACCCACGTCCCTGACGACCGGATTGGAATCGGGAGGGAAGGAGCGTCGAGATACGACAGTGAGAGTAGGACCGGTGACTCCCCTCCCATCTCCCTCCCCAGTCGGATCCTTTGAGTGAGTCTCTGGGGAGAACCGTGTAGTACTGAGGTTGGTGGAGACGGGGGTCGAGGACCGGGACGAGGACACCGAGACACCGGTCGGAGATACAGACGTGTGGTAGGTGTTCCATCTCACCCCTACCCGCGTTCCCCCTCTCCCCACGTGACCTGGGCCACGAGTCGACCGAGAAGAGAAGGACCCGTGTTCGGGTCCTGGGTTTCGGGTCATTTATATGCAATTTACTTTCCTCCTGTAACCGACTCGGTCCTCTTGTCTTAAGAGGACAAAAGTGTCTCTCCCCGTCGGATCCGTCGGGTCCAACTGTGTTTGCACGGGGAGTGGGGACCAAGGGGTCCACGACGACGAGGAGTAGTATAAAGAACACCGACGACCGGAACACCCTGACCTCCAGGTCACCGCCCTCCTCACCGTATCGAATGCAGACAGTGACGTCCACTCACCGACTATAGGTCACGAACCCCCCTTGGAAGCGGACACCGGTCGGGGTCCTGTGTCGTACGAGGGACCACGGGGCCCTGACGTCCTTCGAGAGTTGAAGTTTTCAGTCGAGGATCCTGATCTTCCTCTCTCCAAGATTCTGGAATGGTCGAGAACAGGTGTCCGGTGTCGGGGTAAGGAAGTGTAACCTCGTCGACGACCGTAGTGGGAGGACCGGACCGGACACCGACTATGGAAGATGGTATAGGTAGCTTCTCCACGGTTGAGGTGATGGTGGGAGGTCAGGGGAATTACGGGTGGTCACGAAGACGGAGGACGAGGAGGTAAAGGATGTGGACACGACAAAAGACGGGGCTCCCGGGTGGTGACGTGAAAGAAGTACCGGACAGGGGGTGAGGGGCGTCCAGGGTTCTAGGACGATGACGAGGATATAAAACCTCGGTGGGACCCGTAGATGGACCGCGGGGATAAGTAGAGGAGTCGGACATAGTACCTTGGGTTTCTGGATGGTGTGTTCGGATTCAACTATCCTGTGGCTCCCCGGGGGTACCACTCACACCCCGTCTTACGTCCGTCCCACCCCGTCCAGACGAAGAGGTCCGACGACGTCGGTCCGGACACCCAACGGTCCGAGGGTGGGAAGGGACGAGGGAGCGCAAAGGGTCGACCGGGGGCTCTTGTGGGACTACAGGGACGCCTTCTGTCGACTTACACCTCGACAACACAAACTCTGGCTGCACTACCAGTCCACTCCTTTCGACCCCGGGGAAGGGGGTGGGCTTACTGTGTCGTCCCCTCGAGGTCTTCACTACTGGTCGGGGCCTCGACCTCGAACCAGGAGACTGAGGGGAACACGGAAGTCGAGGCTACCCTAGGGGAAAGAGTACGTACTACTCGCGGACTGGTCCTGGTGTCTACACCGGAGACACAAGGGTTTGGCTCAGTTGTCGGTGTCGTCATTGAAGAGGACCCGACTTGACTCCTCCGAGTTACGACCCCGGACCAAGGAAGTCCACTCCTGTCGGAAGACGTTCTCTGTCGGTGCATGTCCCCGTGAGACCCGTCTCAAGTAAGTAACTATTGGTAGACGACTCGGGACACGACCCGTTATCCATATGTCAGAGACGGGAGTCCAGTAAGGAAGGATCATTCCGATAGTCTTATCCTTTGGAGTTCACTCTTGTTCCAGACGTGACCCATCTCTCCTCTCTCTCCAGTGACAACCCGTCTCCGTCACACCCTCTCCTGGTCCTAACCCCAGTGTCCTCTCCTACGGACTCGTCGTATACTTCACTCCCATCAAAAATTCTACCCGTTCCGTCCCTTGTTCTTAAGACCAATCTCCCTTCTTACACCTATTTCGGGTGTATTTATACTCCTTCACAAAAGTCCCTTACTTCTCACCGAGTCATCTTTAAAAGACCGTCAAGTCACCAATCCTGAGTCGTGAAAGTGATGGAACCCGAACCCAAGTTAAGGACCAACCCCTTGATTCTAGGGGGTTCGACACGTCATACTTTTTTTTTTCTTTTCTGTGTGTGTGTGTTCTGTTACTTTTTCACCGAGTAACCTTCACCCTCTATTTCTACTTACCATCAGTACCCTCGACTCCGACCGACCCCGGACCCCCTCGTCTCAGAACCAGAGACCACCCGAAACTTACGATCCGGCCCTTCACACCTGAAATTAGGACGTCTACTACCTTTTATAAAGTTTCCTATGAATTAAACAAATTGAGGGGAAAAGAACTAATGGTTTCATTATTTCAAGGAACAATTTTTTTTTCATTTTGTAGTCTCTTGATTAGATTTTAAATTTTTAGAGGACATTAGGTTGGGAAGTCGACCCATACATAAGACTCACTGCTTCTGTGTAGACTAACGGATCTCATTCCCTACAGACTCAAACTTAGTACTGAATTGGTGAAGGACCGACAAACTCGGACCCATTGTAAGAAATCCCAGAGACAAGAAGTAAAAGGAGTAGATATTTTACCCTCATTGTTATCATGAATGGAGCATCCTAACAGTCCTCTTGATTTATTATATGTATTTCGTGAAGATTATGACGGATCGTACATCATTTATAAATTACACAACTATCGAGTGAAAAAGGTACAGTCACTAATGTTCCGTTCCAGTAAACAACTAAAGTTCCCCTCCTTTCCTCTCACCGTCTCCAAACCTTATCGGTTGTCCTCCTTACCCTCTCCTTCGTTTAGTTCTCGTTCATTTTCCTACCGATTCACCGGGTCTCTTGTGTTTTGTCCTGACGTCCCGGTTGTCGGGTGCACTATAAGAGACGGGAGGTTAAGGTCACCCACCTCCTCCACCTGTTAACATCTTAAGTCAGTCTCAAATCCTAAACACCCCGTGTACCCCGTCCTTTCCTCAACTCACCCAACAACTTTTCATCAAATTCGACTCTTACCTAGTACCCATCCCCTACATCCACACCGATCTTTCCCCGGCTACCTGACCCTTCTTTGGTTCCCCAGTTCTAGGGTCTCCAGAGGTACTCTGGTTCTCTTTCACATCACTCTCACTCCTTCAATCCTTTGGGTCTCCCATCCTCCAACCCCAGTCTCATTCTACAGTCTCCCAGATTTTTTCCGACGTCAAACCTTTTTCCTTTTTGGGACTGAGTTGTCTCCCGGTTTCGACAAGTGATTCAGCCCCTTTGCTCATTTCTATTACTCCTACCACCGTGTCGGACCTCCGAAGAAGACCAGAACTTTATTAAAAGAAGAAGGATATCTCCGTTGGAAAGACCCCCCGATTCGTCGACAGTCCGGTACTAGCTCTTCTACGACTCTTAGTTTGTCACGGTAGGAACCTTCTCTATGACTTCCTTCGACTTCCGGAGTTGGAAAGATAGTATAAACTGGACGCGGCGGGGGGTCCTTTGGTGTGTATAGTACTGTCAAAACAGTTGGTCTGTAACCTCTGACACGACTCAAGTCCTCACGGGGTTCGGTACCACTACAACAGTCCTGGGGTTCACGGGGGAGATCGGGGAGAGGGGACGGAAGGGATCTGGTACTGTTACGACTCCGTATGGGGGAGGGGTCCCGGGACCGGGTCGAGTACATGGGGTAGACACCAGTATGTAGAAACGGGGACGACGGTGGGGGTCTTAGGGGTCCGGAAGAGGTCGAAGTACGGGTGGATGGGACTTGGTGTCCAGGAAACCGATGGCCTACTTCTAGCCCGAATACAGGTTCTTTCTCGGGGGGTTTACGCGGTCTATATACCTGTAGACCTTCCGGTACCGTGACTCTTAGGGGTCAAAGAGTTGGAGGGGATAGTTCTGGACGGTGACAACCTATAGTTCACTCACGGTCTCCTTTCCTCGGCTCCCCTAGTGCACTCCGAATTACCATATCTTCTCGGTTCCGACCCTCCCGTTTCCGGTAAGTAAATAAACGAGTATGTTGTGTATAAATAACTTGTGGATGATACACAGTCCGAGATAAATAACGTCCAAACCCCGTACCCTCTCTGTCTATTATTTGGTGACGTGTTTTGTATACGTACAACCTCTCACTATTCACTGTACTTATGTTTTTAAATCCTTCCCCCATCTCTAACCCTCTCTCCCCTCTTCCAGTGTCATCCTTCTCACCACTTTCTCCACCACAGACCCGACTCTGGACTGTTCAGTGTTCCTCCACTGTTACCCTTCTCGACGTCTTGTCGTCCTTGTCGTCGGAGTACTCGTTGCCCTTCCACTCTGACCTCTCCAACCGTCCCCGGTTTGACCCATCCTGAAGCATCCGGTGGTCCTAAAATCGAAAGTAAAATGTGGTCTCTCTCCCACCTAGGTCCCTTCTCTCCGTTCCCTCAGCGTCTACACTCACCTACGTTGGTCTTTTGTATTATCTGAAGTTTTGGACATCAGTGGTTCGAGAGAACATTATAGGAACACCAATCTATCCCTTTTTTACACCTGACTTACTACCGGGTCAATAGGATAATTCGTAAAGTCCCTGGAAGGGGGTTCAACAGTGGTACCCTCCTCTGACCTATAGTCCAATTCTGAGGGGAATCAGAACAGGACTAGTCGTAGTTGACGACTAGTACAAAGGTCCTCCGTACTTAATCATTACTTTTTCCACTACCCTTTTACCTCCGGGGTCTTCCAGATTCGTGAGATTCCACTGTCCAGTTTACATGGTTCTACTTTACGTTACCTCTATGTACATTTCTGGTCCCAGGTCTCCTTTGAGTAAACGTGTTTTTATTCTCTCCCTCTGTAACCGTAGTCGTCCTTGTACACACTTTTTCTGGTCCTGAAACTAACATGTGACACGTATTACTTACTCAGTTTCAGTGAACTGTAACGGTTTTTGATTGGACTGGGACCCGACGGAAGTGTACCTGTATCGCGGGTCTTCCGTCCTCCTCAAAACGAGAGGAGGTTCGATCAGGGTCGGATGGGTCCGATAGTGCAAGTCTATGTCCGAGGTATGAAGTTTTCCTTGTAACCATTTACCCTCATTCTAGTCTAATCTCTCCAAACATACCATTTTCCTTACTATTGGGTCCAAGGACTAACTTCGTTGATCCCACCAACCCGGACTACTTTTCTTCTGAGCCCCCTTACACCAGTGTGACAGGGAGTCTGGAGAATTCCCTACCGTACCCTGTTTCGCCTCTCTGTGTAACACACTGGGGTTTGCCGTTTTGATCCTGGGTACCCACTTTAGGTGACCCTCTGTCTCGTCCATCCCCAGACGATAAGTTTCCGTCTTCACTACCGAGACCTCGTGCCTGTGACACCTAAGTTTGTGCCTCTCCCCGACAAAGGGAGGACACGGACCTCGGAGTTCCAAGACTTACAAGGAATAAAGAAGGGGCGGACGTGTCCCGTGACGTGGTACTATTACAGAGCCACTTGGATAAACATCACTTGTTCGGGACCGAGAAGAGGGATGAGACCACACGTCCCCACCTAAGTCAGTGGTGGTTGCTGACGGTCGACGACGTCGTCTACGCAATGGGACAGACCGAATAACATTCTCGAGTCCCTGACAGTGGGGAGGAGGAGAAAAGGATAAGGACGAAGAGGAATTGGGACAAGGGGAGAAGGAATTAATAAAGGGGGGTATGTGGGGGACTTAGACATATACCCACCGAGAGCGGTGACTGTCCCTGAAAAAAGAAAAGAGTGTCGGACGAGCTTGGATGGACTATTATACCTAGTAATGGTTAACACAGAGGTAGGACGACGAAAACACCTGAAAGGAGGATGTTGTCACTCAGGAAACACGGAGTCGAAAGACCCAGAAGTAAGAGGGATCCCAGGACCACTACCCCGTATAAGTCTGAGTAACTGCGACGGATCCCGAACCCCAAACCAGACAAACCTGGGAACCTCTAAGAATTTGGGAAGGAAATATACAAATTAACCGAACTTGGACCCTTTCAGTCAAACCCCCTTGAGTCCCAGTTTTCCAACACGAACTGCGACCGACTTGAGTGTTACGCTTCGAAAAGAGGGGTATCCTCCACACGATTCCTCTCTGTCTCTTGGCCATTCTCGACAAAGGGGAATGGAGTAAAAAGAGGAGGAGATCGGAAGGGGAATGAGTGAGGGATACACAAGGGCGAATGGAGAGGTCCCGATCTCTGTCGTCACGACGACTGGTCCTAGTTGTTAAAGTATTCCCTCACTTACGGGACAGAATCCGGGGACGGTCGGTTTTAGCCTCCGGAAAAACGTGACCGGTTGTCGTTCCTTCTCTCCCACCGACTCCACCTTACAACGACTCCAACCGCACCCCACTCGAAAGGGTCGTCTTCCACAAGGAGAACCCTAAAACTGGACTCCACCAGTCTTTCTGACTCAGTGTTCTTCAAACAGGGGTTTACTTTGAATTGTCTCCTTCTCTGTTCGTCTAACGGTTCTCTCACAAAGTCTAGATACGCGTCCATAAGAACATATGTTCCGTGTCCCATAGTCCCTACCCTGTCGAGTCTCGACACTGACTTCCTCTACTGTTTTGCCGGAAAGGACCTCCTGACATTCTACTACCTCTGTAGCTGGACCGAGGTAAGTGACAGAGAGAACTGTATACGTTAAATAGACTAAAGGACGGATTTCTGATCCTCGATTTCTCGGGTAGATCGGTACACTAAGACACGGACGTTCACCGAAAAAGAACACGTGTCAGAAAAGAAGTTCTGTGTGACCAAGAACTGAGAACAGCCAATTAGACAATAAGTTACTTAAATTACGGGTAAACCGTGTCAGATTGGAAATGCCACGACCGCGACCCACCTCCTTCGTGGAACGTAGAGCTCAACATACACTGTACTGTAACTCCCCAGTAGTACTCCTCTTAGCACCCAACCGCCACGGTTCACCCGGTGGACCCCGTTACTTCCCGACGTTTACAAGTCGTCCTCGTGGTGACGGTGTCCCCTGTAAGGGCCACCGGGTTCGCGCGACACGTCACAACGCGACCTCGAGGTGGAACACCAGTGGACGGGGTTTTCCTCCCGGCGCGGGCAGCAGTGGACACTTTATAATCGACCTACGGTGGACAAAGAGCACGGGCAACCCCTGGACACAAGGACTGAGGTCTGGGGTTCCCGTACTAGGCTAAAGGTGTTCAAGAACGAAGAGACCCAACGCGCGTCCCAGACCAACGGGCTGGGAGGAAGGGCGGGGGGGAGGGGGAGCTCTTCGTCCAAGGGGCCACACAAACGACGAACACTCAGGGACCTGATTTGTTAAATGTACTGGTCTCTCCTCGACCGGATGCTATTACACTGACTATCTTCACCCCCTCCCCGATTTCTTTTGTGTTCCTGTCCTCTCCTGAGACCGACGGAGAAATCAGGGGGTGGCGTGGGTGTAAGCGGGGCCAAGCAAAGAGGTGCGGGGCCAAGTAAAGAGGTGTGCTTCCCTTTAGCTTGATTCCCAGACTGCTCCAATCCTCCAAGCAAAGAGTTAATAAGGAGAGGGACCCTGGTCCCCACCGTGACCGTGGATCCCTGTTCTGGGAGGAACCAACGTCCCGTTCGTCGGGACTCTTGATGTTAAGGGTCCTACCGGGACCGGTGAAGGCAAGAGCCCTACCCAGCTGGCTTCACTCAAACTTAAACACGAGGGCGGGGGAGGAGGAGGGCCTGGGACGCGAAAGGGAAGAGCGGCGGGGCGGGGGCGGTGCGTGTGTGTCCATGCATGTCTGTGTCCGGCGGAAGGTGCGGTTGTATGGACCGGACGTCGACCGCGCTACCCGCCCCCGTGGCCGCACGCTGGCTGACCCTCCGGCCTCCTCGGGGTCATCGGGTGCGGCGCCGTCGACGGACCAGGGTCAGAAGAGCCCCCAGGTGCGGCGGACCCTGGAGGAGAAGGTGTGTGATGGGAAAGTTCAACGTTAAGGCATCAAAAGAGGGAAGGCCTAGGGCGGCGAGTCTGTCTGGCGGTCGGAGTCGAGACCCCGCGGCTCCATGGCCGCGGGTCCATGGCGGCCCGAGAGTGGAGAGTCGAGGCTGGAGGGAGAGGTCAGGGGTAGGGATGAAAAGACAGGGGAGGGTCTGCGGGTCGGGGCGTCGGAGAAGGAGGGGAGGGGAGGGCTGATCTGGGACTGGTGGAGGTCTCAGAGGTTTGGGGAGTCGGAGGTGAAGAGTCGAGGGTCAGAGTCGACGTCAGGAGATTGGAGTCTTAGAGCTGAGGCCCGGGCCGTCCTTACGGGGATCGGGAACGGGGTTCGGAGATCGGAACTCATGAGTCGGGACACGGACTGTGGCGGCTACGAAGGAGAGAAGGGTCGTCCTAATCTGAGAATTGAAGATTTCCCAGGACCTGACCTCTGACTGTGACTGTTTTTAAACTCCCACCTCCCGGTTCCCCTCGACGAGTAACCCCAAGGTTACGTCAACGAGAGAAATAAAAATCGACGACTGAGTGTCGAAGACCGTGATCCCAAACCCCGATTGTCCGACCCGATCCCCCGATAATTATCTCGATTCCGTGTCGGGGCTAGGTCAAGTCAAATCTTCGTGACCCTCATTCCTCGGGAGGGAACCTAGGAGACCTTAACACCTGATCCCATCACCGACCTGATCCTGGAGACCGACGGTCATGGAGTCGGACCATAGAGATGGAACCTTGAGAACTCCCTTTCGGGGACTGTTTTGAGCCCCGTGTCGAGAGGGGATTCAAACGGTACCGAACCCCGAGACGGTGTTACTTCGAGGACGACGTGACTCACTCGTCTACTGAAGGTTCACGTCCCTAATAACACGGGTGCCGAAACCGGACGAATCTGGATGAGGACCCGGTCTTACGATCCAATGATCCTCCTTATCGACACCTAAAGACCAAGGGTCTCCGGGAGTACTACTACCCTATGATGTCGTACCAGGATTGTCTTTCTCGTGTCTCGACTGTCTTAAACGATCGAGGTTTGGTCTGTGTCCTGATCGTTCGACAGTTTAAGACACAATGGCGAGAGGACAAGAAAAAAAGAAAGGGAAGGCAATACGAGACACGGACGAGTGTCCACAGTTGTATAGAGTCCTAGAGAGAGATGAGGTGTCTCTTTAGATTAACTCCTTTCAGTGACTCTTTGAGGATATCCTGGAAAAACAGGATTACCCACCTTCATCCTAAAAGGATTAGGTAAGTAACCCCTACCACCCCTTTAGAACTATGGAATCACTTGATTGATTAGTAGTTTTAGTAAGGTGGGGTACGGGTTACACGATCTTAAGGGTAGGTGGTTCTTACGTGTGACTATTGTTACGGGGAATGAGCGTTTCGTCTTTGAAGGGTCAAAGTCGTGTGGGTTAGAGACCGAGAGTCCACTTTTCGGGGTTCCCGAAACCCCGTTCTCACCAATAAAGAAGTGTGTTTTTCTGACCCCAGTGGGTTACTTCGATATGAAAGTTCTTACTCGTGTCTAATAGTATACCATCACCCGTTGTGGTGGGAGTAGGACAGTTAAACGACTCCCTCGACCTCTCTGGCACCTACCTTCAGTCTTTATCAGTGAGAGGAGGGTTTAGGACATAGTCTAAGGAACCACCGAAGTCAGAATAACAGTCAAGTCAAGTCAGCGAGTCAGCACAGACTCAGAAACGCTGGGGTACCTGACGTCGTACGATCCGGAGAGACAGGTAGTGGTCGAGGGTCTCAAATGAGTTTGAGTACAGGTAACTCAGCCACTACGGTAGGTCGGTAGAGTAAGAGACAATAGGGGAGGAGGAAGGCGGTTAGAAAGGGTCGTAGTTCCAGAAAAGTTTACTCAGTCGAGAAGCGTATTCCACCGGTCTCATAACCTCAAAGTCGAAGTCGTAGTCTGGAAGGTTACTTGTAAGTCTTGACTAAAGTAAATCCTACCTGACCAACCTAGAGGTACGTCAGGTTCCCTAAGAGTTCTTAGAAGAGGTCGTGGTGTGAAGTTTTCGTAGTTAAGAAGTCAGGAGTCGAAAGAAATATCAGGTTGAAAGTATAGGTATGTACTGACGACCTTTTTGGTATCGAAACTGATCTGTCTAGAAACAACCGTTTCATTACAGAGACGATAAATTATACGACAGATCCAACCAGTATTGAAAGGAAGGTTCCTGTTCGCAGAAAATTAAAGTACCGACGTCAGTGGTAGACGTCACTAAAACCTCAGGGGGTTTTATTTCATAGAGTGGTAAAGGTGACAAAGGGGCAGATAGACGGTACTTCACTACCCTGGTCTACGGTACTAGAATCAAAAGACTTACGACTCAAAATTCGGTTGAAAAAGTGAGAGGAGAAAGTAAAAGTAGTCCGTCGGGTCAACGGATTGTTAGAGTCAGCGGACGTCCCCGTTCCCAACAAAAGGTGGACATCCCCCGCGGACAGAGGGACTACAGAGTCCGACCTCCAGATCGTCAACCCTCCCCCAAGGTTCTGAGTTTCGTAGAGTCCCAACGACTGGAGAAGGGTCCCAACGGTTAGTACAGGTCAGACTCGTAGTTCCTGGGACAATCTCACCCCTCTTCGAGTGATACTTACATTTACCTAAAATGAGTAAGTAATTTTTACTTTTACACTTCCCCCCGTCAGTTACCTCTAGTTCGTACTCCTTCCGTCAAATTGGGAGAGGTAAGCGAGGTCCGAATCGTTAAAAAGAGGACTCGATGAAAAACCTACATTCTTTTCTCAGATCGTGAGATATCATAACTGTTTGACGACTCGTATATTTTCTGAAATTCCAGGACTCAATGGTCTCATCGGATCTGAACCAGTACTTAGGGATTAGGTAATTGGGATTAGGTGACACATGATCCATCTCACGAGTTACAAAATGTAAATTAGGGGTGTTTTGGGGATACTAATAAAGGTAAAGTGTCTATTTGACTTCGAGTTCTTCATTTCATTACCGGTTTCAGTGTGTTGATCACTGACCTAATCCACACTAACTCGTTGGTGACACACGGTTCCCGATTCTTATGTCTTTTGGTCTGTTTATGTCTCCATCCTATAAGGTATTTTGTTGACTCAACATGAAAAGAGACGGATTACTTGTGGATCAGTGGGAAGTCCTGGTTTGATTTTTACAGTAGAGAATACGGTGAAAAATATTCGGGGAGTAGTGGGTGTTTATCTCAACTATTGAACGAAAGAATATATGGGAGACTTTATCGCGAAAAACGTCAATGACATTACTGGACGAAGACATAAAGGAAAAGAGGTCGAAACTCGTGGGGTTACTGTTCCGGACAAATGATAAATAGTGGTGACCCTATAGACTATCTGTAGAGTTTGAGTTTACAGATTTAGACCTGTGGACTAGAAAAAGGGGGTTTACTGGAGAAGGAATTTCACCATGAATAGAGTCAACTACTTTTAAAGTGGAAGGGTCACTTTAAACGAGACCAGTTTTTCAGAACATTGGTGTGGAGTATTAGTCAGTCGTTTAGGACAACTGAAAGAGGAGTTTTATGCATATCTTAGGTTAGTGAAGAATAATGAAGGTCACGATGTAGGACCAGGATTGGTGGTAGTGGAAAGTAAACCTAGTGACGTTATTCGGAGGACTGACCAGAGTGACTAAGTGGAAACAGGGGACACTGGGTAAGAGTCTTCGGTCTCACTACAACGATTTGTGTTCAGTCTAGTACGGTCAAGAGACGTGTTTTGAGAGGTTCCCGAGGGGTAGAGTCTTATTTCGGTCTCAGGAAGTTACGGGACGTCTGACATATGTCAGACCAGAGGAAGCTTTAGAGACTAGAATAGACGATCATGTGGGGGGGAGGGTGAGACGAGATCGATGAACCAAGAGGAACGACAAGGAACTTGTTCTGTCTACGTAAGGAATAGGTCCTGGAAACGTAACCGACAAGGGAACGATCCATATGTGAAGACTTACTGAAAGAAGGAGTGGAGGGAGTTTAGAAACAAGTTTATAGTAAAAGAGTGACTACGGATGGAACTTCTTGGACAAATTCTAACAGAGATAAAATTACAGGTCAAATGTCGTTATGTCCCATATCTCCTTGTTCTATTTACTGTGGTACTCTTTTTTTTTTCGTTTAGGTCTTCATCCTATAAGATTTTTTGTTGATTGAACATGAAAAATTTTTCGGCTACAGTAATTAATTTTTTTTTTTATCTACTCCCCTCAAGGGACCACTATCTCACCGATTCTGAAGATCGAGGGTTACGTCCCCCGGACCCAAACTAGGGACGAGTTCTTTGATATAGGGTGTACGGTCTTGATTTCTCAAACGTACGACGTTGATTTTTTCTACGGCGTACAGAGTTGACTCTGGGTAATGTCGGTTTTATTTATTTATTTATTTATGAAATCCTTTTTTTTTTTTTCTACCCTCTGAAGATCAAGACCTGAGTCGACCTCATCTGTATGAAGAGGGATAAAGAGGGTTATTCTTGTCGATTTTGAGACGTACACTATACATTTTTGTTCGTATCCTTCTGAGATTTTCTCCCCCTTTTCCCGTCAAAACTGATTCACTCGAGGGACCTAAAAGAACAACGGAATATAGGGTCGGACATCCGACCTCTACGGTCGGACCTTCACGGTCATCCGTGTCTGTTTTTTTTTTTTTTGAGTCATTTTCGGACGAGAGAGATCGGGTTTCTGATCGTTTACCCGTCGAATCAACCTGTTGTGTTTTGAGAATCTGTTATTGGTGAGAGGACGTTGGTCTGTAATGTCTTTTTGTTTTTGTTTTCTGACGTCGAGGTGGGTGAGATCGGTCGTTTCTGGGTTCACCTTTGGTTCTGAAAGGGAGAACGGTCTGAGGGGTCCGAGGGACCCCACCACAGATTCATCCCTCAGACCTGAAGGTAGGGGTGTCCAATTGGACACACCGCAGTCTCATAGTCTCCTTCCGGATCACCTCTCAGTTCTGAAAACGACGACGGGACGAGGAGGAGGGAGGGGTAGGGTCAGGAGATAGTAGAAGGGGAG
Organism: Capra ibex; assembly: GCA_006410555.1. Classification (NCBI taxonomy): domain Eukaryota; kingdom Metazoa; phylum Chordata; class Mammalia; order Artiodactyla; family Bovidae; genus Capra; species Capra ibex. The sequence continues at coordinate 9,328,472 of SJYO01038709.1, read as the reverse complement.
TGGACGTGGGGGTGGGTACCACTCACCTTCGATGGACCCTCGTCCTTCCTCCGGGAAGTTGGGAAGGGGTCGGTCCCTTCACAGTCACCTCCGGAACACCCCCCGACCTTGAGGGTGTGGACGGGTCGTCATTTCTTCTTGGGGGAGAAACCCATAGTTGGTCACAATTCACCCCTTGTTGAACTTGGAGATGGGGGAGGACCGTCATCGGTCCGTTACCGGGGAAGGTGACTACCGTTGTCACAGTCTTTTACGGATAGGTTTTGTTCTCTAAATTCATCCTGGATCTCAGACTATTGTATTATAGGTTTTTACAGATACTACGTTACCTTTAAGTGAGTAGTATGGTCCTCGGTCCTCTGGGAGTGGTACTTATTCTTGATTCGTTGTCTACGGTTGTGGTTCTACTGTCTCTCGAAAGTTACTAGACTCTTACTCAGATTTCTTCGGTTGCAATCCTTTTTTACGAAGTTACTCGTTAATGTTTATCCAACCTTTGTTTTCTTTTTCTACCTTTCAGAATCGTCTCTTTGTCTATACTACCTCATAGTCTGTCTTTAAAATCTTACCTTCTTATGTTATTGGTTTGGTTTTATGACTCCTTTACCCGAGTAGTCGTCCTACCTCTTCTGTTCTTTTTTTTAGTCACTTGACCTTCTGTCTTGTAATCTTTAACGGGCTAGACTTATTGTCACCATTTTATCTGATTTTTTTTTTTTTTACTAGTCTCGGAGTCTCTGTACACCTTGATATTGTTTTCTGGATTGTAAGTACAGTAGTCCCTCAGGGTCTTCTTCTCTCTCTTTCACCCGGTTTCTTCAGGAGTTCTTTGCTACCGACTTTTAAGAGGGTTAGACCGTTTTCTGTATTTGGATGTCTAAGTTCTTCGACTTGTTTAGGGTTTGTCCTATTTCTTTAGGTACGGTTCTGTATAAGGTTGAAACTTTTGGTCTGGTTCTCTTTCAGAACTTTCGTCATTCTCTCTTTATGGTGAAATAGTTGTCCCCCTTTTGTTAAGTTCTTAGTCACTAAAGAGTGGTCTTTGGTACCACTGGTCTCCTTCACCGTGTTATATAAAGTTCACAATTTTCTTGACGGTTCCGACCTACGATATAAATCACTTTTATAGGAAGTCTTTACTCCCTCTTTAGTTCTATAGGAATCCTTTTCCTTTCGATACTCTTGAACTGTGCTCGTCTGAGTGGGATTTTCTCACCAATTTCCGTCACGTGTGTTCTCTTTCCTTTACTATTTTCTTCTTGAGAACCTTGTAGTCCTTCCTTCTTCCTTATCTTGCTTATTTTTGTATTCATGTGTCTGAAAGGAAGAAGAGAACTTAACAAATTTATTACAGACTACCAACTTCGTTATCCACGTCATAGTAGACTACACCTCGAGTTATATACATCTCCTTTATAATTTCTGTTGGTATCCTCTTTACTCTGTCCCATTTCTCTGGATTTATCTCAATTCGAAAAAAATGTGAAAGGAGTTAGAAAATTTGACTACTGTGGTTATCCAGAAACACCACTGTTTTATCAAAACATAGAACTAACGTTACCAACAATATCCTTAGAGATGTACACCATTTTACCATATCTTGATATGTGTGTAACATGGTTACAGTTAAAGGACCAAAACTATAACATGATATCAATACATTCTACGGTAGTAACTCGTTTTGACCCAATTCCCATGGGTCCGGGAGAGACATGATAGATACGTTAAAGGAACATTTAGATATTAATAAAGTTTTATTTTTAAAAAGACAATTCTAACCCCGACAAGATCACCGATTTCTGTGTGTACGTTACACTGTTGACACTAATCTAAGACTACAATTTTGTATATTTTCTGTTCAAACCTCTTTGAACTTATATCTGACCTGTAACAACAACAACAAGTCAGTGATTCAGTACGGGTTGAGAAACTCTGGGGTACATCGTACGGTCTCTGATCTGCAATCTATTACACTTTATTAACATTAAAAGAATGTACGGTATAAGTATAATAACCTCTTACAAAAATAGGGGTGTGTTACTTACGACTTTATAAATCTCCTCCACACATTACTTTAGACATTGAATGTAAACTTACTAAGTCTTTTCTAACATCTAGCTAACTATCTCGTTTATATTGTTCTGTAACGGTCAACAACCGAGATACTCCTTCTATATATCCTCAAGTAACATGATAAGAAAGTCGTAAAGACATACAAACATTTAAAAGTAAAAATTTTTTCGATTTCTCCTATACACTTTCTACGTATACACTATTTCGTTCATATCATTTTACAATTACGTTTAGACCCACCGTTAAACGACTAGGGACATTTTAAGAAAGTCAAAAAGCCATACAAACTTTTAAAAGGAAAATTTTACATTCCCATTTTTTGAACTTCTTTTTTAATAATGTTGGAGTATAGGAAGGGATCATGAGGGTTGGGGAGAAAAAGACGAGAAAAAGAAAAAAGGGTGTCGTAAATAGTGGTATATGTCATCATATATGAAGTGAATAAATAACATGATTAAAAACAGACACAGGATAGTGATCTTACGTTCGAGGGGTTCCCGTTCCTAAATAACACACACACAAAAAAAAGGACAAACGACGATGCAGGAATTCAGGATCTTGTCACAGACCGTGTATCGTGCACGAGTCTCTTATAAACAACTTAATTCTTATTCAAAGCCATCGGGATCCCGGATCCAGTTCCGGAACGTGTCTCATCCACACGTTGTTTACTAGTAACTAAACTCTAGACGTCTTCAATCTTGTCTGGACAACATGAACTCGCCAAGACTCATACCTGAACTCAGTTTGCCGATCCTAAGGCAGTGAAGGTGGACACATTGGATCGACGTAATTGTAGGGACTCGGAGTTAAAGAGTGACCATATTCAGTCTATTATTATCATTGTGAAACCATCCCCAAAACAAACGTACATTTCGTGAATCCTGAAACATTTCTGAGTTATTGACCATCGATTACTGTTTTGTTCTTGTCGTTTTACTGTTCAAAAGGGTCGTACAATAGGAAGAAGGTAGGTGGTTGTCCGACTCGGTTCTCTCCAATTCTTCTACAGGAACCTGTTCATAAGGGTTGAAGAAAAGATCCGGGAGTCCAAAGAAAGTAAAATCTGGAGAAGAAAGGAAAGGAGGACGGACCCTGAAAGAAATGAGAGAACCGTAGGACTTCACGAAAGGAGGTACTATTGGTACGTCCTCACCTCACCTCCTCTGTCCTTAGACACGTGGTCCCTGTTTTCGAATCTCGAAAGGAGAGGAGGACAAGATCCACACTCAGGGAGTAACCACTATCTTCGTCCAGTTCACAATCCAACATCAGCAAAGTCCCGGATCTCTAACTCTCTTGTTATCAGGACTCCTTCTCCATGACTGTTCTCTTATCGGAGGATTCGCCAGGAGAAGGAACCAGGGCAATCCTTTCTCGTGGAGGGAGTGGGATGAGATTGCAGGGAAGCTAGCCAAGACGGTGGAGTTCAGAAATGAAGACCACCGGGGTCGAGTCTCGTTCCGGCCCCTGGGTAACTCGTAGAGAGACGTTGAGGGAGAACCATCATCCCACCCCACCCCACCTCACCCGCCTCCTGTCCGACTCTAGCCTCTACTTCCCCGTACTTTAACTCTCGACTCGAGTGGGCACCGGATTCAGGGGACAGGGACTGGATCCCAGTCGGGATGGGGCCTATAGACCCCTCGACCCCGACTCGGACCCCCGCGGTGACGGAGACAAGGAAATTCCTCGGCGACAAATCGTAAGGACGGCGACGGCGACGGCGACGGACTAAGACTTGCGACTAACCGACCTTAGTTGACTCTTGGCTCGGTCCCTCTCTACGAGAACTGAGGTGAGTCTAAGTAGGACCCCTGGTCACGTCCTCGCCAGGAGCGTCGTGGGTCGAAGACGGGTTCGAAGGCGAAGAAGAAACGGCGACCCGGAGCCGGGTCCTCGGTGCTGCCCGCTGTGCCTCGGCGGTCACGACCTCCCCCTCGGCACCCACGCCCCGTCGCACCCCCGTCTCCGGGGCCCTGCGGGCGGGCCGGGGTCCGGGGCGAGGCGGGCCCGTGGGGTTGCCCACGGGGGGGGAAGGACCAGGCTCGTCACACTCACACGGGCCCTCGGACCGCCACCGTCGCCGCCGCCGCACCTTTGGCCGCACCCGACCCCCCAGGCTCGGCGCCCCCCGTCACGGTACGTGTTCGTGGTCGTGACGACATTCACGGGGCTTACGATGCTCCACTGGGCGGAGCGGCGGGACGCCGCGGAGCTCGGAGGGTCGATGCCCCTGACCGTTCATGGGCTGGGGATGCCCGGTCCACCCCCGTTACCTCGGTCACGGCCAATACCCCCGATGTCGAGCGTCTGGGACGGGAGCGTCCGCCCCCGGTGGGGGTGGGGGGCGTGGTTCCGGTTCGAGTAGGGGTGGCCGGCCCTACACCCTGGTCACGGGGGATTCGGTCAGGGCCCGTTCTCGTGGGGGTTTGAGTTGCCGTCGCCGGGGTCGACCACCGGCCTCACGTGGACATGTCCGGCCCTAACCATACTCGTCCATACCTGCCCCCCGTCCCCCCCGCCTCCCCCCCGTTGGGTCCCCTCGACCCCTCACCCCCCGGATCTCCGGACCTCACGTCGTCCCCAAGGACCCCGAGGTTCGGTCGTCTGGGACTCGGGGTCGTGACGTCGACCGAGTTCTCTCTACCAACCTTTACACACGAAGAGACACACACAGACAAACCCCCAGAGGTAAACCTCCCCTAACCCTCCTCGACACACAGTCCTCCACTTCCATACCGCCTCCCCGTGTAAAAGGACACACCCCCCTAACCCAAGAAGAAGGATACCCCCAACTCGTCACAGAGACACAGACTGTCCCCCGCCCTCCAAGACGCCCCCGACACACACCACACACAGAGGTGTCCTCCCCTCCTCCCCCGTACCACGAGACGCATCGCCCCTGTACACACACACACACATACATACAACTCCACACATCTCTTTCCGTCACCTCGCGGACACTTAGATACAACTCCTCGGTACACGGGTCGAGCGGTGCGAAGTAGGGGACTACGGTACTCAGGGAGAAGTAGGGAAACACACACTTACACGTGTACCTGTACACCCCTACAGAGAGACTTACACCTCCACAGAGACATCTGCTTCGACGTCCAAACCGACACAAACGGGTATACACACACACCGGTGTACATATACACACACTCGTACACCGACGTTCACACACGTACACACACGGAGATACACACACACACGTACACGTCACAGGGACCACTCTCCGCGAACTGTCCGTTCCTTCCCTCCCCCTCCTCCGTTCTCTGTGCAGGGTTCGTTCCGACTCTCCGACGACTCTTCCTACCTGAGAAACAGGTTCGTCGAGACTTCACACACACACGACTCCCCCCTCGACTTCGCTAGAAGGAGCGAGGTCTTGTCCGTACCACGGACCTTGGTCCGTTCCCCGTCGACGAAACCAAGTCCCTGACCGGGGCCACCCCGTACAGGGGGACCCCATGGGGATCTACACCCTTTTGAATCGGGGGGTCGGGACTGAACCGTGTCGAACCCTTGGGGACCCACGACCCGTGTTGAGGCCGAAGATGGGGGTCGGATTTGACGGTCGAATCTTTTACCTTCCTCGTAGACACCCTCTTCGTCGTTTTACCTCCGACCCGGCCGTCTCGGTCCAGGGACCGTACGTACCGCCTTCCGGACAGACCAAAAAGTCGAGACGTCGGGGGTCCCATCCCTCTTCCCTCCTCCTCCGAAACGACCCCTCCCGTCCACGACCGACGGGGTTCGACCACTGGCAAGACCGGTGGAAACAGGGGGAGACCCCTAGCCTACACGAGAGTGAGTCTTCCTTCGTACCCCTGAAGGACCCCTTTCTTTAGGAGTCAAGACGGGAAGACGGACAAGTGTGGCTGACAAAGGACACAGGGAACGAAACCGGGGAACGGGAGAGGTCGCCCAAGGGGAGAGAGGAAAGGGGGAGGTGGGACCCCGGGATGGGAACATTTGTGAGAGAACACGAACAGACCGAGTTGACCCTCTATTTACGGTCAGGGTTCCTATCCACCTGGTCAACCAGTTCCAAAGTAACGGTCTTGACTAGGGACCTACCGAGGATCGGGACCCTTACCCAAGGAACTCCCCCTATTACGTTCTGACCTCGCACTTTCGGTCCTCGACGACCTAGAACGACCTCGACCTGAACTTCGTACCGAGAGTGTACACCCGTGTGTACCATATGGTCTACGTATTTTCTCGACGTACCTCTAGGAAAACGGACACACAGACAACGTACCATGAAGTCCGTCGACACAAGAAAGCCCCGAGAATTCTTGGTAGTCAATAAGGAGGACCCTAGTCCCTGTTCTCATTCCGACGTCGTTCTTAGAGGGGTGGTCGAGGATCTCGACGTCCCGTTTTTCAGGACCGCGGTCCGAGTCCTTTCCATCTCTGTACTAATCGGTCAGGACAGGAGGAGACGAAAAGTTTCGGTCTCGACACCCCACTTCCGTCTTCACCGCTTCGTCTCGTCCCGTACGTTTCCTTAGAAGTGGGACCCAGACGTCGAAGGGAGAAGTCTCCTCCTCTAGTCCCCAGTCCTTTCCCCAGAGTGTCGGTTTCTACTCCCCTTTCCGTGGTCCAAGAGACCCCTCTTTCCGTTCTCCCGAGGAGGTAAGCACCCCTACTCTTACTCTCGGTCCCTCGTCCACGATGAACAGACAGGTCTTAGTGTAAAAGTGAACTGTCACCGGTGTTCAAACAGGACGCACCCTCCGATGAAGACACCCAACCAGTCTGGTTGGGACACAAAGGTAGGAGAAAGGAACGAAGAGGAGGGTACTGATGACGTACAGCTTCCGGTACCTGAGACGACGGTCAATCAGGTACCCAGTGGTCGAAGAAGGATTACCCCTTGGAACAGGTAAGACGAGGACAAGGTGGGAACCGAAACGGGACTGAGGACTGATCTAGGGAAAGACGACTCTTTGTGTTTCCCAAGGCCTAGTTTTCGGGGACCTATCTTTTACCTAATTCTGAAACTGAGGAAGACGGGTAACCTCCTTAACCCAAGAACCCCTGTGTCTTCCTCTCCGTCTTACTTCTAAGTACTCCATGGGACTCCCCCGTCTAAAAGAAAACGGGTACTCGAAATTACCCGTTCCGCTAACTGACCGGTCTTGTAGTTACCGGAACCGTTCGAACGAAATGAGTTTTCTCGTGGACCTCTAGGTCCAAGATCGGGAACAAGACGGTGATTGAGGGTCATACGGGAATCCGTATTGGACACAGGAGAAACCAGGAGTCACAGTGACAGACAGTGTACCCTCTCCAACTTGTTCTACCACTGACGACAGAAAGGTTGAGACTGTACCACCCTCAGACACTAGGGGTTCAGTCCCTCTGGACAACAAGTCTCTCCTCGTCCAAGGGTAGGTCCGTGCCTACGACACACACCGTACCAAACGGGTGGTACAAGGTAAAGACGGTAGGGGGAGTCCGGTCGGGACGTGGGGAGGATCACGTGTGACTCCGGGGCCTCGGGTCGGAGAACCACTCACGTGGTGACTGACCGAGTCAGGGTCTGTTAACCAGACCCGATTCACTCTTCGACCTAAACCGGACACACCGACCTTCGTTCCCCTCCCCTCGGAGGAGTCCCAGTCGGACGGGGTAGACACCGGTTCTCCACAGGGTCCCAGTTAAACCCGAAGGGATGAGACGTCCCTCATCCCCCTGTTCGTCCAACTGGTCGTCCGTCTACCAACCCCACCCCTCCCAATCCGTCCTCCGTGAATCCCAGGACGGACACAGAAAGGGGTCCACTTACCGTCGCTACCGTACAAGTTCATACTCCTCTATCAGGAACTCGCCCACTCAGACCGTCACCCCGTCCTACTTTACCCTCCCCTCCCAATCTTGGTCCACCCCCCCAAGGACTTGGAGCCAGAGTTCTGAGTACCCCTGGACGTAACTCTCCTACCCCTTTGCCGGGAGTCTCCGACGTAATGATGTAGTTAGTTGGTTAACTGACACACACGATTCAACGAAGTCAGCACAGGCTGAGACACACTGGGATACTTGACATCGGGTGGGCCGAGGAGACAGGTGCCCTAAGAGGTCCGTTCTTATGACCTCACCCAACGGTACGGGAAGAGGTCCCCTAGAAGGGTTGGCTCCCTAGCTTGGGTCTAGAGAATACAGAGGACGTAACCGTCAGTCCAAGAAATGGTGATCACGGTGGACCCTTCGGATTAGTTGGCTGATTGTTTATAAGTAACTGGAACAAACGACTCCGGACCCCTTAACCCCTCCCCTACCGAAACGACTCCGGAGGTACGGTCTTACCAGTCGTCTCCCACCCTTAGACGGTCTAAACACTGCTTACACGGGGTCGGACGGCACCGGGGAAGACTCCGGACCTCTTCGACGAGACCCCTCCCCGTCCCCATCTACCCCGGGGTCTTTGGGAGGGAAGACGGAAGACAAACTCGTCTGGTACGGAGAGGTGAAGGAAGACGTCCCTTTAAGACCGGACCCGAAGTCGTAACGTCCACCGTAGCTGTTGGGGGTACAGGGGCTACTGGGACCGTAGAAATAATGGTTCTAATAGGGACCACCTCGTCGACGGTACCTACCCTCCGACCCCACTCCACCAGATCTTCGTCCCGGTCCCCAACGTCCCTGTCTTACCTCCACTCTCCCTCCTCCCGACGGACTGTCCTGCTGGGAAGGTAATCTAGACTCTCCCCCTCCCCCTCTACTCCCCTCCTCTCTCTTTCTCCTCCTCCACCCTTCCTCCCACCTTCCCGTCACCGTCTCACAGTACGGAGAACCCGAAGGGGGCATCCCACTTACTGACACACGACGCCCACTTACTTCACCTGCACAGTCTCCACCACGTGTCGGCCCGACACCTTCGTGACTTCCTTCGACCGGGACACCACGCCAACCACCATGCCTCCGCTGTCGGAGGTGGTCTCTGGTAGTACCTCCAGTTAGACGAGTTTCCCGGGTTTCCACGCCAGGAGACCCAAGGGCACGAGACCGGTCTCCGGGGACCAACCGGGATATCCTTGACCTTTCCTTAGGGGAGTAGGAGACGGATGGAGGGGTCAAGTCGAGTGTCAGAAGAAAGAACTGGAGTGTGAGTGGGAATGACTGGTGCCCTACTGTCGGATCACAAACCCTAGGGACCCCTTTCGAGGATACCCCGACCACGGAACCGACTCGTACCCCGTAACCCCGACCCGAATTGACTCGTGAGATTGAAAAGGAACACAGTGAGAAGGTAAGGAACGACCGAAGGAGGGTCCGGAGCCAAAGTCGTAACGACCCCCCTAACCGTTGGTCGTGTAGGGTCCTCTGTTGTCGTAGATGTAGTGGTTCTAGTAACTCCCCCCACGACGAGTCTTCCTACCTGCGGATGTCTAGCCCCTAGCCGACGACCGCCACTCTGTCGGAAGGGTCCCTACGGGTTTACCGCCCCACCCCTCCACCTCGAAATCGTCGGAGAGGGAGGGGGACTTGGAGTGAGACCCTGATCCGTAATACCCCTTAAAGTTCTCGTAGTAGACTCCACACACAGGGGTCTATCGTTCGGGGATCAGGAGAAGTACCGACCTTGAGGGAGTGGACGGGTGGTGATGGGGGACGAAGAGACGAGGGGTGTCGTGACATGAACCCGGAGACAGTCTGTCGTGGTAACTTAAAGTGACTTTCTCATGGGGGGGTCCTAAGGGACCCCTCCGGGAGGGAAGAAGAAGGGTCACGATCGGGATTCTGGAGAAGGTCCACTTGTTGTGGTTAGACGTCCTACACTCCGTACTCCTTCGACACCGGAGTGACTTCTTGTGCAGACTATACCAGATAGACTTCCACCGGTTCGGTCCGTCGGAGGTGGAGTTGCTGTACATGCGTGGGGGGCTGATACGGTCGTCATGCATGGGCAGACAGGACAGGGACCGGGCTTCGGGATGGGGGACCAAAGACCTCCCCTTCTTCAATTATGAGGAACAATTCTCTCTCTCTTCCTCCCCGTCTTTTATTCTGATCACGACCCCTCTCGACTCACGTTTAGGGTCGACACAGGGAAGAAGGACCTACGGGAACCTTTTCAGGGAAAGTGGACAGAAATCAAAGGAGAGACCGTTTTTCCTCGATCACTATATACACGACGGGAGGAGAATCCTCACGACGTTCCTAGTTTACTCTAGTACCTGCTCTTTCGGGAACCTTTTGACATAATCCGATATCTCTACACTCCCCAATAATAATCAGTGTGGAGATCAGTACGAAAAGAAACATCTGACGGAACTGAAATCGAGAAAGATTCTGAGTGTCCTCACTCGAGTCCTAAGTCTTTCCCTGACACCTCCTCCTTGGGACCCCCCACCTCATCCCTTCTCTCCGGACTCCTTAGTCGTAGGGAACCAGACAAAAAAAAACGTAGACTCCCTCACCCCCGTCAGGCACCACCTCCCACCTCCTCCGATGGTGACCCCTCACCAGAGCCTTGAAGAGAGAGGGAAAGAGGTAAGGTCGAAAATGACGGAACCGACTGTTAGTGTATTCGGTATTGAGGTCGGACCCAATAGAGCCCCGACACCTCTCGTTCCAGTCGATGGGACGAGGAGGAGTCCAAGGGGGGCGGGCGATGAGAGGATAGGGGTCCGTGTACGACCGACTTCTCCTGAAGTGGTCCATTGTGGGAGTGGGGCGGGGAGAAGTAGGATAGATCCCCACCCCTCCTCTCCTTAGGAAAGAGGAACCAGTGCCCGGAAGAACATCATACCGTTTCTTCTCCTATTTCGGGAGGAGCGAAGACAGAAGCCCCAGACTCCGGGGGAGAGTTCGGGAACCCTGAGATACCTCCCTGTCTCCACCGACGTCCTTGTTCAAGATGGTAGTCCCCCTCACGGTTCGCACACCGGGGGAAAACTTTCGCACCTCTTTCCCATCCTACCTCACAAATCCCCCGGCTCCCCCACCTCCGACGCCCCAAAGAACAGGATATTGCCAACGTCGGGGGAGACAACGTTGGTAAGGTGCAATCTCTTCTCTCGTCAAGCCGACGACCCCGACCGCCCGGTCCACCGGAGCGTCCCTAGGCGGGGCGGGGTGAGACCGCCGACGGCGCCCTTGACCGGTGGAAGCGCCTTGACCAGCCCGGCCGTCCCCAAGGCCCCCTGTCCAAAGACGCCCCACCCCGGACCCTCCGACGGCACCTCGGCCTTCCCATCCGACTGCCTCGACCCCCCCCTTCGACCTCCTCGGTACCTCTCCTGTGCGTTCAAGAGTCCGAGGCCGAACCGGGACCCGAACCCGAGTCGAAGCCGGAGCCGGACCTCCTCCCGAAGTGTCTCCACCCGGACCGGCGAGGCGAGGGACGCCGGACCTCCCCTATGGTCCATCCTCCTCTCCCCCCGTAGGCCAGAGTCCCTCCCTCGGGACGTGACTTCGACCCTTGTTCTCTCCCTCTCGGAGTCTGGACCCCGAGGAGACTACTCTCTACGAATTTCACTTCTCACTCGGACCGTTCACACGGTCCAAACCAACACACTGATGTGTCCTCGACGACGACGAGGGTAGACTACTGTGACACTGGTAAATGTCTCCCCAAGGAATCTGTACCAATCAACCACAAAAGTACACGAGCCGAGGAGAAACCAATCCGAGGATTCGAGGAAAACCCCTGGACCCTAAAGAAATAGAGACAGAGGGTGTATTGGGTCGTTCCCATGTATCACCATCGATCACTGATTGAGAACAACCTCTTTCATCCTCCCCAGTATCGACCACCCACCTAAAAACTCTGACGCCTCCTCGTACACATGTCATTCATCCACGTCAAACACCCACCACTCAACGTCAGTTGGGGTCCCGGTAAGGTGTCGGGGATTGACTAAGGGAAGAACACCGGGTCCCAGGTGGTGTGGTCAACCATCCTACCCTCTTAGACCCCTCCTTCTCCTGGTCACTCACCCGAGACACTATACCAGCGATCTCGGGTCCTATCCCCAAACAACTGGACTCTCTCAGTCCCTGACGGGTGACCCTTCAAGTAAGGTTCGGGAGTCCTTCTTTCCTCCTTCTTGTTGACTTTGAACCGTGGACCGTCGTTTGTCGCCGGTTCGTCCAAAGTCCTCTCTTTCCCTCGTCGTCTCATAGTATGGATCCCTGGACTCAGGAAGACGTCTGTACACCCGGAACAAGGTCGGACCGGGAGTGTCCCTACTGTCAAATATGGATGAAACAGGACTGAGAAGGTGAGAAAAGGGTGGTCCCTCGGGGCGTTCTAGTAGGACGTGTTCCCGAGGTGTCCGGACCCGAAGTTGTAGCAACCCCCACTCCTACCTCTTCCGTAAAAACAGAGGAAGTAGGACCGTCCTCCGGGTCGACTGGACTCACCCCTCGACGCGTCCCCTCTGGCCTAGAATAGCCACTCCTTTGTTTCCGTTCCACCCTCCTACCCTTGACCCGGTGAGATTTTCCCTCCTCCCTTCTGGAGTGAAAGAGGTTCCTTACAAAGAACTTCACCCCCTTCCGATTCTCGACCTTTTTTGTATAAGAGAAATATCTATAGGAATCACTCCTTGTCTCTGGTCTGAACATGAATTTCTTCTTTACGTATAGAGAACCGAGACTTGGGACCAACTGTAAACTGGGGGTGTTTCTATTAATAATGTGATTTCCACATTAGAAATCCAAAGTAGTATTATCCGTCCCTACCCGATGACTCTTTCCGTAGACTCATCCGAATCCCTACCCAATGGACAGAGGGAGAGGATTGACGATGTTGTCTCTTGAGGAAAGAAGGAAAACTCCACCGAGTGTTGTGGAGAGAAACCTGTCCAGTTACCACACTTGGACTCCTTACGTTGAGTGCTCGTCCGACGTCGACGAGACTTTGCCCGACCGGTCAGTCAGTGGTAACACCGGGTCATGTCTGGACTTCCATCCTCTTCCTTCCGCCTTGTTCTACTAAACCCTTCTAATCTGAATAATAAGTAACGACCGAAAACGGTAGTATCCATTGTTTCGGTGAACTGATCAAGAGAAGATGGGAGCGTGTCATTGGGGAAGGAGAGGGGAAAAGACCCACCCAACCTTCGTAGATAATTCTGACACGAGTCTCGGAAAACTAATCCCGACGTCACGTCGATTTCCGGTCATCACCCGTCGTCGGATGCCCTCCTTCGTGTCTCTGACCCCGCTGACCTTGTTCCCCTCCCCCTTCACCCCCGTCTCCGCTTCTTGTATTGACATGGGACCTTGTCCTCTCATTGAGAACCGATCTTCCTGGGTTCCCTCTTCTCATGGTTGAAGAGTTCTCTCGAACCTGGTCGGAGACACTGGGGATGAAGAGGGGAGTAGTCCCACTGGCACTTTGTGAGTATTTGGGCGACTTTTCCACTACGATCCAAGAGGTCCAACCCTGAACCTTCCCCTGTAGGGGGAGGGCGATGCCCCCAAGAAGAAACACAAGAGACCCACGCACAGGGGGCCGGACCCGCTTACCCGCCCCGGTCAATACGTTTACTTCTGCAAACTAACCGACCCCGGTCGGTTCCGGGTCCACGGCTCCACTCGACGCCCTACCGCGCGGGCTCGGTCGGGCGGCCGCCCCACCGGTAACCGGCCGGCTCGCGCCGGAGGTCGGAGTGCGGGGCGGGGGACTGGGTCCGCCTCCCGCCGCCCGCGGGGAGGAGGGGGGGAGCGCGCGGAGTCCGCAGAGGAGGAGGAAAGAGAGGGGAGGGGGGAGGAGAAGAAGGGGAGGAGGGCGCGCCCGGGGCGAAACACAGGCACCAGAGGGCGCGCCCTGCCTCCCCGGCCGCCCTCGACCGCGAAAGAGTCGTGATCTGGACCTGAGGCTGGGCCGCGGTCCACTCCACCCCGCCTGTCCCCAGTCCGGGGAAGTGTCAGGGGGGATCGGAGAGATGCCAAGACAAGAGTCTGAGAAAAGGGTGTGACACGGGGGTTGAGACGCGAGAGGGACCTTAGGGACCCGGCGCACAGGGGCCGAGGCGCGCCGCGCCCCGAAACCTCGGGGAGGACTCCCGGGGAGCGGCGGGGTGCCTCGCGGAGCGCGCCGACTCGCAAGCGCGGTGGCTCGGGGACGCCCAGAGAATTGGAGAACCGGTAGTGGAGAGGGGTGGGTGCTTGAGACGGGAAAGATCGGGCCCCGGAGACAGGCGGAGGGTCAGAGGAAGAACGGTCGACGACGCGGGGATTAAGGGCAGGAGACTCCTTAAAAGAGGCAGAAAGGGAGGGGGTGTGGGCAATGATGGGGGGTGGGGGCTGGACCGCTGGAGACCCTTGAGGCCTCCACCCGAAACATAAGAGCGGGGTTGGGTGCGGGCGAAAACGAACGGTCGCAAAAGGCTGACAGCGGCTGAGGAAAGCAGGGGGGAGGGGGAACAGCCCGGCCAGAAACAGGGAATCCCGACGTCACGGACCCGAGGACCCTGTGGATCCGGGGCGACCGGCCAGTGACTCTACCTCCGTCCCGGGAGGGGACCCGTCCACGAGACAAGGAACTACTCTTACCCCTCTCTGACCGTCGAGACAACGTTTCGGCACCTTCCTACCTTTCGCGGATGGAAACAGGAAAGGCGACGGGGTGGGGGTGGGGAACAAGTCGCGGACGTCCGGTTCTTCTCTCCCCGGACGGTGGAAAACGTGATCCGAGAAAACTACCCCCGTTCTCATCCCTCCACTGATTGTCCTCTCGAACAACTAGACTCCAAGACCGTTTCTCCCTACGTTTACCTGTGGAACTCAGTAAAGAAAGGCACAACCCACAGGTCGAATTACTGTTCTTTGTGTGTAATCCCAATAACAAAAATACTACGGACGCACACGACAAACGAAGAGGCACATTTGGAGTGGTAGACTAAAAATAATCGTTGGTTATAAATAGGTAAAGTACGGGCGACGAATCCGTTGGATCCAAGACGTTTCTTTTACCAAAGAACACACAGACACCCCCACACACCCCCACACACACACACTCTCTCTCTCTTTAACTACACAAACCAAAATGAATGACTATGACCTGTGTCCCTTTGATGACACTTAAACCACCATGATACAACCTTTGACCATTGATGTACAAAGACACTCAAAACAACCCTCTTACATTAACCAAAGGTATTCCTCGGCGTTCAACAGATCCGACTTCCCTAAGGACGTCACAAGTAACGAGAGACCCGTACAAAGACTCGCAAATACTACAAACAGCTCCACGACAGAATGCAATCTAAAGAGATGGTAAACTCTTTGTTTCGGGAAGAAGAGAATCCTAAATCAACTTGGTCACAACAATTCCGAGACGGTGGGGTTAGAGTGAAGAAAGGAACCAAACCTTTTGGGTAGTCCCGGAGTTGTACCTTTACGAAAAAAAAGAGGGTATTTTTTTTCCTGGGAATCTTTGTCCGGGTCTCCCTGATAGTTCGTAAGATACAACCCGAGACTTAAAAGAAACTATTTCACTATCAAAAATTCTTATTCCTGACGTATAATTAATAAAATATTAATACAATTTATGACAAGAAACCTCCTAACGGAGTGTATCCGTAAATGTTTTACTCATTAGGTTTATATATAAACAACCGATTTTACCGTCTCTGAAAGGTACAATAACCAGTTTATTCACAAGTAGTAAACATAAAAAGAAACGTTCCTTACACCCGTGACCTTTTCTAGTGTATCGGGTTGGGGAGTGACACGTCTAGTCTTGTCGCTGTCCTCTCGTTCCTGTACTGAACGGATTCCAGTACTTCCCTTGCAACGACTCCCAGTCGCTAGTCATATTAGGATTTCAGGTGGTGAACCCTGTTTAGCACGAACCCTTATGGATCTTTGGACTCTGGAAAAACCTCGTCTCTTTTCCTTGTCCCTTTGATTATCTTCTCTCTCATTCCCTTTCTTTTTACATACACACCCCTTTCCACGCTCACTAGTGACACCACCGGGGCCTCCGTGATAACGAGTTGGTCACGTCGGACATCGATCTATAGAAAATCATGCTCTTGAATTTTTTTTATCGAAATTGATTAATCTTGTTAGTCTTTTTCTTGTAAAAGAGAGGAAAAAAATTGTCGAATTAACTCTATACTAAGTATATGGTATGTTACGTAGGTAAATCCACATGTTAAATCACCGAAAATCATATAAGTGTCTTGACACGTAAGTAGTAGTGTCAGTTAAAATCTTGTAAAAGTAATGGGGAGAGAAAACTTATGTATCTCTACCACGTTCGTAACATTCCCACTAACATTCACATCCTGTCAACGAAGGACTACATAGAGTAGACCCGTGAATTCGACCTACCGTCGAGATTGAAACTTTATAGACCAACGGATTACCCAACTTGGGTATTACTTCTATCCTTGGAACAAATAGATATATTTGAAACATAATACGGATCGTGCCAACGAAATGTTTGTAAACATACTACTTCGAAACCTTCTATAATTTTACCTTTATCTTCACGATTTACTATTCCATGGTGTCACTTTCTACGACAAATTATCAAAGTGAGAACTAACGAGGTTTGACAACACCTGTGTCGTTAGGATGGATAAATCGATTTTTATCGTACTACAAGAACCCGTACATATTAGGACGAATTTTAAGTTTAACTTTTAAATTTGTTGACCGAGAACCGTTTCCGAGGGAAGGTCAAATAAGATTTTACTTTTTATAAAAAGACACTGAACACCTTAACGAGATAGTTCCCTTCCTACCCAAAGCATAATATTGTAAAACTAAATCTTTGACAGTAGAGGATGTAAAAGGAGGGATCAATGAAAGACAGTCGGAGACAAATATTTGAGTCTATCATAAAAAGACCTTTCGGGAAAACAAAAATCGTATCCTGGACTTGGGGTTTAGTCCTCCACTCGGTCTTTAACCAGTGATTCCATCGATTTGACCCTTGACTAGGAAACACTGATCAGAAAAGTTGACCTTACATTTAGGTCTGTCCGACCCCGACCCCATGTCCCTTACTTTTTCTTAATTTCAAAAGGTATGAATGAAACTTCACGACTTCTCCGTGTGAAAAGTGGTACCTTTATACATGTCCATTCCGGACCTTCTCAATTTCCTAGTCAGAACTATTATTGAAAATTCGTATTTTCCCTATAAAAGGGGTATTGTAACTTCATTGGTAGTATAGAGGGGACAAACTCTTACTCCCTACATTTACATCGACGGTGGGATAGTCGTACTAGAGAGAACTCTCCCATCTCCACTTTCAAATAGTTCCGTTTCTTAGTTTCAGGACTTTGAGGATGACGGTAGATTTTCTTCTTTCCTTCTTTTACTTAAGGACAATTGTCGTAAAGATGTGACTTGTTAAACTTCCGTCGATGATAACATAAATAGAAACACGGGGTCGTGGATCAGGTCTCGGACCGTGTATAAAACAACTTAATAACTCATAGAGATACAAGAGTCTTGAGCGGACGGTTACGTCCTCTGAATTCTTTGTGACCAAGCTAGGGATCCAGTCCTTCTAGGGGACCTCTTCCTTTACCGTTGGGTGAGGTCATAAGAACGGACCTCTTAGGATACCTGTCTCCTCGAAACGTCCGATGTCAGGCATCCCGACGTCTCTCAGTCTGTGCCGACTCGTTGAATCGTGTCGGGATACATGAAACCGGTGGACTACACTTCTCGGCTGAGTAACCTCTTATGGGACTACGACCCTTTCTAACTGCCCGCCTCCTCCACCCCGACTGTCTCCGACTTTACCAATCTACCGTAGTGACTAAGTTTCCTGTACTCAAACTTGTTTGAGATCCTCTATCACCCGAAGGGAGCATCGAGTCAACCATCTCTTAGACGGACGTTACGTCCTCTGGGTCCAAGTTAGGGACCCAGTCCTTCTAGGGGACCTCTTCATTTACCGTCGGGTGAGGTCATAAGAACGGACCTCTTAGGGTACCTGTCTCCTCGGACCGTCCGATGTCAGGTACCCCAGCGTTCTCAGTCTGTACTGAATCACTGATTTGGTGGTTGGTGGTGGTGGTCCCTTCGGATCGTCCGACGTCAGGTACCCCAGCGTTTCTCAGTCTCTACTGAATCACTGACTTGTTGTTGTCACAAGATCCACCGAAATATTCGTGATTATAGGAATACCCTATCCACCATAATAAGGATAATAGACCCGAAGGGACCACCAAGTCTTCCATTTCTTAGGTGGACGATACGCTCTCTGGATCCAAGCTAGGGACCCAACCCTGCTAGGGGACCTCCTCCCGTACCGTTGGGTGAGGTCATAAGAACGGACCTCTTAGGGGTACCTGCATCCTCGGACCGTCCGATGTCAAGTACCCCAGGATTTCTCATCTTGTGCTGACTTACTGATTCGTGTGTGTGTGTCAGGGATAAAATGTCTACTCCTTTCACTTCTAGTCTCTCCAACTCACTGAACGAGTTCCAGGGTGTCGGTCATTCCCCGTCTTAGTTTTTAACTTCAGTCTAAAGGACTCTTGAAGCACAAGGTCCGAAAACGGTTATCTGACGGTTGATGGAAAGAGGTGTCGTCTCTTCGACATTCGGGGGGATGGGATGGGTCTTCTATGAGAGACTCCCAGGGTTAACAATCGAAAAATTTAGAACTACTAGTGTTTGAGGATATGGTTTCCTCCATTGCTTTGGACTCCCTCGTGGGGCAGAGGACGTCTTACTTTCTCCTGAATCCTTCTGACAGTGTCTTACCATAACACCCCCTATGGAGTCCTCCTCGGTTTTCTACTTTCAACCAACCGAACTGAATTATACACGTCCGAATTCTTATGATTATGTTGTTGTTTTTTTTCTTATGATTATATCATTTTACCTCAACATAAACATTAAGTAAAAAATACTGGAATGTTAAGTCAGTAAATTCCCACATTAAGTCACCACATCTTAAGTGTCTCAACACGTTGGTAGTACAGTCAGTTAAATCTTGTAAAGTGGTGGACCTTTTCTTTGACTTAGGAAATCGACAGAGGGTGGGGAGTTTGGAGAGGTAGGGGGAGTCACGATGATTGGATGAAGACGAATATACCCAAACGGACAAAACCTGTAAAACATATTTACCTAAGTATATAATATACCAGAAAATACTGACTGATGAAAGTGAACTGTATCACAAAAACTTCAAGTAGACATGCCATCGTACATAGTTATGAAGTAAATAATAATACCGACTTATTGTAAGACAACATACTTATATAGTGTAAAACAAATAGGTAAATACTCAACTATCCGTAACCCCAATAAAGATGAAAAACCGACAATGTTTATGATGAGAAACTTGTACACATACGTATATTGACCTAGTATACCGCTGAGACATAAATTGGAAAACTCCTTTTGGGTCCGACAAAAGGCATCACCGACACGGTAAAGTGTAAGGGTGATCGTCACACTCCCAATGTTAAAGAGGTGTAGGAGCGGTTGGGAACATTTACAGTCAGAAAAACTAAGATCGGTAAGACCACCCACCCTTCACCATAAAGTAACACCAAAAATAAACGTAAAGGGGTTTACCGATTACTACAACTCGTAGAAAAGTACACGAATAATAAACGGTCAGTCAAAACGAAACGAACCAGGGAACTAAGAGTTCGACAAATGCTTGACTGAACTCTGGTCTCGTTCGGTTGATACAGTAATGAGTCCACTAATCTCCCTTCGTCCTCCTTTCCACGATGGAAAGTGAGAATGGTTGACACACGACCTCCCGAACCCACGTCTCTTAAAATCGATCCTTACGACTGGACTATTTTTACTATCCCGGTGGGAATTTTTTTTTTTGGTCAAATAAGTGTATGATATGTTAAGTGGGTAAATGTCACATGGTGAGTCACCAAAAATCTTACAAATCTCACCGTGTTGAAAGTTAAAATCTTGTAAAAGGAGTGGGGATTTTCTTCAGAGTAGGGTAATCGTCAGTGAGGGATAAAGGGGGTTTGAGGAGGGGAGAAGGATCGGGTTCCGTGGGCGATTACATGAAAGACAAAGACATTTCAAAGGAAAAGACCGGGTAAGTATACTTACCTTAGTATATTATACGTCTTATACGTCAGAAAACACAGAACCGAAGAAAGTTGTATCAAAAAAGTTCCAAGTAGGGCTACATCGTACATTGTGAAGTAAGGAAAAATTCCGACTTATTATAAAGTAGAATACCAATATGGTGTTTAGCAAATAGGGAAGAAGTCAACTACCTGAACCCAACAAAGGTAGAAAACTGACAACACTTCTGGCGACGATAGTTACAAGTACCCTTCAAAAACACACCAGTACAAAAGTTAAGAAAACCCATATATAAGGATCCTCACCTTAACGACCCAGTATTCCATTGGTGTAACTTGTCAAAACTCCTAGACGGTCTAAAACGGTTTCACCGATGTGGGAAAATCCGGGTGGGACAAAACGTTTGAATCTTCTCTTTTTTACAGTCGAAAGAAAAGTCAAAACGGAGGACCCCGACTTGAAATATATGTCGAGCGAGCGAGAGAGACACACAAACATGAACACATGTGACCCGAAAAGCCAGAAGGTACATCGAATTCCTGTACCATCGATCTCAACCGTTTCGTAAGACTAAGATCGATCTGTCCACGAAAGAACAGGAACAATCTACCAAACTCTGTTTTAGGATCCTTGAAACCACAGATATTTTGTAACCAATAAGACTATCCCATCTTACTAATCTTATTATATCTTTTACTTAATAAAGAATAAATAAATATCGTAAAATCCTAAAGAAAAATTAAATTACACAACGAACAACTTTAGAACTGGGACTATAAATGTGACAACGAAACAAACAAATTTCGAAATCTGAATATAAGGTTTTATCCCATTAACAAAATAACAAAAATTATCTCTTTATCTTATTAAACCCGGACAGGGACCACCGAGTCTGCCATTTCTTAGGCGGACGTTACGTTCTCTGGACCCAAGTCAGGGACCCAACCTTTCTAAGGGACCTCCTCTCGTACCGTTGGGTGAGATCATAAGAACGGACCTCTTAGGTCACCTGTCTCCTCGGACTACCCGATGTCAGACACCCCAGGGTTTCTCAGTCTGTGCTGACTCGCTGATTCATACGTGTGTATAGTAACAGTAACTCTAATTTTTTATGCCTAAAACGAGGAAAATAGAATTCTTTCCCTTAGTAGAACCTCCTCATCGGTTCCGGGACCCAAGATCAAGACTGAAATTCATCGACTTACTAGAACATGACGACGACGCCGACGACTCAGCGAAGTCAGCACAGGCTGAGGTACGCTGGGGTATCTACCGTCGGGTGGTCCGAGGGGGCAGGGACCCTAAGAGATCCGTTCTTGTGACCTCACCCAACGGTAAAGGAAGAGGTTACGTACTTTCACTTTTCACTTTCACTGCAGCGAGTCAGCACAGACTGAGAAGCGCTGGGGTACCTGACGTCGGGTCGTCAGAGGAGGTAGGTACCCTAAAAGGTCCGTTCTCATGACCTCACCCCACGGTAACGGAAGAGGCCTAGAACATGATCAGTTGGAGAAACCTGGAGTTAAAAGACTAGACATTTTACTACCCTGACACGTTTTACTAGGGTGTACAAAGAAGATTGAGTTTAAGACACAATCTATTCACCTTCATTCAACACTTAAGTTAAGTGTTCAAGGACAAACACTGATCTCACAATGACTTAGTGTCAAAACTCAATTATTGTTAGAACGTAATCATTTCCAGAACAGAAGGGGAGAAGAAAAGACACCATTCCGAAAGTAGGAGAACTTTACCTAGAAACAAATGAAAAGTAACTTAAATCTTTAGAATTTTTACGTTTCTGGAATCTCTAAACCCCTAAAAAGTTGAACTATTTTAATTGTGTAAAACATATTTTTATATGTAACCCCCAGACGTATGTACTCATAGGAAGTCTAAAAGTTTTTCTTCTTTCTTAAAACGTTTAGAACCCAATTTATTTGATATAATAACTCAACAAAACATTTGTGAGTCTTTTTCTTCACCACTCGTGACTTTGGTGGTAACTAAGTGGTTCCAGTTTGTTTAGTACAGTCTGACGGTTCAACGAGACTGCCTGTCCCAATGATCTGACCATCTAGTTCCTTTATACCATCTACACCAAATAGATCTAAAGTCGTTCCGTAACCGTCCCGAAGAAACCAAATGAGAACCCATTCTACCGTTCCACTATCATCACTATTATGCAAATTCACCTAAACAGACGTTGACCAACTCACTAGTCAGGGTCCCTTTTTACTTCTTACTCGGTCCTCACCCCTACCTCCCCTTAAAGATCACGTGCACACAGGACAGAAGTAGGGACCCGGACAGGAAAAGTCAGACGGAGATGTAGGGGGAGTCTAATCTAAAATACAACATTATATATTAAAATTTTTAATATAAATAGGACCCATATATTTATAATGTAAGTCTAAACATCTTTTAACCTTTTGTTGTTTTATGTTTCAAATTTTTTTAGAGTTTAGTACACATTTTGATGGAGGTCTTTATTGGAACATAAACACACATAAAGGGAGGTTTGAAAATATAGAGTATATCATGCATACAGAAAGTTCTGACCCTAGTAACATAAATTCGTCAGAACATAGGTAAGAAAATTGAATCGTATACAGTAATTATAAAATAATTTCACCAATAATTATTAATTTATAAGGTAGTACACACACGGTGTTAAGTACATTAGTAAGGGAACAACCTCCTGTACATCCAACAAACGTCAAAAAAATAAAATATGTATTGTGTAACTACCTATAGAAACATACTCCGAAAAACACTTAGACACTAACACACAAGTCTTACTTAAGGAACCTTACTTTAATAACCCGATTGCCTATACTTGTACAAATTCTGAAAACTATATAAATTATACATAAACTATATAAAGAGATAGAGGTCGTTGTTATATTTTCACATATAAAACTCTAGGAACGATTGTACCTCACAATAAAAAATTTTACAGACACGTTTAATCCATTTTTACAATACGTTACGTATAGAATTAAACATACAGAAAAATTATTATCTTAACTTGTAAAGACACACACA
The DNA here is from genome assembly GCA_006410555.1 of Capra ibex. Lineage (NCBI taxonomy): Eukaryota > Metazoa > Chordata > Mammalia > Artiodactyla > Bovidae > Capra > Capra ibex. The sequence goes on along the minus strand of SJYO01038709.1, from coordinate 9,305,339 downwards.
CACAAATAACTAGTAAAAAACACACACCTAACGGACAAGTTTGGGAAAGGGGTAAAGGAACAACTCCATATAAATAGTCAAAAACGTACGTACGATTCAGCGAAGTCAGCACAGACTGAGAAACGCTAGGGTACCTGACATTGGGCAATCCGAGAAGACAGGTACTCTAAGAGGTCCGTTCCAATGACCTCACCCAACGGGACGGGAGGAGGTTCCCTAGAAGTGACTGGGTCCATACCTTGGGCACACAGAGTACAGAGGACGTAACCGTCCACCCAAGAAATGGCGATCGTGGTGAACCCTTCGTCAAGAATGACTGGGTATTTTCGAAATTTCATCAGTCAGTATATACAACTTTCTAAAAAGGGTAAAACATGAAACGAAAAATAAAATAAAACTACATGTCTACAAAACAACAATACATCAGTTTAGATAGTCACAAAAGAAAAAACACATAAAACGGAGACGGGTATCGAAACCTTTCCGGAAAGAATGGGACTCTCTTTTATTTACAGGTGGAAAAAATTTTTTTAAGATCAACAAATTACAAAAAGAAAAACGTAAATTTTGAAATTGGACGACCCTGAAATAAATACTACATTCTATCCTATGATGGAATAAAAACGAGGTTTATAAAATTCCTTAATGGAACCTTGATAAATAGTCTATTTTAGATAATAAAAGAACGACAAAACCTCACGATGGAAATAATACGTCTGTGTCTTGGTGTGAGTGTATGAGTATTAAACCTAAAACCCAAAGAATTAAGACAAGACACTATAAAATGAGACCCTAATAGTCAATGACTCTTTACTGGTGTCTACCAAACTGTTTATTGGTCTTCCCAGAAAGAGATCCAGAGTCAAAGACCCAAGGAAGGTGTCTTTGAACTGGGTTTTCTAGGTTAACTATGGGGTTATTTGTAACAGTCTATTAAACACTAGGACAACCTCACTGGTGACACTTCTTATCAACTTAGATCTGAGAGTCAACTGCACATTTTGTATCTTTAGTCCCTAAAGGGACCGTCAGGTCACCAATGCTAAGACGTGAAGGTGAGATCTCCCGGACCCAAGCTAAGGACCAACCCCTTGATTCTAGAACGTTCGACGACCCACGTCGACGTCGGTGTTTTTAGGTTTTGTTTTGTCTTTAGTCAATGTATGGATACCGACTAAGTACAACTATATGCCGTCTTTGGTTGTGTTATAACATTTCGTCAATAGGAGGTTAATTTTTATTTATTATTTACTTTAGTCAATGTAATTGAGTAATCGTTCGAATCAGTATTTTACACAAAGTCAGTGATATAACGTTATAAAGACAATTCACCCTTTCTAACAACACTTGTTCTCATGGACGATGGAAGTCTCGTTCCTATCCATGTTAAAAAATAAGAAAGAGTACAAAAGGTCTACTCTACAAAACAGAACCCCACTAAGATGTATCTGAAACTGAATACCCAATTTCCTCGATTTCCGAAACAATTAGAACATAAATAAACTTATACGATACACTTTAAGAAATCTTTATCTCTTTTCTGGGATAAACTTCGAAAATGGGACTAGAGACAAACCACTAAGTCATATCTCACTCTTCTCGGTCACCGATCCAGGATACTTTTTGAAAAAGAATCGAACTATTTTCTAGTTTCGTAAAAAGTACGATGAGTAAAGTCTGGTCCACCGACTTGCAGTACCGTGGAATATATCACATCACGAAAACGAGTCACGGGAAGGACGTAGGAGTGATTCGAGAAATCCCCTGTCTTTGTAGGTCAGTCATCCTTATTAGACCTTAAAAAATACCGTACGACTATACCTAACAGAACAAAAGACAAACTAAAGGTCATAGTCCTACGACAGGTCTTGAGACCATTACACACACGTACGGACTCCTTCGTAACACTGTCACCTCCCTGGTTTTATGTTACTGTGACTTCAAAGACAAGACCCAATCAGTATCAAGACTCGGGTAACAAGATTTTCATCTCGACTTTAAAAGAAGTTCGTGGCAAACGGGTATACCTCCGGACAAACGGTGAAAAGACGGGAGAGTATATCGGAATTTAAGAAAAATAAAGTTGAATATGAGGAATAAACCATAAAAAACTGGGTTTCTCATATCCTAATAAACGTCTACACTTCTAAATGAAGAACATCTAGTACAATTTTTAAAATTAATCTGATCAGAATCCAAACTAAAGAATACCTGGCGTAACTAAACTAAGATTTTAGTATTAATACAGTTTTAGTCTTCCCTGGACTCTTTACCAAATCAAAATCTCCATAGTCTATAAAATTTATTACCCGAGGTATTAATCTTTGATTGGGTTCATTATCCGAAGTATAATCAAATATCTCTGTTCAAACACTAAGATTCTTTACACGAAAAACTGTTAAGTATACGAATAGAGGTGTGACTGTCCATAGAAGAAATAACCCGAATAAAATGAAAACCGAGGTAAGTAAAGAAAACTTTTGTACTTGATACAACAACCATGTCTACGAACATTAAGTATGTTTAGGACTCCCAGACGTAAGGTGTCCGTTGACATCTTTTGGATTTTGTGTTAAGTATGAGTAGTCTTAAACACTGAGAGCGTACACTAAGGAGACTCGAGTCCCGTCGAGTCGTTACCGTTTACTCCCGACATACTTAAACTCTAAACTTGTGGAAGTGAAGGAATCCTTGTTTACTCAGAAACCCGTTGACAATTGAATAAAACACTACTATCGTTTGGTTCTGTGACACAAACACACCCTTGAATTCCAGCCGTTCAATGTAAAGAGAAAAAGTAAAATAAACATAAACACAGAAAGGTAACAAGGACGGACAGTGTCAGACACACAGACTTCAGACAGTAGGTCAACAGAAGGGTCGAAGTAACAGGAAAGGTTTAAACCATCCGTGCCGAAAATAAAATAAAACCTCGTAAATGGAAAATATAGAAGCAAGTGTGGTATCCATCAGTCACGACGTACGTCTGATTCATGAGAAACAACGAGAATAAACAAAGAACAGAGATGTTGTAAAAGGATGGGTATTGGTTTATCTTGGTTTATTCAAAAGATATCAAACTCTTTGACTCGGGGAAAGTCACAAAGGTTTAATGACTGTTCATAGTAAAGATTATGGTTCCTCTGTGAAAAAGAAAGTAATCCTTCCATCTACGTAAACTCTAGTTTCAGAATCTCCCCTCTACCGAAACCTCCGAACCAATACACAGGTAAAGTATCATCACTTGTAACATCAAAGTCAGGAGAAACTACGAAATAATCCGATAATTCACCCAGAACTTTCGAGACTATACAATCACAAAACGTCTTCACCAAATGTCAAAACAACAAGTCAAAAATGGGAAAACCCCACTCACCTTCCTCTTTCAAAACACAAGAAAAAGGTATGTAATCAAGGACTCCTCGGTCTTAAACTCTTAATGCCACAGGTCCAAACAGGACAGTCTAGAAATATCGTTCAAATGTGGGAACAACTGAGTTGTTCCCACGATTAACGGTACGATTTGAAACTCTTCCTTTGTTTTTTGTATAGTTCCTCGAATATCAAAACATTTCCTTTACTGTAGTGTTTAAGACCCGTGAGCTAAAATTTTTCCCTCTCCATCACCTTCCGGACCTTTGGTACAACCTACTTCTTACAAATTCTTCATTGTTATAAATCGGACCTTTTCTCTCTTGAATAAAACTCCTGTACTACCGGTAAGAGATAATACCGACTATAATAGGGTGGAAAAGGACCAGAAAATCCTTTGAGTCTTCGACGGAAACTAGGAAAGAGTGGGATGTAGGTTAGTCAACAGTTTTAAAGAGAGGAGACCGAGGTCGTATAAAGAAAAAAAATTATATTTAAATAAATAAAATTAACCTCCAATTAATGAAATGTTATAACATAACCAAAACGGTATGTAGTTGTACTTAGGCGGTGTCCATATGTGCACAAGGGGTAGGACTTGGCGGGAGGGAGGAGGGAGGGGCATGGTAGGGAGAGCCAGCAGGGTCACGTGGTCGGGGCTCGTAGAAAAATAGGAGTCAACAGGGGTGTGATACAGTTCGGAAACTGCAGTGACAGACATGATCATCTTGTCCAAGAACCAGAGACAACGGAAACAGGGACAAAAGGAAAGATATAATACCAGAGTCTTATTAGAAGGGGGTTTGGATCAAGATTAACATAATGAAAGGATAAATTTGTGAATTGTCACCAAGGGTTTCGGATCATTCTTTTCGGGAATGAGTTTGAGAATATTAAACCGGGGGTTGGAAGGTAGTGAAGGGGAAGGGGACAAGTGTGAGATGGAAGATAAGTCAGAATAAGTCATCAGAACCTTGGACAAGGTCCGAAGGGGTCGAGAAACTAAAAGAAATTTAACAAGGAAGCATGTCAATATGTCTTCTCTTAGGCAGTACAAATATGACAAAATCTGTGGTTTTATCCTGGTTGATTGTTTTCTCTACCGGGAGTTAGATTGTTAAAAGAGAACATCACAATAGATTACTACTTTCTTATCTCTCGAAGGGTTGTAACCTATATAAACACGTCTCTAACCCTCGATCGACCAGACCTACGACATTTCGTCCGACGGGTGGGGGTCCGACATCCACGATCTGTTCTTCTCTTTCGTACCAAGAGACGAGACTTCTTTGAATTTAGATGTACACTCCGCGGTGTGAATAAGAGGGGTACTCTCGATTTCACTATATGTATATGTGTACAAGTACAGTAAGGAAACGAATTTTAGAAAGTCACTGAAGCAAGACAATGAGAATCCTACCTACATCTTTAGGTGTTCCAGTACATATTAGACTGGAGTCAGACGGAAGGATCAGACTAGACGGTCATAGAGGTCACTAGGTCTATAAAAAATAGGGGTGTAGAAAACAAAGAAGATAGACCTTACGAAATAGATAGACAGAAGGGGATCGATTGAGAAGTAGGAATTTCTGAGTTGGATTTACAGTGAAGGAGTACCTTTGGAATCAATTGTAGTAGGATAGGGGGAGGAGTCATTCAACCCAGTGGGACAATCAGAGTGCTAGTATTGATTTCAACATTAATTTATCATCAAAGAAAGTAAGAACATTAAAGATCCTTGGTAAACTAATGGAAATATAAGGGTAGTCGAGAGTATTACGGACCGTGTGTCATCTGTAAATCAATTATAAACCTATTTATCTACTTACTTATTCTGAAGTCCCACCACTTGTTGTATTTCCTACAAGTCACAGTCCGTCCCTCTTTTTAAAGTCCTGTTCCCTCATTATCGATCCTTGCTTGTTTAACACAAGTTCTCAACGTCCGTCCAATTGAGTTTTCTCCTAAGACACTTATATACGGTCTTTGGTGTTTTAACATTTCGTTAAAAGGTGGTTAATTTTTTTATTTATTTTATAAAAAATTTCTCCTACTAGACAGACTACTGTGTACTCTATCTAGTCGATTCTCACTATCCTACTACCAAAATCGTCAGAAACTGTAAAATCAACTCTATAATTTTAAGAAATCAACGATAACTTAATAATATCTATGAACCTACTCCCCGAGGTTCAACCTCAAAATCCTTCTGAAAACTTTATTCTTAGAAGTTGACCTGACCTTAAACCTCTCGGACCCCCGTCTGATGGTCGATCTCGTTATGTCGTCACCAGGTCTCTTCTCCATTGATACACTGGATTTAGGTCCGTTCTCTATTTTATTATTACTCTTTTGTTTTTCCGTTACTGTCACCTTTAATCTTTCTTTCTCTACCTAACTCCTCCGTCAATCCTTCTTGTAGTCGTTTTGAACTCCTTTGTCATCAACACGTGTCCCCTTTCCCCCGACAACAAAGGTCATGGTCCCTCTAAACCGAACTTTAAATAGTTCATCCACCTACGTTTCACCAGTTTTGATTTCCATCTATAAAGATCTCCATCTGTCTTACAGTATATCCATCATCCTGTCAGGGAAATTTAGTCGTTAAGGTGGGTGGCCATCTGGAAAGGACACTAATACGTCTCTCTTGTAAACTCCAAGGAGAAACAGATAAGGTCTTACGTTAAAACCGAAATGAAAGTGTATTGGATTTACGAATAATTTCAAAAAAGAGGGTTTTGCTTTCTAGTTAGACAGGAATTTCCATTCAAGATAAAGAAGTCCTTGTCTTTTCGACGACCTTCGAAATCTTATCGTCAAATAGGAATGAAGGTCAATCTTCCCAAAGTATTACAACCCCAAGTCAAACCATCACGGTTAGTTTAAAAAAGTACACGTACATTAAACTGGGACGTCAAAGTTAAGTTCCTTAGATACGATATCTTTACGAGTATGTTTATGTGTCTGGTCGTGACTAACATTACATTTTTTAGTTGTTAAATTTATATACAGTCGACCCTATACTGACTTATTTAATACTAGACAGGTATTATACGTTATGATACGTCGATAATGTTTCTTACTCCATCTAGTGCTAAGTACAGTCATATCCAACGGTACTGTATAGCCTCTTACTTTTTTCCTACACTGAGAAACACTCAACGATTACATATATTTACTATGTATGTCTTTTATTCAGACCTTCCTATGTATGATTTTTAGGATTGATCAACGAAGACCCATGACCCTACCCTTTTACTATGTCCTTACAGGTTTCCTTTTTTTTCAAAAATTAGCATACGACGAAAATATTAAAATTTTTCACATTTGAGTAGTCGAAAGAAACTGGGGGTCCACCAGTCACTTCTTGGGATAAACCCCTTACTACAGACTGACAGGATGAGGGTGGGGGAAAAGAGAGACACTAATCATTTCTCTTACTCCCTCGTTACTGAGTTGACACGTATAGAAAACACCTAATGTTTATCAACCCAAGTAGACTTACCCTTTTTTATTTATATTGTGTCAAATCATCTGAATTCTAAAATCATTATTTATAAGAAATTTTATCGGACAAACTTCATCCTGCAAACCCAATATCTCCCACCAGACCACCCGAGGATTCCATTACTGAATCCGGATCCTATACGGAAGGTCGTTGCCCAAACAAAACTCACCTTCCCCTTCATTCCGGAACCGTTTAACACTCCAGAATCTTAAGTCTATGACAAATCCACTTCGAAAACAAGAACCCTTTACTACGGAGATGATAATTCTACTCCATGATAGATAGATTTCTGATAAGATTTGTCGAAAAACAATTTTAATAAAAAAGAAACAATATTTGTTTCAAACGATTAGTCTACGGAGGACACCCAATAATCATAGAGTTTTTCCACAAATTTTTTGTATATGAGGTAAACGAAAGTTATTAATTGGAACCCTTGTTTTCATTTACCCTTATGGAGAATTGATGGAAAGGTTCGGGAGTCACTTCGACCGTCGGTAGTCAATTTATTTGGAAATCCAAATAATCAAACTCTTGTCTTCGTAGTTGAACCCGTGTCAAAAGATTAAACGAAGAGCAAATGGGTTGTTAGTAAATAAGTCTCCGCTAAGACACGGATGACCTGTAATCTATTGAGTCGTTTATTTTCGGTCTCCGGACACTCGTCGATCTTGAGATTCCCCTAGTAGACTTACCCCTTTTCACTTATTTTGTGACAAATTATCTAAACTTTCGAATCATCGTACATCTTTTGTCTTTTACTGAAGGAATTTCGTTATCGAAACGAGAGAAAGATATCAGATAAAATTCACCCGGGAGACCGGGTCACAATAGTTGGAACCTAATCCTCGAACTCCTTTACCACCAAACCACCAACAAAAAATTTCCCAAAAATTTCTTTACATTAATGATTCGTTGACGGTACTGGACGACGATGCAACCTCAAGTCACCCGTTCAGTTAAGGTTTCTTCTCTTATGCATTTGTTCAACCCTCTCCCCTTTTGTCGAATTTCTATCTAACCCACAAAAAAGGACGCAAGTTACGTATAAAGACGGAAAATGAATAGAACGCGTTCTTTCCCGACGAACCAGTCTTTATAGAAACAAAGTGGACCAGAAGAGAGTCGGCCACTCACCCCTCCTCCCGGTCTTTCTCGGTTGACCTCTCCCAACCCGACCTCCCGACTCGGAATCCCACCCTGGGCACGGACCCGCCGAAACCTCCATCTATCGGGACGACGACAGGTCCCGACGATACTGTCTAGCCAGTGGCGGGAGATGGAAATCTAACCCTGCGGAGTAACTATAACTACACAACGGAACATTGGGAGTCTTGTCCCTGTAACAGGTCGACGACAGAGAGAAAAAAAGAGGGTTGTAAATTACCCACTCAGTCACTGAATTGACGAAGGACGTCCTAAAGTCCCTACCCTCATTCATTACTCCTGTTTAGTGGTATTGTGGTCACGCACTACTTACTTTCTCGTGTGTTTAAATTGGTCAACCGAAGTGACCATGGTCTCACTTGTTTTTCTTTGAACCCACCCTTCTCTAAACAAACTCGATCTTGAGATAAGAGAGGGGAATTCCAAAAAATGACAAAGGGAAATATGGGTTGACTTCCAGTCCAACGAAACCCCACAGTCCACAACCTTGTCCACAAGACAAAAGACGGACATCTCAGCATGTCTGATCTACCCCTACGAAGAACGGTCGGGAGACACCACGTACTTTTACGAAAACACCTTAAAAAAGGACGACCTTTACACAAACAAAAAAATTTCGTCAAGGGTTGGAAGTTGGGGGATCATATTTGGAAGTTGGGAGATCATAACTGAAGGAAATTTTAGTCGAAGTGTATTACTTCACACGGAGAAAAGACAGTAAAAGTGTCAGACACGGCATCTCTATAGGGTAAAATACACCGCTAGTATCTGGACTTTTTACACACTCCACACACACACTCACACACACAGACATACACACACCATTTACACTTATAGTGTAAACTCTACATGATCCTCTTACAGTGTCATTTCATTGGGACATTTTTCGGAAAGTATCATCAACACACCTATCTCAAGTAAAAGGAAACAGTCCAAAAGAATTTAACCTATATTTGAACCGTAGTGGTAAGGTCTTACTTCTCCGAAAAAGTCCGATAAACTACCACAGTCACCCGATGTATCAACCAGTGTCTGAATACTAGAGTGACTGATCTACTAAAACTTCCTCTCTCTACAGTCGTCTGAAGACCCAAACCCTCTTAAAAATAACACTACAAACAAGTTAACAATGACTTGGGACTAACAATTCTCCCTTTATTAAGTCCTCTCGAAACACTAGAGGAAAAGACTAACACTACAAACAAAAATGGAAACATGACGTAAGGTAAGAGGGAGGAGTTTTTTCTCAGTGGATCTTTGTCTAGTAGAAGAAACGGATTATTAGTATATTACCGGAGTCCAGAAAAGGACGGGAAGGTGGGACGCAGAGTCCCGGTAGACAAGAGACGTTAGGTGAAAAGCCCTTTCAGAGGAAAGGGTAGACGAGAGGAACCCGGAGTCACAGACGAGATTTCTAAATACTTCCGACGAGACCGTGGAGAAAGGTCAATAAAAAAATTCCTAGTCATTCGAAAAAGGTATTCAATGATAAAAAAGTCCACATAAGAAAGTAAGAAAGTGAGACCCCCACCTCTCTTTAGACAGAAAGATACGAACGGCCTCCATGAGACGAATAGTCTCGTTTCTAACTGACCCGACCGAGACCGACGAAACTTCGGTTCCCAGGAGGACCGGAAAACCGGCGACCGTCTATCCGAGTCACGTCGAGGAACCCAAGTAAGTAAAGGACAGGAAAGGGAACAGAGGGACTGTCTCATGTCAGCGAAACTTAGCTTCTATGTACTGAACGCTCTTGTCTACTACTTGTCGTCGTACTCGAGACCCAGACCCAGGGACGCTTGTTCACTCTTCTCCAGGAACATACAGTCCATTCAGAGTGAAGACTTGTGGTCCGAAACACACCGTGCTCCCTTCGAGACACGGTTGGGTCGGGAAGAACAAATTGATCACCCTATCCCTCACATATGAGGGTCATGATTTTGTTGTGAAACGTGACATACGAGTCCAACACATGAAATACCAGTCATAGAGGAGGGAAAACACTAGACCGAAGAAGGAAAAGTGAGGACTTACTGAGTCATACCCTTTAAAAGTCACATGAGAGATTAACATTTTCTGACAACGATCAGTCGTAAGTTTCTCGTGAGTTTACAAGTTTCATGAAACGAGTGTTAGACACTAAACTCCCCGTTGAACCGTAAGGGTGAAGGTGTATACGTATTATCTATAGTCTGAAACATAAGCTTGTATAGTCGATAGTGACACAAGACCATGTCCCAGAGAAAATTCTCTGGTTTCTTGACTGTCCAATGACGTAAGACAAAACAAACAAAATTCAACACAAACGAGCGAGGGACGACGTGACCAGACGACATTTACTCAGTACCCTGTATCCTACCCTACTACATGGAAGGTGTCCTTCCCGCCCACCTTTCTTATATATCGTAACGTAACGACGATTTCGAAAAGTCTCTATGACAGGTTCCAACTCGAACACTGGGAACTCCGTGTATCATTATGAAACAGTCCAGTTTCATGTTTGGAACCTCTTAATCTAACGATTTACTTGTGATACCTGAGGATCTTAATCACTATCAAAAGAAGAAGGACGAACCCGAAGAACCGTTTTGAGGTTGTCAGACCCCATTCATGTACCATAGAGAGGTTCCCATTTTAGGAGTCTCTTTCTTCACCATCCTAATGAGGAGACTCCCCACACACACACAGGAGACTCCGAACACACAAACACTACAGACGCACAAACACACACAGACACACAATTACGAACATAGTTTGAGAACCCAACTTGAAAAAGATCACCAGAGACTATGGTCCACCCCCCGTACCTTCCCTCCGATGTCAACGATCAACGGACCGTTGTACTGTAGATAAAACAGGAACCCCAAACTCTACTGCTATCGGTTGGTTACATTTACGATTAACGTCAAAAAGAGAGTCACGAACTAAAAGAAAAAGGAGTCAACGATCAGGGACTGGGAGGACGCCCGTCTTCTCGGTTCCCTCAGGTCTAAACTCGGAGTTCGGGTGATCTGAGGAAGTGCCAAGAAAAGATCTTACTTAGGAGTCGAACTAAGACAGACACAACTCTCGTCGAAAGAAGTGCAAACGACACTCTTTTCCTCTCGCCCTCCTTCCGACCCGATGAGTGACCACTAGAAAAGTCAGAGGACAAAAGACAGTGAGTCGGGAACAAGACCCAGACGTCGGATCTGTAACCACACGGTTACCCCCCTAAGTTTACACGATAACGGAGGGAGTTTTCCCATTATGAATGCACTGAACCAGTCCTAACAAGGGTAAGGACACGAAGGTCGGGGGCGTCTACACCGTGAGGTCACACGCACCCTTCGACGAGAAATCCGTTCTGCCAAAGAAACCTCTCGAAATAAAAATCTAAAGGGGAGAGACGGATAGGACGCGATCTCGACAGGAGCGGACCCGTCCCCCTCACCCCGTAGTCGAGGACTGGATGTTCTGGACCTTGTGGGAAGAGACCAGGACCGTTCCCTGTGTAAGACAGACTGAGACCCCTCTTCCTACCTCCGACGTGAGACAAAGATCACTTCGTCAAATATGTCAAATATAGTAGACGAGAATTGACATAGATCTATTGTAGACATAGGAGTCCTTTCATTTATACCAAATCTTATCACTTGTAAACATCAGTGATCTTAAGTGGTTCCCTTTATTATAAAATACCGGTCCCATCACTCGATTCCATAAAACGATTCGATTGCGAGATGGTTTCGAACCTCGGACCGAGTGAGATGACGGAATGTACGGACAAAAACCGGATTCCATAAAACGACTCGATCGGGAGATGGTTTCGAACCTCGGACCGAGTGAGATCACGGACAAAAACCGGAAAAAAAAAAAAAATTGAGATGTCACCGAAGGAAAAGAAGTCGTAAATTTATATAAGTTCAAAGGAGGTAAAAACTTTTCTTTTAAAGGGAGTTATGGTTGTGAGGACTTTTGATAACAGAACAGAGAGAAGACGACTGGTGTAAACGGTTTAATACACGGTCCTCTGTGACCAAGGAGTTCTACAATTCATAACACACTTTTCAGTCACCAAGTCATTCAACCCGTTTACGTCCTAATTTGTCTCCCTTTACCCCAAGAAATGAGACTAATTAGAGGTCCTCCCTGATATGATTCGTCACAAAGAGGTTTCTATCTCGTATCTTCGGAATAAACCTCTTTAGTCAGAATCGTAGGTCCGACCTTTTACAACATCAGCAGACATGAATGACGACGATGAAGAAGTTTAACAGAGAGAAAGTCATCCTTTCTTTCACACGTAACCGAAAAGTCGTACTACCACACCAGGGTTCGTTGAGGTCTTCTGAGACCTCCCCGTCTTCGGGTTGAGAAAACCCCACTGACCAAGTTACTAAGAGACGGTAACTAGACTGGAGAAGTGGTGTCATGAAAAGTACTTAAATGGTCGAAAGAAGAAATTTCCGAGAGAAAGATGGAACGACTGGTAAGAAGTCATGGAAAGTAATCGGGACGGGGTATCTATCGTCACAGTACATAAAAGTATAGAAGTTTAAGAAAGTAGTACATTTACTGTTGAGACTAGGGAAATGACTTGAGGTCTGGACGCATAGTTAGTGAACGACCTGTACACGGACCTCGACGGGAGGGTCACGAAGTTTGTTCGTCACACAAGGTTTACCTGGGGAGGGGAGGTGTATGTGTGTGGAAGAGGAGTGACAGGAATAGAATTAATTAACGTAGTGGGATAGTACACCTTTTCCCTAATCTAAACAAGACAGTGGGTTCCGTCTAGAGTCAAGATGTATTCCTTCTTTCTCGATTACTAATTTTGACAGACTTTTACCTTACCTGACGAAAACCTCTATCATTTGTACCAGGAAACAGTGACCTCCACAATGTCTTTTCCGACCCGTCGGTAAACAGCCCAACGTCTCGTCCAACTTCGATTACTAGACGAGTCTCCGAAAATCATCAAAGGTCACAGAAGTCCTACTTCCCCTTGTTTGCAAATCCCTTATGCACGAGACGTAATCCTGGAGACAATCAGAGAAAATTATTACGATGTATCATCCATAACAACAAGAGTAAAACGTCCATTCTTTTGCCTTTGAGGTCAATCTGTCGACTCTTCAAGGTTTTGACCTTAAACTTGGACCAACAAGACTGGTCTTATACCAAGAGAGTCGTCAAGGGTTTGGATGACTATCCTTAGTCGACCGTACGATTATTTGTATGTCTAAGGGTCCGAGGAGAGGACAGTTAAACCTAAGTGGTCCAAACCCCTTTAATAAAAATTGTTCATTAGTATTATGAATCCTTACTACTGAATAAACAGTGTTATCTGCAAATAAAGACAAAGTGAACTTTTGACTTGTATTGCGAATGAAATTGAGACCGACACACGTTTCGTCATTTCGTGTTCGAACTCTTTAATTCACACCAACACCCCCATCTAAGTTCCTTCGTCATCTTCACCAAGGACGGGAGGTCGTCGAATGGTAGGTGTGTCTTCTATCACACGTCGTCCACCAATTTCAATTCCTTGGGAAAAGTACCCTCAAAGTGGAGATTAAGATAAGAGATAACGAAGGGGAAGACTGTACTCGGAGGAGGGAAGGGAAGGGGGTTCAGAGATAGGAGGAGACCACACATACCCGAGCGTTTTGATAAAACTTCGTTTATGGTGGGAGAACGTCGACGTGGTTCCGACATCGTCCACTTCGGGATCCCTCGATGACTGGTGTCCCCTCTACCCTAAACACCTCGTTCAGTCGTCCTCTTTCCTGTCTATTGTCACAAACCTTTTACTCTGAACTAAAATTTCAGTGATCACTGAATTACCTTTCCGGAAAGGGTGGGAAGCGGTATGATCTTTGTAGAGAATTTATCATATCTGTCCCACTTGTCTCCGGGAGAAACACGGGTCAGATCCTGGAGACGAGAAGACAAAGTAAACGGAAGGTGGGACCTCTTCAGGTATCTTTATACGAAGAGGTCGGAAAACGAGTTCCAGTCCCACTGGTCCAGTCCAAATTGAGTTCGATAAGACTACAACTCCATCATTTTTCTGTGTCCTTTCAAATCGCAAGGTCTCTGGAAGTTCAAGATACAAGTATAAATTAATTAATTAAAGTATTTATTCGTTTTCTGGAACAGGAGGTTTCCAACGGTTCTCCAAACTATCATGTAAACACCTTTATCAAAAACTTTCAGACAAGGACAATTGGACCGATGTAAGAAACGTCGGTGACCTGTCGTAGTCCGTAAAACCCTCAGGACCAGAAGACCGACCGGTAGACGGTAGGATCGGAAGAAGGGCGAGAACCTTCCTTTAGTACGGGATAGACATCAGGACTAAGTTCTTTGTCACAGTCTCAGTAGTTTCTTTCGACCTTCTACGAGGAAGAACAATTGTTCGTAAACAATGTGATGAGACACGAATCGGGTCCTACTACGAACTCCCCCAGGTTGAAACAGAACGAGTAATTACTCAAAGTCAACACCTAATTCTCCGGTTGTTCCATATTATAACTGTCCGAAGTGATAGACTGTGTTAAACCTTCACTACTATTAGACGTAGAATTTTTCGTTGTTCTTAAATATATGACAACCCCCGATGGTCTTCTACTCTGTCAAAGTACATAGTCACTAAGGCCTTGACGGACAGCATGTAGGATCTGTGGTCAGGATCTGTGTAGTAGTGGAGTCGACTAGGTTGTCCACGACACTTGGGACTTATAAGTGTGTAATACTTGGACACTTACGAAGAGATTGAAGTCTTAACGTGAGATTCCTGACTCTGGGACTTCATCCGACTCCTCTTGTCACAGGAAGGGACAAGAGGTACAAGGGAAGAAGTTCTACACGGTCGCTGAGGACTGACCAACGGTCAACGTAAACGAGGAGAACACTACCGGGTAGAACACAGATGAATTTATGAGTTCAAACCCCAAAACTCAACGAGAAGTCTTCGACGATCTTTGAAACTGAAAGTGAGACTCCAGTTCCCTACTCCTTAATGACAGTGACGTATCGAGGGACACATAGGAAATCTACCTGGCCCGTTCCCTCCCCGACGAGTTGAACATTTATTAGACACGGGAAATAGTCCGTGAAAGACAGAGTCCATCGAACCCGTTGATGTCGTTTTCTGGTATCCGAACTCATCGAACTTGTTGTTGGTATATAAAGAGTGTCAAGACATCGACCCTTCAGGGTTCAAGATCCGAGACCGTTTAAGTCCAAGACCACTCGGGGGTTGAGGGGGGTGGAAGAACGACACAGGAGTGTACCGGAAAGGACTCATACAAGACTCCTGTCTCGGTCGAGAGAGGACAGAAGGAGAAGAGTATTTCCGTCATTACAATCCTACTCCTAGGGAGGGAGTACTGGAGTAGATTTGGATGAATGAAGGGTTTCCGGGGTGGAGGTCAGTGGTAGTGTAATCCCCAATCCCGAAGTTGTATACTTGAACCTTCACCCCGTGGGTTTATAAGTCGAGAATTGTGACTGGTCTCCTTCTTTCGTCTTAGAGGGTTGACCATACCCTCCCTATACAGTTATGATACCTTCTTGTACCCCGAAGGGTCCACCGAGTCGACCATATCTGAGACAGACGTCATACCCTCTTGACCCAAGTCAGAGACTCACGTCTTCAAGGGGACCTCTTCCTTTACCGTTGGGTCAGGTCATAAAAAAAAAAAGTTTATAAATAAATAGGCCGACACAACCCAAGATCGACACCGTGCACCCTGGAAACGACACCACGTGAGTCATCAAAGTCCCGTACCCGAATCAACGGGGTTCCGTACACCCTAGAAGGACCTGGTCCCTAACTTGAGCGTAGGGGACGTAACGTTCCGTCACAGAATGGTGACCTGGTGGTCCCTTTAGGGGGTCAGGTCATAAGAACGGACCCCTTAAGGTACCTGTCTCCTCGGACCACCCGACGTCAGGTACCCCAGTCTTTCTCAACCTGTGCTGACTCACTGATTGTGTAAGTGAAAGTACCTTCTTGGACAGCGCCCCACCATTGACCCTCCCATAAGACACGAGGAATGGGGTTGAACCAGATTAGTGGTAAGTGTTTATAGTACGTACCGGAATCAGGAGTTTCCCGACTACCAAATATAAGGGGGTTTCCCTATATTAGACTTTCTAATTTTATGATGGTCTTACATTATCGTTATTTGTCTTTTATAATTCTTTCTAGTAACGATTTATGTATTATACTTAAACCTTCTTCCTTTAAACCTCACCCGTGTCAGTGTCTGTTCTCACCCTGAACTCAATACGGAGCCTCCTCGACGGACGTGACCGTCGTCTAAGACATGGTGACTTGAATGTCCCTTCAATCACCCGTAGAGAATCCCCTATGATAAACTTTCTAGTGATGAATTTGTTGTATATAAAGTTCTGGAAACTACTACGAAAGAGGAATCCTTTGTGTCATCGTAAATTTCGACACACGACTTTGAATCGAACCCTTGAAGTTCCCCTGTCCGTCTCGGAGAGTCCGGTCCGTTTACCGACCTCGGTGTCCGTCTCTCCACTAGTGTGCCTTCGTCGATGAACGGAAACTCCGACTTCACGACGACAAACGAGACTCTTTGGACGGACTGGTCAAAGGACGGTAAAAGAAACGTAAGGATAAGGTGTTGTGTGTCCCCACGGACCCGATCTGCGAAAACGAAAAAGACCTAGAAAGTCTGGGTTTCAAATTTTAAATCCTGGATTTGACGTCTCTGAAACCCGGATCATTAGACAAATGAAACTCGACTAATACAAGGACGAAAGGGAGAACCGTCACTCCAGGGTGGACTTTCCTTCTAATCCGTTTCAGGGGGCCTCGTGTATGTAGTAGGGACATCCGTCGAGAACAACAACGAATCAACTAGTCATCACGGGCTGAGAAACACTTGGTTACCCCAGTCCTTCTAAGGGACCTCTTCCTTTACCGTTGGATGAGGTCATTCATAAGAACGGACCTCTTAGGGTACCTGTCCTCGGACTGTCCGATGTTAGGTACCCCAGTGTCCGTCACCGTAAATTTCGACTACACGACTTTGAATCGAACCCTTGAGGTTGGACGTCTGGGATCCCTCACTCGTAGTCGAAAAATACGACCACACTGCACCAAGGTCTTCCACCGAAGTAACGGACGAAAGACAAAAATACACGGTGTAAAAGGGACCCTGTACGAGAAATAGGTGAGAATTCTGTTCAGTCATAAAAAACCGGACCGGTACTACAAACTGTTCACCGAGAGGAAACGAAGTGTCTCCACGTACCTGTATAGGTCCCAACTCCTTATTAGAAAATACATCTGGTGAACGACACGAGAATCTGACACCTACTATTATAAAAGTATTCGAAACAAGAGAGGACTACATCACAAAGGAAGACTGGACTGGTCAGGAATTGAATCTCTGGGGATACTTTAAGAAAAATAAATCTGGTCTTTGCCATTCCTCAACGACTCCAAAGATCAGAGGGTCGTGTTAGAGAACAGTTATTCGAGTGTGTACTCTACCCTGGTTCCACTGTCTCAGTAATTAATACCAGAAAGAACGCCACAGGTCTCTATGTATCCACAACATAAAAGGAAGGACGAGTAGGAACCAAACTCAGTCTCCAACCTTTCCAGCCAGCGACACAGTAGACCCGAGACGTACACATCCTAAAAACCGAGACCTTGTCACCAAATAACGTAAACTGAAAGGGTTCACGAAAGGGATTCCTATTTTTCCCCATCCGTCCTCCTATATAAGAACAACACCTCTTTCCACGGGAAACTAGGAGAATGGTTCGGACTGGCCTTCACAAACATTCTTCCACGGTTAGGGATGGTGAAGGAATACAAAGATCCGACAACTATTCTGTCTGACAATAACGATCTACCGATGTCAAATCGTACGAAGAATTTCTAGAATCCATCCATCAGCTATAAAAAAGTTTCAAATAATTCCCGATCCCGACTAAATGTATGAAAAAGGAAATGTATTTTACATACAGTAAACTTTTCATCAAATTGAAATGATGAGTCCGGACAAGAAAATGACTTAACGGAAAGTATACTTTCAAATCGGGTCATTACTATGAATTTTTTTTTCTTTCGTCTCCGTTACTTCAGTCAGTGTGTTCCGGAGGATTTACTTACGGTCTGAGGAATCGACCTGAGCTCCGACAGGTGTCCGTCCGGGACCGGACGACGAGAGGGATTATGGGACGGCTTACCGGTTTGCACCTCTGACCACTGGGGTCGTGTGTGGGACCCGACGAACGGAGCCTCAGAGACGAGTACGAGAAGGAAGAGTGGCCTTCCCGGAGAGGGATAGAGACAGAAAACTTTGGACTTGGGACAACTCCGGGTCAAGCTTTCAGTTGTGAAGGAGTATCTAAGGGGTTCGAGATACTGGATACGAGGGAGGCTTCTGAACCTCTGGAACCAAACAGGACAGGACACGGAGAGAGACATTGTGTGTCGTGTTCCGGTTCTGACTAAAACGAAGACGTAGAGGGCAGTTAGTTTGTGTCACGACGGTTAATTTCAGTCACTCATACATTTATTACCTTCTTTCCATAAAAGGTCTGTCGGTTCACCTGTCAATCGAAAAAAAAAGAAACAATTTTTTACACTGGAACTGAATCTGGAGTGTCTTAAAAAGACTCTAAATCCTCGGGACCAAACTCAACTGGTGGTTTGTTGAGATCTACTCCGGGACACGTAGAGACCCTGACTAAAAGTAACAAACACTCCTTGAAAAGGTCAAGAATCAGTTTGTTTTAAAGCCGTCCTTCTCTAAACCTTTTGTTTCGTTCTAGTGTTGTCACCTTCCTGACAACTTCCTTAAAACTTACAAATCGGACCATCTCTTCTGGATCCTTTCTGACTCTGTAATTTACGAACGTGACTTCTCTTTAAATCTCTTATAGTTTCCTTAAAAGAAAAAATCTATCGTTCACCCTACTTTACTGGAAACTCCGAAACTACAAGATGTTTCGAGACATGAGTAAACGTCAAGGTTAACTATCTTTTCCTTTAAGAACAATTAAGTGGAAAATGTAAGAGTTGACTCTTACTATTAACATCAAGTCTTAAAGTTTATGTTGATAACACGACGATACAAAAATTGTTTTAGTACCAAAGTCTTTCCGTAACAGGTAAGACAACAAGTCATAACGAGTAAATGTTTAAATACTCTATCTTACATAAAATAACCTTTCAATTGAAAAAAAGGAACAAAGGGTCCCTTGAATCTCGGTTTGTACAAGAAGTAGACTTCATTTACTGATTCAGTCTACAAACCAAATAACTAAGGAGGGACGAGACGCGAAAAAAAAAAGAAAAAATTTTTCACGGGCCTTCTCACCATAGACCAGTACAATCTACCACTATTTATAAAGAATTAACTACCTATAAGAATTCTTATCCGACAACATAGTAGTAATTTTTATAATCAAAACCTTTTATCAGTTACTATAAAGTTTACAATTACTTTGTTAAAGTTCATTATTGATTCCAACGTTTTATCACATATGTATCGTACAAAAATTGAATCACTTTATACACCCAAAAACTAAACACACAAATAATATGTTATGGTGTTGTCATACTTCTCAATGAAGATTCTATATAATTTACACTAAAAAGAAAAAAATCCGAAAGATAAAAAGTCTACAAGACACTGTGCGAATATAATTAAAAATTACTTTAATTACATATACCTATCAATTTTTAGAGTTTATAATGTTATCGTATACGTTTTTTTGGGAACGGATAAATGGGGAAAAGAACTATGTGTTTCCATTAACGAAAGTTTATAACATTGTCTTTATCATTGAGATTTATCGATACACAATTTATTATCGATGTTTTATTATGTCTACATCTTTACATCAGTTTACTTTTTTAGTCCATAAATAAAGGTGGTCCTTTTTTTTTATCTTTTTCAAATATACTTTTCTCCCCATCAGTAGATACTTGTGGTGAATGCAGTACTACATTTTAAGTTATAACAAATTGGTTTTTTTACACTACATTGATTTAACCCTCTCGTCTCCTTTTTCCTACCCACTCACGATATCTTTTGGTTATGTATTACGGATTTTATATTTTTTGTTTTGTTCGTTCTTCTTCGTCAACAAATCTTTATACAATCTTTTCTTTTTCTTTGTGGATTTTTTAAACTTTCGTCAAGGAAAATTTTAACTGAATGTAAAAAACTTTCAGTATTTTTCCTTGTGTACGGACACCAATTTTTTGTTCAGTTTGTCAAGGTAAGGACTGTGACGTCACCCTAGACGACCGTAAGAACAACGGAACCTAGACATGAATAAACCAAAAATGAATCGAACACAATACACAAAATTATAACATTTCACAGACTTTAAGTAGAATCTTCATTTGGTCGGAAAATCAAAAGAAAGTTAGAGTCTACAAATTAGTTATTGGTTATTAACCTAAGGAGTAGGTGTTTTGCAAATACAGGTGAAATGGTATACATGAAGTCGAAGAATGACGACAACGGTTTGTAGTTATATCAAGACACTCCACGATTTTATATATAACCTAACAGGGAAAATACAAAATTTGAATATTGGTCATTTGAGAGGGAAGATTAGAAGATCTTGGAGTAGGATTAGAAAGGATTGAGTAAATTTGTAGAAGGAAGGGAGAGGTTTGACTAAACAAGACTTAGGTTCGAGACAAGAAAAGAAATGATGTAAACAAAATCGGAAACTTCGAGTCTTACTGTAAATCACAAAGAGTAACAGTGAATCCTATTCCAGAAATGGTACGTGGAGAAGTCTCCTGGGAGACTGTCTTATGGAAGGAAAGAAATCCTGCGAGTCAAAGCTTACGTCACATTTACGTAAGTCTAAACTAAGACAGTGTGTTTCGGGTCTTTCTTGGAGTCCCTACCTCACGGAGGAATTGGACGACTGGCACCGGAGAGAGGAATAACGAAACTCACGCATTTAACTCCCTCTATTTCCATAAGGCTCTCGAAGTGACCACCGAGTCACCATTTCTTAGATGGACGTTAAGTCCTCTGGACCCAAGTTAGGGACTCGGCACTTCTAAGGGACCTTTTCCCTTACCGTCGGGTGAGATCATAAGAACGGACCTTTTAAAGTACCTGTCCCCTCGGACCACCCGATGTCAGGTACCCCAACGTTTCTCACCCTGTACTGACTCGTACGTGTGTGTTTCCAGAAAACAGTTTCAAGTCCATAAAAGTAAAAGTGTATTAGACTGTCACTAAAGAATTCCTAACGTAAAATTCCTCAACCGCCCGGTGAGAAGTACCCCTACATTCTCTAAACCTGTACTGAATCACTGATTGGTCGTTGTTGTCTTAAAGTGTGAGGTGTCAAAATGTTGGAAGAGGTAAAGTAAACCTGACCGGACGTGTACCCCTTTATCATACAAAATGAAACGTCGAAGGTCGACTCGGTGTATGGTGGCACGACGTCCATCATCAGATTCAGGACCTTGATCAAGACCCTTGAGACGAGCCGACACACACATTTCCACAATTGTCTCTTATACTTCTGTCGGATCTGACGTTCATCTTTTTATGTTTGAAGAGTGAGTGGACAAACACCACTAAGGCATACTCCTCTCTAGGTCTCCTCCTCTTTTCATCTATGTACATCTACCTAAACAAGGGACTCGTCCCCTCGAGACAACAGTTCATGGTCGAAGAGGTCTCGTCCTCAGTCGCGACACAGGACTTCCTAACTCGAACATCGAAACCAAATTCAAACGGAAGTTTAGATGGGGGAAAAGGTCATAGACTAGTATATACTCCAGTCTAATTACAAAGATTCCGAGAAAACTACACAGTGAACGAATGAGGGTTTAGAAGTCTCCAGTGACCTAGTCCAGACAAGTTCCGGAAGGTTTTAAACGGGGTCTAGAAATAAAGATTGGAGTAAAAGGTATTGTGAGTGAGTGTTGGATCGACCAGAGGTGGAAAACAAAAGTTCGGATCTACCATATCGAGAGAAGGGTGGAAGAGGATGGAAGGGTAAATTAGAAATAAGGTGTACAGAACAGTCTCTTGAATCCAAGATAGGGTCTAATCAAACTGCACACTGGAGTCAGTTTAATAAGAAGGAGGAGCTCGAAGGTAAAAGGATATGTACTCTCTCTCTCTCTTTCTTTGACTTAACCCTCTGAATAAATATGTCTGGGACAGTTCAAATAGTAACACACCCAGTTATAGTCGGAATCGAAACAACGGTGTCTTGGGTCCCGGAAAAAGTGAAAACATAAAGATGTCGTAAATGGTAAGTAACAAACCCTAACATCAATTGTAAATACAGGATAAAAGTTCATTAAAAACTTCTAAACAACATTTGACTCTGTCGGGTAACCGTCTCGATTTAACAAAGACCTCCTACACAGACTCCCTCTTCTGATCGTTCCCACAAGACGAAACCTGAAAGCGAAACACAGGTCTTCGACCTTCCTCTACCCTCAGTACTTTATAAAAAAAAGGGAATACATTGAACAACCCTCTTATCTTATAAATGTAACAGTTCTGACTTTGTTCCTACGTCAGAGGGTGTCCTAAGGAAGGTCAGACGATATTACGACGACCTAGACACGACTGAGAAACCCAAACGGAAGGAGGTGGTAGGAGGTGGTGAGAAGGTAGGTAGATCCCGACTCTGTTGTTGAAGTAGAAAGTGAGAAGTAAAGGTCTCGGAACAAACTAATACTGGCCTGAGCCCTGTCGACGGACGGTTCGGTTCCGGAGTCGAAGAGGATACCACTGTAAGATGTGCAGTAATTACGTAGACTACTACTCACCACCGTCCGCTCTGACCACTGGGGTGTACCTCTTTCACTCGTTTAGCCACACTAGGGGTCATTCTTCTCCACTCAACAGTAC
Organism: Capra ibex; assembly: GCA_006410555.1. Classification (NCBI taxonomy): domain Eukaryota; kingdom Metazoa; phylum Chordata; class Mammalia; order Artiodactyla; family Bovidae; genus Capra; species Capra ibex. Next base: position 9,282,398 of record SJYO01038709.1, on the reverse strand, counting down.
TAGTACTCTCTGCGAAAGAAATAGGAGAAGGACCATAACTAAAGAAAAAATGGATAATATGATATTCACGAACTCTCGTTACCTACACGTAATAATGAGGAAAAACCACAACTTAACCACGAGTCCTGTACTAATACTAAGTGACTCGGTTTCTACCGACGACTCTGGTACATGACCGTCATTATCCTGAAGAAAGAGTGAGGGTGTGTCCCACCTTTTCTTCCTTTCCCGAGCTAACTTTTGGCACTTCAAAGTACGGTCCTGCCCCTACTAACTTAGATTGTCCCATTCACCCCTAGGGGTTCCTTCAGTCGGTATACATTTCTCCGTATTCTTTGAACTTTAGACAAACCACCTATTCTCTTGACCCCTCGTGTTTTCTTATAGAGAAAAAGTCCCACGACGGAGACAGGATAGTCTTGTGACTGACGAAAAGTCTTTCGTCTCTTTCCCCCGTGGGTTTGAGATGTCGGTCCCAATGAGGAGAGTCGACCCATTGACCAAGGACTTCTACACAACCTCGACGTGACAGACCTTCCGACAGAAAGAACCCCGTATACTTTCGTAAACACCCATAGAGGGACCGACATCTGGGAAAGCCTCGATACCCCTGGGACTTATCTCGGACCGAAGTAGTCGGTCGGTCCTTCCGGTCGGAGTCTCGAGGCTGGCAGGAGGTCTGGTTTGTTTCGTACTCCCGAGATAGGTAAGTGGGGAAAAGAAGACACTCGAAGCGTCCGGTTTCTTGAAGGCCTCGTCATCTCCCTTCTCTCTGTACCTCATCTACCGAGAAACAAATAGTCACCGTGGAATCCCTTACACAGGTCCTCCGATGTCACTGGAAACAGTAAATCCTACATGGTCACTCACGACACTCAGACCTAATCCATCTTTGGAGATTGTAGGGATGTTGTAAAAAGACATTTGTATTAAAAAGGAGAATGTAGTTGAAAGTAAATTAGAGTATCTAAGGTAAACACTCTCCACCAGAAAATAAATCGAGTGGTAACAGAGGTAAAATCAAAAAGAACGTACGAAATTTTAGGTAACAAGACAAAAAAAAAAGAAGACAGGAAGGGGAGGTAGAAGTACAAGAAAGTGTCAGCTAGTTTGGCTTTGCATTTTTCTCAAAGGCGGAGAGAGCTTTCAAAGGTAAAATGTTCTCGTTTCTTTTGTACCGGGTCCTCTCGTCGCCTGTCCTTGCATTCATCGTCGTCCCTTGTCTCTCGTCTGGTGGGTGTCGGGGTGGGAGAGACGGAGTCAACGTGACTTCTGACCCTTTCACACAAAACACACACACACACACGTGTACGTGTGTGTGCACAGGTAGGCAGGTAACACACGTATGTACAAACACACACACACATGGACGCATAAACGTCTCAGTCCCATCTTTAACCAGACATGTCCCACTGCAACCCAGAAAAAACAGGTTGAGAAGAAGACTTTCCTACAACCTCCGAGACTCCATCTTCACTAACGTCCCCCCGGGTCACCCTTCAGGGCCGTGATGATCGCAACCCTCACGGTCCGACTCGAGACGAGACCACGACTACTCGTCAATGGTCGATGACACAGTTCAAATCTTTTACCAAAAAGTTCTCTTAATTCAGATCCTTGAGTCACAACGAGAGGGCCGAAGAAAGCGAACACAAAAGAAAGGGAATAGAAACGAGTAGATACAGTTCTCTTCTCGGAAAAGAATAGACCTGTGAGCCTCAACCCGACTCAAGAACTTAATGTACGTACACGGATATGTGTGTCTTACAAGTGTACCGAGATTATCTGAGTTGACAGAAGGGTCTCACTAATGTCTCGGTCGAAAGTTTTATTTTAGGAAGAACGATTTTCCTTAACTGTGGTTTGTCCTTAATGAATTGTAACAGGTTTATTTCCAAATAACTTCTTTGTGTTTTGACCAAACCATCTTTTCCGGTATTTCGACCCGATTCAATTGAACGTTGCGACTCTTTATAAGAAAAAGACGGTACACGGAGTCTTTAATTGACGAGAGTGGGATTGGAATTTGTGGTCCAGTCCGACAACTTTACAAAGAGTACACCGAGTACCACTTAACATTTGGAGACAGGACCCGATAACCCTGTCCTTTGATCAAGACGTTCCCTTACAGGAAAAAGATCCGGTCGCACAAAGCACCAGTACCCTATGCACCCAGACCCCACCATCGACAATCTAATGTTCCCACGGGAACAGGGTTATTTCCAATCCCGAGTGTCAGGACCCCTCGAGTTATTCTTCCGTTAGACTCTATCTCTGGACTCCATTCCAACGGTGGCAAGTGGTCTGTTTAAGGTTTTCAATGGACGACTCGGGTTGGATCCTCCCAAGTGGCAACTCACCGGATCGACTTACCCCCTCCCTTAACCGACAGCCTATTCTCAACTTTGACGGATCACGAATAAGAAGTCTTCGACTCGAGTAGGGGACACCAGACGTGTTGAGTACAGTCGAACCTTCCGGTGTGGAGTCTGACGTGCTTCGAAAGGGACTTCCCAAACCTGTCTCGTTCAGTCATAACCCTTTGAGGAACCCTACTACTCATAACATGGACGGAGAGATGGTGTGTATCTACAAACTAAAAAGTAAGTCGAAGTCTCCCTTTACTACTAAAGTCCCCGTTTCGTCATTACCGAGACATTGATGTTTAAATCAGTTTCGTCCATGAGGTTCGGAACCATTCAGTGGACAGATAGAACAGTCGGGCACATCCGAGATCTGGTGGAGTTTCTCCAGTAAGTGAGGTTCCGGGAGACCGTCGTCTAACCCGTCGTACTTCAGGTCCGTAAAATAGACTGGGCCCTGCAAGAAGGACACGTTTCAAGAATTGGAGTGACATCGATATCCAGAAGTACCATAAAGTATGAAGACAGTGACTACGAGTGGACAGAGAGATAAGAAGGAAGGGGAACAGAAAAAAGAGATAAAAGAAAGAAGAGGGGTTAAGAAAGGACGGGAGGGAGGGAAGAAGGGAGGGAGGGAGAAACAAGACGACAGACACTTTAATCCTGAAGGGACCCAATTCACTGCTAATAATACCTCGTTTCTTGGACTCATTCAGTTTGAATGTATGACAAGTGACATAAAGACCGTACTCACCTCTACGACCCCCACCCACCTCCCGTGCCGTCACGCTCTCAGACACTCCCACTTGCGGTGGTGTCTTCCTTCACCTTCACCGAGACTCACAGTGTGAAAACGAGACCTAGGGACCTTGGTATTATTTTCGGATAGTAAGTAAAGACAAAAGGGGAAAACATGGAACTTTACCATACCTCGACAGAACCGTAAGGTGAAATGTTCACTCCCCCCGTCGTTCACGAAGAGGTCCCCACTGGTGAGTCGAGTAGAGATCGGATAACAACTCCACTCCCCACGGACGGGCCATATAAGAAGAGGGTCACTGTGTTGTGATTTTCTAACCCGAATTCTAAATCGACAAAATCAGACAGATTTGTCCCCCACTATCACGACACTTCGGGAAATGGGTCGTTTGTAGACCCTACAGGGTCGTCCAAGTCCCGGGAGTCGTCTACCACACCCGACCGAGAGGTCTCGCAGAGATTCCCCGACTCACCCACCCCCAGAGTTCTCGCAAAATACCTGATACATATAAATCACGAAATCGAACCTTTTGAGACTGGTAGGAGAGTGGAGACCTTTTATTAGAATCTCAACTTTTTTTCTTCCCTAGATCTACTGTCCCGGAATAGGAGGGACGACACGTGTGTCCACGCACACACGTGTGTACGCCGGTACGGGCCGCCCAAGACAGTCGTTTATGAGAGGAAGGTACTTATTATTTCCGTATTCCCATTTCCACGAAGGAGGTATCCAATGAGTCCTTGATCGTACCCACTGAGTCGGTCAGAAAGGACCCCCGGTGTCGTATAGTGTCAGACCTTGTCACAGTAGAACCGACTTTGCTCGTTACGGAGTGAGGTACCAAACAAAACAAGTACAAAGTAGAGGTAAACGGACAGTAGAACCCTCATCACGCAAAACAAACCCGGTTTGACACGAAACACGGAGGACACTCATGTCAACGAGACGGGTGAGTCTATACCCACCCAGGGTTGTCAGACTCTGTCCTCCTAGTAGAATAGAAGGTACACAAGAAGTAAACAACAGAGACAAAAGAGCAGAAAAGTACCTACCTCCTCGTAGGGGAAAGTGGTGACCCCGACTCGGGAGGAAGGGCCATCGCTACCGTCCTCCCGACAACCAAGGTGGTTTTCCGGTTGTACAGTAAGGGACCACTGACAAGTAAGTCGGGTCACGAATCGGAGGATCAGGACTTTGTGACGTGTTAAGACAAGAAGTCCCCAAGATAGACCCCTCCACTAAGTTCTCGTCGGACGAGTGACCCGAGGAGAAACGATGACAGTGACGGAAAGGAAAGGATAACTATCGTAACCCTCTACGTAAGACTCTATCCTAAACCTTTGGTAGGTTCAGTCAAGAGAACTAAGTCTACTTCTTACCTTCGACCATCAGATATTACCTCTCGGAACCTTCTGACTTTCGTGGGACCCCTGTTCATACTCCACCGGTCCCAGAGTCCTAACCTCGACGTGGAGAGTCGACCATCGGACTACACCGTCCGGAGGACACCGGACTGAACCAACCGTCGAGTCGCAGACCGAGAACCTCGTAAACTCAAAACACGACACACACTGGAGAGTCACCACACAAGACTTAGTCTCAGAGAAAGAACAACCGAACGTCTCCCTCACTGTAGGTTGTGGTCACTGTCGCTTTCGTCAAGGTCATTCACACACAGTAAGAAGGGGTACCGTACATCGAGATGGTGCACAGGGTCGGTAGGAGTAAGGTCGTAACGTACCGACGGTATAGACAAGTCTCCGATCACGAAGAAAATCGGTACATGTGAACCTCTAGGACCTTTACGACACCGGTAAAACAGGGACACCCTACCCAAAATCCGACACTCAATTTCCTCTCTTATATACGGGACGTGAAGACCGGTCCTGAACTGAATCTTCGTAGGGATGACATCCGTGAACCCCGACATCCACGACGGTCAAAGTGTATAAACGAGTCTCTGGTTTTCCTCTTACCGAGGACCCCCTATAACAGGACTTAACGGAAAGGTCCAGTGATCATGGAGGACCCACTTCCGAACCACAGAAACGGAAAAACGACCCGATTTACTGGTCCACTGTCGAGTCCAAAGGAAGTCTTTAGGACACTGGTCCGGTCTCTTCGGTGTTAAGTTTGGGGTACTTCAAAACCTGATGACCGGAAAATCCTCAACATCGATCTCCGGGACTCTTACGTAGGGTCTCGAACTACGTTTATAACGACGGAAGGGATCGTGACGGTAGCCAGTGAAACCCTGGAGGATCATGTGTCATGGGCCTCTTCCGTTACCATCGGGTGAGGTAACGAGAACAGACCTTCTAGGGGTACCTACCTCCTCGGACCATCCCACGTCAGGTACCCCAGTGATTCTCAGCCTGTGCTGACTCACCGAAGTGAAAGTGAAAAGTGAAAGTACGTAACCTCTTCCTTTACCGTTGGGTGAGGTCACAAGAACGGACCTCTTAGGGTCCCTGCCCCCTCGGACCACCCGACGGTAGATACCCCAGCGTGTCTCATCCTGTACTGACTTCGCTGAATCGTCGTCGTCGTCGTCATGGGTCATGGTCGAACGAACCACTGAGAATCCTTCAGGAGTAGTAACGATCCTATCTGCCTCGAGAGGACACACCCTGCTCGTCCCGAGTCATGACGAGAATTTCCCGTGACCCCTGGCATCGGGTCGGAACACGGTGAAAAGACCCACGAAGAAGGTCACGTCCCTTTATCCGTTTGGGATTTTTCCCATTTCAAGTCGACGTCGAAACCCCTGGACGTGCTCACGGGACTGAAGGAACGGGCGTCTACTCCCTGTGTCCGTCACACAGAGGCAGTGAACTTCGAAAAGGACACTAAGAAAGACCTCGTTCTCCCGTTGACTCGTCTCGACTGACAATCGATATTCTTCTCAAGATCCTGTAACCCCACCAAAAACCACCTCCGAATTACCGAAGACCCAGTACAAGGAAACGAGTCGATATAAAACGACTTGTTCTCCTGAGGACTGAGGACAGAGTCCCCACTACTTACCAAAGGACACGAAAGTAAGGTCACCCGTCATCTGTTCGGGTGTCGTGTCAACAATCGTTCTTGGTCAACTGTTCCGACAAAAGACCACCTCCAACCCCACTGATAACATCCCTCTACTCCTATGTTCCTCCGTCTAATATTTCACGATTGTACAGAAGTTAAAAACAACGTCTTCCTGTCCTCCTACGATAAGACAGTATACTCGGTCACTGTGCCGTTCTTTCATTCGGGGGAAGACTCTCAGAACGGAAACTCGATTAGACCATCAGTACCCTGGGTTTGGTCACCAACCAGTACCTCTCTGTCTCCTCTCTAACTGCTCTCTACCGCTTCCAGTTAAAGTCACCCACACACCGGCGACGATTTTCTCTCCGAGACCAGGGAGAGAAGTTACCGACGAGACTTTTTGGAACGAGTCGACAACCACGGGTACGTGTCTAAAGAGGACTTAGACAACCTTTCCCTCTGCGAAGACTAAAGTATGAACGGAACCTGAATCTATAAGAGTTTAATTTCGGAGAAACTACAGAAACATCAATTTTCCGTTTTACCAACTTCTACACGACGAGACAGACTCGCCACCGAGGTCGTGGAGTAACGAGATCCGTCTGCTCCTCCCTCCAGTCCGACAGACCACTCCCGGAGTGACTGACAGAGGCACGAGCGAGAGGTCAAGTGATACGTTCCGGACAGTAGTAGGACCCGGGGTACTTCCTGTCTCAGTTGCTACTGGATTAAAGCCTCAAAGGTGTATTTAAACCTAGGACACATGGTGCACTCTCGGGTCCCACAGAAACCCCCCCTCCGCAACCATAGGACCCTTAATAACAACGAGAGTACAAAATACCTCTCCCGGACGCCGACCCAAGATCCATAGAGACCCTTATCCCATGTAGGTTGGGGGGTCTTCTCTAATCCGTCGGTATATAAGGAGGCTTCGACAGGGTCGGGTGACCGTGTCGAAGAATCCGAACGGCCGAGGACCTGGTGTAAACAGTGGTAGAGAGACGGTCTAGAACCGGGTCCTTTGGGGTAGAAAGACCAGGTCAACTTCGATTTCGTCTACCGAGGAACACGCACACTCTGGACCACTAATCTTCTCTATATCCGTTCTATTTGAAGAAGGGTCGGAGAAAGGGGGTAAGTAGACCTCACTGAGACCCCGGGACGTCCCCCCTTTGTTCAGTCGGGAGCCACCGAACTCCATCCTGTAACAGGAACACGGTGTCTCGTAAAGGAGAGAAAGATGTCTATGATGGGCCGGAGCCGCACTATTACTCCACCTACCCGTTCTGATGGTGAAACACCAGAGGGCTCTTGTCTACCTCTTCCTATAAGTCCTGTTGTTCAAGTAACTCCGTCCGGTCAAGTTGCTGTTAGAGATACCCTGGTCGTAGGTCAGTCACTCCCGTCAACGTCTCTCCCATTCCTCTCTTCACCAACGAGATGTTTTAATGGGGACTTCCCTCGTGTCTTTACAAGAACGGTCTCACGGCGTACCTAGGAGCAGGAAGGTCGTGTACCGACCACCGTCACGACTGGTTTCGGTGCGGACAAGACGTGCAAGGGTCGGGGACCAACCTCTGCAGAGAGAGGAGACACGTCGAGTGGGGTCTCGTAGTGGGACAGACGTAGAGGTCTACCCCGGAAAAGACCTATCATCCTCGGTTTACACCTCGGACCCATGGAGTCTCCATCTTAGAAGGTCCTGAGAGATCCACCGGGGTGTAAAGAGTGTCTACCTACAACCCCAGTCGTGGTACCCATCTACCCCTGATCCACCTGACTACCGTCGGGAAAGAAAAAGTCCCGTTCGTGACGTATAATCTACAAAGACCGTTACGATAGTTCTCCGACGTCGTCAGCGTTGAAATGGGGTAGCGGTAGAAGTAGTTCGGGTTCAGGTAACTTCGCGAATACATTCATAAACGACTCTAAGAGTCGGTCCTCTCCCGAGACCTTTCTGTTACTTTTTAGTTCACCAAACAACCCGTCCCCATTCTGGGTCGCCCATGAGTCACCTTTCAGACACAGGGAGAGACAAGTGACCCCCGAGGAAACCTAAACACAGGAGTACGAACATGGGGATCAACTCGAAATTCTGGATCTTCAAACCCCTTCTACAACTCGGAACCCGGTGATGACGAGAGTCTCCCGTCGATTCTTCGAAAGGTCCCTCGGACCTCGTTGGGAAATACAATTAGTTTTGTATCTTGGATCAAACCATGATACAAGAAGACATAGAAACCTTCCCTTTACTTGGCTTCCGTCTGTATACTTGTTCGTTTATTCTAGATACTGTTTCGGTACTTTGACCTCGTCCTCAAACCTCTTATAAAGTGTCCATTCAGAGGGGTAACACGTCGACCCCATCACACCCTCATCCGTCTATGGATAAGATACTCCAAAAAGGTTCTCCGGATCTACGGACCGTGTCAAAGACCGACGAAAACTCGAGCTCGTAAAGGTTTCATGAGCTCACGGGAGGTCGGTCTCATCAAATCGGTCAAATATCAAACTTGGTAGTAGTAGTTTACGAAACAAAACATGTCAGACAGAAGTACAGAAGGACCCGACATCGAGAGACAAATCAAACAAAGGGAGGGGAGGTCCGAGGGAGTAGGTCGTAACCGACGAAACGTACAAAATACACGACTCACTCGCAAACAACTACTACTACCAACGGACCACACCACCAGTCCACAAGAGACAGTCACACACGTGTGTGTACACACGTACAAATATACCAGTGGATGAAATCTTCCCGTCAAGGATTTTCCAACCCTTCCAAAGACACATTATACAACGAATGGAAAACTTCATACCACTGGATACACACGTCCAACCACGACTCATTTGAGATCGACCACTACGACGTTTCAATCGACCGGTGTCCTAAGTATTGACAAGAGCGTACGGAACCCATGACCTCGAGGGAAAAGACAGTCGTTGACACAGGAACAAACGACGTGACTGGAGACTGTATTACGTCTACACTACCGGGGTCCTCGTAACGTAGAACGATCTTTAACACTAAACGTCGAGGACGAGACCTATTGGTCCTAAAAGGTTCAGAAGGTTACTCCGACGTAGTCTTAACGGTCGACGACCGGAATACCGTCGGTTCTCGTCATGTCTGACGTTCCAGACCGTAGATTACCCACGAGTCATTTGTAAAAAAACTCGTTGTGTAAAAGGATGAGTAACGGCGGGTCACAGTGACAGAGTCGTTCAACTGAAGTTCGGGACCCGGAACTCACGGACGATCGAAGGGGTGACGGGGCCCGAGAACCTGACGGTGGATCACTTGTTCACCCGACTTGACACCCGACCAACCCCACCTGGTCTGACAGTCCCACACTCCCCAACGACACCTGGTATTACTATTAAGACAAAAGGAAAAGTCGGTAACATGTCCCACTGAGTGACCTTCTCTAAATATTGTTTTAGTTTGTTTAGTAACTCCTGGTCAGACCCGTGATGTAAACCCAGGGTAGGGGACTTTTTGAGACTTCTTAGGGGAGGTTGGTAAGAGAACACTCGTCTTCTTTAGTTCAGGGAGAAGGGAGGAGGGAGAAGTAAGGACAGGGGTGCCCCTCTTGTTTACTGATGACAAGAACAGGGGAAAAAATCTATACAGGTTTTTAATTCAAAAGATCAGGACAAGACAAAAAAATTTAAAAACAAAACAAAGTCAAATTAAAACCCTACTACGGTAGAGTGAGTAGTACACTGACACGGGTACGGACGTACTTGGAAAGGGTTCGTGATCGTGTCCACGTTTAGGTAGTCTCAGTAACAAAAGTATTTTGGTTCGTCTTCTCTTCTCTCCTCCTGACTACCTTTCTGTCTGACCTGCCGACGTGCCGAACACTTCACTCGGGAAGTGTGGTGTACTCCTCTCCGAGGGTCCGAAACGATGCTAGACATACACCGGAACGCCGAGTCCTGCCGCGCCGCAGTACCGCTGTCTTTCATAGAATAAATATATATCTATATATATACATTAAATATATTTTATATATCTTTAATAATATATATATATAATATGAGAGAGTATATTATATATATATATATAAGTGTGCGTAAACCTGATCTTTTAGATACCTCTGAAGTAGTTACCATGACACAATAATCTCTTTACGAAATTAAAAGTATAAGATTAGTCTACCGTAGAATATAGGGTTGACCAACCCCTCCTTCACTTTCACCATCATTCACGACCTGACTCCCGTGGGTGTAACCAGTAAGAGAACTCTCGATCCGAAAAGAGATCCTCCCTAGTCGGTGTCCTGTCACTCTTTCCCGAAAACGGGTCCCCAGTCTACGAACCTCGGCACTGAGATCTCGGCTACGACGGGAGCCCCGTTCAGTCCGGGCGTACACCCCTCAGTCTCTTACCGATTACCACGAAGGCGGTATAATTTAACGACTAACAAAATACGGTGGACTACACAGACGTACTCTCCAAAGGAAAAACAAGTAAAAATTCGACGACAATTTGGTTTTGGTACAACACGATGACACAGTCGGAAAAGTAAGAAGGTTTAAAATGAAAATGATAAATTCACTTACGCATCTTAGGTTAAACTGACACAAGATTTCCGAGTATTACAAGACCTTCTCGGTCTGGAGCACTATCTGATGCACTGGGTCCAACCCGGCAGGGTAGTCGTCTTCCCCCTCGTCCACTCTTGACTGTCCTCGGCCCCGAGGATAACACAGGGAAGCGAGTGGACGGTCCCTGCACGACCCGAGTCGACTCCGGGACAGTACCCCGGGTGACCGTCCCTACCCCTCAGTGAACGACAGGTCGGGACACGACCCCGTCACCCTCTCGGGACTCGAACCGGTCGGTGCACTACTTTTCAAACTAAACCCAAAAAAGGTGTCGACGAAGTATATGGGATGGATGGGGTGGGGGAGTCATTTTCGACCATCGAATGACAAAGAAGTTCTTCTTTCATCTGAAAATTACGACAGTCAAACTCGATATCTCGATTCTAAGTGAATGACAACTCTACACTTCGAAACAACGAAAAAGGGTCTCAGTATGCCACTACTGACACCAGTTCCCCGAAAAAAAGAGACTGGTGTCTACGTCCGCCGTCCATACCGAGTCCGGGGTACGGTGGAAGGACACGAGGAAACTTCGGTGGTATAGAGGGAGTCGAGGTGTGACCTCCGTGTTGTGTCCCCTCTTCTCTCACCTATACGAGTCGGGATCCCAACTCAGACAACAAAGGATCGGGTGACACAGTGTTGGTGACGTTTACTGTGTGCAACTTCTACGAAACTCACGATGGTAGGTTTGAATCCCTTATACAATTGTCAAGAGGATGGTCGTACTGATCCGATTCACATTTCAGACCCCGGGTCTCACACCCACTTCTTTCCCACCGTCGAAAGGGACCCGTCACGTAATCTAACTTCCGTCCTCCCCACTTCACCACCGGTTACTACTGAGACCACTCCTCCCCACTTCGACCCTTACAACAACTAAAGAGACTACACTTCACTACATCAGACTTACAACGAGTTGGGAGATGGGGAGGGTCCCTTCTTTTCGTCTCTAAGTTTCGTTCGTACTGTGATCAACCAACTGGTCACAAGGAAGGTTCCTCTGTATATAAAAAATTATTTACTATCAACGCTACTTGACACCGAGTCTCTGGAAGAACTTCATCGACTCTCCCCTACCACCCCGTCTCGTCACCCTTTTTACGGGGGTTTGAAACCCTCGGTTTTCCGAGAGAGGGATCACTGGTAGTTGACGGGTTCAGTCCAAAGGAGACCGACCGAGAGCTGAGGACACCGAAAACACTTCCGACATACGAGTCAGAAGATAGGGGCGGGGGCTTGTGAGAGGTCATGACGACCGGTCCACACACACCTCCCGTAGGCGTAGGAAACCCCGTTTTACGGTTTCCATGTGTTCTGTCCTCTACGGATGACGTCGTGTCTGTAAACAATCTCTTTCGTCCTCGGTTCCCTCGTCGTCTTTAGGCTCATGATTTATGCCATTCGTATGGGTCGATGGTATTTCACAATGACACGTTCCCTTGGTTCCCACTCTACCCTGGTCCAACGTCTCGTCCCACAGTCAGTAAGACCGTCGGGAGACGACTCTCCTCCTCGTGAACCTCGTCCACAGACACTGAACTGACTACAGGGACGTCGAGCGTACGTCTTCGGACTCCAGCAGGACGATACTAAGTTCAGATCTCGCTACTGACTCACACACCCCCGACTTGACGTCACCCCTACTGAAGAATCGACAAACCCCGTGCACCGTCAAACGTCCCACGAAGAAAAGTGTGTAAGAGAGTAAGTGGTCTTCCGTCGGACTGTTTTTCTTCAGGGGTTTCGTGAGACACCCCAAAATTCCTTTAGACCGAGGATTCACGTTTCCCATGTCTCTCGACCGGAGACTAGGACGACACGACTCTGAGACCGAGGTGTCGACGACAGGGAGGACCTCCGCCACCGCCGACCTCTTTTGCGTCGGGGCCGCCCTTCTACGACTCGTTCAACTTTTCTCGTCTCCACCTGTTGGACTGGGACTAGAGATGGTGGTGGTAGAGGTGTCCCTCCGTTATGATACAAGAGAGGGTCCGAAACGACGACTGTTGTGTCGGTCAGTGCGGGACCGAAGAAGCAAATTGTCTGGAATTTTGTCAGGATCCTACTAGAGCACTGATGTATTTAATGTCTATGTTTACTGGTTGAAATAGAATTCCACTTTCACCAAGTTCTTTAATCGATTACTTTCGTTTTAGAAATGGGTTTTGTTCACACCTTCAATTACGAGTTTCTACTTCGATTATGCAGTCTATGTCTCCTTCCACACCCGACTCGACGTCGTGATCCGTCTCTGATCTCCCTCGCATAGGACTCACCCAGTTTCAGTTCGTTTTTTCCTCCCCTGACTTTTCCCTGTGACCCGAGGAACTCGTGTTTACGATCACAATTTCCTGTCACCTCGGGAGAGGTGTCCCTGTCATGAACGGACCACGGTCGGTGACCTCCAGGTACCACAGTCTGACCGACCACTCTCTCGGAATCGAGAGTCCTCGATTCACGGGTGTCCTCTACGAGTGGACCCACGGACCACGCGAACGGAGTCAACGAGGGAACAAAACAGGAAATAGACACAAGGGTGGATCCTAAAACACTGGAGCTACGGTGATTAGGAGAATGAGTAAGTTAGTCAAGGCACCGTGGAGATGTTGAAGATAATGACGTCCATTGTAACACTTCGATTTTAGGGTCAAAGGAGTTTTTCAGAGAGAAGAAGTAGTGAAGGGTCTTTATCGTCTTGACCACACAGGGGAGGGGTAAGGGGTGGGGTACAGAACTAAGAACACCTTGGTTACACCAGAACTATCGTTCTCAACAGTGTCTCCTACAAGACAAGTCGTCACTTCGGGAGTGATCTAAAAATAGACGTCGTAGCCCAACTATGGGTGACCAAAAAATGCACAATCTGGATTACCTCAGGGAGACGTAGGACAGGTAGGACCGTGAGAGTCTTCGTAGATAGATCATGTCCAGTCTCCTGACCTCTCACCCACCAAACTCTTCTTTCTAAGTCTGGACGAACGACCATCACTTCTCGTGCACGTTCTCCTACAAGAGGACTCTGACCGGAAGGACAACGGTGTTGGTAGGAGGGAAGTTCGAACCTCCCTTCTCTAAACTACTCCAGGTTTGGACATCACTTACACTTCAAACAAAAGACAAAACACCTCTTGAAGGCAAGACCTCAGGGACGATAAAGAGACTAGAACGAGACAGTTAATCCTGAGGAAAAGTAACGGTTGACGAAGGAGAAGAAATCGAGGGAAAGAAAAGTGAGACGACAGAAGAGTGGTCCTTGACTTGTTAGAGGTTAAGACGAGGGAGAATGACTGGTAAGTAACCAAGTGACGTTCAAATAGTCCATTGGATTTTGCGAGTCCCAGTCGATCCTGGAGGGTTTTTACTAAAAGTTTCTGAGGAGAGAGTCGTAGTGTCTTTCTATTTATAGAAAGACACGTGGGGGGTGAGGAACACGGAGGTAAGGAGGGACCTCGAAAAACCGAAGTTCATTCTGAGGAAGTGAGAAGAGGGGGTAGGATTTACGGTCGTAAAAGGATCAGTGGATCCGAGTTTCAGACTAAAGAGAGGAAACCAATAGTATAGGTTAGAGGATGACTTTTAAGAAACACCACAGGTAAGTTAAATCACGAAACAAAAGTAATAGTGACGGTGACGGGAGTGTTATTCTCGGTACTGGTCGCTCGAGGAGTACTCTCCGGAACACGAACCACGACCTTCATGTTACCGTTTAGTTTCCTTCTGTCAGGAGTTCCTCGAAGATCAGATCACCCCTCTCCCGTTGTTTGTTCATTGATATATTAATGTACAATATGATTTACGACACTTTCTTGATTTGTCCTACACCGTTATCTCTCATTATATCTCTCCCCGGGACGAATCTCTGCCACAGGTCCCTTCCGAAGAGACTCTTCCACTGTAAGTCCAATCTCGATGTTCAAGTCGTCCCGGTCGAACCACTGTCCTCAGACCCAACACCCCCTCCCTATATGACTTTTGGGAGACGTCCGGGACTAGACGAAAAGGTATAATGAATGAGATACAAAGAGATATTTGGTTAGATCTGAACGGAAAATTGGACACTCGTTTCGGAGACCTTACAAAGGTCAGGACTAGAGATACCTTGGGAAGTTGAAAGTCGAAGTCACCGTAAAAAGTACCATTACGGTGACAGAAAGGTCTTCTGGAAGGGGGAGGGAAGGAAACGTGGTGAAATCGTCAAATATGCTTGAATGAGACAAGAAGGAACAGGTATTGCATGAAGAAGTTGATCTGTCTTTCGAAGATCTTTCGACCCTAACGTAGACTACATAGAAACATAGGGAGTGTCGTCGATTATGTACGATCTACGAGTTATTTACAAACTACTTACTTGAGGGAGAAAGACCCGGAGTCAAAATTGGATTTTGTCCTCCTTCAACGTGGGTCCTCGAGATGTCGGTGAGGGTCGAGATTCCGAGTAACTGCTACTATTTCATATTAAGATTTCCTACGTATGATACTTCTTAGGGAGTGTTTTTCTGTCAAGTACGGAAAACACCTAAACGTCAACCTTTTTTGGTTACTTGTCACTACGTCTACTACACTCTCCGAATTTATGTCGACGGTTTCTTGTGACGGGTTCTCGTGTAATCCAAATATGCACTAGTTTGTAATGTGCGAACCACGGACGACCTTTCCTCCCTCCTTTTCCTAGGTATCCGCACACCTGATCCTACACCCTTTAAAGGAAAAGGGTCGACCCATCTTCACATCCTAGGGTCCCGTCGAACTTTTTATCTTTTGACTATCTTCTTCCACGGCTAAGACTAATGAATGGGAGTTTCTTTAACACGATCCTTTGATGCCTTTATCTCCACAGTTTGTACGGTGATCTGCGGGAGGATTCCTCTCACATCCACGGTGTACCACTGTTTATCATCGAGGACCACCAAAGAGTCCTCTCACTCCCGACAGTCGACACCCTGAGGTGGGTCCTTCGCGAAGGACCAAGACTCCGGGACGTCCGTCACTACGGGGTCCAACCCGAAAATCTCGTCAACGACCGAAACACAAACAATTTACACTCGAAAAGTTGAAAGTCAAGAACTCCGTAATTTTTCTAAGGGTGTGTTTATTTCCGAGGGAATGGAAACTGGATAGTCTGTCCAACTTCAAAGGATCCGGTTTACTCCCCTTTTGACGTTTATTTATTTGAGTTTTACATTTCCTTTTTTCTAGGATTTTTTCAGTTCCCCCTTGGGTGGGGAACGACAATTCATCTCCTCTGTTTTTCCCGGGAGGGAGAGACCAAGTGGGGTGACAAAAGTCTCTCACTGTCTGTTATCTCTTCCATTTCCCCTTATTTTTGGTCTCAGTTCTGAGATTACTCGTCTTCTAACGCTTTGTTGTCTTTTCTGCCATTTTTGGGGTGGAGTGAGACCGACAACATAATTTCTATCCTTCGGAAAGGACCCCGACCCTTTAAGTCTAGAACACCTCTTTGTCCTACTGTTCTCCCACAGTTCTCAATCACCCACGTCCCTTTGTGCACTGGGACGATCTCTCGTTCTCGGTTTATTATTAATGTTTCGAAGTCTCCACAGTCCGCAACGAGATGGTCGAAACGTACATAAATGAATAAATGTTGTTGAGATATATTGACAACAATGCCTTTGAAATATTCGTTCTTTGTCCAGGTTTCACTCCAATTCGTGGAGTAGGTTTCAGCATGTCGATCACTCACCCTCTCGTTCCTAAAATTGAACCCGTCAAACCAAGACGCAAAACGACGAAACGACACGACGGAGTAGATAAAGAATGATGAAGGGTGGCACCATAATAAGAAACGTCAGACCGAAAACGGGAGTGATGAGGTGACTTTGACGAGAGTGTTCAGTACTTAAGGTTTGGTTGTCTAAAATATGAAAATGTCTCCATATGTTTCGCGAGATGGTATAAAGTGTGACAACTTTGTAAGAGGGGTGGGTCTGGACTTTAGAAACGTAGTACAGACACAGAGAGATTATCAGGAGTGTAGGTGGTAGTGACAAAGATGACGATAATAGAGTTAAGCTAAGTAATAAAGTAGGTAAGTTGTTTGTATTAAGGTACACAGTCCGGGACCCCTATGTTGTCACTCGTTTTGTCTATTCAGACGGGAATATCTCGAGTGACACCTCCTCTATCCGTAGTTTGTCAGTATCTTTCTATAAATGTTTGTATTCACGATAAGTACTTCCCACACCCCGGAATATTTTCCCACTTTATCTCTGCAATATTACTAAACGGTTAATCCGAAGGACATCGGCAGATCAGTTCCGAGACCAAAAAGGTCACCAGTACATACCTACACTCTCAACCTGATATTTCTTTCGACTCGCGGCTTCTTAACTACGAAAACTTGACACCACAACCTCTTCTGAGAACTCTCAGGGAACCTGACGTTCTAGTTTGGTCAGTTAGGATTTCCTTTAGTCAGGCCCCACAAGTAACCTTCCTGACTACGACTTCACTTCGAGGTTATGAAACCGATGGACTGCGTTTCTTGACTGAGTAACCTTTTCTGGGACTACGACCTTTCTAATTCCCATCCTCCTCTTCCCCTGTTGTCTCCTACTTTACCAACCTACCGTAGTGGTTGAACTACCTGTACTCAAACCCATTTGCCCTCAACCACTACCTGTCCCTCCGGACCACACGACGTCAGGTACCTCAGCGTCTCAGTCTATGCTGACTCGTTGACTTGACTTGACTCTGAGAGGGAAGGTTAGGTGAAGTACGTGACAACGGGACTACAAGGGTGTCAGACAGAAACTGGTATGGTGAGGGGTCAAGTTTAAGAAGGTACCGAATCTCTTAGTTCAAGTTTACGAATCATCCACAACCTCTAGGAGGTATTAGACGAAGGTTGGATATAAAGTTTCGAAAAGGGGATATAAATGGAATTCGTGAGGTATAACGTGTATTTTCCTTCATAAGTGACAAAGATGATGGCCTTCTGACGGAAACGGTACGACCCCAAAAAACAACAACAAAGCAAAACGGATTTTATGAGAAGGGGAACAGGGAATACAGGTTTAGGTCAAGTTGGAAGAGGTGTTTTATAAAGGACTAGGGGAGGAAATCATTAGAGTTGTGTAAAGGGGATGAAAATATAATCAGTGTAAGATAGAAATTATAATATTAGTAACATTGTGTAATTAATATTCGGATTGGTCAAGTGACTCCCATCCTAGACCCAGATTTGGTGTTGATGAGTAACCGATCTACCTGTCTACTTACTTACCTATCAACTACCGAAGACCCAACTGTTACACCTACGGTTGTATCATACTTATAAAAGAGACTAGTACATAAAAGTAACGTCAAATCGTCTCTCGGTACCATTTCGATAGTTTGTTTACGGGTAAAGGTGGAAGGAAGCGGAGAACTAAATTGTCCACCTGTAGACCATCCTTACTTACCGGGGTGGTTTCCTCTGTATATTTGGTAGGGGTTACTGATAACACTGACCTTTTAAGTTACTGTAACTAGTTCACAAAAAAAGGGAATGTTTTCTTTTGACTATGAAATCTTTTCTTTTATACTCACCACTTTATCGACGGATATCTCTCCCTTAACGTCTTATCCTAAAGAAACAGACCTGATATCAAATTTTATAACCTAACGACCCGAGAACCGATCCCCGTCTCAAGAGATACTATTGACCCTTTTTACACAAATGGGTTTCGGAACGACTAGACTATTTCTCTTGAAATTTAACTTTTACCTCCCCTTTCCTCCTTTTACTGGACTATTATATTTTAGTTAATGATACTATTGTCGATACTGTTCTTGTCGTTACCTTCTCCACGGACAAGTCAGTATCTTATGTAGACCCTTTTCAGGATTCATCTTAAATACCGAATTCGACATATAGTTGCGTGTCGTGTATGTGACCCAACTTGGTGTACTTTAACGGTTATAAGATGACGAAACCGTTGAAGTATACCAAGTTGGATCATAATGCTCCATTAGAATTTTAAAATGGAGTTCTGTTATTTATAGTTGAATTTCTATAGTAACTCTGAACCACCTTACTTTGTGATCTTAAACCATAGTCCTCGTGTGACATTTCTTTCTGAGAGAACTCTTACCCTCTACCGTAACACGACACACGTAGTCAAGTCAAGTCAAGTCAACGAGTCAGTATAGGCTGAGGTCGTGTGGTCCGTATCTGTAGGTGTTTACACTCCTGTTTCAGGAGATGTCTCAAAACCACTTCGACTTTCCGCTTTCCTCGACCTCATTATATCACATTCGTACAGTGTGTCGTGAAATGTTTTACCCTCTTTACCGACTACATAAGGACTGTGTCTAGTGTTTTTACCGTAACCCGTTCTAAATCGTCGTTACTCCATGAAACAGGTCCCAAAGATAACAAAGTAAACGAATTTTCGTCTTGTAAAACTTTATAAAGTGAACAGAACGACTGTTATAAAGGGGAGTCTTTCATTTAGGTGTTCATTTGACGAGAGGTACTGGATTAAGACTGGTTATTGTTTGTTGACTAACCACTTCACCTTTGCTTCTCATTGGTATTATCGAGACCTGAAAACTGTCGTATTCCGACCTGTGTCATTCCATAAAAGGAGATCTTAAATTCTTCCGTCTGAAGTCTACCAAGTCTATTTTCCATCGTACTCCCGTTTCTTTCTTGTCCCTAGGTTATCTAGATCAAAAGTTAGTACCGAGACGGTAAATGGACGACACACTGGAACTAATTCACTGAATTTGAGAGACTCGGACAACGGGTGTCTTACTGTTCCTTACTGTCCCTTCCTCCCTCTTTCTTTCCTTTCTTCCTTGTCGTTGTTATCTCACCGTGGTGGAGGAAGGGTCCCAACACTGTTGTTAGTCTATCCTACCGTGTGTTCTTCCCGAGGCACGAATCATCCCTATATAAGTGACAATCAAAAGGACGTGAAAGATGAGTCGACGGGAAGGTTTTCCCAAAATTTCGAGAATCTTCGATTTAAGACTGGAATATTAACACCTCATAAAATTACTTCTTCATTTTCATACCTTTCTTTTACTACATTTACTTTCTCAAGAAACTACTACTCTGTAAATTTTCCACCTCTCTGCCGTAGACTGGTTTCTACTTATATATTATCATTGTACCTCGACAGTTTTAATATAGTCCCTCCGGACTGGGGTTTACTCGATTACGATCCTTATTCTCTTTCTCCGAACAAAAGTCAAACAAACGTAGTTCTTCGTTTAGTTCCTCCTATACTTCAGACGTTCAACCCCGTCTTACCATGCAAAATTAATCAAAATTTTTAAAATTTGCATTATAATTGTGTACATTTTTCTTAAGATCATCATGGTGTCCCATTTTTTACTTTACCACATTACAACTGTCTGTCGGAGAAGTTAAGGAGGAAACGCGATCAGAAGAGGTGGTATGTTTGACAAGTAATCTGATCTTTTCCAGTTCGTCTGTAACCATTTCTCCTTTGTCCTAGTATCATTTATTCTTTTAACATCCTTTCGTAGTCTCACGAAATTTATTAAAACTCAGAGGACCGACTCTGTCCAACATAAAGTTCTACAACTTTCTTGGACATCTACTCTAGTAACGTGACCACAAACATTAGTACCCCTTGTTCTTTTTACGACCGTCGGAGTCAAGTCAAGTCAGCGAGTCAATAAAGGCTGAGACTGGGGCACTTAACGTCGTGCGGTCCGAAGAGACAGGTAGTGGTTGAGGGCCTCAAGTGAGTCTGAGTGCAGGTAACTCAGTCACTACGGTAGGTCGGTAGAGTAGGAGACAGCAGGGGACGAGGAGGACGGGGGTTAGGGAGGGTCGTAGTCTCAGAAAAGGTTACTCAGTTGAGAAACGTACTCCACCGGTTTCATGACCTCAAAGTCGAAATCGTAGTAAGGAAGGTTTCTTTAGGGTCCCGACTAGAGGAAGTCTTACCTGACCAACCTAGAGGAACGTCAGGTTCCCTGAGAGTTCTCAGAAGAGGTTGTGGTGTTAAGTTTTCGTATTTAAGAAGCCGTGAGTCGGAAGAAGTGTCAGGTTGAGAGTGTAGGTATGTACTGATAACCTTTTTGGTATCGGAACTGATCTGCCTGGAATCAGTCGTTTCATTACAGAGACGAAAACTTATACGATAGATCCAACCAGTATTGAAACGAAGGTTCCTCATTCACAGAAAATTAAAGTAGACGTCTTCGGGGTAAAACCTCCGGTCTTTTTATTTCAGTCGGTGACAAAGGGGTAGATAAACGGTACTTCACTACCCTGGTCTACGGTACTAGAAACAAAAGACTTACAACTCGAAATTCGGTTGAAAAAGTGAGAGGAGAGAGTGAAAGTAGTTCTCCGAAAAATCAAGGAGAAGTGAAAGACGCTATTCCCACCACAGTAGACGTATAGACTCCAATAACTATAAAAAGGGCCCTTAGAATCTCTTCCTGTTTATGACAAAATAAAAAATTATATTTAAATAAATAAAATTAACCTCCGTCTAAGTACAACTACATACCGTTTTGGTTATGTTATAACATTTCAATAATCGGAGGTTTATGAGGAAAAATTTCCCTCCTACCATCCAAAGTATTCGAAATCTATCCGTGTAAAGTAGAATTTGGGTCCGTTCAAAGATACAATACCCTTTCCTACCAAACGTACTCTGGACCTTCCCTTCATCACTAGTGTTTCCCAAATATTTTGAGCTGGATTTTTCTCATGTTCTGTTTCGAGTAAAAGAAAAGACTTTACTCCACTCGTATATATTTACCCATTTCGACCCCTTGTAACATCTGTATCACATAGATCTAGGTCGTTCCGTAACTGTCGGTGAGTACACACTGAAAAAGGAACACTTTTTCAACCCTTTTACATATATCATGTTAATCCCTTACCCACTCACTAGTAGGGTTTCAGACGATCAATTACCTAGTTTCAAATAAATATATGATTAAATAGACAGTGGAGGTGAACCTACATTCGAAGAACTTCCTCTCTGGAACAGGAGATTAAATGAGTACTGAAATAGGGGTGGTGGATATTGGTACAAGTTATATATCATCTTTCACAAGTCTTTCACAAACAACGTACTTACTTGCTTGAACACCCATCCTGACGTTCCGGACGGTGGTTCGAAATAGAGTCGGGAAGGGATAATTCATGTAGAAAAGTGGATGAACCTACTTCTGAATTACACCACGTGACTACTTTATACGTCTATTATACCCAGACTCTCCCTATTGTGACATTGTTTCTATCTTTAAAATTTTTCTTGTTGACCACTCTCGTCAAATTATCACTATTTACGTGAATCTGACCTTCATGTTCGACGACAACGATTCAGCGAAGTCAGCATAGACTGACACGCTGGGGTATCTGTCGTCGGGTGGTCCGAGGGGGTAGGGACCCTAAGAGGTCCGTTCTTGTGACCTCACCCAACGGTAACGGAAAAGGTCGCGTACTTTCACTTTCACTTCAGCGAGTCAGTACAGACTGAGAAGCGTTGGGGTACCTGACGTCGGGTGGTCCGAGGAGGTAGGTACCCTAAAAGGTCCGTTCTCATGACCTCACCCCACGGTAACGGAAGAGGCTCATGTTCGACTCTGTAGTTAATTATCGTCCTATATACTTTTTTTTAGAATCAAAAGTAAGTAATTGTTTATATGAATAACTTTCACGGCCCGTGACACGATCTATGACCCTATATGTGTGACAGACGGGAAGACGTCGAATTTCCGATAACTTCCTCTGTCTACAATTAGTTTAATCAGGTGTTCCTTTATACAATAGATGTTTGATACTTCTTATTTTGTCTCGTGATTCTGTCGTATACTGTTCTCTTGGACTGGACCAACTCTTTCCAAAGAAACTCCTTGACTGTGAACTCGACTGAAGAGTTTTTGATTTATCCTTTTTTAGGTTCCACTTGTAACCCCTCTCATTTGTTATTCTTCAGAGCACTCAGTTGTGATACTTTGCGGACGAATTTACATTTACACGAAGGAACGGGAAGGGAAACCACCCCCTGAGCCTTCCCTGAGTCGAACGAGGAAGGGACCCGGCCCTCGAATCGACTACTGAACCGATCACAAACGGTCCCGAAAAACCTGCTGGGAGTACCAGTCATACCACCGTAGTTCTGACTCCGGACTGACCCTCTAACAAGAGTTTGTCCCCCTAACTCGTTTATTCACTTATAAACTTCAATTATCCTCAGTCCAAAGAGTTACAACCGTCTCTATCGACGTTTATACCTTTTCCTTCTTCCGATCTTATTTAGGAGACCACAACCTAATTTTTACCTTCAATAGTCATACTTGAATCATACAAGGATAGTCATACTTCAAAATATATATGTATATAAGTGGTCCACCGCGATCACCATTTCTTGGGCGGACGGTTACGCCCGTTGCATTCTCTGAGTCCAATCTAGGGACCAAGTCCTTCTAGGGGACCTCCTCCCATGTCTTTAGGTGAGGTCATAAGAACGGACCCCTTAGGGTACCTGTCTCCTCGGACCACCCGATGTCAGGTATTCCAACGTTTCTCGACCTGTGTTGACTTCTCTGAATCAAAATAGACATCCATACATATGTGGTGTGTAAATAAAGGATTAAGACAGGTGACTCTCCGACATCTTTGTTAACGTGGGATCATGTGGATCGTGAGTCTATAACCTATTATTGATGGTAAGAGGTAATTTTCCTTATACCCTAGGAACCTCTTTATTGACTAAGACCATGTCCTCGTCCCTTTCACGTTCTACTTGGACGTTGTAAAATAAAACAGTGTCTCATTCTTTAACAAATCACTTACTACCCCTGTACAGTTTTCCTGTATCCTCCGTTGACTCATCGTTTTATCACTATTATCACATAATATTGTGACTTATTCTATCCTTAGGTTAGTCAAGTCAAGTCAGCGAGTCAGCACAGGTTGAGAAACACTGGGGTACTTGACGTCGTGTGGTCCGGAGGGATAGGTAGTGGTTGAGGGTCTCAAGTGGGTTTGGGTACAGGTAGTTCAGCCACTACAGTAAGTTGGTAGAATAGGAGACAGCAGGGGAAGAGGAGGACGGGAGTTAGAAAGGGTCGTAGTCCCAGAAAAGGTCACTCAGTTGAGACGTAGTCCACCGGTCAAATCAGATATGATTTTATATAAAAATTTCATACTTATTCCCCTTTTACGAGAAGAAATGTGTACGGTTGATCGTTTACTTCTCCCTTACTACCTTTAAAAAAATTTTTAGTTGTAAATCATTGGTAGTGTCATTTTTACCTAAGTCCGTTCTCAGGAGTCACCTACGATTTTGATCACTCTCAAATTACTCCTTGTCCTATAAACTAGAATTTCATAGAAGATGTTCTATGAAGTATTAATACTTAATAATTATACCATCTGTAACAGAATTGGTATGGGTAGTTACTTTGTTTGACTGTGACACACAGACATGTTACGTGCCTCTTGTGTAGTGAAGACACCCACACGAATGGTTTACACATATTTAATTAGTAATCCTTTGTGGTCGATGTGTCTTCACCTCCAAGTACAATGTTTCATTAATCGGATGTAAGAAGTTTTCACAGTTCCAGTACTTTCTAGTCCTTTCTGACTCTTTGAAACCAAACGTCTACTCTCTGTACTGTAGATTTTCGTTGAATACTAGGACTCGAAAATTTCCCGAAATAATTCTGTTAGTTACGTTAAACTTTCCTCAGACACCTAATCCACCATCTTAACATAGTGACACTTAAAAGATTATAACTAACGACATGACACCAGTAAACCGTCTTATCATAAGAATAAAAATCCTTTATGTGTTACACCGTTTCCCCATTATCTCACTCTTCAGACGTTTAATTAGAACTTACTAAGTCTTTCTTTTCGTCTCTTACCATTCCGTTACACGATTTTATAATTGTTTACCCCTGAGACCCATTTCCCATACATCATTGAACGTGGAAAGGACACTCATACTTTGATAAAGTTTTAGTATTCAATTATTTATAATTATGTTTGGTTGACCCCTTTTTTCAGTCACAGTAGAGTGTGTGATCATTTCATTACGACTTTTAAGAGGTTCGGTCCGAAGTCGTTATGTGCTTGGCACTTGAAGGTCTACAAGTTCGACCAAAATCTTTTCCGTCTCCTTTGTCTCTAGTTTAACGGTTGTAGGTGACCGAGTAGGTTTTTCGTCTTCTCTAAAGGTCTTTTTGTAGATAAAGACGAAATAACTGATGCGGTTTCGGAAATTGACACACCTAGTGTTATTTGACACCTTTTAAGACTCTCTCTACCCTTATGGTCTGGTGGACTGGATGGAGAACTCTTTGGATATACGTCCAGTCCTTCGTTGTCAATATTGACCTGTACCTTGTTGTCTGACCAAGGTTTATCCTTTTCCTCATGTAGTTCCAACATATCACAGTGGGACGAATAAATTGAATATACGTCTCATGTAGTACTCTTTGCGACCCGACCTTCTTCGTGTTCGACCTTAGTTCTAGTGGTCCTCTTTATAGTTATTGGAGTCTATACGTCTACTGTGGTGGGAATACCGTCTTTCACTTCTCCTTGATTTTTCGGAGAACTACTTTCACTTTCTCCTCTCAGTTTTTCAACCGAATTTCGAGTTGTAAGTCTTTTGTTTCTAGTACCGTAGACCAGGGTAGTGAAGTACCGTTTATCTACCCCTTTGTCACCGATTGAAATAAAAAGACCCGAGGTTTTACCCCGAAGATGTCTACCACTAACGTCGGTACTTTAATTTTCTGCGAATGAAGAACCTTCCTTTCAATACTGGTTGGATCTATCGTATAACCTTTCGTCTCTATGATGAAACGGTTGTTTCCAGGTAGATCAGTTCCGATACCAAAAGGGACACCAGTACATACCTACACTCTCAACCTGACACTTCTTTCGACTCGTGGTTTCTTAACTACGAAAACTTGACACCACAACCCCTTCTGAGAACTCTCAGGGAACCTGACGTTCCTCTAGGTTGGTCAGGTAGGATTTCCTCTAGTCAGGATCCACAAGAAACCTTCCTGACTACGACTCCGACTTTGAGGTTATGAGACCGGTGGACTACGCTTCTCAACTGAGTGACCTTTTCTGGGACTACGACCCTCCCTAACCCCCGTCCTCCTCTTCCCCTGCTGTCTCCTACTCTACCGACCTACCGTAGTGGTTGAGCTACCTGTACTTAAACTCACTTGAGGCCCTCAACCACTACCTGTCCCTCCGGACCACACGACACTAAGTACCCCAGTGTTTCTCAGCCTGTGCTGACTCGTTGACTTGACTTGACTTGACTTAGAATGTCATGTGACTACGTTGAGACCGGTCTTACTCAAACGACTTGAGACACACCCAGTCTGGAGTGACCTTGTACCCAAAACCGAGACTCTTTCCACTCCATTGATGTAGTATACTCCTTGTTCACTCCCTCAGACTCCTACATATTGGTCTTCTTTTTTCGGTCCTACTATCTCCCTGTCTCCTTCGTTTGGACCATACTCTGTTTAAAGACAAGTCATACTCCTTCGCATAAAATGATTAATCGTTTTTTTCCACCTAACGTAACAGAGTTCTAACACAAAAGACAGTCCTATACAAGACTATCTCGGACCTGTTGGTTCAGAGTTCCTACAGGATCTAAAGTACTTTAGACTAGTTACGACCCGGGTGTCTGGTGATTCCAGGTAGACTACAAATACCAAGACAATACAAGTCCATAACCCTTAATGTCGTGAAGAGTTTATTTTACGTTAGACATAACCTAGTCCTACTTGTAGGGGAAAACAAGTGCACCCCGTACTTAGTAAAACGAGAGTGTACCCGATAAAGTTATTAACGAGGTAACACAGACTGAGAAACGTTGGGACACCTGACATCGGGAGGTCCGAGGAGACAGATACCTTAAGAGGTCCGTTCTTATGACCTCACCCAACGGTAAAGGAGGAGGTCCCCTAGAAGAGTCAGGTCCCTGACTTGGACCCAGAGGACGTGACGTCCGTCTAAGAAATGACAGACTCGGTGGTCCTTTCGGGTTATATATATACATATATACAAGAAATCGTAAAACCTTTTTAGTAAACAGGGAGTCTTTACTCGACCAGTGTTATCATTTTCAGTTTTACGAAAATAAAAACCTTTTAAAGTGAAATTGTACTTTTGTCCCGTTCTCTTTTGTCTTTGTGTTGTCGTTCGAACCATTCTTAAATTTGTAAGTTGTAGAATCTTGGTGTGTAGAAGTTCAACGACAGTCGAAAGGTCACATATATGGAACAAGGTCGTCAAGAGTGAGAAGTAATTTTCGACTCGCGAACAAAAAAAGATTACGAAGGTGTTCGAGTGACATGTCTTATAAGTGGACCCTTTCTCTTGTCGTTTATGTAAAGAACTCTCCTTCCCTTTACACCCTTTCGAAGGGTCTGGGTACAACTACCGTACTCTTAGATTGGAAATGGAAGACTCTGTACTTCGTGGTGAGACCCCTCTTGTATGTCACGAGAGAACCCCTTTTCCCTAGGACACTGTGATGCAAATTAAAATGATCGTCGATAATATTTTCTATTCCATGAATTTTGTATTTTATAGGAAACGAGAATGAACTATGGTTTTGAAAAAGAGGTAGTTCGGAGAGGACCACTACATCCCCGGGTCTTTATTAAGACGAGTTTTATTAAGGACGTCTTTTACAGAAAAATTTGTCAGTGACAAACGTCTCTCCAGAAGGGATACACGTGACCATAACTGTCACTATGTAGAAAGGACTCGAGAGTGGGAACCGTAAAAAGAATCTAAAGTGAACGATAAGGATTTAAACGGAACAAACGGTAAGAAGGACCAAAAGTGATTAATTCTTAAAGTGATTAAAGTGATTAATGACCAAAAGTCATTAATTCTTTAATGACAAATATCAGGGTATTGAGAACGTCAAGTACCTTGATGGTTCTCCTTGTTACCAGTTCTAGGAAAGGATCAGTTGTTTCCATCCCAACATAGGAATGACTCTCGATGTATCTTGGAGAGATAGGGGGACTCAGTACGGTAGGTGGGGATTGGCAGAAGAAAGAGTGGACTCAAAGTATCCACGAGAACTCCCTCGGTTCCATCAATTCCTCTGCGTCACGGTCCGACGTGGTAAAAAGTCATCTATGTATGTACGCAAATGACATGTCTTTATACGGTTATAAGGTCCTGAACTAGTAGTCTGTCTCTTAGAGGTAAAGACCCATCGGAAGGATTTTAGGTTCTTGTTCTCCAAATGTCCATAATGACAGTGTTAGTGACATCGTGACTAAGATAGTCTCGACGTAGGGTAATAATAATTTGTTACCCACGAGACGGTTGTGGTTTCTTCTTTGAGTCGAAGACACTCGTTAGGACACGAGACCTTCTCCTCTTCTCGTGGAAATTCAAGACAGTCGACATCGTACAAGATATCGTTCTGGAGCACTTCACTGTATATTTGATTTTTTCGTCACTTCAGGAGAACGTGACTCAAGACAAAAAAGACTTCGTCCTCTTTTTGGACATAGGACAAATCTCGGAGGGAACAACGACAGGAGTCAGTTAATAAAGGGATTATGGATAGAGATTAAAAGTCTCTTCGCACAGTTCTTAGTCAAAATGACTCAGACGTCAAAATAACTTAGAGAATTAAAGGAACTGGACTTAGTCAGGACACAAACCTTGTCTCGAATATAATTAGAAATAAAAAACGTATATAGCTATCTCTAAATAAAATTCCTTGACCGAGTGTGTTATATCCCCAACCAACCGTTCAAACTTTAGACATCTCGTCCGATCGTCCGATATTTAAGTACATCAACACTAGAGCTCAGACTTTAGATATATTTAAGTGTATATTTAAGTAATACATATTTAGTTGTAGGACATATTTGAATACTACAACACTAGAACTCAGACTTTAGACATCCCGTCCGGTCATCCGACCTTTGGGTCCGTCTTAAAGACAATCTTAGAACTCCGTCTTTAGGAAGAGGTCTTTTGGAGTCAAAAACGAAACTTCCATTTTTGACTAATGCCTCCCATTAGACAAAATGAACTTCAGTTGAATAACATTAAATTTTTATGATTAGAAACACAACTGCCATAGATGGATCGATACTTACGTCCTGTGTAAGGAAAAATTTAATAAAAAAGAAAGTAAAATAAAAAATTTAATACATACTATTGTGTACATATCCTCTGAACCTTTTATGTCTTGTTTCAATGTGTCTCAAGGTAATATATAATGTGAATAATTCATCTATTTAAGTCTAAAAATCAACCTCAAAGTTATAGTTTGAGAGTTTTGAATTATCTTACTTATCTGTCTTTTCATTTTCCTACGTCGTCTGAGCTTTTCGTGTTAAAAGTGTGTTGTCATCCTATGTTTAAGATAAGTTCAAGGGTTTCTGATATTTGGTCCTCTGTCATCTCGTATAGGTCCCTGTATTTTGTTCCACGTTTTTTAAGTGTCAGCTTTCCAAAACTTTAGTATGTCAGAAATTGGTGGCACCTTAATACAATCTTTAGTCATAGTTTTCTGTAAACTTTTATTGGGTGTATACGTTACACTGTACATGGTTCTCTCTGGAAATTGAATCGGTGACTTTCGGAGTTATTTCAATTTTCTGACTTTTTTGTGTCCCACTAACGTCTCTTCTTTTGTAAATTTATCCTTTAATTATAGTTTTACTCTCTAATTATAGTCTATGAATTTTTTTTGGTACATAAACCTTTAATTTACAGGTGAAAATTTACTACCCATATAGATTCTTCGACATTGTTCCTTTTAATCTTTCATAGACGTTGTCTTATTTTTACTTTTCTCTTAAATAGTCTTAAATAACTCACGTCGACTTCAACGAGTTACATTGATTTATGTTACATCTTAGAACTTATTACATACTCTTGTTTCTTACCTGTGATCGTATTTTAAAACATTTTAAACTTGTTTTAGACATTAAATCAATTATTGTAAGGTAGTGTACAATTTAAAAGGCAAAAAATTTTGTTGTGTCATAAAGAAATATAAGAGTCTTAACCTAATAAAATTATCTTCAAAGTTCGGAGTAATTTAAAAAAATTTAGTGATTCTATTATTCGAAAGATCTGAAAATCGTCATTATCATATACGGTCTTATTTACCTTAATATAATTTCAAAACTCACTGACATTTAATCTTTAGATCGTAAGATGAGTATGAATCAGTTTGTTCATCTTATTTTTACAGTATCTAAAAAATCGATCCTTTTTAAGTATTAAAAAGATTTTATATATGTACAGTATTTAATATATATACGTATATGTATATATGTGTTTTGGAAAAGACGATGTGAACTATTTCTGAACTCTTTCTTGTTTTTCTCTTTAACCTTTTATATTTGATTTACTTTATCTTGTTCACTTTGTTTGATCTATTTTTATTTTCTAGTAGTGTATCAAGTCAACAAAAATTTGTTCAGACGAGTAGTCTTAGTGTAGACCTCGAAACCTCTTTTTTTGTCATAGACCCGTAGACATAAAAAGTTTTTTAAGGTTCTATTAAGATTACACGTAGACCTAAATTTTTAATTAATGTGTTTGACTATGTCGGTGATACCTTCTGTCATATCTCTAAGGAATTTTTTGATCCTGATTTTGATGATAGTATACTGGGTTGTTAGGGTGATAACCCGTATATGGGACTCTTTTGGAATTGACTTTTTCTATGTACGTGGGGTTACAAATGACATCGTGATAAATGTTATCGATCCTGTACCTTCGTTGGATTTACAGACAACTGTCTACTTACCTATTTCTTCGATACCATGTACATGTTTTACCTCATAATGAGTCGGTATTTTTCCTTACGTAAACTCCACCTACTTGGATCTGGGATAAATGTCTCACTTCAATTCACTGTTTCTTTTTGTTTATAGTATATAATTACATATTTATACCTTAGATCTTTCTACCATGACTATTTGGATAAACCTCCCGTCGTTGTCTCTACCTCTGTATCTCTTGTCTGAATACCTGTGGTCCCCGCCCCTTCCTCTCCCACCCTGTTTACCTCTCTCATCGTACCTTTGTATATGTGATGGTACACATTTTATCTATCCGTCACCCTTAAACGACAATACTGAGTCCCTCGAGTTTGACACCGAGACATTGTTGGATCTCCCCCACCCTACCCCACCCTCCACTCTCCCTCCAAGTTCTCCCTCCCCTGTATGTATATGGATACCGACTAAGTGCGACTACATACCGTCTTTGGTTGTGTTATGACATTTCGTTAATAGTAAGTTAATTTTTATTTACTTTTTAAATTTTTCACTAATGTCCAAAAAGACAATTTACCATCAAAATCACTTTATCTTAAGATAATAAAAGACAGTTGGTTAGTACTATGTTTCCATAATTTAATCATTATCAATGTATTAGTGTTGTCATTTTCTACAAATAGACAAAAGTGTTAGGCATCGGTCTGTTTTTTATTTTATATTAGTGTTCGGTATTACCTTTGTTCTAATTGGATTGTTATGTTTTATTAATGTATGTTAAATCCCCCAATTTTCGTCTCACTCCACAACGTATGTTCGTGTACAAAAGTATATCGGTCGGTGAGACAGAAACCCAACCATGTAAATTAGGTAAATATAAATTCCATTAATAGTTATACATACTAGGATCATGGTAAAAGAATTAACAAGACCTAAATCAAAAACATCTAGAAAAGGAATAGAACCTAAAAGACCACGACTTAAGAGAAAATTGAAAACGAACAGACCTTTTGAAAACTAAAGAGGTAGTTTATATTTACTCTCAGAGCGACCCATCTCATAAGAACCAACATCCAAGACGAGAAAGTAGTGAAATTTATATAGTACGGTAAGAGAAGACCGAACATCTTAAAGACAACTCTTTGGTCGACTATTAGAATACCCTCCAAGGGAACATACGATAATCAGTAAAAGGGAAAAACGAAAATTATAGAAACAGAAATTAAAAACAGTCAAACTAATGATACACAGAGCCACACAAGACGGAACCCAAATAGGACGGACCCTGTGACACTAAGGACCTGAATCAACTGATAAAGGAAAAGGTACAATCCGCTCAAAAGTCGATAAAGAAAAGTTTATAAAAGAGTCCAGGAAAGAGAGTGAGAAGAGGAAGACCCTAGGGACATTACGTTTATAACTACACAAATTACAACAGGGTCTTCAGAGACTCCGACAGAAGTAAAGATAAGTAAGAAAAAAGATATAAGACGAAACACCGTCACTCACTTAAGGTGGTAAGACAGAAGGTACAGTGAATAGGTAAGACGACGGAGTCGACAAGACGATAACTAAGGAAGATCACATAACAGGTGGAGACAAGTAAACAAGAAATCAAGAACATCCAGAAACCATTTGTAAAGAACGTGGAAGAGTTAAGAAAAAGACTCTAGGATCTAGTAGAAGTGACAGTAAGACTTAAGAAAAAGTCCTTCCAACAGATATAGGTGAAGTAAATCAACAAAAAGACCCCAAAATGGAACAGGGAAGTAGACCCTGAATTGAAAGACGAAAAAGTAGTAATGAAAGATATCACACCAAAAACAAAATCTGAGACCCTGAGAGGAGGAAAGAAGAAGACAGACAGGAGACTACCTCTTCCGATTCTCCGAACACGTTCGAAGGACTACCCTCCCTCACCACCACCCTTTTTGACTCAGAACGAGACCACCCGTCCTAGTACGAGACAAGTGAAGTCAAGTCAACGAGTCAGTGCAGGTTAAGAAAAACTGGGGTACCTGACGTCATGCGGTCCGAAGGGACAGGTAGTGGTTGAGTGCCTCAAATGAGTTTGAGTACAGGTACCTTAGTCACTACGGTAGTTTGGTAGAGTAGGAGACAACAGGGGAAGAGGACGGAAGTTAGAAAGGGTCGTAGTCCCAGAAAAGGTTACTCAACCGAGAAGTGTAGTCCACCGGTTTCATGACCTCAAAGTCGAAGTCGTAGTCAGGAGGGTTACTTATAAGTCCTGACTAAAGAAAATCCTACTTGACCAATCTAGAGGAACGACAGTTCCCTGACAGTTGTCAGAAGAAGTTGTGGTGTCAAGTTTTCGTGGTTAAGAAACCGTGAGTCGAAAGAAGTGTCAGGTTGAGAGTGTAGGTATGTACTGGTGACCTTTTTGGTTTCGAAACTGATCTGCCTGAAGACAACCGTTTCATTACAGAGACGAAAAATTATACGACAGATCCAACCAGCATTGAAAGGAAGGTACCTCGTTCGCAGAAAATTAAAGAACCGACGTCAGTGGTAGACGTCACTAAAACCTCGGGTTCTTTTCTTCAGACAGTACCAAAGGGGTAGATAAACGATACTTCAATACCCTGGTCTACGGTGCTAGAAACAAAGGACTTACAACTCAAAATTCAGTTGAAAAAGTGAGAGAAGAAAGTGAAAGTGGTTCTCCGAGAAATCAAGGAGAAACGAAAGACGGTATTCCCATCACAGTAGACACATAGAAAGTGAAAATAGTTCTCCGAGAAACAATAATAACAAGAGGTCAAACACCTAGTGGATGGACCGTCCATACCCTAAACTAAAATGACACTAACACGGGAAGGATGACAGAGCAACGTCGAAAAGGAAACAGAAACCTACACCCCATATAAAAAACCATCCAAGGTCCCAGGATGACAACTACCAACAAGTTGTGAATCAACTTTAAAACCACGAGAACATCCTCCTCTACTTGTGTACAGGAAGATGAGACGGTAGAACTTGGTTAAAGGGGAAACAGAAAATTGTACCAACTAGTGTTCTAAAACGCTATCGTTTTTCCTAATCAGATTCCTCGATGAAAGTGTTAAGAGCATATCCTCTACCTGGTGTTTCCCTCGTGAACACACGAGTAAGGTACAATTTTGGGAAGTAGATGTGTTCTTCAAAGCTCGGGAAGATTCCCCTGTATACTATCTTCTGGACTCGTCGTCGAAGAACTCTCACAGTTACTGTAATAGATTCGACATGAAAGTGAGTACACCTAAATATTTTTTAATGATACGTATTTTGTGATGCTCTTACTTCCACGATTCTCCCTCTTCTGTTTCGAAAATAGGATTTACTGTGTATTAGGGAGGCCCCTCTGTAACATATTTCAATAGGTACATATTTCTCCTAGTGTGGTCAATGTACTAATTCCTCATCAGTCACTGTGTCCGTAATCTACGAAGTCGAGTCAGTTTCCTTGCTCGTAACCCGATGGTCAGTCTCCAGATTAAAAAGACGAACTTTACGGTGGTGAGGGTGGGTCAGGAATAGGTGGACTACTTTCAAGATGAAAAAGAAGTTTAATTGTTCGTTTCAATAAGGAAAGAGACAAGGGTGTCGTTTGAAATGTAAGGAGATTATGTTGAATATAGTGTAACAAAAATTTGACACGTAATACATAGAGGAGATGGTCCAACTCGGGGAACTCATGTCCCTTGAAAAGAACAAGTAGAAACATAGGAGTCCCAGGTTGTGACACGGTTCGTGTATTATTCCCGTGTTATGTATAGACGATTTACTTACTTGTTTAGTTAGTTGTAGGTCAGTTTACGATGGAGGAGAATCCGAAAGGGACTGAGAGGTGTTACTTATGTATACATGGTGAGACAAAGATACTGTGAAACAAGTGTCGTGATGTCGTGTTGGACATAACAGACAGAGGAGGTGATCCGACACGACACACGAAACAAATCAGTGAGTCAGTGCCGGTCGAGAAACGCTGGGGTACCTGACATCGGACGATACGAGGAGACAGGTACCCCTAAGAGATCCGTTTTTATGACCTCACCCAACGGTACGGGAGGAGAGTCCCCTAGAAGGTTTGGGTGATCCGACCCTCAAGGAATTTCTGTCTTACAGTAGATGGAAACGTATAAGTGTTGGACTATGTACTGGTGCAACACTAAAAATTGACTAATTGACTTGTTACTGATTTGTTTATCTGTACTAGAATCCCATCTACGTGTCCACTAGATCGATATCTCTCCAATATACTTTACAGGTCTTCTCCGTTTAGGTCTCTCTGTCGTCTAACCATCGACGGTCCTCGACCCCCTCCTCCCTTAACCCTCACTGACGATTACCAATACCCTGAAGAAAAGTCCCACTACTTTTACAAGACGTAAATCTATGATTACTATAAACGTCCTAAAACATATATATGATTTTGGGTGACTTAACATCTGAAATTTTAACACTTAAAATACTATTTACTTAACATAGAGTTGAATTTTTGTATATATGTCTCTTTCTCTACCCGTAAAGTGTACCCGTCTTGAGTTAGTTATTTCTGAGTCTTACACAAACTCAGACTCCCCCTGATTACCAGTAAACCGGGTTCGTCTGTTAACTACATCCCTTTAATTACCCTTTATCCTGACCTTTACATCCTACCCCGATGGATTCGTGAAGGATCTACGAAAAGGAATTTTGTAATCACAGTACTTTTTACAATTGTCTACCACATATTTTTATCTCAAGAAATCAGTTTATGTAAAACCTTCATGATGTAAGATATATATTGGAGAACCTCGCAATATTACTTGTAATCAAGTAATTTTCAAAATCCTTCAAAATGTCATTACTTTGATACATTGAAACAAATTAGGTCTCATACATCTAGTAAATGATTGTATAACACCTTCAATCGAACATTTTGTAACCCGACCTTACAATTTCCAAAACGTATTGTCCGATGTCTAAAACTTTAAATAAGACGACCGTTACTTTTGAGTGACTTTGAAAGACTCTTCCTTTCAATATACTATTTTCACCTCAAAATTATTCTGACTTTACTATTACCATAAATCTTGTCTGGACTCACACTCTTTTGTTTATGTCACTCTGATTTACCTGAACATTCTCTGTTTTCATACTTCACTACTCCCAGTCTTGATCTTATCACTGTTACCTTTACCTTTTTGCATTCTTTTCAAGATTTCCTTCTTAGTCATATTAAACCAAACTATACCCCTTACCTTCTATCCAGTTAATTTTTACCGAATTTCATATATCAAACTCACCGACTCTCTTTCGACTATGGTGATTTTCTTCTTTAACCTTATTTCACAAAGACGCCTATTCCCTAGTTCTATTACAATTCAAGATTAAATTGGTACGACTCTGACTCCGTTGAAACCTCTATACATCCGACAACGTCTATACCTGACCTTGAGTCAAACCTCTTATAGTTGGGTAAATTTACTGTCTAATATCTTATACCTCTTCCTTTCTCATCTCTTATAATCTTTACAAGTATCAACCCACCATTCTCCTTTCTCCATTGTGTCTTATCATTACTCTTTTATTTCCTGTTTTCTTTTCTGTTAAAGTCATTCCTCCGTCACCAATTACTTCCGGCCCTATTTCTTTCTCCAGTAGTTTAAACAGATCCTCTATCGTTGACCACCGGAACATATCACACCAATCGTCATGCCTCTCACTACGTTTCTCACTGAGTTCTACTCCTGTCTGTCCATCCGTCCGGGAACATCCAGTACAAGTCCTAAAACCAAAAATTCTCGTTACCCTTTGATGACTTCCTCTAATTCGTTCCAGTACATAAACTTTTAAATTTTCTAGTGAGACCAACGATCTACCTCTCTACTTCTTTCGTTCTCTACCATCCTCTGTTCGATTTTCAAAGGACATCATCGGTTCCATTCTCTACTATTGGACTTGATCCAACCACTACCACCTTCTATCCTTTTTTACTTACCTGTGCTATAAATTCTCCATCTTAACTGTCCTGAATCATTATCTTTACCCTCACTCCCTCCTCAACTCCTATTGAGGATCTACAGATCGAACCCATTGTCCTTCTTACTGTCACGGTAAGTTGCTCAATCCCTTAACCTTCTCAAAATAAACGTAAAAGTAAACGTAATGATGGGAGGACAAGTCGTGACGAGTCCACTTGGTAATTAGAAGTTGTTTCTTTACGTAGATACGTCGATGAGTGGGGTTACGTTGTGTCCGAACGGATACCATTATATGTTTGGTTGAGGTCGTTTATCTCCACAAACGTGAATACTGAAAGAGTGCGAGTATAGACTTCGGTCAAAAGAGACAGGAATTCTAGAAATATTTATATCACTAGTATTTATAGAGATTGTTTTAACGTCTACAAAACCTTGTGTTTACGGTAGAAAAGTTCAAGAGAAGTCCCCAGGACTTCATATAGTCGAAATAACTCTATATTAAGTGTATGGTGATAAATTTCACATGTTAAGTTGTCGAAAATCATATGAGTGTCTTAAGACGGTGGTGATGGTGTTAGTTAAAATCTTATAAAAGTAGGGGGACTTTCCTTTGTTGGCACGGGTAATCGTCAGTTATGGGTATTTAACCTGAAGGGGTCACCGAGTGTCATATCGCGGACAGATGTTACGTCCTCTGGGTCCGAGCTAGGGACCCAGTCCTTCTAGGAGACCTCTTCCTTTACCGTTAGGTGAGGTCATGATAACGGACCTTTTGGGGTACCTGTCTCCTCGGACCATCCGAGATCAGGTACCCCAGCGTTTCTCAACCTGTGTTGACTCACTGAAGTGAGTGGGTATTTAACCTGGTAAGACCTGTAAAACCTATTTACAGGATTCAGTGTGTCATACGTCAGGAAATACTAACCGTAGAAAGTAAGTCGTATTACAAAAGTTCCAGGTACAACATCGTACATAGTTGTGAAGTAAAAAAATTACCGGTATACTGTAAAACAATAGGTAAGTAGTCAACCATCTGTAAACCCAACGAGGGTAAAAACCGATAATACTTATTACGACGATACTTGTAAAGATATATTCAGAAACAAATCGTAAACAAAATTAAAAATACCCATATATGGAACTTCACTTTAATGACCCAATACACCATTGAGGTACAAATTGGCAGATTCCTTGAATCGGTCTGACAAAAGGTTTCGTCGACATGATGACATCTCATTGTGTCACATACTCTAGTGGTTAAAGAAATGTAGGAACAGTTATAAATAATAACAGAAAAAATAATATGGGTAGAATCACCTATGGTTCACCATCTAGTGAAAAAAAAACTAGTGACACAAGACTACACGGATAGAGACTACTGATTACTACAGTTCTTAGAGAGTATACAAATGACCAGTACACTTATACAAGAAACCTTTTGACAGATATGTGTAGGAAACGGGTAATTTTTAAAATAAACAAAAATATAATAGTTTAACATTCTCGAGAAAGATATAAGATTCATGTTCAGGAAATTGTTTACATACTAAAGGGTTGTAAATGACGGGAAGACACCCAACGGAAAAGCGAAGGAACTACCAGGAAGTGTCTTTTTAAAATTAAAACGATAATAGATTAATTTACTAAAAATTTTAAAATAACGAACACGAGAACCACAGTTCGTTATTTTGACTTGTACCTTGTTGTCTGACCAAGGTTTAACTCTTTCCTCATAGAGTTCCGACATATAACGGTGAGACGAATAAATTGAACATACGTCTCTTATAGTGCACTTTACGACCCGACCTTCTTCGTGTTCGACCTTAGTTCTAACGTCCCTCTTTATAGTTATTGGAGTCTATACGTCTACTGTGGTGGGAATATCGTCTTCACTTCTTCTTGATTTCTCGGAGAACTACTTTCCCTTTCTCCTCTCAATTTGTCGACCGAATTTTGAGTTGTAAGTTTTTGACTCTAGTACCGTAGGTCAGGGTAGTGAAGCACCGTTTATCTACCCTTTTGCTGTTTTTGTCACTCTCTGAAAGAAAAGAACCCGAGGTTTTAGTCACATCTACCACTAACGACGGTACTTTAATTTTCTACGAACGAAGAACCTTCTTTTCGATACTGGTTGGATCTGTCGTGTAATTTTACGTCTCTGTAAGTAATGAAACGACTGTTTCCAGGTATATCAGTTTCGGTACCAAAAAGGTCATAAGTGCATACCTACACTCTCAACCTGGTATTTCTTCCGACTTATGACTTCTTATGAAAACTTGACACCACGACCTCTTCTGAGAATTTTCAGGGAACCTGACGTTCTTCTAGTGTAGTCAGTTAGGATTTATAAGTAACCTTCCTGACTACGACTTCGACTTCGAGGTTATGAAACCGGTAGACTACACTTCTCGGTTGAGTAACCCTTTCTGGGACTACGACCCTTTCTAACTTCCGTCCTCCTCTTCCCCTACTGTCTCCTACTCTACCAACCTACCGTAGTGACTGAGTTACCTGTACTCAAACACGTTCGAGGTCCTCTACCATTTCGTGTACGATGGTACACCTGACCGTACGATGTCAGGTACCCAAGTGTTTCTCAGTCTATACTGACTCGCTCACTTGTTGTTGTTACTGTTTCCTCCGTATTATATATTACCTCTTTTCCTCAGAAATCGTTCACCACAACCTTTTCAACCTGTCGATGTACATTTAGTTATAATCTTGTGAAGGAGTATGTTTTTATTTGAGTTGTACCAAATTTCTGGATTTATATTCTGGACTGTGGTTTTTTGAGGATCTTCAATTGTATCCGTTTTATAATGGACTGTATTTAGTATCGTTACAAAAGAAACCAGTTAGAAGGTTCCGTTTGTTTTATTTTTGTTTAATATTCCTTTTGTAGTTGTTTTATTTTTCTGTTGGATGTCTTACTGTCTTCAATAAACGTTTATTAAGTTGTTTGTTACCAAATTATAGACTTTATATTTTTCAAATATATTAAGTTATAGTTTTTCACGTTATCTTTAACAGTCTTT
Source organism: Capra ibex (assembly GCA_006410555.1). Taxonomy (NCBI): domain Eukaryota; kingdom Metazoa; phylum Chordata; class Mammalia; order Artiodactyla; family Bovidae; genus Capra; species Capra ibex. The sequence goes on along the minus strand of SJYO01038709.1, from coordinate 9,242,863 downwards.
TGAATTTATCTGTGTAGAGGTTTCCTCTACATGTCTGTCGGTTATCCGTGTACTTTTCTACGAGCTCTAGTAATTAATGATCTCTTTACGTTTAGCTTTGGTGTTACTCAATAGTAGCCAGTCTTACCGGTACTAGTTATTCAGATGTTTATTATTTAAGACCTTTCCCACACCTCTTTTCCTCTGGAAGGATGTGACAACCACTTCTACATTTGACCACCGTGGTGATACCTTTTGTCATACTTCAAAGGAATTTTGTGATTTTTCTCTCAATAGTATACTAGGTCGTTATAGTGAGGATCCGTATATAGACTTTTTCTACTTTTGAGATAAAACTTTTCTATGTATGTGGGATTACAAGTATTTGTTGTAATAAATGTTATCAGTTTTGTTCCTTTGTTGAGTTCACGGGTAGTTGTATTTTGACCGAATTCTTCTACACCTTATATATGTAGGTTGTCTTATAATCGACATTACGTTAAACGACGTTGTACCTACCTGGATCACTTATAGTATGATTCGCTTCATTCATTCTTTCTGTTTATGTACACCTTCCATTTTTTATTTTGTTTACTTAGATGTATGTTTTGTCTTTGTTTGAGTGTCTGTATCTTTTGTTTGAACCCCAATGGTGTCTCCCTCCTTTCCCCCCTATCTATTTAATCCTCATGACCTAATTACCTATGTCTAATGATATCTATTTTATTTATTCATGTTCCACGATGACATCTCACGTCCCTTGTTATAAGTTATAGAATATTATAGACTTTAATTGTGTTATAAAATTCAGTTGATTTGAAGTTAAATCTTTTCTCTCTGACTTCCCTCTCCAAGTTTTTCCATCGTATCCTTTTGGTACTTGTGTCAAGGAGAATACTTGTGTTGTTTAAATATCGATATAAACCTTACTAAAAGGAAACTTTTTCTAGACTTTTGATCTACCTGTCGTGGAAGTGTTTGTTTTCTATTTCCTCTGTGAAACTTTGTCCATCCTCTCCGTCTCTGTACCAGAACGGACCCTAAGGTGAGATCCTCGTCACTGGATGTCAACACTCCCTATGGTTTTATACCTTAAAAGGAAACTCCTCACTTCTCTAAGTTGGGTTCTTGTCCGTGGAGTTGGGGACCTAGGTCGTTGTCTTTCTGTTCTAGGATTTTACAGACCAAAATTTTTAGTTACCCCTAATTCTCAAGGTCCTCTTAACTTCTTGATATCCCTTACTTCTTGGACGTGAATTTACCAAGTATCTGTTAGGGTAAGTGTGACTCTAGGTCTCCTTTTCGTTGTCAAACTTTTCGTGAATTTCATTCCCTCTGGATGAATGACTAGAACGTCGTCGATGATCTCTCCGTCTTTAAAGGACTCTGAAAGAAATCCCTGTCTTCGTAACCGACAGTTGCAAAAACGTTAGTATAGGATTTGACGACCACTGACTCGACCATCCACGGTAAAAAACACAGGCGAAAGATCGGACCAATGTGTTAACATGTACGAGACGTGTGGAATGTGTTGTTGGACCGACCCACTCGTGGGACTCGTGAACGGATGGAGTGTGTTGTCGACATGATATGTACCTGACCCACTCTTGTGATGGGGGGGTGGGGGTGGGAGGACTCATGTCGTCAACGTTACGTCACTCTAGTCCGTCAATAGGACACGAGAGGTGGACGTGTCGTTAGAATGGTGTCGACCCGGTCCCCTCGTGGTACTCGGGTGGGGGTATATTATTAACAAGAAGTTGGTCCAGTCGTACGTAGGGTAGAAGTTAGAAGGTGTGTTGTCGACACGATGTTGACTCCCGTATTCGTGTGTGTGAAACGGAGCGAGAGGGGTAATCGTCGACACCGGGGTGTTTTTGGGTGTATTCCCTGTAGAGAAATCACGAACCGAGACTCAGGTCCCTTCTTACACAAAGGTCCGAGGTATCTAGTAGATAATATATTCTTGAGATTAAGTTCTGGTCCTCTCCATCGATAAAACCGATTATATATATCTATTCGTATCGTAGAACGGACCTTTTAGGGTACCTACCCCTTCGGACCATCCGATGTCAAGTATCCCAACGTTTCTCAGCCTGTGCTAACTCGTTAAACTGAAGTAAAGTGAAGTGAAGTTCGTATCTCAGTATGTTTTACTCCTATATCTTCTTATACAAGGTTCGGTTTCTGGTTTAGGGGTCTTTTTATAAAATTACTTTTCATGAATTTGTTAGATGGAATATTTCACAAGTTTTATTACCAATTTTTCTACGAGTGGTTTGAGTCCTCTTATCTCTTCTTTTATAATGATATTCTTTCTTGGTTTGTCTTCAATATTGACTCGATTTTTACGTAAAGTCCCTAAATTGTCGTTTAATCACTCGACCTTCTATTTCATTACCTTTAGTGAATCTCGTTGTTTTACTTTTTTCTTAAATTTTTCACTTAAAATTTTTTCATTTCTATAAAATTCCCTGGAGAACCTATTGTAGTTCTTATAATAATCAGTGTAATTTCCCCAGGGTCTTCCTCTTCTCTCTCTTCCCGGTCTTTTTAATGAACTTCTTTATTACCGACTTTTGTTGGGAGTAGACCCTCTCCTTTGTCTGTAGATCCAGGTCTTTTGGGTCTCTCAATGTTTATTCTACTTGGGTTTCTTTTGGTGTGGTTCTATGTCATATTAATTTTACCATTTTCAATTCCTATTTCTCTCTTAGAATATTCGTCGTTCTCTTTTTTTGTTGAATAATGTAAGTTCCTTTTGGTGTATTCTGATAGTCGTCTATAAAGTCGTGTATTAAATGTTCAGTCTTCCCTCACCGTTCTGTATAACTCTCACGACTTTACTTTTTTAAAAGTTGGTACTTAAAAGATGGGTCGTTCCAATAGTGAGTCTTAACTCCCTCACTAATTCTCTAAAGGTCTATTCGTTTTCGAAGTCGAGAAAATCCTTAAGTAGTGATTCGTACGGAGTGTTCTTTACAATTTCCTTAAAGAGATTCGATTTTTTTCCGTCATTAACTATTATTCCTTTGTATATTTTCATTATGAGAGTGACCTTTTTCCATTTACATATATCATTTTCATCATCTAGTTAGTGTATACTTCCAATTTTCTGTTTTCGTCATTTTAATTGATATTAGTGTTATAAATCAATTCCCTACGTATTTCACTTTTATATATTGACCACGGTAGTTTTTATATTTTGAACATTTCCTACCTCGTTTTTACATTCGAAACCCTACTCAAATTACAATTAAATGATAGTTGAATATTCTTTGACCATATATGTGTCTGACAATATACACTTGGAGTACCATTGGTGTTTCTTTTTTTAATATCCTTTGTGAGTTTTCTTTGTAATTTCTTTCGGTGATTTCGTGTTTCCTTCTCTCTTTCTTTTCTTCTTTCCCTGTCTCTCTTTGATGTTTTTCTTTATCCTTTATTAATTGTTTTGTCGTCATTCATGTATGGATAGTTATTAATGAAATTTCCATTCACACTTTGTGAGTGTTAGTTTTCTGTGTCTCACCGACTTACCTGACTTTTTGTCTTTGATAGATGTACGATAGATGTTCACTAAGTGAAATCTTGATTCCTGTATGTGTCCGTCACACTTCCCTACCTTTTTCTATAAGGTACGTTTTCTTTGGTTTCTTTCCATCACATCGATATGAGTTTAGTCTGTTTTGTTTGAAGTTTTATCTTTGATATTATTTTCTTTTTCTTCCCGTGATGTATTACTATTTCTCCAGTCAAGTCTTTCTATATTTCGTGCAATATTCATATACGCGTGGATTTTATACATTTAGTTTATAATTACTTGGATTTCCTTCTTTGACTTTTGTTAGGTTATTATCATCCCCTAAAACTGTGGAGTGAATGTCGTTCTCTACCTAGTAGGTCTGTCTTTTAGTTACTCTTTTATAACCAGAATTTACTGTGTAATCAGGTTACCTAAATTGTCTGTACATTGTGAGGTAGGTTTTCGTCGTCTTATCAGAAGAGTTCACGTGTACGTTGTAAGAGGTCCTATCTAGTGTATAATCCGGTATTTTGTTCAGAGTTATTTAAATTTTTCTGACATTAGTATAGTACAGATAAGACTGGTACGACGACGGCGACTACAACAATTCAGTGAAGTCAGTACAGACTGAGACACGTTGACGTATCTACCGTCGGGTGGTCCGAGGAGACAGGGACCCTAAAAGGTCCGTTCTTATGACCTCACCCAACGGTAAAGGAAGAGGTTACGTACGTATGTACGATTCAACGAAGTCAACACAGACTGAGACACGCTGGGGTGCCTGTCGTCGGGTGGTCCGAGAAGACAGGTACCTTAAGAGATCCGTTCTTATGACCTTACCCAACGGTAAAGGAAGAGGTAAGACTGGTATTTTTTGAGTTCTAGTTAATGTTCTTCTTTTGGTCTTTTTGGTGTTTCTACGCCCATATTTTGTTGTACGATGACTTTTTGGTTGACCGGAAACTTCTTTAGTTTTCTCTTCAGTTTTATATGGTTTTTTTGGGGATATTTATAATGTATGGTTTTAGATACCCTATCTCGTTTTCAACAAGGTTCTCTCTCCAAGTATCACTACGTCCAGATGGAGTTCTTTGTTCTTTTTAGAGTTTATTTGTTTGATTTAAATGTACATTTCTTTGGTCTCTTCTTGTTTACTTTGGGTTTTAATCACCTTCCTTCCTTTATTATTTCTAGTCTCGTCTTTATTTACTTCATTTCTGATTTTTCTATTATCTTTTCTAGTTGTGTCGGTTCTCGACCAAGAAACTCTTCTGTTTGTTTTAACTGTTCGGAAATCAAATCTGATTGGTTCTTTTTTTTCTCCTGAGTTTATCTATTTTAGTCTTTACTTTCACATTTACAATATTAACTATGATAAATTTATGTTTCCTAGTATTCTCTTATTATACTTGTTAATATTCAGTTGTTTAACCTGTTGGATCTTCATTACCCGGTTAAGGATCTTCGTATGTTGGATGGTTCTGACTTAGTACTTCTTTATCTTTTTGACTTATCTGGTTAATGATCATTTCCTCTAATCTAGTCATTCTTTTGTGGAGAGTTGTTTGTTTTCAAGTCCTACCTTACCGAAGGGACCATTTACGATGGTTTTTAATTTCTAAATAATGGATAGGAAGAGTTTGAGAAGGCTTTTTAATTTCTTCTCCCTTGTAAAAGATTATGTAAAATACTCCGGTCGTAATGGGACTATGGCTTTGGTTTGTTCTGGTGGTGTTCTTTTCTTTTAATGTTCGGTTATAACAACTACTTGTGTCTACGTTTTTAAGAGTTGTTTTGTCATCGTTTGGTTTCAATTGTTAAGTAATTTTCTTAGTATGGGGTACCAATTCACCCTAAATAAGGTCCCTACGTTCCTACCAAGTTGTAGACGTTTAGTTAGTTATACTATATGATATATTGTTTTACTTCCTATTTTTAATGTAGTAATAGAGTCATCTGTGTCTTTTTCGTAAACTAGTTTAAGTTGTAGGTGAATACTACTTTCGAGTTTTTTCACCCATCGTTCCTTTACACGGAGTGTATTATTTTTGGTATATACTATTTTGGTACTGGAATCAAAAGACTTATGACTCAAAAAAAAAATTTTATGTTTTGTCAAATAAACCTTAGTATTTTCACGTGTGTCTACGAATTTTGTTTTTTTATTTCACAAACTTCCTGTCTGGACGACTGAACCCCAGAGATTGACACAAGGGATGCGACCAGGTGAGTCCGACAGTATTATTTATAACCCTGACCCACCGAATTCGTCGTCTTCAAGTAAAAGAGTGTCAAGACTTCCGACCTTCAAGTTCTAGCTCCACCGCCTTCCAAGGGAACCTCCCGTCCTGACCAAGGAAGACTCCGAGGACAGAAGGGGTCGAACACCTGTCGACAGAAACGGGACGCAGGAGTGCACTGGTGGGGGACCCGAACACTCGTAGGTCCGAAGACTTATGACTCAAAATTCGGTTGAAAAAGTGAGAGGAGAAAGTGAAAGTAGTTCTCCGAAAAATCAAGAAGAAGTGAAAGACTGTATTCCCACCACAGTAGACGTAGAGACTCCAATAACTATAAAGAGGGTCGTTAGAACTAAGGTCGAACACAAAGAAGGTCGGGTGGCAACGAGTACTACATGAAACGTATATTCAATTTGTTCGTCCCACTGTTATATGTTGGAACTGCATGAGGAAAGGGATAAACCTTGGTCAGACAACAAGGTACAGGTCAAGATTGACAACGAAGGGGTGGACGTATGTCTAAAGAGTTCTCCGTCCAGTCCACCAGACCATAAGGGTAGAGAAAGTCTTAGAAGGTGTCAAATAACACTAGGTGTGTCAGTTTCCGAAACCGTATCAGTTATTTCGTCTTTATCTAGAGAAAGACCTTGAGAGAACGAAAAGACTACTAGGTCGTCTACAACCGTTAAACTAGAGAGCAAGGAGAAGGAAAAGATTTTGGTCGATCTTGTAGACCTTCAAGTACCAAGTGCATAGCGACTTCGGACCGAACCTCTTAAAACTCGTAATGAAACCATCGCACACTCTACTCACGTTAACACGCCATCAAACTCGTAAGAAACCGTAACGAAAAGAATCCCTAACCTTACTTTTTTCTGGAAAAGGTCAGGACACCGGTGACGACTCAAAAGGTTTAAACGACCGTATAACTCACGTCGTGAAAGTGTCGTAGTAGAAAATCCTAAACTTTATCGAGTTGATCTTAAGATAGTGGAGGTGATCGAAACAAGTATCACAACGAAGGATTCCGGGTGAACTGAAGTGTAAGGTCCTACAGACCGAGATCCACTCACTAGTGTTGTAGTACTAATAGACCCAGTACTTCTAGAAAAAACATGTCAAGAAGACACATAAGAACGGCGGAGAAGAATTATAGAAGACGAAGACAATCCAGGTATAGTAAAGACAGGAAATAACTTGGGTAGTTTTAGTGACTTCTACCACTAATGTCGGTACTTTAATTTTCTACGAATGAGGAACCTTCCTTTCAATACTGGTTGGATCTATCGTATAATTTTTGGTCTCTGTAATGGAACAGTTGTTTACAGGCAGATCGGTTCCGATACCAAAAAAGGTCATCAGTACATACCTATACTCTTAACATGGAATTTCTTTCGACTCGTGGTTTCTTAACTACGAAAACTTGACACCACAACCTCAGGGGACCTGATGTTCCTCTAGGTTGGTCAGGTAGGATTTCCTCTAGTCAGGACCCACAAGTAACCTTCCTGACTACGATTTTCGACTTTGAGGTTATGAAACCGGTGGACTACTCTTCTCGACTGAGTAAACTTTTCTGGGACTAAAACCCTTTCTAACTTCCACCCTCCTCTTCCCCTACTGTCTCCTACTCTACCAACCTACCATAGTGGCTGAGTTACCTGTACTCAAACTCAGTTGAAGTCCTCAACCACTATCTGTCCCTCCGGACCGTACGACGTCAGGTACTCCAGCGTTTCTCAGTCTGTGCCGACTCGTTGACTTGACTTGACTACTGTTTTGATGTCAATTGTAGTATAAGTTATCGTTTTTCGATTTTCGAAAAGGAGATTCTAGTCTTTGTTCTGTTCCTACAGGTGAGAGTGGAGAAAATATGTTGTATCAAAACCTACAGGTCTCGTAGATCCGTTCTTTTTCTTTATTTTAAGTAGGTTTAGTCTTTCTTTCTTCATTTTGGGTACTAAAAGTCTATTGTACTATGATATATATATCTTTTGGGACTTCTAACGTAGTTTTTTGACAACCTTGATTATTTACTTAAGTCATTTCAATGTCTTATTTTTTAATTATACGTCTTTAGACACCATAAAGATATATGATTATTATTTGATAGTCTTTCTCTTTAATTCTTTTTTTAGGATATATGTTAACGTAATTTTTCTCATTCTATGGATTTTTGTTTAAATTGGTTCCTTCACTTTCTTGACATGGGACTTTTTATATTCTAGGACTACTTTCTTTGACTTCTATTCGTTTAGGTACGAGTATCTAACCCTCTTAATTATAACAATTTTATAGGTATCGTGGGTTCGTTAGAAGTCTAAGTTACGTCAGGGATAGTTTTAAGATTACCGTATAAAGTGTGTTGACCTTTTTTAAAATTTTAAACAAACCTTGGTGTTTTGTTAGGACTTATCGGTTTTGTTAGAACTCTTTCTTCTTGTTTCGACCTCCATATCGTGAAGGACTAAAGTTTCATATGTTATTTCAACATTATTTATCATACCAGGACCTTGTTTTTCTGTGTGGTTAGTCACGTTGTCTAAACTGTCGGATCATTATTAAGTGGGTATATCTATAAAAACCGAAGAGAGTATCAAGTCAGCCATTTCTTAGACTCTCTCAGTAAAGGATCTGTCCAACTATTCTTTAGATCCTCAGGGGTTCCTCTCTCCCCAGACCTTAAGAGTTTCTCCTTCTTTCCTGTTTGAAAAGAAAGGAGATGTAAGGAATCCTAATACATAGGACGGACTCCTGTCAGAGACCTAATTTGGACCAATTAGGACAACTCTTCTGAGATGTGTACCTGTAGTGGTCTACCAGTTGTAGCTTTAGTCTAACTATTATAAGAAACGTGGGTTTCTACCTCTTCGAGATATGTCAGTTATTTTTGTTCTGGTCCCCGACTGTCACCGAGTCTAGTACTTGAGGACTAACGGTTTGAGTCTGAATTTAACTTCTTTCATCCCTTTTGGCGATCTGGTAAGTCCATACTGGATTTAGCTTAGGGAATACTAATATGTCACCTTCACTCTTTATCTAAATTCCCGGATCTAGACTATCTATCTCACGGACTACTTGATACCTTACTCCAAGGACTGTAACATGTCCTCTGTCCCTAGTTCTGGTAGGGGTACCTTTTCTTTACGTTTTTTGGTTTTACCGACAGACCCCTCCGGAATGTTTATCGACGCTTTTCTTCTCGTTTCCTCTTTTCCTTTCTATATTCGCAGACTTACGTCTCAAGGTTTCTTATCGTTCTTCTGTATTCTTTCGGAAGAAGTCGTTAGTCACGCTTCTTTATCTCCTTTTCTTGTCTTACCCTTTCTGATCTCTAGAGAAGTCCTTTTAGTCTCTATGGTTCCCTTGTAAAGTACGTTTCTACCCGAGCTATTTCCTGTCTTTACCATACCTGCATTGTCTTCGTCTTCTATAATTCTTCTCCACCGTTCTTATGTGTCTTGACATGTTTTTTCTAGAAGTACTTGACCTATTAGTGCTACCACACTAGTGAGTAGATCTCGGTCTGTAGGACCTTACACTTCAGTTCACCCGGAATCCTTCGTTGTGATACTTGTTTCGATCACCTCCACTATCTTAAGATCAACTCGATAAAGTTTAGGATTTTCTACTACGACACTTTCACGACGTGAGTTATACGGTCGTTTAAACCTTTTGAGTCGTCACCGGTGTCCTGACCTTTTCCAGAAAAAAGTAAGGTTAAGGTTTCTTTCGGTTACGGTTTCTTACGAGTTTGATGACGTGTCAACGTGAGTAGAGTGTGTGATGACTTCATTATGAGTTTTAAGAGGTTCGGTCCGAAGTCGTTATGCACTTGGCACTTGAGGAACTACAAGTTCGACCAAAATCTTTTCCTTCTCCTTGCTCTCTAGTTTAACGGTTGTAGGCGACCTAGTACCTTTTTCGTTCTCTCAAGGTCTTTTTGTAGATAAAGACGAAATAACTAATACGGTTTCGGAAACTGACACACCTAGTGTTATTTGACGTCTTCCAAGACTCTCTCTACCCTTATGGTCTGGTGGACTGGACGGAGAACTCTTTGGATATACGTCCACCCCTTCGTTGTCAATCTTGACCTGTACCTTGTTGTCTGACAAAGGTTTTTCCTTTTCCTCATTCAGTTCCAACATATAACAGTGAGACGAATTGAATATACGTCTCATGTAGTACTCTTGGCGACCTGACCTTCTTTGTGTTCGACCTTAGTTCTAACGGCCCTCTTTATAGTTAGTGGAGTCTATACGTCTACTGTGGTGGGAATACCGTCTTTCACTTCTCCTTGATTTTTCGGAGAACTACTTTCACTTTCTCCTCTCACTTTTGCAACCGAATTTCGAGTTGTAAGTCTTTTATTCTAGTACCGTAGACCAGGGTAGTGAAGTACCCTTTGTCTACCCCTTTGTCACTGTCTGAATTAAAAACCCCCGAGGTTTTAGTGACATCTACCACTGACGTCGGTACTTTAATTTTCTGCGAATGAGGAACCTTCTTTTCAATACTGGTTGGATCTATCGTATAAGTTTTCGTCTCTGTAATGACACGGCTGATTCCAGGCAGATCAGTTCCGATACCAAAAAGGACACCAGTACATACCTACACTCTCAACCTGACACTTCTTCCGACTCGCGGCTTCTTAACTACGTAAACTTGACACCACAACCTCTTCTGAGAACTCTCAGGGAACGTGACGTTCCTCTAGGTTGGTCAGGTAAGACTTCCTCTAGTCGGAACCCTAAAGAAACCTTCCTTACTACGATTTCGACTTTGAGATCATGAAACCGGTGGAGTATGCTTCTTAACTGAGTGACCTTTTCTGAGACTACGATCCTTCCTAACCCCCGTCCTCCTCTTCCCCTGCTGTCTCCTACTCTACCGACCTACCGTAGTGACTGAGCTACCTGCGCTCAGACTCACTTGAGACCCTCAACCACTACCTGTCCCTCCAGACCGCACGACGCTAAGTACCCCAACGTTTCTCAGCCTGTGCTGACTCACTGACTTGACTTGACTTGACTTAGAACAGTAAAATTTTACATTTAATACCCTCATCCGGACCAGAAATGTTCCTAGTATGTTGTTATTACATAGGACGGACTCCTGTCAGAGACCTAATTTGGAAGACCGATTAAGACAATAGAATTTTACATTTAATACCCTCATCCAGACCACTCCAGAAATGGTGGAACTCTGTAAGAAACCTAAGTAACCTCTCATATATTGAGGTGACGATTGTGATTCGTTCACCCATGAGAAAGATGGGGGAAGACTACAGATACAGTCTTCGAAAGAGATAGAGGCAATATGAAATTATTTTGAAATAATGTGTTTTGGAGACTCGCTAGTTCGGAGCAGAGACCGGGGTCTAACTTTAGAGGAGACCTCCGGTTCTTAGGGCCTCAGAAACCCACCAAGTTGTTGAAAAGTTTAGATGGACGTTACGTCCTCTGAGCCCAAACTAAGGACCCAACCCTTCTAGGGGACTTCTTCCTTTACCGTTAGGTGAGGTCGTAAGAACGGACCTTTTAGGGTACCTGTCTCCTCGAACCGTCCAATGTCAGGTACCACAGTGTTCTCAGTCTGTACTGAATCGCTGATTAGGTGGTTTGGTGGTATCTGTTAATTAAATGTTATTTCCTCGTCTCTTACCTCTTTCCTGTCAGAAAAGTTATTCACCGTAACTCTTACGACCTGTCGGTGTACGTTGTCTCACTTTGATACTGTGATGGGAATGCCGTCTTTCACTTCTCCTCGATTTCTCGGAGAACTACTTTCACTTTCTCCTTTCACTTTTCCAACCGAATTTCGAGTTGTAAGTCTTTTGTTTCTAGTACCGTAGACCAGGGTAGTCAAGTACCCTTCATCTACCCCTTTGTCACCTTTGTCACAGTTTGAAATAAAAAACCCCGAGGTTTTAGTGACGTCTACCACTGATGTCGGTACTTTAATTTTCTGCGAATGAGGAACCTTCCTTTCAATACTGGTTGGATCTATCGTATAAGTTTTCGTCTCTGTAATGAAACGGTTGTTTCCAGGTAGATCAATTCCGATACCAAAAAGGTCACCAGGACATACCTACACTCTCAACCTGACACTTCTTTAGACTCGCGACTTCTTAGCTACGAAAACTTGACGCCACAACCTCTTCTGAGACCTCTCGGAACCTGACGTTCCTCTAGGTTGGTCAGGTAGGATTTCCTCTGGTCAGGACCCACAAGTGACCTTCCTGACTACGATTTCGACTTTGAGGTTATGAAACCGGTGGAGTACATTTCTCAACTGAGTGACCTTTTCTGTGACTACGACCCTCCCTAACCCCCGTCCTCCTCTTCCCCTGCTGACCTACTCTACCGACCTACCGTAGTGGCTGAGCTACCTGTACTCAAACTCACTTGAGGCCCTCAACCACTACCTGTCCCTCCGGACCGCACGACGCTAAGTACCCCAACGTTTCTCAGACTGTACTGACTCACTGACTTGACTTGACTTGACTCTGTGATAGAATGTGGTATGTGTTTTTACTTGAGTTTTACCTAATTTCCGAACTTACATTCTGGACTTTGGTATTTGCAGAATCTTCTTTCGTATCCGTAATTTAAGTGATTATAGCCAGAATCACTACAAAAAACACCTAGTCAGAGGTTTCTGTTCCTTTTGTTTTTTGTTTGTTTACCCTGATGTAGTTGGATTTTTCGAAGAAATGTCATTTCCTTTAGTAGTAGTTTTGTGTTTTCGTTGGATGACTTAACCCCTTCTATAAATATTTAGTATATGGACTATTTCCCAATTATAGGTTTTATATATTTGTTGAGTATGTTGAGTTTTTTTTTTTTGTTTCAACTAAATTTTTACTCGTCTCCTTTGTTTTGTTTTGTGTTTTTACCCGTCTCCTGGACTCATCTGCAAAAAGATTTCCTATACATGTCTACGGGTTATCCATGTACTTTACTACGAGTTGTAGTAATAATCTCTTCACTTTCAGTTTTAGTGTTACTCTATAATGGAGTATAGATAATTTTACCGATAATAGTTTTTCTGTTGTTCACAATCTCTCGTGTATCTCTTTTTTGTTAGAAACACGTGACAACCAACCTTACACGTCAATAATACCTTTTGTCATACCTCTAATAAAATTTTGAAATCTTATCCAAATAGTACAATAGGTTGATAAGGTGAAACCCTTAAATAGGGTTCTTATACTTTGTTATTAATTTTTACTATAATTATATACATGGGGTACAAGTAACGTCGTAAATAATAAAAAATACCGACTCATCGTAAGGTGTACATCTGTGTTACATTACGATAAGTCGGTATTTTTTGTTATGTAGAAGGTAAGCACTATTGTACGTAACTCTTATAATACAATTTACTCAGAATTCTTTTTTTATACGATACTAAAGTGAGTATACATCTTAGATTTTTTATTTTTGTTTTGTTTAAGTATCTATATCTCTGATATGACCACCAATGGTCTCCCCTTCTCGTGACCCTTGACCCGTTTTCCTCAGTTCCCTCGGTTGACATACCACTATTTACCATTGATACGAAAAACCCCATTTGTGAAACATCACATACGGTTACAACTTAATATTACATATGGACTTTGAAAATTATTTTTTCCCTTGTAAGTTTTTCTCTCTAACCGTTTCATCTACTTTCTTTGTACAAAAAATATACAACAGATGTTTTTTAAATGAAGTTTATCCTTCCAACTTTCATTTTCCTACCTTTATCCATATAATACATTTGTAATTAGTTTCCTATCTATCTCAACGTTATAATTATAATCAATAACATCTAAAGTCTCGTTTCTTTTAATGATTACTATATCTCCCTGTAATATGTTACTATTTTCCACTTTAGGTGTTTCTGCTGTACCGTTAGTATTTACACATACGTAGGTTATTGTCAGTGTTTTATGCACTTCGTTTTTGGTCAATTCGCACTCTTTTCGATCCGTTGAAGTGTGAATGTCAGCTTATAAAGTTGTACAAATGAGTTGTTTATTATCTTGTTAATCGGTCTTTTATTCCTTTATATATGTTCTTGAACCACTGTGGTAATTGGTCTCTCTAGATTAGTTGTAAATATCTTATGAGAAGGGTTGTTGTCGTCTTATGTGTAAGAAAAGTTCACGGGTACCTTGTAAACCATTCAATCTAGTATAGGTCCCGGTATTTTTTTAGAGTTTTTAAAATTTATTGACTTTAATATGTTCAACACAAGAGACTGGTGTCACCTTGTTTCGATCTTAAATTATTGTCTTTCTATTATCCTTTTAGGTTTCATTGGATACCTAATTTCTCCTTCAGAGTTCCCTTTATTTTTTTTCTTATGTGACTCCATTTACTTTTACTTTTATGTTATATCGTTTTAAACACCCGATGTCGATTTCATCATGTCACTCCCTTTAAATGTCGTGATTTACGTATGTAATCTTTTCTTCTTTTTAGTGTTTAATTAAATGCAAGAGTAGAGTTCTTCGATCTTTTCTTCTCGTTTGATTTACGTTTCGTTCATTTCCTTTATTTATTATTTCTATTCTCGTATTTAATTACTCTGACTTTTGTATTTCAGTTATCTCTTTTAGTAACCTCCTCTATCAAGAAATTTTTCCATTTATCTTAAATGATTGAGATCCGTTCTTACTGTCTCTTTTTTCCTTCTAAATTTAATATTTGTAGTCTTTGTTTTGTCATCTATGGTGATGTCTGTGACGTGCGTAGTTTTATTATTATTTCCTTATTATTACGGATATGTGGATTTAAACTGTTGAATCTTCTTTGTCCAGTGAAGTTACTTTTATATTTAATGGTGTGTAGTGGGTTATATTTTATCTGTTACACTTGTCGAAATATTAATAATTCCTTTACCTTAAACATCAAAATTTTAAGAACCTTTCTTAGAGATCGATTTGACGTCTTAAGATGGTTTGTAAATCTTTTCTGACTGTATCTAAGATGTGTTAGAAAAGGTTTTTATAATTTAAAATACTTAGATCATAATAAGACTATAGTTTTGGTTTCTGACATGTCCATTTTTTATGATGGTTTGTTATAGGGAGTACTTATATCCTTTTTTGGAATTGTTATACGACCGTTTGTCTTAAATCGTTATATATTTTCCTTAAATGTGATACTGGTGCACCTCAAATAAGGTTGTTACGTTCCGACCAAATTATAAACTTTAGTCAGTTATATTGGGGAGTATAATTGTTAAATTTCTTCTTTTTAGTGTACGAGTATAGTTAACCATGTACTTTTCGTACGCTGTTTTAAGATATGAGTAAGTACTTTGAGTCTTTTTTTCCTTATTCCCTCTTGAAAGAATTGAACTAGTTCTCGGAGATGTTTTTAGGATACCGATTGTAATATGAATTACCACTTTGTGACTCACAAAAGAGAGATTCTATCACTTGTTCCGTTCTTATAGGTGAAAGTAGTGAGAATGATTGTACCACGACTTTCAAGATCAGACATGCCATTCCGTTCTTTCCCTTTCTCTTCCGTATAACTAGCCTTTCATTCTTTATTTTGGATGTTGGGGGTGTTGTGAATCTACATTTAGATTGTTGTGTATATACCCTAAACATACAACTTTTAATATATTACGACTACTTTCTTTATTTCTTAGATTTATTTACTTCTCTGTATAGGACAAGTACCCAACCTTCTAAGTTACATTATTTCCGTAGTTGAGAAATTTTTGACTGTACATTAAATTCTACAGTTAAAAACTATATATCACATGGTCCAACCTACATCGAGGGGGAGGTTTAAGTACAGGAAGGACCATGGAGTAGTATACTGGTATAAACCTTTATCCCAGTGATGTCTACATTAATTCAACTCTAGTATGACTTCATCTCACTGGGGAATTAGGTCATTACCTACACGTGAATACTCTTTTTGTCTTTCTGTCTGTCTACCCCTCTTACGGTACACCACTGTCTCTGACCTCACTATTTAGATATTCGGTTCCTTACGGTTCCAAACTGTCGTTGGTGGTTTCTGTCCTTCGCCGTTTCTTCCTAGGAGGGGTATCTCGGATACCTCTCTCATGTGGGACGACTGTGGAACTAAAAGTCTAAAGATCGGAGGTCTTGAGACTCTCTTATTTAAAGAGGATGATATTCAATGGGTCAAACACCGTTAAACAATATCGTCAGGATCCTTAGTTTATGTCAAATTACGTTAAGGATAGTTTTAGGGTCCTCCTTAAAAACGTCTAAATCTCTAATGAGATTTTACTTATATGTTTCCGTTACCTTGATCTGTCGAATATTGTTAATACGTTATCTTGTTATTTCAACCCCGTTAGTAAGATGAACGAAAATTCTGTATCATTAGTCCTGACATACCATGACTGTCTTCCTAATTGTGTATCCCTTTTACTTCTTGGGTCATTGTCTGAGTGTATTTATATAGGTTGACTAAAAACAGTTTTCATGTTTTTGTTAAATTACCTCGTTTCTGTCGGAACAGTTGTTTACCACGATCCTGTTGACCTATAGTATCCGCTTTTACTTGGAGTTGGATTTAGAGTGTTGAGTATGTTTTTAATTGAACTTTACATAATACTTGGATTTACATTTTATATTTTGAAAATTTTTCTCCTCTTTTAGAAATCCTATATTCTAATCCATGTTTCATATGATTTATGGTTGAACTTGACTTTAAGGATCGTTCTCGTCTATTTATTCTGCTCAAGACCACCTTTCTCAAGATTTTAACTCCAGTCTGTCAAGATTAAGAAAGCAAGTGATCAGTATGTTTGAATCCGTTTAACCATTGAACTGTAAAAACTTAGAATTTTTAAGAGAGTAAACATTTAGTTCCTATTATGCATAACAGACGAAGTATCTTAATAACCCCCACCCCACCAGTTTACTTTATTACCTACATTCTTACGTGACATTTTACATTTCGTACTATGACACCCGGACTCCAAAATACAAACACGTTGTCGGTAAAACGGTGACATACCTGTATGAACTATTTCCAATAGACGAATTATTTATTACTTACTTACTGACCAGGAGTCTTTTCAGTTTGTTCCCGTTTAAAAAAGGGGTCGGAAATTTTGTTTTCCTCACGTGTGGTGTGAGTTAGTTTGTCATTTTTGGTTGTATATGATATATTCTTCTACTTCCCAATAATTTATAGACGTATTTTTCGATTGATAAGGTAGTACGAAGTCTCTTAATTGTTAATACCTACCCTCTGACCAGTTTTTTCACGTTTTTATAATTAGATTGTCCATTAAGTTCTCAGTCTCTCTACCTTGTCATTATGTAACCTGTCTTATTTTCATCGTTTTTGTTTTACGAGTCTCGTCAAGACCGGAATATATCTCTGATACCTTTGACTAGTTAAACTTAAATATCATGTTAAATTAAAATCAAACATAAACAATGATACCGTCTGTGTAGACTTCCAGGTCTACTCCGAGTACCGAATCTTTAATTTAATAAAGAAGAAGGTTTTCCTTCAATTCTACTCCCCTTTTTTCTATATACATAGAGGTTTTACAAGTTACGACTTCAAAAAAAAATTTGAATTTAAGTGTGACCGGCATTAATGTATCAAGGTCTTAAGACCCAAAGACATTCTGCTACGATCACACATGGTCCAACAGTGGGACGATATAATAAGGTGGTAGACAACACCAAACGTCTGTAAACATATACTTCTTCGTCAACCCGTTCAGTCCTAGGAACATATAATTGTACCCGAGTTTATTACTGAAAAACACACTGAAATTCGTCCGGTAAATTGGAAGAATTATAAAATATCGAGGGAATGTTATGGTTATGATGGAATGTACATATACTCGACGATTTCAAGTGTTGTGTATAATAAAGTCAACTAGGAATCTTGGAGTCACATCCTTATTCTCTTTCAATAATAAAGGTAAAATGTACTCTTTTGATTTCAGTTTGTCGTCTTCTCCTTATTGGAACACGTTTTTGTTTATTCTTTGGTATATCTGGGAATGGAGTATATGGTAGTTGTTTTTAATTGAGTTTTACTTAGTATCTGGTTGTACATGCTTTATTCTCATATTTTCGATGTTCTTTTTTTATCTTCTTTTAGAAACATTAAAACCTTATCCGTTTCTGAAGAATAGTACTGATTTTTGTACTGGGTATTTTCTTTTCTACTGTTTAACCCGAAGTAGTTTTAAGTCTTGTAAACGAAAAATTTATTACGGTGATTTTTTACTTTTCTGTTCGGTCTCTGACCCTCTATTATGAATGTTTATCATATAAACTATTTCCTAAACATAGATCTTATGTATTTCTTGAGAATTTTGAGTGACTCTTAGGTTAAAAATTTTACCCTTTTATTAACTTATCCATAGAAAGGTTTCTTGTTTACCAGTTATTCGTGTACTTTTTTTCTAGTTGTCACAATCGATGGTTCCGTCAAGTTTATTTTTGGTGTTACACGATGATAATGTATGGGTCATCCTACCGATATTATTTTCTTACACCTGTTATTTTCTCGACTATTCCTACACTTCTTTAACCTTGAGAGTATGTGACGACCATCCTTGCATTTTAACTAGTTGTTGAAACCCTTTGTCTAACGTCAAGGAGTTTTCAATTTATATCTCGTAATGGTATATTGGATAATTAAGTGTATGAGATCTCTTAATTTTTGGGAACTTTTGTTTCTGAATAGGTGTTTACAAATATCATCGTAATAAATAATATCGGTATTTCACCTTTGTTTCATAAATGGTTGATCACTTGTTTTACACCGTATGACTAAGTAAGTTGTCTTATCATAAGATAAATGAGTCGTTATTTTTCCGGTAAGAAAATGTAATGACTATGTACGATGTCGTACCCACTTGGAGTTTTTGTCATTCGATTTAACTTTCTTCGGTCTGTGTTCTCCAGTGTTCATACTAAAGTAAATATACTTCATAGATCTTTCTCTTTTATCTATTTTTCATCTAGTCACCAAGGGACCTGGACTTTTACCTTCATCGCTAATTGACGTTTGTCCGTTACCATTTGAAGACACCCATTACCTTTATGAGATTTTGACCTCATACCGCTGTCAACGCATTGATATTTAAACGATTTTTAGTGTCTCAATATGTGTTACTCACTTAAAATACCATACATTTAATGTAGAATTATTTCGATTAAACTTTTAATGACTTAATTTGGACGTGACTTCTCTTTTAGTCGTCTCCTCCTTGATTTTATATCCAGTAGAAGTCACAAGGAAGGTGAGATAATGGACAGAGTCTTCACCGTCCTTATTGTTATTTGAAAAGGTTTCTCAATCATACTGGTGTTCCTTTATTGTTAAGATGGTCTAAACTTTTGTGTTTTATTAATTTTTACGGTCTACCATGTGAAACTGGATAAGGTATCATGTGAACCTGAACATAATCTTTAAAAGATGAAAATTGATAATTATAAATGTAAAGTGTTTGGGTCCCTTTAAAATATCATACATTGGTGTAAAATTTTACTTAAATAAGTGGTATTTTGAGTGTAGTTTTTCGTAATAAGATACATTAAAGATTATGTGTTCTGTTGAGTCAAGAAATTTTAATCGAATTTCAAATTATAACAAACTGAATGTCAAACCGATTATTTCTAGTCTCGTAGAAGTTTTAACGGGGTTTAAAGAAGGTACCCTGTCTCAAGACATAAGCCGTGGGGTAGACCGTGATTCTCCAATTGGTTCGACACGTATGTAAACGACTTTTAGTTTTTCTCTTTTGAGTAGGGTATTCCTTTCTTTAGTAACTGAAGTACCGAGTCTGTTCATTTTAGACCTGGAGTAGGGTCTGATTCTCGAAGTTTTGTGCAGACAAGAAGGAAGTTAAAATAGACCGGAGGTTCGAGTTGCTGTCTAAAAACTTCTATATTTTCCCCGACTGGTTAGGAAGTAAAATAATACGGATACCGACAGAAAGTGAAAAAAAATCAAAGGACTTGATTCCTCAACACAGACAAATGATATAAAATACTCGACCAAATTAGATGTACGTGAAATTTCGTAGAGTAATGTAAGAGTTTACCCCTTTCCCTTAACCTAAATTTGACCCTTATTAAGGTCCTCTTGACAGAGAGTACAGAGTCTTTTCCTTTGACAATACTTCAAAAGGTCTCTTTTTAGTGTGTTATAGATAAAAGGGGGGTACAGATCCTTATCTCTTGTATTTTAAAGGTTATTTATAATAAAATATAATACATGTCGTGAATAACCAGGAATTTCTTTCCACGAATCTTTTTTTATGTTCTGTTTGCACGGTTTTACAATCATAGACAATTTAAACTCGTCACCTATGTAACCACGAACAATATAATTAGAAACATGAAAAGGTATGTTAGCCGTATAAATCATGATTTTCTTTCCATAGTTGTGAATTAGTTATTAAAATAATATATATTTCTGAGTGTTTTTCATCATTAAAAGAGGAAGAAAAAGAGGAAACCCTGTTAGTCTAAGGAAGTGGAACGGAACCAGACATCGTTTTGAGATTTATACCTCGACAAGACTCTCGACTCCTGAAAAATCAGGTTCTCAATGTTCTCATGGGGTTAGTAGAAAACGTGGTCAACTCATACTGACTATTGTTTACCCTGTGATTAATGTCGTGAAAACCGATAGTTTTCGATCCTAAGACACAACTTAATATAAATGGTTGGACATAGGGTTTTGTAGTTAACTAAGGAAGGAAAACACCTTTTTGTTTCGGAAAAAGTTCCGGAAGTCTCGTTATCTTCCTATCGTACGTCCGTAAAGGTAACGATTACGACATTCTTCCCTTCGTTTTTCTAACACTTGTAGTATTAGAGTAGGTAACTCAAAAGTAGGATCCAATGTTGAACAAAAGAGATTACTTTGACTGGCCTTTGTCTATGTTTTTGTTTGTGTTTTGAGGTTTTTACTTAAAGTATTATACTACTTAGGCGTCACCGAAAGTCTCTATCAAAGATGAAAGACCCGTCTCATTGTACCATCCTAGTGATCCAATATATATATATGTATAAAGGGGGGGAGGGGTCATTTGTAGTTGTCTCTTGGATGACATGAGTCGTGTATCAGTATATCCACTTCATTATTAGAATACTTGGTTTTACTTCCTCCCCGTGTACTTCTTTTTTGTCTTTCGTCTAGTCATTTTTCCATGATTAGTTTTTGTGTAAATATAAGAGGTACTAGACAAAAATGACTTCACCTAGTTATTACTTGCATCAGTTTAGACTTGTAGTCTTTTGGAGAATCAAATGGTCTACGTACTAGAAATATCAAGGTTTTTCGTTTTCTTATTACAAAAATTTTGTTATTCCACACGCACACATTTCCACTGTCACCATTGACTCTTGAATGACCACCCACTTACTCTCACCTGACTCCCATACATACATACTTTACGACTAGTCAAGACTCGTTACTACTTTTCCAAAATGATATCTGGAAATATTGATACTTTTAAAGATGTGAAGTAGACTCGAGTCTTGATTACTTTTTTTTAGGGTCTAAAAATGATGTTATATGACAAAGATAGATTATAATTTTTGCCCTTTGTGAACCGTATTCTCATGTATAGTTTCTATTTTGAGAGTTTTGAAGATCTACGTAAGTTGTCCGGAGATCTTAACCTCAAGGTAATATGTTCCTCGTCACCAGTGGTAGTGTACCGATATTCCATATGTGGTGGTCGAGGTACGGGGATCTTTAAAACAGAACCGTTCTGTTCCTTTCGGTTTACACTGAGAACATGTAAACCCCGATAGGTTATGGAAATAACGGTATATGTCCAAGGACTCCTCCCACTTTCTATATTTCCCTTCTATTAATCCGGTACAGAACGTCATATAGGGGTGTCTCCGACTCAGGGGTTTATGGTGAATATCGGGTTACTTTTTAAACTCCAACCGTTAATACAAGTTTCATAGTGGTTGTAAAGAGACATGTGAAATTATTTATTTATTCTAACATAGTGGAAACTAATCACTTCGTCGACTAATAGATAAAGATCGATCGACTCGTTTCAAAGAATTCAAACTCGATGATAGGGATAACACATCAATGTAATAAACTAAGATGTGTTTTATTTATATTCATGGATAATACTCGTTACGTGTAACGATCCCAAATATTCATGTTGTTTACATTCATTAATGAGTACTAAGATTCCTCGAATATTAAAGTATATTTCTTATTCTATTTGTGTTTACTAACATTATGTCTTATCAAGTTCTTACGATAATCTCTTCCTCTTGTTTCAAGATACCCCTATGTTACGAAGGGTGGACCTACTTTCTCTCTTATCTCTCTTCTTTCTTTTTACATCATACTAAATTTACCCATGGTCGGAAGGTTTTTCTTTTAAATCGAGAATGGACGTTAACAAAGTTTACGAAATGAAAGATTCACTCCATCAAGGGTGTGACCAAGGTCCTTCACCAGGTCATTACCCAGTGAGTCAAACCGAGAGTGAAGTTTAAGTATGTCGTCTTCGTTACAGAGCGTACCTAGAGAACTCTTCAGGGGATTCTTTCTCCGTTTTTACGTTGTAAGAGACACTAATGTAAAGTAATAAGAGAGGATAAGATTAGAGAGAAGACCCCTCTAAAAGGATAACTCCTTTTAATTAAGATGAATGTTAAACTCCAATAGAGTCGAAGAAATCTATGTAGAAAATGTAAAAATTTAGATATTTGCATGGTTATGAAAGTGTGGGACTTTACGTAAGTGACTTCAACAGATGTAAAGGACTTTAATAACGGTACTATAAAGATTTATCGGACCTTTTGACGACGATAGATTAAGTTTATATTACAAACAGACGGCATGATATTACTGACTCAATTGGTCTTCTAGGTCACGTTATATTTTGTTGACATCAAAATAAAATTTGATTCATTCCCTTTCAAAGGTTTGACAAAGTGAATCAGTCAGTCATTATAAATAAAAAACCAATAGTGGTACTCGTGTTAGATATAGTCCACCGTATATAGTATGATACACTCAACCAAAGGTTAGTGGGAATAATCTGAATTGTAAAAGTTTTCAAAACTCCATATCGTATATATGTTATTTGTTCACATAATTAGAATTTTCACACTTAAAATTTAGAATTTTGTCACTTAAAAATAGACAATTTTGGGTATATTGGTGATGGGTTTAGTACTATTTCTTGTGAAGGTTGTGAGCACGAGGAAAGATCAATTATGGTGGAAACGTCTCAATTGTTGTGGAAACGTCTCAATTGTTGATAAAACTGAAGATAGTGATGACTAACAATAAAAATAATAACTTGTAGTCACTGTCGTACATCTTGATATTGGTAGAAAACTTATAACTGGACATAGGACACTGAACGAATCAAGTAAATGATCAAGGACATTGAGAAAACCATCTAAGAAACCTAAAAGATATATCTCTTAATACACAGGAGACGTTTATGCCTATCAAAATAAACTAGAAAAAGTGAGATGCGTAGAAAAGGGTGAGAAAACGAACGGAATGACGTAACCAATCTTGGTGGTCCTACTACTACTGGTCCTCATCACTCTGATCTATAAGAACTAAACAAATGTAGGAATTTCCCTTTCATAAGTTAGAAAGTAGTAATTTTACTATAATCGACATCCAAAATAAAAAATAAAAATAAACCAAAACCAAAATAAAAAATACCTACCAAAAATAGTCCAATTCCTTGAAGGGATGATAAGGACAAATCAACTCTCAAAGATATTATTTACCTATAACTTAGAACAGTGAATTAGACAACTATACCACTTAATTGACTCAAATATTACAACTTTGGTCCTGTTTAAAGTGGACCAATTTTAGACAATTTGATACTTAAGTTACCCATATCCTGTTAAGTTCAATAGACAAAGAAGAACACCCTCAAAACCATCAAACTGAAAGTTTCCTTAAACAGTCAGAGTAGATTGGGAAGTTTAATTACCCGTATTTAAACAAGTCTTATAGGGGAACAATAGAAAAACATTACAGACATCCTAGACGTCACTACAGATGTGATAGTAAGAACCGTAACAATTAAACACAGAACTAGACGGACCGATCTCCAAAGAGTAACGTGACTGTTTGTCGTTGTTGTTTTGTCGCAAAAGTAGTTAAAATAGTTAACAAAGGACAAAATTTAGAATAACTGCAGACGAATATAATAAGGAAAGTAAGACGAATTACACCAAGCTAAACTAGTAAAAAGGACAAAAAAATTCCACTTCCGAATCTAATAAATTCTAGAAAAAGAAAAAAAATTCTAGAAAAAGATTAACTCCGTAAATTAAGATGTTTGAGAATAGATTTGTGATGAAATCGACATGGAGGTTTAAAAATATACGACACGAAAGTAAATGAAGGAAAGTTTGATAAAGATTGAAAGGGATGCTTAAAGAGAAACTAGGTAAACTAATAAATTTTCATGTAATTTTTTTTGGACTTCATATTCTTTGTCTTAGTGTCTGAATCTCTTATTTGAATACTAACGGTCCCCCTTCCTACCCCCCTTTCCTATCCCCCAAACATTACCGGTCCATGTGTGACAATATATAATATACTCACTTCATTCTTTCTGTTTATAGTATATCATTACATATGTGTACCTTAGATCTTTCTACCATGACTACTTGGATAGACGTTCCGTCGTTACCTCTGTGTCTATGTCTGTCTCTCTTGTCTAAACACCTATACCCCCACCCCACCCCTTTACCTTACTTAACTCTCTCATCGTAACTTTTATATATAATAGTATACATTTTAATCTATCGGTGACCTTTAAATGACATGCTACGTCCCTCGAGTTTAGTCCACGAGACATTATTGGATCTCCCCACCCTACCTCTGAATTCACCCTCCCCTGTATACCTATGGATACCGACTAAGTATAACTACATACCGTCTTTGGTTATGTTATGACATTTCGTTAATAGGAGGTTAATTTTAATTTATTAAAAAAACTTTTCTTTTTTGACTTTTTTATTTTACCTATTGGTTGTTCCTGGATGAGATATCGTGTCCCTTGAGACGAGTTACAATGCATCTTCGGACCTACCTTCTCTCAAACCCCCTCTTACCTTTATATATATACGTACCGACTCAGGGAAACGATGGGTGGACTTTGATAGTGTTGTGACAATTAACCGATATAAGGTTATGTTTTATTTTTCAAATTATTTTTTCTATTTTAACTTCGTATCAACTAAATGTTATAACAATTCAAAATCCACATGTCGTATCACTAAGTTATAAAAATGTCCGATGTAAGTTAAAATTCAATAATGTTTTACTACCGATATAAAGTGACACAATATGTTGTATAGGAACGACGAACAGACAAAATATATATTATCAAACATGTACAATTAAGGTATGAGGACATAACGGGGGAGTGGGAAGTGAAAGGGGTACCCATTGGTAATCAAACAAGAGATATAGACACTTAGGCAAAGACAACAATACGTGTAACCAAACAAAGGAAAAAAATCTAAGGTGTACATTCCCTATTGTCTCATAAACAGAAGAAGGACTGAATAAAGTGATCATATTATAAGAGATCCAGGTAGGTGTAATGTTTACGTCTAAAGTAAGAAAAATTACCGACTTATTATAAGGTAACACCCGAGTCACCACTTCTTAGGTTGACGGTCACGTCCTCTACATCCAAACTAGGGACCAAACCCTTCTAGGGGACTTCTCCCTTTACCGTTGGGTGAGGTCATAAGAACGGACCCTTTAGGGTACCTGTCTCTTCGGACCGTCCGATATCAGGTACCCTAGTGTTTTCTAAGTCTGTAGTGAATCATTGATTTGTTGTCGTTGTAAGGTAACACACATATATATATGTGTGTGTGTGTGTAAATACGTGTGGTGTAGAAGAAATAGGTAAGTAGACAACTGTCCAACGAAGGGATAGAACCAATAATATTTATTAGGACGATACTTGTAACCCCATGTACATAGTAAAACTTAAAAAAAAAGGTCTATGTATGTGTCCTTCCTTAATGTACTAGTATACCATCAAGATAAAAATCAAAAAACTCCTTGAAGTTAAATGTAAGGGTGGTTGTCACATGTTCCCAAGGGAAAAGAGGTTTAAAAGTGGTTACAAACAATAAACACCAGAAAAACTCCGATCGGTAAGACTGTCCATAGTCTGCCATATAGAGTGACACCAGAACTAAACGTAAAGAG
This sequence comes from Capra ibex, assembly GCA_006410555.1. NCBI lineage: Eukaryota > Metazoa > Chordata > Mammalia > Artiodactyla > Bovidae > Capra > Capra ibex. The sequence goes on along the minus strand of SJYO01038709.1, from coordinate 9,216,890 downwards.
GTTACTAATCACTATAATTCGTAGAAAAGTACACGGACAATCTGTAGACATACAGAAACCCTTTTACAGACAAATCCTGAAGACGGGTAAAAATTAACTCGACAAAAAAAAATTATATGACTCACATACTCGACACATATATAAAACCTATAATTGTAGAATAACTAGTATAGGAAACGTTCATAAAAGAGGGTAAGGTATCGAACAGAGAAGCAAAACAGTCACCAAAGGAAACGTCACGTCTTCAAAAATACAAATTAATGTGGGGTAAACAAAAACGGAAATAGAAAACGGAATCCTCTGTCTGAACTTTTTATAACGATATTAAATACAGTGTCTCACAAGACGGATACAAGAGAAGATCCTCAAAATACCAAAATCCAGAATGTAAATCCAGAAATTAGGTAAAAATCAAATAAAAACATAAACCACATGTCTTACAAGATTAGAGTAACAAAATGTACACCGACATGTCAAAAGGGTCGTAGTGAATAACTTCTCTGACAGAAAAGAGGTAACATACAAGAATTGAGGAGACAGTATCTAATTAACTGGTCTCCATATACCCAATTAAAGACCCAAGAGATAAGACAAGGTAACTAGACACACAGACAACAAAACCGTCACGGTATAACAAATCTAATAACATCGAAACTCGTATCAAACTTCAGTCCCTCGTACTATGGGGGTCAAAACAGGAAAAAAGAGTTCTAACGAAACCGTCAAGTCCCAGAGAACACCAAGGTATATTTATAATCCTAATAAATAACTTCAAGACATTTTTTACAGTACTCATAAAACTATTCTTAACGGAGTTTAGACATCTAGTGAAACTCACATACCTGTAAACTTGTTATAATTAATAGGGTTAGGTTCTTGTCCTTTTTTTTAGAAAGGTAAAGAAACATATTAAAATTTTAACGAAGTAGTTACAAAATGTCAAAAGTCTCATTGGACGACGATGATTCGATGACGATTCAACGAAGTCAGTACAGACTGAAACACGCTGGGGTGTCTGCCGTCGGGTGGTCCGAGGCGGTAGGGACCCTAAGAGATTCGTTCTTGTGACCTCACCCAACGGCAAAGGAAGAGGTTACGTAGTTTCACTTTTCACTTTCACTTCATTGACTCAACGCAGGTTGAGAGTCGCTGGTACACCTGACGTCGGATGGTCCGAGGAGGTAGGTACCCTAAAAGGTCCTTCTCATTGGATCCATAAAATAAGAAAAGTACGCTAAAATAAGTCCTAACAAAAGAACGAAATAGAAAGACTATCGAGTAATAATCACATATCTTTTCATTGTCTAAAGGTATATAATCAAAATATAGGACGTTGAAATGACTTCAGTAAATAGTCAGGATTATCAAAAAACGACTTCTTAAATCCCAAAGAAGATATGTCATATTACAGTAGACCTTTATCACTCAAAATGAAGAAGAGAAGGATAGACCTACGAAAAAAAAAGAAAAATAACAGACTAACGTCACCGATCTTGAAGGTTACGATGTAATTTGTCTTCATCACTCTTTCCCGTAGGAACAGAACATGGACCAGAATGTTTTTTCTGAAAGTAATAAAGAAACAACTCATACTCACTTAAATAGTATTTACCGGAATTAATACAACTATGTACAAGGGAAATATAGTATTATGGTATTATTTCTCGGACGCATAGTGTTACTTTCTAGGACGTACGGTATTACTTCTAGGACACAAGACGTTGATTATAACCTCCGTCAGTTTATTTATTTATAATTTTTTATTTCACAGAATAGAATATAATTATATCCGTAAGATCAAAAGAAAACTAATTACAAACATGTCATAAACGTGTCTTCATATAACAAAGTAAAGGTTTATATAAAAACCTTTACTTTTATATTTGGTATGTATATAAAATATAATATCTAAATAGTAAATTAAGGTAATACCATTCTCTTTTATGAAAAATATAAAATTATAAAAATTGGGAAAAGACCAAACAAAATACCAAATCTTACACCAGATACAAGTTACTAGGTGTACGTAGACTTTTATTTACACATAAGACCACATCTCGTAAGATACAGTTAATCTAGTTCAACTGACTATCACAATGAATACAGAAGATGTGGGAACAACTCATAGATAACTGAATAAGATGACTAATGACTCATATAACCTCAGAGGTTGGTGTCCCACCTAAATAGATCAGAAGGAAAGTCAAGATAGTCGAAAACGAAGTACATAAAACTTCAAGACAGTAATCCATTTAATGTGTAAATTCTATCAATACAATAGTACGAATTAACTAGTGAAAAAGTAATATAAGGAGGAATAGGGATCATTATAAGGAACAAAATTTCGTAGAAAAGACCCCTAGAGGGACTACCAGGTCACCAATTCTTAGACGGAAGGTCACGTCCCCTACGTCTAAGTTAGGGACCAGTCCCTTGATTCTAGGGTGTACATCATCCCGTTGATTCAGGTATACGGTGTTGATGACTCGGTCACGCGCTGATCTCTACGGACCTACGGTATTCCTTCTCGGACACATAGTGTTACCTTCTAAGACGTACGGTATTACTTCTAGGACACAAGACGTTGATTATGGCTTCCGTCAGTTTGTTTATTTATAATTTTTTATCACAGAATATACTATAATTATATCCGTAAGGTCAAAAAAAAGGTCAAAAGAAAACTAATTACAAACGTATCACATAGTAAAAGTCAAGGAAAATAAAAATTGAATAGATATATAATTATAAATTCACTCAAAGAATATCTGTCGTACGTCAACCTACAAATAAAAAATCGGTTAGAATGTAAGAAAAAAAGAAAAGAACTACAAAATTAACCACACTAGTTTGATGTTAGACACCTGACCGGTAAACAAACCGTTATTTCAAAATACCCTTATCTCAGTACAGGTAAACAAATTTATAATAGATACAGATAAAAGGAAGGACATTACCGTCTCAACTCAATCGACACAGACTCTGGGATACCGGACGATCGGATTTTATAATTAATTATAATAACCGGGAAATTCTTTTCACGGAACTGGAGACTAAATATAGTAAATATATATTGTGTTAATAACTATATCAACCTATAAGGACTTGAAGTAATTTTAATTAAAACAACAACAACACAATCAACAAGTCAACACAGACTGAGAAATGTTGGGGTACCTGATATCGGACGGTCCGAGGAGACAGGTACCTTAAGAGGTCCGTTCTTATGACCCCACCCAACGGTACGGGACGCGGTCCCCTAGAATAGTTGGATCCCTAACTCGGATGCAGAGGATGTAACGTCCATCTAAGAAATAGTTGACTCGGTGGTCCCTTCGGGTTTTAATTAATATAGATCTTGTCAATCTTTTAGTTCTTCTTTTTATGATATTTGAAATTCTATAAATCAAGTGAATTTTACAATCTGACTATAATGTAACTCAATTATTTACCTATTATCTATGGTTCTATTGAAAATTCATTTTGGTTTATGAAAGTAATGATTCGTATCAAAATTCAAATGTATGATAACGAAGAATAAAAATATACGATATCTCTCCGTCATAGAAACCCAATACAATTTCTTACACAAGTAAAAAGGAGAAATTTTCCCTACTTCCATCAGTACCTTTCAACACGACACATAAGTACTTGAGACGATCAGACGATGTGATGATCACTCACTCTCTACCCAGAGTTAATGTGGAGAGATTCAAAAGAGAAACTTTATTTTTAATAAAACCAATTTTTTCAATATTAATTTTGTTCACCAACTCTAATATAATACTCGTTATCGTAGTTTACCTATACACGGAAACAAAAATTTCCTTTTTTATCAAATGAAGGTTTAGTCACCAAGAGTTTGAAAGACAAGAGTCCTGGGGGTACATGAGACTTTTTTAATAGTTTCTCTAAAAAGTATACGTCCAATATTGATAACTATTAATGGTAAAATCTTTAATTTTGTTTTAAATTTATATAAAGGACTAACTTAATTAAACTCTACTTCAGTGACACACAATTACAGTTAATTTTTCATTAACATAAAAAGTTTCACTGACTCTTCTCCCTCCACCCTCCCTACAAGTTCACCCTCCCCTGTACCCATTTGGATATCGACTAAGTGTAACTACAAACCATCTTTGGTTGTATTATGACATTTCGTTAATAGGAAGTTAATTTTTATTTATTTTAAATTTTTTTACTTACTCTTTTAACAAAGTGTCAAAACTTTTCGAGGAGTTACGGACTGAATTGTCTTTATCGATCTAAGAACATAAAAGAAGACGTAGGCTAGAATAATGTCATAGTGTGTAGTACATCGGAGACTTTTTGACAGAATCAGAAAAGTATTTTGATCAAAACTGTCCGTCTAGGGGATTTTCCAACAGTCAAACAAGTTCTTATATTTTCTCGTATTACTTCCTGTTTAGACCTTTCATTTAAAGTAAACGGGATCAAATTTGGACTCAGATTTTATTTCGAGACATTACATAATCTTACCTCGTTTCAATAGAAAAAAACTACCCGAACGAAGGAATCAAATAATTTACTACCAAAGTGAATATTATATTTTCAAATAAGAAAAGGAACATACATTAGATGGATCTATCGTCTAAAACACAAAATGGTCTTATTAAAAAACTAGAAATAATAGAAACACTACAGAAATAAAAACTAGTGAATTACTGTTTTTCTAATTCTTTTTTCAAAAGAGTAAATAACTTCTCGATTTCAAAAAATCTTAACACAATAAAAGATACGAATAAACATTTACACAATGACAGTAAAACGAATCTACCCATTGGTTCATGACAAAGAGTCTGTGGGTGTTAACATAAAATTAGTTCACGGGTTGACGGAGATTGTTAAGAATTAAAACGGGACTTTTCAGTGTAGGGTTTATGTCTTTTATATTTTGTTACAAAAGTCCTATAGAAGATTTGGATTTTAATAGAAACTTTAAAGATTTTCCCGGGGACCTTTTGGCGTTTTTAAGTAAGAAAGAGGAGTATTTCTCTCTTTTATATTCTTTATTAATCCAAACAAACTACCCAATGATAACGATTCTCAACGTACTCTTCTGAAAGTTTTAGTCTTCTCTACGAATCGGAAGACATACAATTTAAAAACATCCATTTTATAATTATATTTTTAAAGTCTTTAAAATGAGAAATATCCGTCAAGGATCTCTAAAAACTGATAGAAGAGACAAGGATCACATAAAAATGGAAGTCTATTTGTATTTAGTATGTAAAATACTTATTAAAAGTTTTTACCCATCTTATACATCTATCCCCTACTTGTTCCTTTATCTCCTACGGTTGTTGTGATATTTGGTTAATCTTTATTGTCTACAATATATATTATGAGGTAGGTTGTTGTCGTCTTTTAGAAATACGAGTTCACGATTACCTTATAAGAGGTCATCTCTAGTATATAGACCGATGTTTTATTCAGAGTTATTTAAATTATTCTGATTTTAGTGTATCTCATATAAGAGATTGGTATTACCTCTTCGATCTTTAGGTATTGTCTTTCTTTTGACCTTTTCAGTGTTCATACACCTTTAATTTGTTGTTAGTAACCTGGTTTCCCCTTTTTTTAGTTTTCTCTTGAATCTTTTTATGGATCTCTACCAACCATTGTTTTTATTTTGTATTACTTTAAATACCCTACATCATTTTCTTCATGACTTTCCTTTCGAACATTGATATTTATAGGTATTTCCTTCTTTTTAAAAATTCGTTATGGTGTTGAAATTTAGTACTCCTTGATCTTTTTTCTCGTTTTGTTTAAGTTTCAATGATCTCTTCGCTTCATTATTTCTCGTTTCTTTTTACTTAACCTCCTATCCACCGCTACTATTCAACATAGTTCTGCAAGTTTTGGCCACAGCAATCACAGCAGAAAAATAAATAAAAGGAATCCAAATTGGAAAAGAAGAAGTAAAATTCTCACTGTTTGCAGATGACATGATCCTCTACATGGAAAACCCTAAAGACTCCACCAGGAAATTATTAGAGCTAATCAATGAATATAGTAAAGTTATAGGATATAAAATCAACACACAGAAATCCCTTGCATTCCTATACATGAATAATGAGAAAGTCAAAAAAGAAATTAAGGAAACAATTCCATTCACCATTGCAATGAAAAGAATAAAATACTTAGGAATATATCTACCTAAAGAAACTAAAGACCTATATATAGAAAACTATAAAACACTGATGAAAGAAATCGAATAGGACACTAATAGATGGAGAAATATACCATGTTCATGGATTGGAAGAATCAATATAGTGAAAATGAGTAAACTACCCAAAGCAATTTACAAATTCAAAGCAATCCCTATCAAGCTACCAGCCACATTTTTCACAGAANAAATGAGTATACTACCCAAAGCAATTTACAAATTCAATGCAATCCCTATCAAGCTACCAGCCACATTTTTCACAGAACTAGAACAAATAATTTCAAGATTTGTATGGTAATACAAAAAACCTTGAATAGCCAAAGCAATCTTGAGAAAGAAGAATGGAACTGGAGGAATCAGCTTGCCTGACTTCAGGCTCTACTACAAAGCCACAGTCATCAAGACAGTATGGTACTGGCACAAAGACAGACATATAGATCAATGGAACAAAATAGAAAGCCCAGAGATAAATCCACACACATATGGACACCTTATCTTTGACAAAGGAGGCAAGAATATACAATGGAGTAAAGACAATCTCTTTAACAAGTGGTGCTGGGAAAACTGGTCAACCACTTGTAAAAGAATGAAACTAGATCACTTTCTAACACCGCACACAAAAATAAACTCAAAATGGATTAAAGTGACCTCACCCAACGGTAAAGGAAGAGGTTCCGTACTTTCACTTTTTACTTTCACTTCAACGAATCAGCACAGACTGAGAATCGCTGGGGTACCTGACGTCGGATGGTCCCGAGGAGGCAAGTACCCTAAAAGGTCCGTCCTCATGACCTCATATTTCATATAAAAGTCCGATAGACCATATAAAGATAATTTAGAAGGTATAACTCATACAACAAATCAATAAAAGAGAGAAAAGAAAAATAACAAAAATAAGAAGATTTACGGACGGTATCTAACTCTATCCACTTAATTTAAATTATACAAATACAAGAAAGAATATTAAGGATATCAAATGATATTTGTAAGTAGTTTCCATAGTACTTATATGTGATTTTACTGTTATTAAAAATTTATATTCATTTAGTTTAAGTGGTACAAAATTTTATTATTATGTGGTATTGGTTTACCTAATAAGGTCTTTAGGTTACTACTGAATTAAAGTTCTTTACATAATAATAATATTAAATTATATAATTATGAAGTTTTCTCTTTTTGGTACACTACTAGAGATCTCTTCGAATTTTCCGTACGTTAAACCCTGAAGGGACCACCGTGTCACCTAATCTTAGGTGGACGGATACATCTCCTATGTTCAAGCTATGGACCGGGTCCTTCTAAGGTTTACGGTGTCTCGTCAATTCGGACACGGGGTGTTGATGACTCGGACTCGAGATCTCGGGTACCCGTCGTTGATAACTCGGACTCACGACTTCGGGTACGTGGGATTTCGGGTGTATGATGTTGATAACTTGGATACACAACCAACGTTGTTGACTTTAAAGTGTGGATGTCGGACACGAGGTGTAGTTCTCTTCGGTGACTTTGTTCTCGGACACATGACATTGTTTCTCATCGGAGGTGAGTAGTGTTGATCTCTTTCGGGTACGTTTCGTTATTTCTAGGTCGTATCGGTTTCATTTATTTAATTAATTATTTTTTATTTTCCGTACTTTAAGTTAAGTCATACATATCTAAAATTTTTTTAAGATTGATTTTGTTCTTATCTACCTGTGTTATATTATTTCAGATATATTATTATGGTAGGAATTAATCCTTTGGTATCGTTCGATGATATATCGAAGTTTACCAAATGATGATGTGTCTAATAAAGTAATGTTTTACAATTGTCATAGACTATAATAGTAACACCAAACCTTCTAAGACATGGGATGTAAATCAGTTTCAGTTTTAAACAAATTTAATCTATAGTTTAGGTCACTGGATTCTCGTTATTTCAGTATGACTTGTTACTACCATGATAAAAATATGAGTTATGGTGTTACTTTTACTTCTATTTTATATAAGAACCCTGAAGGGGACCACCAGGTCGCCGATTCTGAGAAACGAGGGCTACGACCCCGGGTCCAAACTAGAGAACAGTCCCTTGATCCAGAGTGTACGGTGTTGACTTCTAGGACGTACGACGTTGATTCTGAGCCGTGTCGGTTCATTTATTTATTAATAAATTTTTTTATAAGAATGAGATTCATCATACAGTTTCTAAATTTTATGTTTTATGTTTGTATCTCACCCCTTTTCGATCAAGAATTTCCTAGTAAACCGACCAATAGTTCATAAAATCACCGTGTTTAAAGACGACTATTTTCTGATCCAATAAGTCTAGACTTTGTGGGAAATATTGGTACAATGGTATGAGGGTCAGGGTGACATGGACAACAAAAATCCTCTAAGGTCTACAGAGACGTAAATGTCTAGTCTAGTTCACGTGCTAAATCCTTCGTCCAGACAAACCATTCTTTCACTACTCTTTTAATCAGAGTTGGTTTGTTTTGAAATTCGTTTATTTTTAGTATAGTAATTTTCGTCATTTTTTAATTTGATCTTTTTACCTTCATATTTGACTCATAAAGACCTAAATATATATTTATAATCGGAGATAAAAAAAGAGAAAGGAAAAGAGGGGGATCAAAATGACTCCATATTAACTGTATTGTCGTGACAAATTCTACGTATCGTGTTAGTGAATTGAATGTCCTTTAACTCCTAATTTGTCTTTTAGAACTCATAGTAGTTAAAATTATTAGATCCTGTCTTCTTTTAACGAAGATTTTACCACTATACTCTTCTAGATACCTAGGAGAGGGGTCGTTTTAATGGTATTGACCACTTTTACGATTTTATACTAGTACATTTCAGAGTCTTTTAACGGGATTCCCGTATATAATTATCGGTTACCCCTTTGTAGATAAGGTCCTTTGGATGATTTCAGAGTCATTCTTATCACTCATGGACATCGGCAACTCGGTACTAGACCGGTTGAGGGGAGGGGTCAAGTCATACTACATTCTCGTGAAATCCACCCATATTGGTTCTTCTATTCCGAGTGATATGGGAGTCGAAGGTCCGATCCCTACTGGTATTCCCCGTACAACGGTCCTGAAGAGTAAGGGGAGGGGTTCTAGACATAACGTACTTATACACGACACGAATCAACGGACGGTCCGAGGAGACAATACCCCTGAGAGGTCCGTTCTTATGATGTTACTCATCGGATAGGGAAGAGGTCCCCTTGAAAGACTGGGTCCTTAACTTGGTCCCAGAGGACGTAACGTCAGTCTAAGAAATGGTCGACTCGATGGTCCCTTCGGGTTCAAGATAATATTTGTTCGTGTTAATTCTTCGGACCGTGAGAAAAGAAGATGGGTCAGGGGGGTTCGTGACGTCAACTTTTATGACCCAGTGTTGACGGGAGTGGAGTCGAAGGAATATTCTCTCAAAGGTACGAGTTTCTCCGTTCAATTCTTACAATCCCTGATACTGAAAACGATCAAGGACTGAATGTCTCGACATAACAGTAAGACTATGTTTACCCAGTACCAGGGACGGAGATCGAGGTTTCGTCACATATCTCAAAGACGAGTCCTCCTCTCCTTCCAGTAATCTTCTCACTCGAGACATCAGTGGGATTCCTCTGACTAACTGTAAATAACTTTATCTCGAACCCTTTCAAGTTCAGATTTCTGTAATATTTTTATCACTTCTAAAACCACACCCGTGAATTCTCCTTCGACCATTGAGTCACTATTACTGTTCGTTTTGTCGTCTTATGTTCAAATGTCTCTATTGATTCCCCTTCTCTTTCGATTCTAATGAATGGGGAAGTTTCCCCGGAATGCAATTAACCTAGTCTGACACCTCGTTAAATATGGTCTCATAAAAGTTTACACGCACACACGTACACGTACATGTGTGTGTGCGCGCGCGTGTGTGTGTGTGTGGTCAGTGGATCATTAACTATTTCTGAATGTGGACACATACTATGGTTATCTTCTGGTGAGTCTTCGAATTGTCCCACTAGTACCTTTCTCTATGATTTTTTATTGGGACGATTTTGATGAAAGTAAGGAAAGGTCCCCTCCCCAGTACCACTGACGTTTCCGTTTCTGACACTAGAGACTCCTTATTGTAATCTTCGAGATATGATGATATGTCGACGTCTTTATTCTGACGTGACTTGATCGGGTCTGTTCAGTGATTAGTTTGTTTGTTCGTGTATAATTGTTCATGGTCTCTCCCCCTTAGTCATGGGTTTCTACAAGGTTTTATGATACGTTTTACAAGTCAAAGGTTGTTTCTTAATATTTTATACGTTTCTTTGTTCTTTCATACTGGGTATGTGTCCTTATTTCATTCGTTCTCCTTGACTGAAAACTTTCCAGGTTATAACCTTTAATCGTCTGTGTCCAAAGTTTCGTCGACAAAGTTTATACAATTTTGTTAATTTCCTTTGGTGTGAATTTTTTCCTTCCGTTCTACTGTTACAATCCTTTACATCTTATAACTAATCCGTCACCTTATTGTATAAGTTACACTACTTTCTTTTGTCCGTTGGTTCTTAGATTATGGGTCGTCTTAATAGAGAGTCTTGACTTTCTTTTTGTTTCTTCAAGGGTCTAATTTTTTTTTCAACGTAGAAAAACGATCGTCTTGGTAAATATTTTTACGATTCTCTTCGAGAAGTCCGACTTTCGTTCACTGTGGTTATCGTTAAACTTATGTTTACTTTTTTGTTTCACATGACTATTATATAAAGAAGAAAGAAAAGAATAAAATTTTATGACACATTTTGATACATTTCAAATAAAAATATGGATTTTCTATATGTACCTGGTAAAAGTAGTTGGGTTCTTGTTTCATGTAAGAAAGAGTTCGTGTGTACCGTGAAATAGGTCCTGTCTGGTATACAATCTGGTGTTGTGTTTGAAGTTTATGTAAATTTTATTGCACTTCAGTCTGTTTCATACATGAGACAGGTGTCACCTTGTTCTAATCAAGAAGATGTCCTTAATTCCGGAGATAGGTCCACCTCCTACTATTGGAATCCAACTCCTGTTCGTACACCTGGGGTTGACCAACCTTGGTCTTCCGACTATGGTCTGACTCTACTACTGGTAAGATAATAGAGTGGTGGTCGGTTAGTTTCTCGATGTGTGAGACGTCACGGTGGAGGGGTTTACAACGGATATTTTTGAAGGGACTTTGGGTGACCCCTCAAGTCCAGAAGACTCGTGCTCTATGAGTAAGAAGAACGTACCGGGAACATTATTCGGAAAAAGACGAGGTTTGGGACTGTAAAGTCAAACAAACCTTACTTAAAGTCAAACTGTTGTGGGAATGAATATTTCTTCGTTTTACCAATAAAACCAAAACGAGACTCCGAACATCTAAATAGAAGAAAATGATACCTTTTCAAAGATTTTTCACCAGGGAAATGATGAGTCCTGTTCCTGAAATATAAAAAATAGAGATCATTGATCGTCTCACGAACCATGAGTGTACAAAAAAACTCAACTTGAGTTGTTACCTTTTCTTTTCTTTCTTTTATACAACCGTCTCTCGATGACTATCGAACAAAGTCTACACTTCTTAGTATATTTTCTTGTATAATTGTCTTCCTTGTCTTATTCGTCGTTCTTCCTAAAACATGGTTAACCTTTATTTTCTTCGACCGTTCATACCCTTTACGAAGGGACCACCGAGTCTCCAATTTCGTAGACGGACGTTAGGCCCTCTGTACCCAAGCTAAGGACCCAACCCTTCTAGGGGACCTCGTCCTTTACCGTTGGGTGAGGTCATAAGAACGGACCTCTTGGGGTACCTACCTCCTCGGACCACCCGATGTCAGGTGCCCCAGCGTTTCTCAGCCTGTGCTGACTCGCTGAAGTGAAAGTGAAAGTTCTCTTTTTTTGGTCTCTAGGTCTTCAATTTTAGTATGTTTGTACGATCTTCAGGTTAAACCACTGTTGAAAGGATCGAACTTTCTTCCTTCCTTTCTTGATTTCTGTTTAGTCACTTATGAGACCATATACTCTCTCACTCTATAACTACAACGATAGAGGAATTTTCTACATTCCAAATTCGACTCTCACCCTAAGTCCGTTTTCATCTATAAAACAAAAGAACAACAATTTTGACTCAAAGTCAAGATTACTCCACCTACTTTGACCTCGGCTAATATGTCTCACTTCATTCGGTCTTTCTTTTTGTGGTTATGTCATATGATTGCGTATATATACCTTAAATCTTTCTACCATTACTATTGGGACATACGTTCTGTCGTTTTCTCTGTGTCTACATTTCTTGTCTGAAAACCTAAAACACCCTCTCCCTCTCCCACCCTACTAAACCCTCTTACCGTAACTTTGTACATATGATAGTACATTCTTTGCTTAGCGATCAGATCCAAGCTATGTCCTATGTCCTACGAACCCCGACCACGTGACCCTACTGGGTCTCTCTACTATACCCCTCCCACCACCCTCCCCCAAAGTCCCAACCCATGAGTACATGTGGACACCACCTAAGTACAGTTACATACCGTTTTGGTCACGTCATAACATTTCATTTTTTTTTATTTTTTTAAAAAATTTTCTTTTTTTTTTGACTCAATTACACCTAGTGTTATTTGACACCTTATAAGAGTTTCTCTACCTTTAAGGTCTGGTGGACTGGACGGAGAACTCTTTGGACATACGTCCAGTCCTCGTTGTCAATCTTGACCTGTACCTTGTTGTCTGATCAAGGTTTGTCCTTTTCCTCATGTAGTTCCGACATATAACAGTGGGACGAACGACCCTTCGGACCGTACAACGTCAGGTACCCTAGTGTTTCTCAGTCTGTACTGACTCACTGACTTGACTTGACTTACTATTTTATAAGTTCTTACACCCAATTTCCTTTGTTTACGTTAACTCACTGTTATTTATCAAGTCAAGTCAATCAGTACAGACTGAGAAACACACCTCTTCCGTTACCGTTGGGTGAGGTCATAAGAACGAACCTTTTAGAGTACCTGTCTCCTCGGACCATCCGACGTCAGGGACCCTAACGACACTCAACCTGTGCTGACTCGTCGAAGTGAAAGTGAAAAGTGAAAGTACGTGACCTCTTCCTTTACCGTCGGGTGAGGTCACAAGAACGGACCTCTTAGGGTCCCTACTCCCTCGGACCACCCGAGGATAGATACCCCAGCGTGTCTCAGCCTGTACTGACTTCGCTGAGTCGTCGTCGTCGTCTGAGAAACACTGGGGTACCTCACGTAGTACGGTCCGAAGGGACAGGTAGTGGTTGAGGGGTTCGGACGGGTTTGGGTACAGGTGGCTCAGCCACTACGGTAGGTTGGTAGAGTAGGAGACAACAGGAGAAGAGGAGGACGAAAGTTAGAAAGGGTCGTAGTCCCAGAAAAGTTTACTCAGTCAAGAAACGTAGTCTACCGGTTTCATAACCTCAAAGTCGAAGGCGTAGTCAGGAAGGTTACCTATAAGTCGTGACTAAAGGAAATCCTAACTGACCACCCTAGAGGAACGACAGGTTCCCTGAGAGTTTTTCTCAAAAGAGGTTGTGGTGTCAAGTTTTCGTAGTTAAGAAACCACGAGTCGAAAGAAATATCAGGTTCACAGTGTAGGTATGTACTGATGACCTTTTAGGTATCGAAACTGATCTGCCTGGAAACAACCGTTTCATTACAGAGACGAAAAATTTTACGACAGATCCAACTAGTATCGAAAAGAAGGTTCTTCGTTCGCAGAAAAAAAAAAAATTTAACATGAAATAAAATGAAATGTTATGACATAACCAAAACGGTATGGTGTCAGTGGTAGACGTCACTAAAACCTCGGGTTCTTTTATTTCAGACAGTGACAAAGGTAATGAAGGGATAGATAAACGGTACTTCACTACCCTGACCTACGGTACTAGAATCAAAAAACTTACAACTCAATATTCGGTTGAAAAAGTGAGAGAAGAAAGTGAAAGTAGTTCTCCGACAAATCAAGAAGTGAAAGACGGAATTCCCACTACAGTAGACGCATACACTTCAATTCAACGAGTCAGGACACACTGAGAGACGTTAGGGTACCTGACATCGGATGGTCCGAGGAGACGGGTACCTTAAAAGGTCCGTTCTCATGACCTCACCCAACTGTAAAGGAAGAAGTCCCCTAGAAGGGTTGGGTCCCTAGCTTGGGTCTAGAGGGAGTGACGTCCGTTGACTCCAATGACTATAAAGAGGACCGTTAGAACTAAGATCGAACACGAAGTAGGTCGGGTCGTAAAGTGTACTATATGAGACGTATATTTACTTTATAGTCCCACTGTTATATATCGGACTACATGAGGAAAGGGTTAAACCTTGGTCAAACACTGTTATTTGTTCAGTCGATTTATTAAGGTCTACCGATTGTTTTGACACCTTCACCTTGAAGGGACCACCAGGTCACCAATTCTTAAACGGGACGTTACGTCCCCTACACCAAACTAGGGAGCAACCCCTTGACTCTAGGGTGTACTACTTCTCGTTGATTCAGACACACGGTGTTGATGACTTCACGTACGGTGTGGATCTCTCAGGTACGTGGAGTTGCTTTCTAGGACATACAACGTCGATTCTGGGTTGTGTCGGTTTACCTTTTTTTTACGACACCTTCATTTACACAAAGGAATCTCTTACACACTTTCCTTTGTCTTCATCTTGTTGGATACCTAGTGAACACTAGTGTCCCTCTACTACTTCTACTTCTTATAAATTTTCGTCTAAGTGTTTCTCACCCGGTACCGTTCCCCGTAAAATTTTCTTCTCCGATTCGGTTTATACTGGAAAGGAATCTTTCCTTAATATGTAGAAACTTTAGTTCTATAACGGTCTTACCTCTTTTTCTAAGATTTTTCTCTTAGTTTTTCTTAATGTACTTCCTTCCGTTTGTATGGTTTGTCGTGTGACTTACGAACGTAAAAGAAACTTCCAACGTGTAATGGACAAGTTTTCGACAACTTCGAAAAGAGGGAACCAGATCTAGTTAACGTCGACGGTACTCATTTGTACAAAAGACACGTTAGTCTTAATGAACTAGTCTTCCTGTTTTGACCCTGTCGACTATTCTTTATTGGTCTTGTAGTTACTTATCCCTCTTAAGACGGTCCACTTGTGTTTGTTAGTCTTACTTTTAGTCGTTGTAGGACAGACTTACTGTTTTAAGTCGACCTTTTGGTGTAGAGTGGAATTGTTACTATAGCCGATATTGTGACTAAATACCAAAATTAAAACATAATGAAAGGTAAAAAATCGTGAAAAACTCTCTAATTTTTCATAAAGAAGTGTTAAAAGGACAGAAAGGGTCACTGTTCATGACAGTAAACCGGGACATAGAAATAGATCACTAAATGAAGAACCGAATACAACATTAAAGATGCACTAAAAAGGGGACCGTTTATCTAAAAGGGAAACGTAACTTATCTCGACTTTAATCATGGATATAACAAGTACCGACTTTCTCTGTTACAGTTTAGAACTGTCCGTAATCCTATTGAAGTAGTAATTTGGAACATGAGATCGAAATCTTTTTTTGAGGGTACCCCACACGAATCTCATCCCCCGGACTTCTTTACCGAGGAGACAAATATTGTGTGGGTTGTCCTTAGACCCAAGTAACACTGTTCCCCGTGTTTTGAACGTCGGAAAGATACTTGTTTATGGGTTTGTGTACAGGGAGACATCGAGCTATACCAACGACCATCCTGGTCACCCCGAGTTATGACCTTCTTTTGGATGTCATAAATTATCTCTTCAAACGGTGGATCTCAACCACTCCACGTATGTGCTCACCCGGTACCTATCAGAATATTTCTGAAACTTGGAGAGAAAGGTTCCTTTTTTTTTCTTTTTTATCTAACGTTGACGTACGGTAAGACCTTTTCTACTAGATTTCTAGTTGTCAACGGTCCTCAAACCCCCCTCTCCCCTCTACTTATGTGTCCCATGTCTTCAAAATACTCGTCACTTTATAACATATAGTGTAATATTACTACCTATATATAGTAACATGAAAACAGATTTGGGTGTCTTATACGTTGTGATGAGAGTGAATAATTTCGCTTGGGATACCACTTGACTCCCATCTGTAAAAACCGTTTTGAAAACAAAGGGAAAGTACACACATATGTATAATGTGTGTTCTAGTTGTTTCAAACATCCGGTGAGATCGGTTTAATACGATCGTTTATTTTCGTGTTTAATTGGAGTTTTTTATTGGAGGGTCGTAACATGTTATTTTAAGATCCGATGAATCCTAAGATTGTACCTTAAGATGACCACGATAGTGTTTACAGTTTTGATTTTGACTAAATAAAATGGAGTAATTTTACCGTTAATATGAATTTTAAAAGTTTGTAATAAAGAATAAGAGGGGTTTATAAATCACTAGTATTAGTAGTGGTAGTAAATTGATTTATCGTAAAGTTCTATGGGTTAGAGATGTAGAGTCCGTTGAGTATATATTCCACTTCCTCAACACGATCTAATGGATATATCAAAAAAGGTCAAGATTTTGTAAATTAGATAGAGTTGTATTGTCTAAAGTATGAGGACTTACACATACTTCCTATAAGAAATGGTGAAGGGGAAAGTAGGAGAGTAGTTACGAACAAGGAAACAGACAGTAAATTGGAGATGGAACGTCCGATTACTGATAAAAATTTACGAATATTAACGTTTTGTTTGAGTTTAAGAATGTGTATCTCGAACGAGAGTCTTTTCAATATTTCGTCTAGATTTGAAGAGTCGTAGGAAAATTGGAGGACAACAGGGGTCTATGGATAAGATATAAGGATATCTGAATATAGGTCTTGACAAGGATTACAAAACCGTTAAATGTTGAAGAATCTCATAAAGGAAGATTTTTATCAATCTACAAATATATCCTGAAACTCTCTGACTTTAAGGAAGTTTCTATTTTCTCATTCAGAGAATACCATCTTGAAATATGAGGTCCTACCAACACTATGACACCATACCCCTCTAGATGGAGTACAAGAGTATAATATAGGAGATCCCTAGTTTAAGAGGAATCCAGTAAGGACGAATTTGCATATAATTCTCAAGGATCTAATTTTCGGTTAGAGTGAGATGTGAATCAGGAACTGATATCGGTATCACCAGTATAGGAGCAACACCAAGTTTGTACTCTGTGAACAATCTTCTCTGAATGGAACATTCTTTCATGTTTTTTGAGAGAGTAACTGTCACCTAGAAAGAGTGTAACGTGTCGGTTCAAGGTTCGACTTATAATTGTACTTTATTGTATTAATACTTTTAAGTGACAAATTAGACATGGTAATATTAGAGGTGTCTAAATATTAGAGGTGTAGGAATTATAATTGTATGATTACATCCCAAAGAGTTCCCAATTTTTTTCGATTGAAATCCAAAAATCTCTTTAAAAAAGGTCCATTTGAATCTCTGAAGATAATCAAGATTAGAAATTAAGATCCTGTTACTGATCACCGTTATTACAACTCAAAAAAATTTTAGTCCCTATATGTTATTTAAGAATCAACTGTGCTTAGGTAGATTTTTTACTGCTAGTGTAACTTCTCAAGTGGTTGAAGTCAACCACTTTCTTTCAGTTTTAAGTCGTTTTTTGTCCGTATAATCTGAGTTTGCAAGTCCTTTTGACTACCTTTCTAAGTGTAGAAAGTATCTCGACACCTGTAGGGGTAGTCCGTTGTAAGTCGTACTAGAAATAGAACTTTTTAGTTTTAATTTTAAGTCATTTTGTTCATAACTCTTTATTGAAAAGTTTGAAGATTTCGTAGTTTCAGTAATTTAAAAAGATATTAAATTTACAAAAGATAAAAGGTAATATGTGTGTTCAAAGGGTCTTCGGTCTAACGACATAAATAAGGGAAAAGAGGATCTCTGGGTCATTTGGGGTATTTCGTCTTTTTCCAAGTACTTCTTGGTCAATTGGAATATTGTTACTACGAATTAACGAGAACGAATGAATAGTGACCTCGTATTTAAAATATTTATCTTAGATGTATTTCAATTAATGTATTGAGTATTGACATATTGAACTACTTAAAAGTATTTCATATATTATAGGTACATTGGTTAGGTCTAGTTTTTAGAAATAGTAATGGTCTTTGGGTCTTCGTTAGGGTGGATGAGAGAAGTTCATGATGAGGGAAGTTTCCATTGGTGATAGGACTCAACATTGTGACATTTAATCAAACGACCGAAAAACAAAGAATGATATATATTTACCTAGGTACGTCATATATACATTGTAGACCGAAGAAAACGAGTTGTATTAAAAACAACTCTAAGTAAGTATAACAACGTACATCAAATAAAAAGTACTAAGTGTAAATCTCTATTTAACCCGTAAGATCTGGTTCAAATCCTTGTATTGGAACCTCTGGACGTCAAGATTAAGTAATAAAATAAGAATCTAAGTAAAGTTATCCTTTACTTCTTTTGATTGTCAACTCATGTACCATACAGGGTCCAAGGGGTAAAAAATATCATTTTGACTCTAATTTATCATTTTGACTCTAATTCGTTCAATAGGAATATGGGTATCGATATTTAAATTCTCGATCTTAAACTTAGACAGACTAAGATAGTGGGGTGTTACAGAGCGAATCGGTGTCTTAAAGGAAAATGGACAAAAAGCTTTGGTTACTCGAAGCAATTAGAATCTCCGATTTCAGGTTCGAAGAGGAAGTTTATTGACTCATTCCAAGTCCTCACGACGTAGTTTGTCCTTTTAGACTATAACTCCGGAAAATGAAATATGAGATTGTTTCAACAATTAGGACGAAATTTTTGTCAGTCTGTACTCGGACCCAAATCTTTCAAGAAAAAGTCACACACATGTACTCATGTATGGTTTTATTAATTTTACTGTTTTTCGTAATGGTTCGAGAATATTTGACAATTAAGTTTGAGATCTCTTGTTTGTATAGAAACCTCTCTAAAAATTAATCTCGTTAGTAAGTGGTGGACTCCATCTTTCTATACTAAATACACATTCCTTTTTTCCTTGTCTTTATTAGTAAATTTTATGACTTTACCTCTAACTCCTAACCTTCTCATGACTCTCCAACCGTATCATAAATGAATGACTTGAGGATGTCGTTCGTTTCATTTCTTGGTTTTAGACAACACTAGTAGTCTTTTGTAAATAATGTATGAGAACGTGGGAAGACTCTCTCTTCTTACGGTTGTCATTTGTAAGGAGAATTCGACACCAAAGATTTGACGAAACAATGTAAATTGTTGGACAATTGTCTATAAACTTCATGTTTTCAGTTACTGACGTTATTTACTCTATCTTAAAGAGCCTATACCTCAAAAACCACATAAATTCAATCGACTTACTTCACCCGTCCGTTCTTAATAACCATATGTCTCTACTGTGACTGGACCTATCTAGCTGTCACTGATATCACTTCAGCGAGTCAACACAGGCTGAGAAACACTGGGGCACCTGACATCGGATGGTCCGAGGAGACAGGTACCCTAAAAAGTCCGTTGTCAGGACCTCACCTAACGGTAAAGGAAGAGGTCCCCTAAAAGGGTTGAGTCCCTAGCTTGGACCCCAGAGGGCGTAACATCTGTCTGCGAAATGACAGACTCGGTGGTCCCTTCAGGTCTATCTAGCTACCTGTCGGAGTTTTATTGTGTCATTTGTTAGACTTAAACTATGTCTCTAGTATTTTTAATCACCCCAAGTCTCATAAAAACAAAACTAGGAAAAAATGGACAAGTAAAAGATCCAATCTTAGTTCACCGTTGTCTCTACCTTCCGTCCATCCTTCCCTCCTTCCTTTTTTGTCTTTACAGAAAAATTTTTGACATTATTTTTGTCTCGATAGTGTAAACCTCTACTTACGATCACTGTCGTTTGAAAAGAGACGAACACTTATTTCTTTGATCCATATAGCGACACTGTTTACAATCATTTTTGTACTTCGAATTGAGTTTGTACTTCGGACTCTGTCACACGAGTTATATGAACCTCTTAAATATATAATTATCTCCTGTCTCCGTTCTACTTACTCACTTTTATTAGTTCCTATATAAATGGAGATAACTTCATTCGGTTTTCAGATAGGTAAAGAAAGAAAGATTTTTCATTTCTTTTCTCATAAAAGGACGACAAGGTTTCGAAATGATGTCTTTTCATAGTTTTTCTCTGAGATAAACATGGACTCTCGAAGAGTTTCTTTTACGTTTTAACACTTAAAACAACGAGTTCCACGGTTAGATAGTAAAATGTGGCAAAAAGGGGTAATATCCTATGACAAGGAGTCGGGGTTACAGGAGTGTAAAAAAAGAGAAGGGGGAGATGTGGATAAGAATTCGTTTCCTAAAGTTACTGACTATTTCAAAATATAATGTCCCAGTATCTTAAACTCTCGTCCATGACTAGAGACACTAAAAGTTGAAAAAAAACTTTTCCCCTTTGGTCTTGGACACAAAATCTATTTTAAAATATTTTGAGATTATATGTTCTTATCCGTCTTTATATCGACGAGACCAACTTGGTAAACACCCGTCTCCGGATCTCGGAGTCAAGGACCAGGGACTCCGTCACCGTGTCTTAAAAGTCCAAAGATTCCTTATATCAAGTTTTTAGTGAATAGGTATTGGAATTAAAATATCTACTCTTTTGTCTAGACCTTTAACCCCTACTAAACAGATTCCAGTACGTTACTGCTACAGTTCTGATGATGGTAAGTTCGGAAAACTGGGAAACAATTCGAAGGACCATACGATACGAATCAGCGAACAAACGCAGACTGAGACGTTAGGGTACCAGAAACACTGACACCAGACGGTCCGAGGAGACAGGTACCCCTAAGAGGTCCGTTCTTATGATCTTACCTAACGGTACGGGAGGAGGTCTCCTAGAAGGGTTGGGTCTCTCGTTTGGGTCCAGAGGGCGTGACGTCCGCCTAAGAAATGGTAGACTCGGTGGTCCCTTCGGGATTCAAAGGAATCCACCCCATGTATTTAAAATTGTCTCTTTTTGTAGGGTAATACAAATTTGTTTCCTAATTTATACCTTCATAATCGATTGAGTTGATTTTTCAAATATGATTCATCCCATCTTATATGACATTCTGATCAGAATAGTCCTCTTACAGATTATAATATGTTACGTCTGACACGAAGTCCTTTTGATCGGCGGAAGATTCACTATTTGTTATCTGTAGATGAAATATATTTCGTCGAGGATTGTATTTAAAGTAATTAGACTTAAATTCGACTCGATTTCAACTGAAGAAATGGTAAATTAAGTCACTGATATATTTTATTAGATACTCCCCAGTAATTACATTTATTTATCATGTTCATTCTTACTCCTATACCTTTCCTTACTTGTCAGATAAATTCTCTGTTTGACGAAATTTTTCAAAATCGTGTGTTTAACAATTATGAATTCATGTATTTCGTTAATCGGAGGTTAATTTTATTTATTTAAGTATGATTTTTTTTAAAAATCTTCTCTTGAAATTTTTAAAAGGTCAAGTAGAAAATAAATTATTCACTTCTTTTATTTGGAATCTTTCAGTTTATTCAACAATAACAGATTTCATTTGGTCTTCAATCGTTTTTAGACTTTGATCTTGAGTTAAGAGAGAAAGGTGACTTAATCCAGAAAAAGGGGGATTTAATCAGATTAGATAAACAATTTAGTCCAGGACTGGAGATTTTGTAACGATCATCTACAAGAAATAAAAAAATCAAGAAATAATGACATAAATGTACTTTTGTTATTTCCGTATAAAAAATTTATAAGACATTAAATTCAAACAGGAATTAAATTTGTTCTATGGAAAGAAAAAGGGATAGAAGATTAATCAAAATTACTCACCCTAGACTGACGTAACGTTAATGTACCTCATACTTCATGGGACATTCAGGTTATATTCGAGAAGAATATTTCTTGACTATAAATCAGTAAATTTGTTTAACTCACTGATAATACATAGACTATGACAGGATCTAAAGTCTCTATGTTTCTATTTATATTTATCGGGAAAAATCGGAAGTTCCTCGAAAATACAAGATAATGGATAGTTCTAAATCAGAGACTCAAAGGATAAAATAAGAAATAGAAAAGTAACAACTTTTAAAGTTTCTTCAAATGTACACAATTGTCTACTTTCTTGGGGGTCCATAGGTACCGAATCGAAGTTATTAATAATTGAGTAGTAGTTAGAATAACGTTACTATGGAGGTGGATCGATATAATAAAACTTCGTTTAAGGTCTGTAGTGTATTAAAGTAGGTATTTATAAAATCCCACACAGATATTCTATTTTCCTAAGAAATTTTTAGTATTGATATAATGGTAATATACGGAATTTCTATTATTAAAAAAATTTAAAATTTTTAATAAATAAACCGACACGACCCAGAATCAACATCGTACACCCTAGAAAATCAACACCGTACACCTAAATCAAAAGACTGGTCACTAGTTTGGTCCTGGGGACGTAATCCTCACACCTCAGAATCGGTACATGGTGGTCCCTTCAAGGTTATTAAAGAATTATAGTAGTTTATAAACTAGTAATAAGTTTAAGGTTAATAGAGTTATAAAAAAAAAAATCAAATTCACGGGAAGTTTACCTAATACATTTCTTCTCCGTTTTGAATTGGTATGTACATACCCATCTTAGACATAATAATTTTTTCAATACAGTAGTTATATTATAATGGAGTCAATATCTACCAAGGGTTACTTAAATCGACTTTTTTATAATATGGAGGTCCATGTTTCTATGTTTCGTTTTTACTTCATCACCATGTGATAATATCTGAAAAACAAGTTCGTCTCTGTTATCTCTACTCACTATAAAGAGACTTTCAGTAGGGATGAGTTCTAGAACTTATCAAAAGAAAATTTAATAATCCTCATTTACTTAAAACACTTACTTTTTATCCACTGGATTAAGAAGGTGTTTAACAATTCAAGAACTATAACATACGGTGTCTTTGACACTCGTCTTTCTATAAACTCATGAGGGTCGACTCGACTATCTTTTAGTCTTAGTTGTTTGGTTAGTCCAATAAATACAAAGACACCCTTTCCTTCTCTATGTAGATATACATTCAGAGGACAATTCTTTCCCTTTTTGTCTGAAGGGACTACCAGGTCACCAATTCTTAGACGGACGGTTTCGTCCCCTGTATTCAGCCTAGGAACCAGATCACTCTAAGGTGTACGGGGTCCCGTTGATCTGGGTACTCGGTGTTGATGACTCGGACACGAGATCTCGGGTACTCGGTGTTGATGACTCCGGGTATTATATCTCAAACGTGAGGTGTTGTTCTCTTCGGTGGTGTTACTCTTCGGGAGCGTGGTGTTAATCTCTCATCGGGGGTGAGTGACGTTGACCTCTTTCGGACGTTCATCGTTATTCCTGGGTCGTGTCGGTATTTATTTATTACCCTTTTTGTCTACGTTATAGTATTACTTG
Source organism: Capra ibex (assembly GCA_006410555.1). NCBI lineage: Eukaryota > Metazoa > Chordata > Mammalia > Artiodactyla > Bovidae > Capra > Capra ibex. The sequence goes on along the minus strand of SJYO01038709.1, from coordinate 9,193,219 downwards.
AGTCGATTACAATGACTCCCGTACCATTCCCAGACCGTTATAAGATACACAAAATGTGAATAAATAAGTAGTTCAGTAGTGTCATTGGAGTATCCCATCCATAATAATAATGTGGGTAAAATGTCTACCCCTTTGTCTCCGGGTCCGATGTATAGATTATTCACCGTCTCGGTTTTATATTTAGGTCCTTCTGATCGGGGTCTCAGATATAACGGGAATGGGTAATATAATATATAAAGAGTTATAATCCAAAGATCACCTTCAAAAAGATAAAAAAAAGATTACCACTTATGTAGTAAAGACAACTTAATATTGAATGAACAAAAGTGTAAGACCGTAAACTCTTTGAGAACCTTCTTTTTCTGCTTTGTTTGTGGACATACTATTTCATTATTTTTTTTCACTACGAATCTTTCTTTAGTTCAATCATTAGAACTAATGGGGTCCCCTACCTTCATTCTTTTCTCTCCTCTTTTCCTCTAATTAATAAAATAAACATTCAGAGACATACAGAATTACCAACGTTACTTTTGTATGGTTGAAACATTAAAACCTTCTCATTAAATCATTTTATTAAAATTTTGTTTTCGTAACGAATAATCTGTAAGAATTGATCAAGGTGTCAAATATAGTGACGGGGTTTAGTGGACGACCTTGTAATCCGTACCACATGTTCAGAAAATATAAAAAGAAAGATATTTCCTTGGACCTTGACCGGAAACCCAAGGTATATTTGATCCTACTCATGAAAAACTTCCCTAGACCGTCGTACTACTGTTTACCTGTTTTATTTCATAAAACACTTCAAAGTTTGGAATTTTTAGAAATTTTTATTTTTGTGATAGTTAGTAGGACCTACTAAAATCTATAAATAGACTGATTTATATACGTTAATAGAGTTCTGAGGAAGACTATAATCATATAGACACTAAGGTAAAGGGAAGTCTTCTCACCTGAGTTCATGTCAACCGGTTGTCCTATTAGTGATGTCTTGGGAAGACCAAAAGTCAAAAAGGTGATCGTATAAGAGTCAATGTAGTAATCTCCAATGGTAATGGAGTCGGAGGAGACGGAGTAATAAAATACATTTTCAAGGGAAAATTATTTAGTAAAAGAAAGTATCCTTCTCTATTTCTTTTCTAGTCCAAATTGACTATGCAATAAAAAAAAAAATGAAATTCGTAAGAATGGTTTAAAGGTTATCGTAAAAAGTGTCTTTATTCTCTTTTTTTAGGACTTTAAGCATGTCTTGGTGTTTTCTGGGACTTGTTGGTTTCGTTCGAACTTTTTCTTCTTCTTTCAATCTCGGTAGTGTGAACAAAAGTTTGATGTGATGTTTCGATTATTCTTATCAGTGTATCTGGTTACCTTGTCTTATCTCTCGGGTCTTTATTTGAATGGATATATAGTAGTTGGTTATAAACTGTTCCCTCTGTACTTATGAATTATCTCCTTTATATTAGAAACAGTTATTCACCATGACTCTTTTAACTATAGGTGTGTATTTTCTTACTTTGACCTGGGAATAGAGAGTGATGTGTCTTCTGTATCTAGTTTTACCTAATTTCTGAATTTATATTCTGAATTTTGGTTAATTTTGTGTTTATTTAAAAAATTTTTCCTTTTTTTTTTACATCTTCGTATTTTGAGGACCTTCTTTTGTGTCCCTTTTGAGGAACTATTATTGAAAAACCTATACTATGGCTTTCGTGTTCGTTGTTTTCGTTTTTACTCAATTTTACTCATTCACCCCGATTTAGTGTCATTTTTAGAAGACGTATCGTTTCCTTTGATAGTTTTTTTACTTTTCCGTTGATTATCTTACCTTCTTTTATAGACGTTTATTATATAGACTATTCACCAATTATAGATTTTATATATTCCTTGAGGATGTCGAGTTGACGTTTTATGTTAGAATAAAATTGTACCCGTCTTCGGGACATATCTATAAAAAGGTTTCTTCCGTGGGTTTACCGGTTGTCCATGTACTTTTCTACGAGTTGTAATATTAGTAGTCCCTTTACGTTCAGTTTTGGTGTTACTTTATAGTGGAGTGTGGACAATCTTACCGATAATAGTTTTTTTTTCTCTATTATTCAAAATATCTCTTTTCCTTTGGGAACACGTAACAACTGTCCTTACGTTCGACCATGTCGGTGACACTTTTTTGTCGTACATCCAAGGAGTCTTTAATTTTTATTTTAACGATATGTTAAGTGGTTGGGCTGAAACCCCATACATAGATTTTCTTTCCGTTAGTCACAGAACTTCTTTATAGACGTGGAGGTACAAGTGATATCGTAATAAACGTTATCGATTCTGTACCTCTGTTGGAATTCACAGGTAGTTACCTCCTTATTTCTTTTACATCAATGCACATGAACGCGTGTGTGTGTGTCCTTGTAATAAATTGATCTATTTTCTTTCAGGACAGAAAATACTGTTGTACCTGTCTGGAACTCCCATAGCATGATTCACTTTATTCAGTCTGTTTCTTTCTGTTCATGACCTAATAGAGGGAATATACGTCTTAGAAAAAATTTTTTTTCTTTCTTTATTGTTTTTTACCTTCTTTAGGTTTGTGTGTCTTTGTCTCATCTTACTACAAACAATCCCGGACACCCACCTCTTTTACCTCTCTACAACCAGTTTCCTATATTTGAAGGTCAATGTTTAACTTATGTCGGGTCTCTAGATTACATGTCGTACCACTGACTTCAACTGGTGCGACATAATATATGTACTTCCAACGATTCTCTCATTTAGAATTTGCAAGAGTGGTGTATGTCACATCACAAAACACTCCACTACCTACATTAGAATAACACGATTGGTAAAGTATTATACTTACACATAATTTAGTGGTTCAATGTATGGAATTTGAATGTTTTATGGTGGTAAACAGTCAATATAGAGTTATTTCGGTCCCCCCTTTTTTTGGTGAACCATGACATCCGTAACAAAGTCGGACTTCGGTAGTCATGATAATGTCGTTTTAAATATCTGGTTCTCATTGTACATATCTCCTTTACGAAAATGTAGGTGTCCTACACCTAATGAATGAAATTTCGACATTCTTGAACACCGCCGAGAAGGCTTATAAATCGATTTAAAAGGTTTCGAAAATGACGATGTTGAACAACCGGTAAGATTTTTCCTATTTATACTATACAATTTAATGTAAAGTTTTACTATGAATGTTTTATGACAGATATAAGGACGGGTAATTCCTGTTCTTTTTTTAGATTTGAACAGACAAAACATAAGAGTTTTTCAACGACGTTCTACCATCTTCCTAATGAGTGACTTTTTTAAAAATGATTTGTCCAAGTATAACCGGCGGTTTTCGGTGAGGAGAGATAGGTGTTTATGACTATCGGAACGGTTGTGACGGAACTGAGGTGATCCTGATTAGGATGACACAAGAAATAAGGACAAATAGTCGTCATTGGTTTTCTTGGGGTCTGAGACTCTAGTGGGAGTAAAGGTCGTGGGATTAGGTGTATTCCCAAAGGGTTCACAGAGTCACCATTTTTTAGGTGGACGGTTACGTCATCTGTGTCCTAACTAGGGACCCAGTCCTTCTAGGGTGAGATCATAAGAACGGACCCTTCAGGGTACCAGTCTCCTTGGACCACCCGATCAGGTACCCCAGCGTTCTCAAACTATGTTGAGAAAAAACTGACTTGTTGTTTGAAAAGATTAAGTGAGGAAAATAGTGGGGTCGTTAGGAAGTTGACGTAATTCTAGGAAGTGGTTATGTAACTGTGATGATTGTAAAGTGGTAAGGATTAGAGAAACTTCAGAAGGAGATGTAGATCAAATTTAAGGTACCCCTAAGTAATATTGGTAAAGGAAGAAAGAACTAAAAGGACGGGGAGAAAACGAAACAACACAAGTAGACCGTTTTGATACAACAATAACAAGTTAGTGATTCAATATAGTCGTTTGGGTTCGGACCAATTTGAGTTGACAGATCAGTGAAAAGACGGACATATGTACGTCGACTTTGATCGGTCTATTTTTGGACATGTTGATAAATAAAATTTTAAAGTAGTTTACCTGGAATGACGATGTTCCGTTCGTATGGTGTATGGGAACGGTAAGTGAAAAGACTAAAAGACCTACTAATCAACTGTAGAACAGAAGAAAAGAGTTCAGGGGTTATGGAGGAGAGGATAAGAATGAGAGTCCATTACTGGAACAAAGGGTGAAATAACTCTTTTCACTTCGTCAATCCTTTTCTAAGGATTGATGGTGTAGATGAGTGTGTGGTCCTTGGTATGAGTGTATGAGACGGAAGAGTTGACAATAGTATTTACTTGACAGGTACAAAGAAGGATGAACAACAAATCAACGATTCAGTACAGGTTAAGAAACGTTGGGGTACCTGACGTCGTTCGGTCCGAAGGGACAGGAAGTAATAGAGGGGCTCAAACGAGTTTGAGTACAGGTAACTCAGCCACTACAAAGATTGGTGAAGTACGAGACTGAGGGTGAAGAGGAAAACGGAAGGTAGAAAGGGTCGTAGCCAGAAAAGGTTAGTCGACCGAGAAGTGTAATCCACCGGTTTCATAACCTCAAGTCGTAGTCAGGAAGGTTACTTATAAGTCCCAACTAAAGGAAATCCTAACTAACTGACCAAACGAGAAGAACGTCAGGTTCCCTGAGGGTTCTCAGAAGAGGTCGTGGTGTCAAGTTTTCGTAGTTAAGAAACCGTGAGTCGGAAGAAATACCAGATTGAATGTAGGTATGTACTGATGACCTTTTTGATGTCGAAACTGATATATCTGGAAGTAACCTTTTCACTACAGAGACGAAAAATTATGTGTTAGATCCAAACAGTATCAAAAAGAAGGTTTCTCTTTCACAGAAAATTAAAGTACCGACGTCAATCACAGGTGTCAAAGAAACCTCGGGTTCTTTTATTTTAGACAGTGTATAAAAGGGGAAGATAAACGTAACTTCACTACCCTGACCTACGGTACTAGAATGACAAAAACTTACGACACAAAATTCGGTCGAAAAGAAGGATCTCGGTTGGGGATTTTAATATGTGAACACAGGTAATGACAAATTACTGTAATCAGATTGTTGAAAGTAAAAACATTGTGACGGTTGAAAACAAGAGATTGACCCAGTACGGATAGTCATATATTCGTAAGAGTGAGTAGGGTAAAGTTCGTTTATTTGTTTGGAGAAATAGGATGAAGAGAGTGGTTGATAATGGGTTGAAGAAAATAAAAAGAACGGGTTGAAGGAAAGAAGGGAAACATCATTTGCAAAGATGTCTTAACAGGTGTGAATAACGTATGTTGAAGAAAGGAAGTTAAGAGAGCTCGGATGACATTAGTCCGTAAACAGGATGGAGCTGGTTTTGACGAGAACAGTTTGAGTGGTTGCTGGTTGTGTAATATTTAAGGTTACCAATTAAGAGTCAGGAGTAACATAAACTGTATAGTCGTTGTTAGTTGTATCAATTAGTGAAAAAGGAGGAACTTTGTGTCGACGGAAGATTCTGTGGTACGGTAGGAACAAAAGAGGATGGAGTACCCAACAAGAGAAAGTAATTAATGGGAAATAACCAAGGAGAGTCAAGTCAAGTCAAGTCAGTGAGTCATCACAGGTTGAGAAACGCTGGGTACCTGACGTCGTACGGTCCGGAGGGACAGGTAGTGGTTGAGGGCCTCAAATGGGTTTGAGTACAGGTAACTCAGTCACTACGGTAGGTTGGTAGAGTAGGAGACAGCAGGGGAAGAGGACGGAAGTTAGAAAGAGTCGTAGTCCCAGAAAAGTCTAATCAGTCAAGAAGTGTAGTCCATCGGTTTCATAACCTCGAAGTCGAAGTTGTAGTCAGGAAGGTTACTTATAAGTCCTGACTAAAGGAAATCCTGCCTGACCAACCTAGATGGACGTCAGGTTCCCTAAGAGTTCTCAGAAGAGGTTGTGGTGTCAAGGAGACTTGTCAATGACCAAGGAGACGAAAAGAGGTTTGGTAATTATAAACTCTCGAGGTCCGAGTCAGAGACCAGTAGAAGAGATAAAGTAAATATGAGTGAAGGAACCACTACCATGGGATCAGATTATCGAAATATATAGTAGATATATAATTACTGAGAATCATTTGGAAATCCCTTGGAAAGAGAAGTCGGGTCTGGAGAAAGTCTTGAGGTCCCGAAATAGTTGACTGATGAACCTAGAGGTAAACCTACCAGTTGTCTGTAGAGTTTACGTAGTACAGGTTTAGTGTGAGGATTGACAGGAGGGTTGAGACGAGATAAACGTCGAAGAGGATCAAGTCAACTACCGTTGAGGAAAACTACTGGGTCAGAGAAAGAGAATATGGGAAGTAGACAGTCGTTTAAGAGAATAGTAAATGGAGGTAACAATAGAGGGAATAGACTCAGTGGAATTAGAAAAGAGACCTAATGAAATTTTTGAAGGATTATCCATAGGAACGAAGGTGGAACCGAGAAGAAAAGACCGGATAAGCGTCATATTGTGGGTTCTCATAAAGACAATTTATTTTCAGTGTAGTACAGTGCTGAGACAATCTTTGTGAGGTTACAGTAAGTCTCATTTTCAGTTTCATGAAAGTGATCAGATATTCCTAGATATATTAGGTCTGAGAGATAATGGAGAGACTGAACTAGAGAGTGATTAGGGTGGGAAATAAATGAGATCGGTAAGACCGAAGGAACGATGAGGACCATGGATGGAATATTCGAAGCTTGACCACAATGGAGACGGACCTTATGACAAGGAGAAGTGAAGGGGGTATATAGATGTCCCGATTGAGGGAATGGTTAAAGTTCAGAAGCATGTCACAGTAGAAGAACTAGTCTGGATAGGAGTAGTGGGACAAAGTTTTTTTATTGAGTGTGGTTAAAGTCGGGTAAGGGTAGGGACTAGACGAGATAATTCTGACGAGAAAAAAAAAGATATAACGATAGTTAAAGATTGTATAATACATTAAAGAATAAATAATACGAATAATTATAAAAGAAAGGACGAACTTACAATCGAGGTTCTTCCGTATAGTTACAAAACAAATGAATAAATATGGTTCTCGGGTCTTGTTACCCGCCGTGTATCATCCATGAGTTATTTATAGACGACTTACTTACTATCAGAGTAATCATGAACTTTACGGAAAACGTTTCGTTAATGTGATTCACTTTTGATCTAAGGTGAGAACAAGAAAACATCTTTATAATTTAAAGGACCCGAACCGAGTCCTTTTTTATGAAGGAAGGTAGAAGATTAAGTTTGATGAAACCCAAAGAAGGGGGGACTAAGAAAGAGAAGATAATTTTAATAAACGAAAAGTCTTTATATCAAGGTATTAAGAAGGTGGTGGAAAGAAGACGAAAGGTAGTCTATATTGAAATAGTTGGAAGGAAATTTTTATATAAACGAAAACCCAAGGGGTAATGTCTAAAAAGAGAGTAAAAGACGTGTTTGTGTAGGACATAGGTGTAGACGGTTTATGAAAAGGAGAAGGTCCTCAAAATAATAGGATAAGTGATTGTAGTTTTGTGTAGTAAGTTTTGATATAAGTCGATAATGAAACTCGTTCTATGACCTGACCCATGATCTTTATACCGGGAGTTCACAGTCCTTCGTAAATTGTCCTCCGAAGGACACCACGATAAAACCTAGACAGTACTTAGGAGACAAGGAATAATTAAGGGTTTATAAGTCCTTAATTCTCCCCACCGTTTGGCGAGGGCCCCGACTCCTTACGATACGTAAAGGAAGCAATCAAAAAGGTATGACATTATTCATTGATAAATACTGGGAGAAGGAAAAATACTTGGTATACCATTTTCACTAATAAATGTTGGGAGAGAGAGAAACTATATCTAACGGAATACAAAGGAACTATTAAACGTTCAGACACGAAAACTAGAAATAGAAACCATTTGTTTCGATGGAACATTCTATCATATATATGGGTATGATACAACTTATTTTGTGGAAACGAGGTAGTCTCGAACCCAGGGGAACAGAAAGAAAGAGAGAGAGAGAGAGGCCGATTAAGAGACCTCACATCTTTGGACAGTACGAGTGAGAGGACGGGTCCGAAGATTCTGGGAGAACTCTTCCGCGTGACACGGAAGTGGAGGAGCTCTCCCGCGAGTCACTGAAGCACTCGTTGCGTTCGGGACACAGTTCCTGAAGTAACCAAAAGACGCATTTGGTCCCTTATAGTCGGAGAGAGAGAGAAAATGAAAGAATAGCAGCTGAGGCCTGGTGGTCCAAGACCAGGTAATTTCCTGGAGTCGTGAGTTCCTAGAATATTCAGTTCAACCTGTCTGTTAGGTACGTAATCGTTATATTGTGTCATATATTTTATATCTGGTTTATTCATCATATGTGTAATTTTTACTGACGTTAAGTCTCATCCTCCTCTCGTGACTCTTGATCTAACTAAACCCTACAGACATGTCACCTTCTTTTAGAATTCAACCTGAAACTTTTTCCATTGTAAATTTATTCTTGTAAAGAATTTTCTATCTTACCCCATTCATTCTGTGCCTTTTTCCTTACACTAACCAGACAAACTCTTTGTGACTTACACGAACCTCGATATCTTCAGAATACGCAGGTGATAAGATCTGGGACACGGATTCCATTGTCACCGAATATAGTGAAACTATTACTATGTCCCCTCATTATACTCTATTTCATCTTCTCTGTGGACACCGGTCTAACATATAACAATTATTGTTGTTTTTTGATAATCTAGTTCGAAGAAACTAATCTTTAGTGTAAAAGTCGGTAGAAGAGCCAATTAGAAGTGTTATTAGGACCTTCATCCGTGATAGAAATAACGTTTTACTACTTTTATTCTAAGTTTCTTCAATTTATAAAGTCACCGTCTCGGTCTTGAGTTTGGGTCAGGTTCTTGAACTGTCAACGATGTTACGAAAAGGATTAGGATATATAATGATTCTCGTCTTAAAACGGTTATTTTTTTCCTCCATTTTCAATAATAACGAAGGTTTGATTTCAACAAAAAACCAATAGTTGATCTATCCAGGTAATTCCAAGTTTGAGAAAAAAAAAACGTTTGGTTACTCTATCTATGTAGAGGTTTATTTATTGATAAAAAAACGTATCATATCGTAAAATTTAGAGTTCAAAGATAGCTTTCAATTACAAAACGATACACATAAAAAGATGACAAAATTCTTGTTTATAGATTGAATTGAAATATATGAAATTTAGTAATTTTTTACTTCTCTTTATTTCGTTAAGATGTTGGTTTAAACGACGTTTTTATTACTCCGTTTTATCTGCCATTTCTTTTCGGAGAGGACACGGATTGACTACTACTAAGGTAGTATTATCAGAGACTTTTACCTTTTCTCCATTTTTAGAGCATTTACCCATGTATTCTTAATGGAGATTTCGTTTGACCCGTCGGTTTGACTTTTCGTACTGTGGACTTGAAGAGAAACATCTACGTAATAAGAGTACAACGAGAAGTCAGCAATTATTTATGAGATTTCACTATTAACGGAGGTTTCGACTTTTTGTTCCTCTCTTAATTTCTACTCTATCAGAATAGTTTCTATTATCGATAGATACCAATAATATGGTGTTACTGAAACCTTAAGTAAAATTCTAGTGATTATAGAATAATTAAAAGTTCAGTGGATTTATCGATTTGACAATTCCTCCTGAACTTTCAGTCTTTTTACGGGTTGATTCGTTCGTCAAGTGGAGAAACTTAAATAAGGTACCTATATGAACGTTTTCACTCATTTTTGTATGTTTATATAAGTGTGCCGTTAAAAATATTCTCATTTATAGGATTTAAATTAGTTATTAGTTACCCTATTTATATTAAACCATGTATATTATGTCTTATCTCATTTTTTTTAATATAATGTAAAGTAATATACGGAATTTCCATCTGGTGCCATTCAATTTATATACATGATATCTGGAATTCATTGTTGATTTTATTGTTTTCTTTTTCAATATCGATTATTCGGTTTCTTACTCTATTTGTTTTACTATTTTGTGTGTTGGGTTTTCTTTCGTCTTTTTTCTTTTTACCGTTGTTTCTGGTCTTTTCCGTTTGTCTTCTTGTTTTACGATTTAAATTTGGATCGGTATAGTTGTTAGTACAATTTTATATTTAACAGATCTACTAGGTAAATTTTCTGTCTCTGTCTGACTTAATTTCTTTCACTGAAAGTCGCTATTCGTTGATTGTTTTTTGTATGAAATTTTTATTTCGGTTTTGACCAATTTCTTTTACTATCCTATTATATGTGAGACCATCTCCAATATAATTATAGTGTGTTTTGTCCATTTATATTTAAGTTTTTAAGAGTTGTTTCATGATCGTTTGGTTTACACTGTTGTGTGATTTTCCTAGTATGTGGTACTAGTTCACCCTAAATAGGGACCCTCCGTTCCTAAGAAGTTATATACGTTTAGTTAGTTACACTATGTGGTATAATTGTTTGACTTCTTATTTTTGGTATGCTAGTGGTGTTATCTATTTCTTTTTCGAAAGTAGTTTTAAGTTATGGTTAAATACTATTCACCCGTATCTCCCTTGGATGGTGTTGTATTATTTCCCGTATATGTTGTTTGGGTGTCGATTGTAATAAGAGTTATCACTTTTTGACTTTCCTAAAGGAGATTCTAATCTTGTTCTGTTGGCACATGTTAGAGTGGTGATAATAAGTTGTATTAGTGCCTTCAGGATCTATGTCATTAGTCTCTTGTTCCTTTATTTTCTTCATGTTTAACCTTGTCTTCATTTTGTAAGTGACAAACGTCTACTGGACTATGATATGTATCTTTTGGGATTTATATGGTGGTCTTATGATGATGTCGTTTAGTTACTTAAATCATTTCAACGTACTATGTTTTAATTGTGTCTCTTTAGAGAACGTAAGGATTTGTGATTTTTACTTTCTAGTCTTTCTCTTTAATTCCTTTGTTAGAGTAAATGGTGACGTTGTTTTTCTTATTTTATTGGATTCTTATTTAGATGGATTCCTTCGTTTTCCGGACATGTGTCTTTTGACATTCTATAACGACTTTCTTTAGTTTCTACTATGTTTGTCTATTTTTCTCTATATAGTACAAGAAACTAGTCTTCTTAGTTATAACACTTTTACTGATATGATGGGTTTCGTTAGATGTCTAAGTTACGTTAGCGATAGTTTAATGTTGTAAAAAGTGTCCTGATCCTTTTTTAAAATGTCAAACATACCTTTGTCTTTTCTGGGACTTATCGGTTACGTTAGAACTCTTACTTTTCACTTCGACCTCTCTAGTCTAAGGGACCACAGTCTAATGCAATGTTTCGATGTCAGTAGTTTATCGAAACAAAACATGACCGTGCTTTGTCTTTACATGTCGTTACCTTGTTCTATCCTTCAGGTCTCTATTTAGGTACGTGAATACCAGTGGATTAGACACTATTTCCTTCGTTCTTATATGTCACCTCTTTTCTGTCGGAGAAGTCATTCACCATGACCCTTTTGACCTGTCGATGTACATTTTCTTACTTTATATTGTGAAGGATGGTACGTGTTTTTATTTGAGTTTTACCTAATTTCTGGATTTACATTCTGATCTGTGATATTTGGAGAATCTCCTTTTGTATTCGTCTTGTGAGTAGTTGTATTTAGTGTGATCCCAGAACAAACTTGGTGAAAGATCTTGATTTCTTTTGTTTTTACTTGTTTATCCTGGATTAATTTGAATTTTCTTGTATTGACGTGAGTAGAGTGTGTGATCGTTTCATTACGAGTTTTAAGAGGTTCAGTCCGATGGTGTTATGCACTTGGTGCTTGAAGGTCTACAAGTTCGACCTAAATCTTTTCCGTCTCCTTGGTCTCTAGTTTAACGGTTGTAGACGACCTAGTAGTTTTTTCGTTCTCTTAAGGTCATTTCATAGATAAAGACGAAATAACTGATGTGGTTTCGGAAAATGACACACCTAGTGTTATTTGACACCTTTTAAGACTCTCTCTACCCTTATGGTCTGGTGGACTGGACGGAGAACTCTTTCCCCTTAGGAGAACATAATAACCATCCTTACGTTTAACTATGTCGGTGATACCTATTGTCATACCTCCACGGAATTTTTTGATTTTTGATAGTATACTGGGTCGTTAAGGTGATGACCCGTGTATGGGTCTCTTTTGGTATTAAGTTTTTCTATGTATGTGGGATTATAAGTGACGTCGTGTTAAATGTTCTCAGTCCTGTACCTTCGTTGGATTTACAGGTAGTCGTCTCCTTACTTATTTCTCCAAACCATATATATCTGATAGCTTATAATCGGTATTTTTTCTTACTTTAACCCAGTAAACATCTCTACACCTACCTGGATCTCTGACAGTATGATCACTTCATTAAGTCTTTCCCTTTTTGTTAACATATAATGACTTATATAGACCTTAGGTCTTTTTAATATATCTACTAGAATAAACGTTTTGTCTTCATCTCTGTCTCTACGTCTCTTGTTTTTTTGTGGTTCCATCGTTTCACCCCCCAACATACTTCACTCTTTAACCCTAATTGTCAAGTCAAGTCAAGTCAAGTCAAGTCAACGAGTCAGCACAGAATGAGAAACGTTGGGTTACCGGATGTCGTGAGGTCCGGAAGGACAGGTAGTGGTTGAGGGCCTCAAATGAGTTTGAGTACAGGTAACTCAACAACTACGGTAGGTTGGTAGAGTAGGAGACAACAGGGGAAGAGGAGGACGGAAGTGAGAAAGAGTCGTAGTCCCAGAAAAGTTTACTCAGTCAAGAAACGTAGTCCACCAGTTTCATGACCTCAAAGTCGAAGTAGTAGTCAGGAAGGTTACTTATAAGTCCTGACTAAAGGAAATCCTACCTTACCAACCTAGAGGAAGTCAGGTTCCCTGAGAGTTCACAGAAGAGGTTGTGGTGTCAAGTTTTCGTAGTTAAGAAGTCGTGAGTCGAAATTCCAGGTTGAGAGTATAGGTATGTGTTGGTGACCTTTTGGTATCGGAACTGAGTCAAGTCAAGTCAAGTCAGCGAGTCAGCACAGGCTGAGGAACAATAGGGTACTTAACGTCGTGTGGTCCGGAGGGACAGGTAGTGGTTGAGGGTCTCAAATGGGTTTGAGTACAGGTAACTCAGCCACTACGGTAGATTGGTAGAGTAGGAGACAGCAGGGGAAGAGGAGGACGGGGGTTAGGGAGGGTCGTAGTGTGAGAAAAGGTTACTCAGTTGAGAAGCGTACTCCACCGGTTTCATGGCCTCAAAGTCGAGGTCGTAGTAAGGGAGGTTTCTTTAGGGTCCCGACTAGAATTCTTACCTGACCAACCTAGAGGAACGTCAGGTTCCCTGAGAGTTCTCAGAAGAGGTTATGGTGTCAAGTTTTCGTAGTTAAGAAGTCACGAGTCGAAAGAAGTGTCAGGTTGAGAGTGTAAGTATGTACTGATGACCTTTTTGGTATCGGAACTGATCTACCTGAAATCAGCTGTTTCATTACAGAGACGAAAACTTATACGATAGATCCAACCAGTATTGAAAAGAAGGTTCCTCATTCACAGAAAATTAAAGTACCGACGTCAGTGGTAGACGTCACTAAAACCTTGGGGGGTTTTACTTCAGACTGTGACAAAGGTGACAAAGGGGTAGATAAAGGGTACTTCACTACCCTAGCCTACGGTACTAGAAGCAAAAGATTTACAACTCGAAATTCGGTTGAAAAAGTGAGAGAAGAAAGTGAAAGTAGTTCTCCGAAAAATCAAGGAGAAGTGAAAGACGGTATTCCCACCATAGTAGACGTATAGACTCCACTAACTATAAAGAGGGCCGTTAGAACTAAGGTCGAACACGAAGAAGGTCAGGTCGCAAAGAGTACTACATGAGACGTATCTTCAATTTATTCGTCCCACTGTTATAGGTCGGAACTGCATGAGGAAAGGGATAGACCTCGGTCAGACAACAAGGTACAGGTCAAGATTGACAACGAAGGACTGGACGTATGTCTAAAGAGTCCTCCGTCCATTACGCCAGACCATAAGAGTAGAGATTCTTAAAAGGTCTCAAACAACACCAGGTGTGTCAGTTTCCGAAACTGTACCAGTTATTTCGTCTTCATCTACAAAAAGACATTGAGGAAACGAAAAAAACTACTAGATTGAACCCCTAACTGTATATATGTGACAACTATGATACATATGTTGTCTATTCGTTACTCTGGGATAACATATCGAGTACCTTGGGATGAGTCACGAGATACCACTGGATTTACCCTTCCTTTATGTTTTTCCTCCTCTATAGACATATACATATCGACTAAATGAAACGTCATGTCATCTTCGATTGGTTATGAAATTTTGTTGATATGAGGTTATTTTTGATTAAATTTTTTATTACCTGTTTTGTCTAAAGTCTCGTTTCTCAATCACGGTCTCCAATAAAGTACTACTATTTCCTTAGTTAAATAATACTACTGGATTGTTAGGACTTATTTAATACGTAAATTATGGTTTTCCTTTTTGACTATCTTGACGTTCCTCTTTACTTGTTTAGGTATTAATGTCAGTTTCAAAAGTTACTTCCGAGAGTTTATTAACTGTCTTTCCATCTGTCTCTTAGTCGTTCCTATAAATTGTAATAATCAGATAGACTGGACTAACTGTAAATGTCTTGTGAACTGGAATGTAGTCGTTTTACGTGTAAGGTGAGTCCATATGTCCCTTGTAAATACTTCTTTCTGTTATGAGATCAGGTATGTTGTTCGGAGTCATATAAATTTTCCTAAGTATGTTTGAATTCTAGTATCTGACTTTGTCTTAATTTAATTTAATTATTTTTTCAAGAGACTTTTTTTAAGAGACCTTTAGATGTTTACAAAAATTTTATTTATCGTATGATGATTTATTAGGTACCCAAATGTGACCTCAGTTCAGTGTAACTTTTTATACTGACTTAATTTTACTTTTGTGTTATATATTTTTAAACACGTAACAGTGATTCCGTCGTGAATCTTCCATTAAATATCGTAATTGACAAATATAATCTGGTCTCATTTCCAGATTTAGTTATTGGAGTCGAAAGTTGGAAACCTTTGACCTTTTCTTTCTCGGTTACTTTGAGTTTCATTCATCTTCTTACCTTCACTATTTCTAGTCTTTTAATTATTTACTTTGTCTTTTGTCTTTTTTATCTCTTTTTAATTACTTTGGTTTTCGATCAAGAAACTCCAGTTATTTTGACTAGTTGAATGTCGGTGACTGTCCCTCCTTTTCTCTCTTCTACGATTAATGTCTATAGTTCTTACTCTTTATACTGTAGTGAAATCTTAAATGTCTACAATTTTCCTATTATACTTACTGTATTACTTACTAAAATCCGGTTATTAAAGTTGTTGAATCTACTTTGTGTTTAAAGAACTTTCTGTATTTGATGGTTTCGAGTCCTTTATCATCTATTGGACTTCTTAAGATAATAGATAATTTCTTTGACTCAAATATTAATTTTCGAAAGAGTGTTTCTTTTAAGGTCGGGGTCTACTGAAGTGACCACTTGAGATGGTTTGTAAATTGTTTTTTTATTGTGGTTGACTCGTTGTTTTTGAGATGATCTTCTACATTTTTCCTTCACATAAAAGGTTAAGTAAGATACGTTATTCGTAATGGGATTGTCCTTTTCTTTTGGTCTCTGGTCATAGTGAGTACCTGTGTCCGTATTTATAAGAATTTGTTTGATAATCGTTTAGTTTAGATTATAATATAAATTTTTTCTTGTGTAGTTCTGGTTCACCTCGAATAAGGTCCTTCCGTCGTAACCAAGTTGTCAACCTTTTAGTTACATTGACTGGTATGATTGTTTGAAGTTTTTTGATTAGTAAAGCAAACGTTTACAAAATAAGGTAAGACTCCCAACTGAAAAGTAAAACCGATACCAAAAGAAACGACACGTTTTCGAAAATGCAAACTAAGTCAGGGTAAACAATTAAAAACGAAAATAAAAGTAAAGAGTTCCTACATCTACCTTTTTCTAGAACGACACTAAATGCAGTGCCTCACAAGACGAATGTAAAAGGAGATTCTCAAAATATCATAGACCGGAGTATGTAAATCTAGAAATTAGGTAAAACTCAAATCAAAACACCTACCACAATCGCTCACAAGATTAAAGTAAGAAAATATACCTCGACGGGTCAAAAGAGTCATAGTGAATAAATTCTCTGACAGAAAAGAGGTAACATATAAGAACGGAGGAAACGTTGTCTAATCCACACACCCAAATAGAGACCTTAAAGATAGGACAAGGTAACTAGACATAAACAAAAACACGATCATACCTAATTAGAAAGGTTTTTATGTGTTTGTCGAGTACTTTGAGTTGCAGTTTTCTGTTGGGTTAATTTCTCATCTGACTTCTAGATTTGTCTATAAAGAAGTTTCTTCTGTATGTCTACCGGTTTTTCGTATACTTTTCTACGAGTTGTAGTGATTAATAATTTCTTTACGTATATTTTTGATGTTATTCTATCATGGAGTATGGTCAATCTTACCGGTAGTAGTTTTTTAAATATTTGTCATTTACGACCTCTCCTACACCTCTTTTCCCTTAGGAGGATGTCACAACCACCTTTACATTTGACCATATCTGTGATACCTCTTGTCATACCTCCAAGGAATTTTTTAATTTTTGTCTCGATGTTATGTTAGGTCGTTAGGATGAAGACCCGTAGAGAGGTCTCTTTTGGCATTGAGTTTTTCTATGTACTCGTAAGTGACGTGGTAATAAATGTTATGGTTCCTGTACCTTCACTGGATTTACGGGTAGATGTCTCATTACTTATTTCTTCTACACCAAATTTATATACTACCTTATAATGAGTCGGTGATTTTTCTCACTTTATTACGGTGAACGTCGTTGTACCTACCTGGATCCCTAACAGTATGACACACTTCTTTCAGTATGTCTCTTTCTGTTTATAGTACTATTGTGGATATACACCTTAGATTTTTTTCCCATGTTTTATAAATTTTTCCCATGTCTACTTGAATAGACGTTTTGTTATTATCTCAGTGTCTACATCTTTTCTTTGTTCTTTGATGATCCCACATTCCCCTTCCTCTCTGTTTTATAACCATGACTGTATATGTGTGATGACATATATTTTCGTTATTGATTATCCCTGGGTGACATATCTTGTCCCTTGAGATGAGTTATGAGACTTTACCGGATATAACTAACCGTTTCTTAGATTTTTTCTCAGTTGTATACATATACATATTGTCTGATAGAACCAACATGTGGACTTTGATTATGTTATAACATAATTATGAAATTAATGATAATTTCATATGAGGTTATTTTAAAAAGATTAAACTATTAAAGTTATCCACATTTTTTTTAGTACTGGTTTAAGTTGTAGGTAAAGACTAATTTTTGTAGATCCTTTGACCTTTGTCTGCCCTTGAAGGAGTTCGACTATTTTTCATAGATACTTTTTGGATATCGATTGTAGTATGAATTACTAACTTTTAACCTACCAAAAGGGGATTTTAGTCCTTTTTCAGTTCCTACAGACGAGAAATGGTTAAAATGAGTTGTGACACGATCTCTAAGATTGTTCATATTATTGCGTACTTTTTGACGTGGGTCTGACCTGTCTTTCATCATTTTAACAGAAATAATCATCTATTATAATGTAGATGTTCCTTCGATGACCTTCGTTATTCACTTAAATTTTCAGAAATCCTATATTCTAGTTATATGTTTTTAGTAAACATAAAGATGTATGATCGTTACTTGTTAGTCTTTGAGGTTCAAAAAGAGTTTTACGGTAAACTTTATCGTATTTTATATGTCATATGAATTCCTATTTAGACTATTTTCTACTTATTCTGACTATACTATTTTCTATCTTTTCTAGAGACTCTCTTTAATTTCTCGATTTGTTTACCTCCATATATTGAGGTAAAGTGTCTAACCTTCTACAACTAAGAGAGGTACGACTACATATATGTGTAAGTTACCTTAGAGTTAGTTACAAATGAAAACATCTTAAACCTTTTTGACTAAGACTTTAAGTGTCTCTACATGTTTCTGAATTGGGTTTGTTAAACTTACTCTTTTTATTTCAACCTCCTGGTTATGGTGGACTAAAGTTTAAATGATATATCAATGTAATTAGTTCTGTCACACCCTTACCACATTTCGATTTATCTAGCCACCTTGTGTTACTTCTCAGGTCTTTCCCTGGGTATGTGTATACTGTCGCCTAAAATTAATTTCCACATTTCCTTTAAGTCAACCCTTTCCTGTCTTGAATATTTATTTACTTTGACCTTACTAATCCATCGGTACACGGTTATTACCTTGAAGTTAGGTATGGAATTCAGTTTTTTTACGTTTTACCTAGTGTCTTGATTGACATTTGAAATTTGGATTTTGGTGTTTTAAAGAACTTCTTTTGTATCCCTTTTGAAAAACACTAGTAATTCATTTCTAAAGAATCAATGTTATGGTTTTTCTAGGTATTTTCTTCTTTTTTATATTTAATCTGAAGTTTGAACAGTACTTTAAGTGATTCTTTTATTTTTCTTTTTTAAATATTTTGTGTACAGACTATTTATTGAACATAAATTTTATATATTTCTTGAAAGTTTTAAGTTATTCTTATATTTTCGAGGAATAGATTTTGACCCGTTTTCTAAACATATTTGTGAGGTGGTTTGTTCTACCTACATACAGTTTATAATCTATAATACATTTATGATTAATATTGGAATAGTACTATAGAGCTGGACGATTAATTTTACTGATTTATTTAAAAGGTCACCTGTTAAAGTTCACGAACATTCCTACGTCTAGTTGACCTTGAAATTATGTATCGATCAATCTCGTATTTTGACATGTCGGTAAAATCTTTTCTCGAACCGTCAAAGATTGTTTGTATATGAATAGTATACTGGGTCGTTTGTATAGGGAGCTATACATGAGATCTCTGCACTTTAGAACAGTAACGTGTTTTAGACATTTGTCTACAAATATTGTGGAAATAAGTATTAGTGGGTGTTACCTTTGGTAAACTTATAGGAAGTTGACCATTTACATATTTGACGTTCACGTATTACATATGTTAAGTAAGTATGAATACTTTATGATAAATCGTTATTTTTTCTTGTTTGAGATAGTCATACTTACTCAAAGTTTCCGTGTGTGTTGTCATACTTACTCAAAGTTTACGTAATATGATTCACTTTCTTTTTTCGAAGTATGATATACTTAAGTAAATATACTGTAAGATCTTTTCCATTTTAATTTTCTCTCTTTACTCCAATCATCCTTAGTCCCGATCTTCATCACCCTTCCTCTGTGTTGTTTCCCCGTACTCAATTAAAAAACAAGATATAGTACTAATACCACGACCAATGTCCTCATATACGTTAACAGTTTTAATTATTAATGATTATATTTATTTAGAGTGTTTTAGTATGTGATCCGATATTATTTAAAATAACATGTATAGAAGTCGTTTTTACTGATTTTTACTAGTGTCTATTTACCTCTTCTTTATTTTTCTGACTCGAATACAATACGAATTTTCCATTTTATTAAAATTATCTTACAATTTTCTTTTTCAAATTATCCTTTAGACCAACACACCCCAACAAAAAAACGATAAAGACAACTGTTTTCAAAGTTCAAGAAGATATGAAGTCATATTATATAGTTCTTTTTATTTACGGGTCTTCAGAGATCATTTTTGGAATTATTATCTGTAACTGTCGTTATAATTGGAACTATTTCTCGACTAAAGTTAAACAATAAGGAATTAATTATATGTCCATATGAAATGATGGGATCTTGTGAAGAAAAAGTTTCTTTTTTATAGAAAAAGAATCTCACTTATTACTTCAGGTGACGTCATCATAAGTATTTGTCAACGAATTGACCTAATTATATTTAAGACAAACTTGGGTAATTGAGTTCAAAGAGTTAAAGAGAGGAACATGGAAATTGTTTCCCGTTGGTCAGACCTCAAGTGTAACGAGGTCCTAAACGAGTCAGTAGGTCTCAACTCGTCCTTATTATAGTGTCGTATCCCTTTGGATATTGGTTCAGTTCTATGGGTAACACACGTCTGTTGATCATTCCTTTGATACGAATTGAATTATCTTTCCTGTTTCGTGATTACCCTATTCCAAGCACAATCGTTAAAATTGTAACAGTTGAAACACCTCTCTTTAAGGTAAAAGTCCCGGTTTATAGAGTGACTATTGGAGGGTCCGATTCACTTTTGTTAATTTTACATAGGACCTCTGAAGGTAAGAAATTTCTGTTTAAGAATTGACTGACTTAATATTAAAGAGGGACGGGGGTCGAAAAATTCCAATTAAAAATTATCCAACCAAGTTTACTGTTTCATACTTTTTCAGATGTCACTGTTCTGAAGGGAGATTAAGAACAGGCTATAGACGGATCAAGGATAAGGAAGTCATCCATCTGGAAAACGAAAAGAAAAATACGTTAGAAGGTCAAAGAACAACGTGCCGACATAGTAAAAATGTATCCCTTCGATCGTATATATATATATATATATATATATATATATATATAGGTTGAGGTAACAGAATTTCTGATGAAAAAGGAAAATACCAGTTTCTACTAATAAGAAACACAATTATCTGTTTATATTGAATATTGATTGTAAATATGGAGACGGTCTCAACGGGAGGTGCTAACTTTAGAACTTATATATTTTGACTCACTTTTATAAAGATCCTAGTGCAACACGTCGAAACTATTGGCGGAGAAATCGGACTCTTTTTTTCTTTTCCTTATAATCACATGAAAGTATTTTGTATATTCTTTCTGGAATAGTATAAAATGATTACGATAGTTATATCAGTATTACCGAATCCCTGTGAGTATTACTTTTCTGTACTTGTATTCTTTTTAGAAATTTCTTGATAAGATAGTGTTACGTTATCTTTAGTTCTTAAGACGAAGACTTTTGTCCCTTGTAGTATATACAGTTTGGTTGTTTTGTGTAAAATATACAGTTTGCATGAATTTTGTTCGTTTTTGCAACCTATTGTAAAAAAAATTTAAGGTTTTCGTTAACTGATCATTTCGTTAATGGTTCTTTATAGATTCCTTTTCACTCCAGGGTTTCTTCATTTACCTCTAAATTTCGGTAAATTTTTAAATAAATAAGTAGATAACCGGTACGACACGTCGTACACCCTAGAGTCAAGCGGTTGGTCCCTAGTTTGGGTGTGGGGACGTAACCTTTTTACCTCAGAATTGGTGACCTGGTACTCTCTTCAGGTCGGTGAAAGAAAAAGACCACCCGTAAACATTTGGATCCGTTTACAACTGAAATTAAATCGTTTTGATCGAGTCCTTTTATCTGTAGTTTTGAGTTCCCTGGTATGAGAATCCGATTCCCATTTAGTCTTCATTTGAGTTAAAATAGGTGTAAGAGTCCTCTGACGTTTTTTTCAATGGAACCAAGACTCTTCTTACTTTGTTTTGTCCCATCCCTCTTGGTTAGGGATTCCATAGTATACTTGTCGGGGTTTAGTATAACATACCCTCCGGTTTTCTATAGTTCGATACTTAAATAGAAAGTAACTATGGTTTGTCCCTCGACTGACACCGTGTCTGGTACTTAAGGAATAACGGTTTAAGTCTACATTTAACTTCTTTCATGCCTTTTGGTGATCTGGTAAGTCCATACTGGATTTAGTTTAGGGAATACTAATATGTCGGTATACTTAGATTACTTACACCTTTCCGGAAGACACTCTTCAGAGGTTATCAACATGTAGTCTCTTAGGTATGATCCCTCTTTGGAAGACTTTGACGACTCATGCCCTATTGAAAGAGGGTCTTTAGTGTCTACTAGTGTATGGTCTCTTGTGTGTGTCCCCTCATTGTGAGGTTTATGTCACTGATACCCTTCCAGAAGACGGTCGTCTATATGGAGTGACCTGTAGTCTTAGGTACATTCTATCTTTGGAATATATGACTAATATATAAAACGTCGGTTTCTACCTCTTCGAGATATGTCAGTCGTTTTTGTTCTGGCCCTCGACTGACACCGAGTCTAGTACTTGAGGAATAAGTGTTTAAGTCTGAATTTGACTTCTTTCATCCCTTTTGGTGATCTGGTAAGTCCATACTGGATTTAGTTTAGGGGGTTTTAAAATGTCGTCTTCGCTCTTTATCTAAGTTCCCTGATCTAGACTATCTGTCTCACGGACTATTTGATACCTACCTCCAAGTACTGTAACATGTTGTCTGTCCCTCGTTTGGTAGGGGTTCTTTTTCTATACGTTTTTTCGTTTTACCGACAGACTCCGCCGGAATGTTTATCGACACTTTTCTTCTCTTCGTTTTTCGTTTCCTCTTTTCTTTTCTATATGGGTAAACTTCCGTCTCAAGGTTTCTTATCGTTCCTCTCTATTCTTTCGGAAGGAGTCGCTAGTTACGTTTCTTTGTCTCCTTTTGTTATCTTACCCTTTCTGATCTCTAGAGAAGTTCTTTTAATTTGTATGGTTCCCTTGTAAAGTACGTTTCTACCCGAGCTATTTCCTGTCTTTACCATCCCTGGATTGTCTTCGTCTTCTATAATTCTTCTCCACCGTTATTATGTGTCTTCTTGACATCTAGAAGTGTTGGGTCTATTAGTACTACAACACTAGTGGGTGGATCTCGATCTGTGAGTAGATCCGGGTGGATCTACGTTTTAGTTCACCCGGAATCCTTCGTAGTGACATTTGTTTCGATCACCTTCACTACCTTAAGGTCAATTCGATGAAGTTTAGGATTTTCCACTACGACATTTCACGGCGTGAGTTATACGGTCGTTTAAACCTTTTGAGTCGTCACCGGTGTCCTAACCTTTTCCAGGTAAAAGTAAGGTTAGGGTTTCCTTCCGTTACGGTTTCTTACGAGTTTGATGACGTGTTAACGTGAGTAGAGTGTACAATCATTTCATTACGAGTTTTAAGAGGTTCGATCCGAAGTTGTCATACACTTGGCACTTGAAGGTCTACAAGTTCGACCAAAATCTTTTCCGTCTTCTTTGTCACTAGTTTAACGGTTGTAGGTGACCCAGTAGTTTTTTCGTTCTCTTAATGTCTTTTTGTAGATGAAGACGAAACAACTGGTTTTGTTTGAGACCTTTTAAGAATCTCTACCCTTATGGTCTGGTATAATGGACGGAGGACTCTTTAGACATACGTCCAGTCCTTCGTTGTCAATCTTGACCTGTACCTTGTTGTCTGACCGAGGTCTATCCCTTTCCTCATGTAGTTCCGATCTATAACAGTGGAACGAATAAATTGAATGCGTCTCATGTAGTACTCTTTGCGACCCGACCTCCTTCGTGTTCGACCTTCGTTCTAACGACCCTCTTTATAGTTAGTGGAGTCTATACGTCTACTGTGGTGGGAATACCGTCTTTCGTTTCTTCTTGATTTCTCGGAGAACTACTTTCACTTTCTCCTCTCACTTTTTCAACCGAATTTTGAGGCGTAAGTCTTTTGCTTCTAGTACCGTAGACCAGGGTAGTCAAGTACCGTTTATCTACCCCTTTGTCACCTTTGTCACAGTCTGAAATAAAACCCACCGAGCTTTTAGTGACGTCTACCACTGACGTCGGTACTTTCATTTTCTGCGAACGAGGAACCCTTTTTTCAATACTGGTTGGTTCTATCTCATAATTTTTCGTTTCTGTAACGAAATGGTTGTTTACAGACAGATCAGTTTCGATACCAAAAAGGTCATCAGCACATACCTACACTCTCAACCTGGAATTTCTTTCGACTCGTGGTTTCTTAATTACGAAAACTTGACACCACAACCTCTTCTGAGAACTCTCAGGGAACCTGACGTTCCTCTAGGTTGGTCAGGTAGGATTTCCTCTAGTCAGGACCCACAAGTAACCTTCCTGACTACAACTTCGACTTTGAGGTTATGAATCTGGACTACGCTTTTCGACTGAGTAAACTTTTCTGGGACCCCTCCCTCCACCCTCCCCCCAAGTACAAACCCTTGCGTACATTCTTAATTTCTAAAATTTTAAATTTTTTATTTTTTGAATTTTTTTTTATTTATGTATCCTTTTTTTTTTTTTCTTTCTTTTCTGGGACTACGACCCTTTCTAACTCCCGTCCTCCTCTTCCCCCACTGTCTCCTATTCTACCAACCTACCGTAGTGACTGAGCTACCTGTACCCAAACCCACCTGAGACCCTCAACCACTACCTGTCCCTCCAGACCGCACGACGCCGAGTACCCCAGTGTTTCTCAGTCTGTGTTGACTCACTGCCTTGACTTGTTGGGGTTTACAAAGTGTACACAGTGTAAAGTAAATAAGACAAGAATGTGTCAATCAAAATTCCTAGGTTCATGTCCTACATAACAACAAGGGACAAACAGAAGTAGAACAATCTTACCCGAGTAGTAAAGTGGATGACTCTACGGAAGTCTAGTCTGAGACAGTAGATCACGTAATCAGTGAGAAAAGTCGAAATCCAGTATACATGTAAGTTAGTTATTAGTGTTTTCTAGAAGTAAATGTATA
Source organism: Capra ibex (assembly GCA_006410555.1). Lineage (NCBI taxonomy): Eukaryota > Metazoa > Chordata > Mammalia > Artiodactyla > Bovidae > Capra > Capra ibex. Next base: position 9,168,638 of record SJYO01038709.1, on the reverse strand, counting down.
ATAATTAAATTTAGGTATACCATACATAGTGTTAAACTATAAGTTAACGTATGAAAAATGAAACATTAATAAAGTACACATATTTAGAGTAAAAGTAAGAGTTATGTCATTATAAAATTCAAATAGATATCTTTCCTAGTACAGAAGTTAAATAGGATATCAACGACAACAAGTGAGTGAGTTAGTACAGACTGACACTGGGTTACCTGACGTCGTACGGTCCGAAGGGACATGAAGTGGTAAAGGGTCTTGAACGAGTTTTGAGTACAGATAACGTAGTCACTACGGTAAGTTGGTAGAGTAGGAGACAACAGGGGAAGAGTAGAACGGGAGTTAGAAAGGGTCGTAGTCCCAGAAAAGGTTATTCAGCCGAGAAGCGTAGTCCACCGGTTTCCTAACCTCGAAGTCGAAGTCGTAGTCAGGAAGGTTACTTATGAGTCCCGACTAAAGGAAATCCTAACTGGTCAAACAAGAACGATAGGTTCCCTGAGAGTTCTCAGAAGAGGTCATGATCTTAAGTTTTCGGATTCAAGAAACCGTAAGTCGGAAGAGATACCAGGTTGAGATACAGACATATACTGATGACCTTTTTGGTATCGAAACTGATATGCCTGGAAATAGTCGGTTCTCTACAGAGACGAAAAATTATACGACAGATTCAAACAGTATCGAAAAGAAGGTTCCTCGTTCGTAGAAAATTAAAGTACTGACGTAAGTGGTAGACGTCACTAAGACATCGGGTCCTTTTATTTAAGACAGTGACAAAGGGGTAGATAAACGGTACTCCACTACCCTGGTTTACGACACTGGGATCAAAAAACTTGTAACTCAAAAGTCTGACGAAAAAGTGAGAGGAGATGGAGTAGTTCTCCGAGAATTCAAGGAGAAGTGAAAGACGGTAATCCCACCACATTAGTCGTATAGACTCTAATAATGTAAAGAGGGTCGTTAGAACTAGGGTCGAACTCGAAGTAGGTTAGATCGCAAAGTGTACTACATGAGACGTATATTCAATTTATTTGTCCCACTGTTATGTGTCGGAACTGTATGAGGTGAGGGTTAAAACTTACTCATACAACAAGGTACAGGTCAAGATTGTCAACGAAGAACTAGACGTATACCCAAAGAGGTCTCCGTCCATTCCATCAGACCATAAGAGTAGAGAAATTCTTAAAAGGTCAAACAACACTAGGTGTGTCAGTCTCCGAAATCACATCAGTTACTTCTTCTTCAGGTACAAAGAGACCATAAGGGAACGAAAAAGGTACTAGGTTGCCTATAACCGTTAAACTAGAGACTAAGGAGACGAAAAAGATTTAGGTCAAACCTGTAGACCTTCTAGAGGTAAGGGTATGACAACTTTGGATCGAACTTCCTACAACTTATATTGGAACGATAGTACACTTTACTCACGTTGACACATCATGAACTTGTAAGAAACATGCTCCGTTATGTCTAACACACAAACACACACACACACACACACACGAGTCAGTGAGTCATCACAGACTGAGAAGCACTGGGATACATGACATCGGGTGGTCCAAGGAACAAGTACCCTAATAGGTCCGTACTTATGAACTCACCCAACGGTAACGGATGAGGTCCCCTAGAAGACTTAAGACCCTGACTTGAACCCAGAGAACGTAGAGGAAGTAACCGTCCATTTAAGAAATGGTGACACGGTGGACCCTTCGGGTGGTCCGTATCTAATCTAAAGTTATTTATAAACAACTGAATTTTGGTTTTAATATCACAAAAATGTAATACCGACATGGTTCTTACTCATTTATAATTAGAAATGGAGTCCCAATGAATTCACGATTGAAAGAAAATGTAAGTATGTCTTTGCAAACACCCCTTTCGATACGGACGGTTTCTCAGTTTTTAACGAAGTTTTAGTGACTATTCAATAATAACATGTTTCTCTCCGGTGTCACGGTAGATCACTTACAATGAGCAAATGAAGATAACTAGTGTTCGAGTAAAAGTGAGGATATTACCTTTCCGTACTAAAAACCATAAAGTATATCGTTTGTCTTGGTTATATTTTGGTCGTGTACTCTGTACCAACCGACGTGAAATCCAGAATATTTAAAAGATATTTATTAGAGTAGAACCCCGACAATATTCAAAATACTGGTATGACACGAAACTCTAATACGAAATCAAAATAGTTAGATATCACTATGTTACAGTAAGTACATAGATTTGACGTCTATGTTCGACTCCTACCTTAAAAACATGACTCAATTTCTCATGACTTAACACATACTGATAATTGAATATTTGATAGTGGTTTTCTTAGGTAATAGGAAGAGAATTTATAATTTCAAAATAATACTAAACGTCATTTAAGGTAATATAGTTCAACATTATTTAATGAGGATATGAACATTGGGTTCCAGTAAAGAGGGTATATTTCAGACAGGTAAGTTTAGATACTGAAAGTGTTCGGTTTGTGAAATTGTAGAATCTTTTATTATTCTAATCCCATAACCCGAATTCCACGATGTTTAAAGGGTTTCTGTCTAAACTACAGATACTTTGATGTCTCAAATTATAACGGAGTGTTTTACATGATCTCTATGACTTATCTATTACCACTAATTTTTAAATGTAAAGATGTTCAATCTTTTATTTGATTTCTTTGGTGGATTTAAATCGTAAGAATAGAGTCTCACTACAGTGGTTTACGTACTTAACTACTTAGACATTGTATTGGATGATTCTCAAGTCTTTTATCTGAGAGGTTGGAGAAATTGGGTAAGTTTAACTAAATACTAGATACTAAGTTACAAAGTACAATTTTCTTTCCTTGACTCGATCTCTTTCCTTATTACCCTACTAAAAAATTTATTGTATTGGAGTAAGTGAAGACTATTAGTTATCCGGGAATTCAGATTCCTTAAACCAATGAAAATTAAAGGTTAATAGGTGTCATCCTCCTGTCTTTATCGTACTTGTTAATCTTAAGGATATAGTCCCTTTGACCGTTCGTGAATACCTCAGAGATACTGAAAAATTTTTTTTATATTACTCACAAATGATACGTTATCCGAGATACGATCTATAGTCTGTTTTATTTCTGTACCGGAATAGAATCTCCTCCATAGTTAAATTATCTCTCGATTCTATCCATATCCCGAAGGGACACGAAGTCCCATTTCTTAGACAGACATTACGTCCTCTGTACCCAAACTAGGGACCCAGTCCTTATAAAGTATCTCCTCCTCTACCGTTGGGTGAGGTCATAAGAACGGACCCTTTAAGGTACCTGTCTCCTCAAACCGCCCGATGTCAGGTACCTCAACGTTTGTCAGTCTGTACTGACTCGTGTTTGTGTTTCTGTCGATATGTTTATTGATCTTATCTTCCGTAATTGTCTTCACTTTCACTTCAACGAGTCAGCACAGACTGAGAAACACTGGGGTACCTGACATCGGGTGGTCCAAGGAGGCAGGTACCCTAAGAGGTCCGTTCTTATGACCTCACCCAACGGTAAAGGAAGAGGTCCCCTTAGAAGGGTCGGGTCCCTAGTTTGGGTCCAGAGGACGTAACGTCCGTCTGCGAAATTGGAGACTCGGTGGTCCCTTCGGAATCATGGATCCATTTTTGTCTACACATTGTTTTAGAATCTCCTTCTGGTTCTGAGTCTTTAAAGGAATCCTTCGATTCTGACAGTAACATTAGGTCCGAAACTTTTTCAATAAAGTTTTCCATCCCTATATGTCTTCTCCATTAAACGTTATGTCTTCGTACCCTTTTCAATGTCTCCGTCTTTTTGTACATCATACCAATCCTTCGTCGTTCATGAAGTCAACCCCTGTTTGTGTCATGTACACATGTCCTTTATTTTATCCTAATAAAATAAATTTCTAATGTCTCCGGGAATTCAGATGCCTTAAACCAGAAATAAATATCACTCGGTCACTTTTAAAAGTCGCTCTATATTATTAGTAAATATTCTAATAAGGTTAACAGAATCTCCATTACTTCCGAACCTGATCCTATCACTCCCTTTCTACCTTCTCCTCTGTCAACCGTTTTTATTGTGTCTCCATTCACTGGTCTACACCTTGTACTGATTTATATCTCCCTCTTCTTTCTTAGGTACTTAGACTCTAAAGTCAGAATCTATTTACATATATAGGTTCCTGCCATCCTTTCCACCTTCACCCGACACTCTTTCTAGTCCCAATCACTGTATCTAAACCCTTACCTCTCGACTTCGATTCTTTCGTCGATTCCCTAATGACTCCCCTATCACATGTTGACTTTATTTTCTTATTTAAGTTGTTTACAAATGACTTTTGAATAGTTTGTGGTTCTTTTATTTAAAATTTTACAAATGACTTTTGAATAGTCCATGGGTCGTACAAGTACGTCACAATTCCTATTTTACCTGTTACTCCATTTGTATGATGGACGGGAGTAGGTTGTAGACCCTTTTCTCTGACGACCATTGTATTTATCTTTTCCTTCTCAGTCTCGTGTCCTAATTCTCTCATACAGTGTGTCTCTTTTGTTTGAATACCAATGGTTTCTCCTTTCTCCCATCTCCTTCCTGTCTTATCCTTAGACCCTAATCGTTTGTGTTTGATGATATGTATTTTGTTTACTTTTTTGTTCCGGGATGGTATATCATGTCTCTTGATATAAGTCATAGAATATTATTTGTTACCTTTTCTTACACTTTTATGTATACACATATATATATATATATATATATATATATATATATATATATAGACTTAGTGAAACGACATTTGGTCTTTGATTGTTGTGACATTTAGTTAATATGAAGTCACTTTTTTCATACAATATCTTCGGTTTCTCTTTCAAAGATCTTCCCTTTTTCATCAACTGTCATAATATAAGAAAACACGATCTTTCTGGTCTTTTGTTCGTCCTGACTCTTTTTTAGTAATCTGAAATAGTAATTTTCCAGTAATCACCCTGAAGGGACCGTCAGGTCACCAATTCTGACACGAAGGTTACGTCCCCTACGTCCAAACTAGGGACTAGTCCCTTGGTTCTAGGGTGTACGGTGTACCATACCATTTTTTCAAAAAATTTTCCAGTGATCACTATAAGTCTTCTAGTTAAATATCTTAGTACCTGTGTTTTTAGTACTTCTCCCCTCATCTACTACTCCGGTTTTTGAAATTCTCAGTAAGAACAGAAAGGGAGATGAGAGGACCACCGAGTCTACTATTTCGCAGACGGAAGTTACACCCTCTGGACCCAAGCTAGGGACCCAACCCTTCTAGGGGACCTCTTCCTTTACCATTGGGTGAGGTCATGAGAACGGACCTTTTAGGGTACCTGCCTCTTCACAGCATCCGATGTCAGGTACCCCGACGTTTCTCAGCCTGTGCTGACTCGCTGAAGTGAAAGTGAAAGATGATAGGACATACACCACACAGTCTCTTAAGAGAGTGGAAGTGAAAGTATAACATAGATCTTAGACTGGTGAAGAGGGGTAGGTGTGAAGGAGGTATGACCAAGTACGGTGGTATTAGAGAACGGATCTAATAAAGTCATCGCAGGATGGAAAAGGGGGACGAAGATGAGAATGTGAGTCGAGTCAGACAAGTTGTGTCACTTACTCACTAAAATAATTTTACGCTCAGTCTAGAACAGTGAGGAGACGGAGTTCGAGGGAGTGACCAAGAGGTAGAGTTTTCAATTACTGTATTTAGAAATGTTATTTTAAATTGCAGAAAGAATGTCTAGACAAAGGGACGATGAAGGAACTAGTATAGAGGATGAAAGGGATTATAAGGGAATCGAGGTCTGTGTGATCAGAGAGACGATAAGCAGTTTGTGGTAGGTGTACAAGGATGAGGGTGTGGGGGGTGTCGGAAACGTGAACGATGAGGGAGACAGACCTTACGAGAACAAATTCTATAAGTATCGATCTAGGGAGTAAAGGAGTCCAAAGATGACTTTTTGATGGAAAAGTGACTCGGGAAGACATTTTAATGTCGGGAAGTAAGGAGGAGATTTTGTAAATTATGATGGGAAAGGATGAATCAAAAGAGATCGTGAATAGTGACAGATTATATTGTCCCTAGTCGTTAGATACCGGAAACCCGATGTAGGTCAAATGGTAGATAGTTCGATTCAAAAGGAAAAAACTTTCCAACTTTTTTAGCTTTCTTATAAAATACTGTGTTTTTCAAGATACTTTAAGTTTAAAATTACAATAATTTATATTTCAAAACAATCGTGTTTAAGCACAGTCAAACAAATGTAAACCAGATGTCGACAAAAGTACCGTGTTGACGTTTCAACTCATGAACGTTCTTTCTGATACCGGATCTTTTGGACTTTATAAATGGTAGACCAAGACATGTCTTTTAAACGACTGGAAAAATTATATGGTATTGTAAATAGAAAAATAACAGACAGAGAGGTCATCTTATGTTTGAGACATCCCCATCTGTCAAAACAGATGAAACCAGTGATGATGTAGGGGTTACGAATCTTATCATAAATTGTACATCATCTGTCAATTATTTATAAAAAACTTACTTACTTATGATTTTTTTATATCCGTCATTAAAATCCAATATTTCAAACCATTATTTTTCTTCCTGTTTGACATTAAACCCCTCCTACTGTCCAACTTTCTTTCGAAAGCCTATCTCTTCCGGATTTTTATTAACATCACTGTCCCTTTCTTTGTCATCTCTCTTTTTCTAAATTTTTGATCGTAACTTTAAACATCTCTGCCAGGGTACCCGTTCAATGAAGAAAGAGACTCTATTCGCTCTTCTTTCTTACCTATTTCTCCTCTCCTCGACTACAGTGACCGATGTTTGGGTCTTTTAATAATGAAAAAAAAAAAACGATTTTGTTTCCTATTTCGTACCCCGAATCCTTATTTTTTGTAAAGTGTTAATGGTTCCTAACCACCTCTCATTCTGTCTTTCAGTTGCTCTCAGTCAAAATCAGTCACGAATACACTTTTGACGCCCTAAAGGATCACCGAGTCTACCATTTCTTAGTCAGACGTTTCGTTTGGACCCAAGCTAGGGAACCAACCCTTCTAGGGTACCTCTTCCCTTACCAATGGGTGAGATCATAAGAACGGACCTATTAAGGTCCCTGTCTCCTCGGACCACCCGATGTCAAATAACCCAACGTTTCTTAGTCTGTGCTGACTCGCTGATTTTGAACCCGAAGGGTCCACCGTCATCACCATTTCTTGGGTGGACGGTTACGTCCTCTGTATTCTCTACACTCAAACTAAGGACCCAACCCTTCTAGGGGACCTCCTCCCGTACAGTTGGGTGAGGTCATAAGAACGGACCTTTTAGGGTGTCTGTCTCCTCGAACCACCCGATGTCAGTTATGTCAACGTTTCTCATCTTGTGTTGACTTCGTTGAATCGTACACTTTTGATTCTTTAAAATAGTCTAAGTCATTTGTACCAAAACATTTTAAAGACTTGTTACGAGTTTATGTAGTTCCCTTCCTCACTTTTTTAGTGTTTTATTTTAATTGGTCCGATCCACCCTTATCGTTTTATCATTTTATACTACTTGATACACTAAAAAAGTGGAAAGATAGACAGAATCACGTGTTATCTGATAAGAATGTATACCTCCCATAGTTTAACCATAGACCATTCAAATTCTGTTCTTTTTATTTTACCTCTTTTATGATTATCATTAGTTCATCCGTTAGGTCGGAATTTACTATATTAGTGTTTCACTCATATGTCTAATCTTGTGTGGACCAAAGGACGACAGAATAAGAAGGGAGGGAGTGATGATTATGGTAAACTTGAGGGTTAATATCCGAGTCAGGGTGTGATCCGAGATCTTGGTTTCGATTGTGTTTCCTTTAAATTCTTCGTAACGAAGTTCAGAATCTTTTGAGATAAGAGATTAGTGAAACATAAGAGAAAATCCATTGACGTCAGACCGAGGGGTACGAACACGAGGAGAAATCTCGGTCAGTGAAATCCAAATCTCGAGTTGGGTTTGTATTTGGGTCAGTGAAATCCAAACCTCGACCTGGAACGAAAAAAATCAGATAGATGTGTATGCGGGTCACTACATTTCTAAAATCAGGACGTAGACTCAGGTTTGGAGTTACTAACTTCTGGACAAGGGACTAACTACTCGAATACACTATGGTTGATGGATATGCGGACTGAATACCTTAGAAAGGTTGAATTTGAAAGGGGTGACGGTATTAGAAGACTAAACGAGTAATCCTATGAGACTACGGTTGACGAAATGACTCGGCTTCCGTTGGACAAGTAGAAACATTGAAGTCTCTGATAATGTCATAGAGTATGATATAAGAAAGGTAGAACTACTCGACTACTCTATAGAGAAGAACCGGACGTCTACGTAGGTAGAGGGTCGAGATCCAGAGTCATGAAGAGTCAGAAGGTCTAATTGTGTTTGGTATCTTCAGTGTTTTCGAAACACTAAGAGAAGAAATATGTAGAAATTCATTCGTCACCCTTTAATTGAAGGACTTTATCAATTACCATAAGACTCGTCTTTATATTAATTAATCCATTGTTTTAGATACACTGTAGAAAGTTCCAGAAATTTCTTTATCATCAGTGGACAGAAAGACTTTGTTAATTTACAATCGGACACATCTTTATGCTACGCCATTTATTTTGAAAGTTGAAGAGAAAGTCCTGACACTTAAATATTGTTTGATTTACCATTTATGAGAACACTTTCTTTGAGACTTCATAAGTAAGTCTGTTTATTAGGAAGCTTCTTTTGTTTAGAAGTTTCTTTTACAGATCTTAATGTAGGAAATTAGTGTATAAAAGGGGATTTAAACAGTAATTTTGAATTTTTCGTTGGTTTTCGAAGTATCACCCAGGTATGAACAGGTAGGGCAAAGAAACAGGACGTTGTTCCGTTATATGAGGGAAGGGTAGTACACGTATGATAATACTATTCGTTTCCTTCTTTACAGGGTTAACGAAACCCTTCATGCTTACCGAGATAGGAGTTTGCTCAAAATAGATAAAATGGAAGATCTTAAAACAGGACTATTCTTGAGTTAACGATTTGAAAAATTTCTCACCATCTTTCCGTTCTCGATTGGGTATTTCATTTTCTTACTATAAAGTAGGTTCATAAACAAGATTGACTTACGGACTGGTTTTTTTCACAAATGGAATTTTAAATAAGACGAAGTTTCCTGTTATGACGTCTACCAATCATCGTCTATTGAGACAAGTACTTAAGGTTACTATGTGATGGAAAGTCTTGTTTCACAATTTTTATTTGTCATTCGTTACCTTAATTCCCAGATATTTAAGAAAGAGGATAACCCTTCAAGATGAATAATTACAAGTATCACACTCTCAGTCCTTTGATAGTCAAACTGAAACAAGACATACTTCCTTGAGAATTCTATAGAATTGGATCATTTATCAATTCTATAGTGTAACATTAATAGAGAGACGGTGGCGGATATTGTATACGATAGAAACTTTTTCTCTATTTAGTTTTCTGGAATAGTTTAGCAGGGTTTACGTCCATTGTTCTTCGGTACAAGGAGACATCGAACCGGTTCAGGTCTAGTCTAACTAGTCGACGTATTTTAGAGTCTCTTATTGTCATGGTCACGTCCCGTAATAGTTTTAACACATGGATTTCAAATTTTTCTTTATTGTTTTAATGTCCCTATAGAGATGTACACTGGGATTAACCAGGTTCAGTAGAGATCTTTGTTTTTTACCATTACGACTTTAAAAGTCAGTTGGTTTTGTGTAGAAATCAACCTACGATTCACGTAAAATAATGGTCGGAACTACTTATATTCAGTATGACCGTTAGTTATAAGAGAAAAGAAGGAAGTGTAGTTGTTTTAATTTTCCGTTGAATACTTTAATCTCTGTTATGGACGTTTGATATATAAGTTAGTCTTATCCTGGGTAGTCCTTCACAGGCTGAGAAGCGCTGGGGCACCTGATGTCTGATGGTTCGAGGAGACAGGTACCCTAAGAGGTCCGTTCTTATGACCTCACCCAACGGTAAAGGTAGTCCTTCGAAGGTATTCGGAGAATAGGAATAGACAGTCTCCAGTCTATCTTACTTTCGGTGTTAGTGTCTTTTGATTAGTTTGACTAGTGTACGTCGTGTCGGAACAGATTGAGTTATAATACTCGGTATGATACATCCCAGTGAGTTCTGTCCGTCCAGTACCGCCTCTCAAGACTGTTTTGTACCAGGTGACCTCTTCCCTTACCGTTTGGTGAAGTCATAAGAACGGAACTCTTGGGGTACTTGTCATACTTTTCCGTTTTTGTATCCTGTGTGTCACAGACGGACGTTACGTCCTCTGGACCCAAGCTAGGGACCCAACCCTTCTAGGGGACCTCTTCCTTTACCGTTGGGTGAGGTCATAAGAACGGACCTCTTAGGGTACCTGTCTCCTCGAACCATCAGATATCAGGTGCCCCAGTGTTTCTCAGCCTGTGCTGACTCGCTGAAGTGAAGTGAAGTGAAGGGGTCCAGCCATCCACGGGTTACACGATGACCTCTTCTCACCTCTTTATTGAGATCTTCCTTACTTCTCTGTCTCTTTTTCGTTTTTGTTATGGGTCAACACCTATACTGACGACTGCCCTTATTAAGGTTACGACATTTCTTATTATAACGTATCCTTGGACCTTACAATTCAGGTACTTAGTTCCAGTTAACCTGTACCAGTTCGTCCATTACCGTTCTCACTTGTCACTGTATAATCCTTAGTCACTTGATTTGACCTGACCTTACCCGCTTGAACTAAGTCTACTGGTAATATAGATGGTGACACCGGTTTTTAGGGAATCTTCTTTACCTCATCGGTAGTATCAATTGTTCTCAGGTTTTACGTCATGAACCCACGTTAGAGTTTTTACTGTCTTACTAGTGACAAGTAAACGTTCCGTTTGATAAACTATAGTGTCAGTAGGTTCAGATACAGGGATGGTCACTACGGTTTCTTTGACTTCAATTTGTCAATACTTCTGGATGTTCTGGAAGATCTTGATTGTGGGGGGTTTTCTACAGGAAAAGAAGTATCCCCTGACCTTCCGTTTTCATTCTTCAGTTCTCTATGAACCGTATTGTCCGTTTAAACCGTAACCTCATGTTTTACTTCGTCCCGTTTCCGATTGTCTCAAAACGGTTGTCTTGGGTAACCAGTATCGTTTGTGGTAGAAAGTTGTTGTGTTCTCTTAGGAGATGTATACCTGTAGTGGTTTACCAGTTATAATTTTAGTCTAACTAATATAAGAAACGTCGGTTTCTACCTCTTCGAGATATGTCAATGGTTTTTATTCTGCCCCTCCACTTACACCGAGTCTAATACTTGAGGAGTAATGTTTTAAGTCTGAATTTAACTTTTTTCATCCCTTTCATCCCTTTTAATGATCCGGTAAGTCCATACTGGATTTAGTTTAGGGAATACTAATATGTCACTCCGTAATATGTCCTCCGTCCCTAGTTCTGGTATGGGGGTTTTTTCATTACGTTTTTCCGTTTTACCAACAGACTCCTTCGGAATATTTATGGACTCTTTTCTTCCGTTTCCTCTTTTCCTTTCTCTTCGAGTAGAGTTACGTCTCAAGGTTTCTTATCGTTCCTGTCTATTCTTTCAGAAGTCACTAGTTACGTTTCTTTATGTCCTTTTGTTGTCTTACCCTTTGTGATCTCTAGAGAAGTTCTTTTAGTCTCTATGGTTTTCTTGTAAAGTGCGTTTCTACCCGTGTTATTTCCTGTCTTTACCATACCTATATTGTCTTCGTCTTCTATTCTTCTCCACCGTTCTTTTGTGTCTTCTTGATATGTTTTTTCTAGAATTACTAGGTCTATTGGTGCTACGACACTAACGAGTGGATCTCGGTCTGTAGGACCTCACACTCCCGTTCACCCAGAATCCTTCGTAGTAATACGTGTTTCGATCACCTTCACTACCTTAAGGTCGACTCGATGAAGTTTAGCTTTTTCTACTACGACACCTTAACGTCTTGGGTTATACGGTCGTTTAAACCTTTTGAGTCGTCACCGGTGTCCTGAACTTTTCCAGTCAAAGGTAAGGTTAGGGTTTCCCTTACAGTTTCTTACAAGTTTGATGACATTTTAACGTGAGTAGAGTGTCCGATCGTTTCATTACGAGTTTTAAGAGGTTCGGTCCGAAGTTGTTATGCACTTGGCTCTTGAAAGTCTAAAAGTTCGACTTAAATCTTTTCCGTCTCCTTGGTCACTAGTTTAACGGTTGTAGATAAACTAGTGTCTTTTTCGTTCTCTCAAGGTCTTTTTGTAGATGAAGACAAAATAACTGATACGGTTCGGAAACTGACACCCCTAGTGTTATTTGACACCTTTTGAGAATTTCTCTAACCTTATGGTATGGTGCAATGGACGGAGGACGCTTTAGACATACGTCCAGTTCTTCGTAGTCAATCTTGACCTGTACCTTGTTGTCTGACCAAGCTTTGACCCTTTCCTCATACAGTTTCGACATATAACAGTGAGACGAATAAATTGAATATACGTCTCATGTAGTACCCTTTAAGTCCCGACCTACTTCGTGTTCGACCTTAGTTCTAACGTTCCTCTTTATAGTTATTGGAATCTATGCGTCTAATGTGGTGGGAATACCATCTTTCGTTTCTCCTTGATTTCTGGGAGACCTACTTCACTTTCTCCTCTTACTTTTTCGACCGAATTTTAAGTTGTAAGTTGTTTGATTGTAGTACCGTAGATCAGGGTAGTCAAGTCAAGTCAAGTCAAGTCAACGAGTCAGCACAGGCTGAGAAACGCTGGGGTACTTAGCGTCGTGCGGTCCGGAGGGACAGGTAGTGGTTGAGGGCCTCAAGTCGGTTTGAGTCTAGGTAACTCAGTTACTACGGTAGGTCGGTAGAGTAGGAGACAGCAGGGGAAGAGGAGGATGGGGAGTTAGGGAGGGTCGTAGTCCCAGAAAAGGTTACTCAGTTGAGAAACGTACTCCATCGGTGTCATAACCTTAAAGTCGAAATCGTAGTCAGGAAGGTTACTTGTGGATCCTGACTAAATGAAATCCTTCCTGACCAACCTAGAGGAACGTCAGGTTCCCTGAGAGTTCTCAGAAGAGGTTGTGGTGTCAAGTTTTCGAAGTTAAGAAGTCGTGAGTCGAAAGAAGTGTCAAGTTTGTAGGTATGTACTGGTGACCTTTTTGGTATCGGAACTGATCTACCTGTAAACAACCGTTTCATTATAGAGACAAAAAATTATACGATAGATCCAACCAGTATTGAAAGGAAGGTTTCTCATTCGTAGAAAATTAAAGTACCAACGTTAGTGGTAGAAGTCACTAAAACCTCGGGGTTTTTTGTTTCAGACTGTGACAAAGATGACAAAGGGGAAGATAAAGAGTACTTTACTACCCTGGTCTAGTACCGTTTATCTACCGTTTCCTCCACCGTATGAAACCGGTGGACTATGTTTCTTGACAGAGTAAACTTTTCTGGGACTACGACCCTATCTAACTCCCGTCCTCCTCTTCCCCTGTTGTCTCCTACTCTACCGTAGTGGTTGAGTTCCCTGTAGTCAAACTCGTTCGGGACCCTCAACCACTACCTGTCACTTCGGACCGCAAGGAGTCAGGTACCCCAGTGTTGCTCAACCTGTACCGACTGGTTGACTAGACTTGACTGCCTGTGTAAGTTATACCTTAATAGGTTTTATATATTCCTTAAGGATGTTGAGTCATCGTTTTTTATTTTTGTGTTTGTCTTAGTTTGTTTGTTTTTTGAGGTTTTCAGGTAATTTTTACACGATTCCTAGACCCGTTCGACAAAGTTTCTCCTATGTGTCTACCGGTTATCCATGTACTTTTCCACGAGTTGAAGTGATTGGTAATCCCTTTACGTTTAGTTTTAGTGTCACTCTATAGAGGAGTGTCGACAGTGTTACCGATGGTAGTCTTTCTGTTCTAATTGTTTACCATCACTCCTACATCTCTTTTCCATTCGGAACATATGACAACCACCCTCACATGTGACCATACCGGTGATACCTTTTGACTTACGTCCAAAGAGTTCTTTAATTTTTGTCTTGATGTTTTGTTAAGTCATTAGGGTAAAGACATATATATAGTTTTCTTTTACTTTAGTAATAGAGTTTCTCTATAAACATGAGTTTACAGGTAACGTCGTTCGGTTTCACACCTTTGTTTTATTCAACAGTAAATGACTACTTACACCTACTTCTTTTATACCATATACAAATGTTACCTTCACTGTCTTAAAGTCGACTCAATAAATTTTAGGACTTTGTACTTCGACAATTTCACCATGTGAGTTGTACAGTCTTTTAAACCTTTCGAGTCATCACCGGTGTCCTGACCTTTTTCAGTCAAAAGTAATATCAGGATTTCTTCCCGTTATGGTTTCATACGAGTTTGGTACTATGTTAACGGGAATAAGGTGTATGATCGTTCCAATACGAGTTATAGGAAGTTCGATCCGAAGTCGTCATACACTTGGTTCTTGAAAGTCTACATGTTCGACCAAAAACTTCTCCTTCTCCTTGGTCTCTAGTTTAATGATTGTAGATAATCTCGTATCTCTTTCGTTCTCTCAAGGTCTTTTTGTAGATGAGACAAAGTAACTGATGCATTTCGGAAACGGAAACACCTAGTGTTGTCCTTTTAAGAATTTCTCTACTCTTATGGTGTGGTGTAATGGATAGAGGACTCTTTAGACATACACCCAGTTCTTCGTTGTCAATCTTAACCTGTACCTTGTTGACGGACCAAGTTTTGACCCTTTCCTCATACTGTTCCGACATATAACATTGGGGCAAATAAATTGAATATACGTCTCATGTAGTGCATTTTACGTCCCGACCTACTTAGTGTTCGATTTTAGTTCTAACGACCCTCTTTGTCGTTGTTGGAGTCTATACGTCTACTATGGTGGGAATCCCGTCTTTCGCTTCTCCTTGATTTCTTAGAGAACTATTCCCATTTTCTCCTCTCACTTTTTCGACCGAATTTTAAGTCGTAAGTTTTTTGATTCTAGTACCGTAGACCAGGGTAGTGAAGTACCGTTTATTTTCCCCTTTTTCACCTTTGTAACTGTCTAAAAGAAAATAACCCGAGGTTTTAGTGACACCTGTCATTGACATCGGTGCTTTAATTTTCTACGAACGAGGAACCTTCCTTTTCATACTGTTTAAATCTGTCGCATAATTTTTCGTCTCTGTAATGAACCGGCTGTTTCCAGGCATACTCAGTTTCGATACCAAAAAGGACATCAGTACATACCTACACTCTCAGTTAGGACTTCCTTTAGTTGGGAATTGTCAGTAACCTTTCTGACTACGATTTCGACTTCAAGGTTAAAAAACCGGTGGACTACGCTTCTCGGTTGAATGACCTTTTCTGGGACTACGACGCTTTCTAACTTCCGTTTTCTCTTCTCCCACCGTCTCCTACTCTACCAATCTGTCGTAGTGGTTGACTGAGTTACCTGAACTTAAACTTGTTTGAAACCCTCTATCACTTCCTGTCCCTTCGGACCACACGATATCAAGTGCCCCAATGTTCCTCAGTCTGTGACTGAATCGTTGACTTGTTGTTGTTTGAGGGTCACCCCTACTTAGTGTAGAATCGTAAAAATTTATTTAAGAACAGGTGACGGGTAATTACAAGACGTAATGTAAATTATTTATCATTTATTCGTCTTTATCTAATAATTCATAAACTACGAGATACTAAAAATATCACTTGTGTGACAAAATAAACAATCACACTTCTTTTTTATATTTCTTATTTTTATCTAATAAGGGATTGGAGTTTTGAAGACCGTCGAACAAAGGTTTATTACGACACCTTTATCGGATAATTAAGACTACGGTCACCAAAAGGACAAACCACTGGACTTTTTTTTTTTTCGAGATTCTTGTTCTTAGTTCTAGATAATGTAATTTATTTCTCGTTATTGACATAAATCTTGGATATTAGAAATGTATTACCTGTTTGTGTTGGTGTAAGTCTGTCCAAAAATAGTAGTTAAAATCTAAATGATCGTTTTAACTGATATATTATGTTAGTCTCAAACGATGTTAGTGACATTAAAAGGGTAGTTAGACATTATCAAAAGGTCGGGTCAAAGAAAAATTACATAAAAGATACAAGGTTTAAACTAGTAGTAGACCACGGAATTACAATAATAGTCACTTGTCTGTCGTTGCGATCTTTAGTAATTATTCTTCACAAATATGATAATATATGATTGATCTAGTCAAGTCCAAGTGTTCTTTCCGGTTAATATGGAATTTCGGAAACATTTTATGAAATTCTGGTTCAAATGTGTATTTGAGATAATGAAATTTAACATTGTACAGACTAACAAAGACCAGATCTGTAAATGTCCCAAGTTTATGTAATTGTGTGATTTCATTTCAAATTAGATATCATCTTAAGATATGGGGAAGGTTAAGGTGGAGAAACAGTGTTAGTTAAAGGTGTTTTCAGAACTAATCTTTTGTCTCACAGAGTCGTTTTCTGTGTGTCTACATATCTTGTCAGAAAACCTGAGACACCCTCTCCCGCTCCCACCCTACTAAACCCTCTTACCGTAACTTTTTTGTAAATATAATAGTATACACTTTGCTTAACGGTCAGGTCCAAGTTACATAGTCTGTCCCACGAGCCTTGACCACGTGACCCTACTGGGTCTCCCTACCCTGTCCCTCCCTCCCCCTCAAGTCCTACCCCTTGGGTACATATGGATACCGTCTAAGTACAGTTACATACCGTTTTGGTGATGTTATAACATTTCATTAATCGGAGGTTAATTTTATTTATTAAAATATAATTTTGTTTTGCTTTGTCTCAGAGACTGGTGAGTTGGGTCAGTCGTTTCAAACAAGGTGCTGAATCAGTTCTTATCAGTGTACTTTCATTTTTCGGGACACTTCATACATGAATTTTATAATATTATGCAACTTTCATATTGACATATTAATCTATGGTATTATGTTGAAACCGATTCACATTAGTACCTTTTAATCAATAAGATCTATTATTTCAAAAGATCAATGGACCGTCAAATGAAAGTAGTTTGTTTTATAAAAATTCTTCAGATTTAGTGAATTCCAAAAATTAAAAAGATTTTTAGTACAAGATTCTTAATACAAAAAGAAAAATTTTATTTATATATATAAAAAATTACTTAGTACAAAATTTTCTTTCTGTCTGTCTGTCTTTTTACGGGTCCTTTACTTGGTTAATCTTTCAGGTAAAATGGTAGACCTAGAGACTATGTTATTTTCTTTGGTTGTACTTTATGAAAGTAGAGTCGGTCTAGGAGGGTCTCACCGAGGAGGTCGGAAGTTACCACCCTTCGATAATAGGTACTTATATAGATCAGAAGAAAAAAAATTTTTTTAATAAATAAAATTTGTATGAAAGATCAAATACTTCGTATTAAATTGATAAAAATCTGATAAGTTCCAGTTGTTATTGTCGATAACATAAAATAATATGACAATCATATGGTATTACTACTGAAGTCACTAATAATATATCATTTTTTTACCTTTGGGTGAGGTCATAAGAGCGGACCTTTTAGGGTACCTACCTTCTCGGACCATCCGATATCAGGTACCCCAGTGTTTCTCAGTCTGTGCTGACTCGTTGAAGTGTATAATAATATGAAAATTTTCATAAATTTTACAAAAATACGTTAAATATTCCAAAAAGGGAGGGAACATTAGTCCTATAGAAATATAAAGGAACATCCAGGAAAGAGGGAAATATTATATGATGGTAATTTTACGACTCCCAACCTTTTAGTATATTGGTTCGAATAGTTGTGACCCAGATTTTTGTTGACCTAAGTATCACTCCTATGCCTCCTTTCCACAGTAGTCATTTTATGTTAAGTATCTTAGATCTCAAGTTTTCTGAGTCTCTAATAGATCAGTTCTCTAAAGGAAATTTTATGTTACGGAAACAAAAATATTTTGTACTAATTATGAATATTTTAAGTTCGTTAGACCATTTGTTGTTTTCTCGTTGTTTAGTGGTTTTGAAGGTGGTGAGTCTTATTTAGGTCCATAATTGTAATCACTGATAACAAGGTCATTATAGAGATATACATATCTCAACTTTCTTGTCTAATCCCATTCTTAAAAGATTCTTTCTCAAGTGTGATAGACACAAGAAGTCTCATATTCCAAGATGTCTCTCTACCCCCTAATTACCTTACGACTCTAAACCGAGATGCAGAAACGAAATTGATGTTGTTGAGATTAAACAAAATAACCCCCGTCCAAGTGTATTCTAACGTAGTGTTTTCCTACGATGACGACGACTTTTCTTTATTTTTTAATCCTTACACCAAGTGTTGGAAGTAATATATCAACCTTTTTTGGTTCTAGGTCTCTATAATGACTGAACGGACTTCCATGTGTTTGATTAGACTCTAGTTTGACTTTGTACTTTAATCCGAAGATTGGAGTGTTAACCACCGAGTCTGCCATTTCGCAGACGGACGTTACGCCCTCTGGGGCCAAGCTAAGGACCCAGTCCTTCTAGGGGACCTCTTCCTTTGCCGTTACGTGAGGTCGTGAGAACGGACCTTTTATGGTACCTGCCTCCTCAGACTATCCGATGTCAGATACCCCAGCGTTTCTCAGCCTGTGCTGACTCGCTGAAGTGAAGTAGGACCAAATGGTGTATCCACCTTAGACCAATCCACTTAACAATATTAATTTCCTATAATCCCTTCTTTTTATCATTCGTTCTTTTTCTTTTTTTTAGACAACTAGACTCCTAAAAGGATGACAAGACTATAGGTAGAGACTTCCTGTACCTATACTTGTGAAAAGATTTTGTAGACGTTTTTAGGATGACTGGATATTACTAAAGAAGTTGGAAGAGGAAACGTTTGTAAAGAAGGAAGGAAACATTTTCGTACAGTTACACCTCGTCAACTCGAAATGATCATAGAAGACTACTGACTTTTACAAGTGTCTATTAGAAGTCCTTTATTTTAGGTTATCTAGGAGACAAATTCTTTTGTGTTAAAATTCACCATACTTATTTTATTGAAAAAATTTAATTGTTCGGATTTTAAACAAATTCGTACTGGGTTTGTCCGTTCTATTTTGATATAGATTCGAATTCATTATGGTAATTTATATAGTTGTTTTGATACAGTTATTGTCTATTAAATTAATTGAAGGACAAATTAAATAGTTCGGTGTTCGTAAAAGAAGAATATTTATATATGTCAGTCTATTAGGAGAGAAATGATTATAAATAAGAAAAAGAGGTTTTGACTACGGTTAAATATGTATGACCTTGTACTCTATATACTTCACTTCTATGTACTTGTCTGTAATCTTTAAATGATCAGGGACAGGGAACAGTACTCTTGAAAAGACTAGATGAGATCTTAGTTGAAAGTTTATATGGTCATACAATGTAAGAGTTATAAGTAAATAAAATATTGACCTTGAAACATCGAAAACTGATAGAAGAGTTCAGTAATACGACATGTGGAATTTGAATGTACCACGACTTACAGTTAATATAGAATTATTTTGACTTTCTTATTTTTCTTTACACGGTTAAGGGAGTCAGTTGTTGAGGAAATTTTTAATGTGAAGTAATGTGTTTATTACATTGTCATCTATTACTGATACAATTTACGTTTCTCAAGTACCTAACCTTCTGAATCCTAACAATTCTACCATTGTGTGGGTTTCACTAGATGTCTACATTACGTTAGGGACACTTTTAGGGTTTCTATAAAAAACGTCTTTACCTTTTGAGGTAGGATTTGAGTATGTCTTATAGTTCCATGGGTTTTCTCGGTTTTGTTAGGACTTTGTCTTCTTGTTTCGACTACCTGTGTATGAAGTGCTAAAGTTTAAAATGATCTTTCTATGTCATTAGTTTTATCACACCATGGTCGTATTTCTATGTATATGTGGTTACCTTATTTTATTCTCAAAGCTTTCTTTAAGAGTGTATACACCAGTCTACTAAAAGTTGTTCCCACGGTTCTGGTAAGGTACTCCCCTTTTTTTAGTAAAAAATTTATTTGTCACGACCCTGTTGACCTATAGGTATTCGTTTTTTTACTTTAAGAAAGAAAAGTAAGAAACTACTTTAGTGGAATGTAGTATATTTTTTTATTTGAGTTTTACCTAGTTTCTGGATTTGTCTTCTTGATTTGATATTTTCAATATCTTCTTTTATATCCCCTTTTAGAAATATTGTGACCTAAACTGTTACTAAAGAAACTATACGTGATTTTTGTGTTTATTGTTTTAATTTTTGTCTATTTGACCTGATACAATTTAAAAAAATTTAAAACACTTAGTTTCTTATGTTAGTTTTCCCACTTTTCCGTTGGATACCCTCTTTTTTAAACGTTTTATATGTAGACTATGTGTCAATTATAGGTCTATATATTTGAGTTGTTTTTTTTTTTGGTTGACTGAATTTTTACCTGTTTCTCCAACTAATCTGTAAAAGGCTTTCTTCCTAAAGGGGCCACCGAGACAATCATTTCTCAGACGGACGTTACACCCTCTGGACCCAAGTTAGGGACCCAGCCCTTCTAGGGGATCTCTTCCTTTACCGTTGGGTGAGGTCATAAGAACGGACCTCTTAAGGTACCTGTCTCCTTGCACCACCCGATGTCAAGTACCCCAGTGTTTCTCAGTCTGTACTGACTCACTGATTGAAAGTGAAAGTTTTGTTATTTTTTAGTTAACTGAAAATTTTACCCGTTTCTACTATACCCCACCCTCCACCCTCCCCCCCAAGTACCAACCCTTGAGTACATGTGGGTACCGCCTAAGTACAGTTACATACCGTTTTCGTTATGTCAAAACATTTCATTTTATTTCATTTTTATTTTTAATTTTTTTTATTTTACCCGTCTCCAACTTATCTGTAAAAAGGGTTTTTTCTACATGTTTACCGTTTTTAGTGTACTTTTTATGAGTTATAATGATTGGGTAATCACTTTACGTTATTTTTGGTGTTACTACGGTGGAGTATGGGTAATTTTATCGATGACAGTTTTTTTGTTTTTTGTTTTTTTACAACCGGTCTTACACCTTTTGAACCTTTTGAACCACTCTGACATTTTAACATATCGACGATACGTTTGGTCATACCACTAAGGAGGTTTTTTAATTTTTATTAAAGGTATATTAGATGACTAAAATGAAACATATTTGGGTTTATTGGTTTTTATTTCAGAGTTTCTTTATAAAAATGTGGGTTCCCATATCGTCATAACAAGTGTTGTCGGTTGTCCACCTTCATAATGTTCAGACGTAGTCACCTACTTACTTATTTGTTTTGCGTCATGTATTGTGTCTCCTTATAATAAATCGGAAACTTCTCGTCCTTTAAGACTGTGTACGATGTTGTGACTACTTTGAACTCCTATGATACGATTCACTTTATGTTATTACCCTTTTCGTGTTTATCACATATTAAAGTGATTATACTCCATGGATGTCATCAGTTTAAGTATCTGTCTGTCATCTTACCACATACGGTGTCTGTCCCTTTCACATCTTGTCTCTGAACAATGACTTACCCATGTTTCGACGTTAAGACGTTCTACTTTTCTCGAGTCCTCAAAAGAATTACATGAAATTTGTGATACTTACAAGTTACATTGTGTGAATTGTTAAATACACATGAATTGTGACTATTTAACATGTGAATTTTTATCAATTCTACCATACAAAATACAAAATATATAAAATGGTGTTTTTAAAAATTTAAGGAAATCTTTTAATTAAGTTGTTGACTTTATTTTACCCAAAACTTGAAAGAGTTTTGGAAAAAAAGACGTAGATAACTCTTATAGTATACCCTAAATAGAAAGTTAAACAATTAGACCACATAGTATAACTAAATGAACGTATATAGTTTTTTAGGTATGTAGGGACCCTATTTAGTGTGAACTAGTGTCACATACTAGGAAAGATACACAAAAACATACATCAAACTGTCATAAAACAACTCCCAAAAACACAAATAGAAGTAGTCGTTATGACCGGATATTAAAAGAAAGAACTCCTATAGAAACAGACCAAAACTATAGTCCCACTACCATCGGAACGTATCGTATTCGAACCCTCACGAGGAAAGAAACGTTAAAAACCTTCTTAAAGTCTACCCATCCATAATTGTTGGATAGACTTCCCTTACCGTAGGTGAAGTTATAAAAACGGAACTCTTGGGGCACTTGTAATACTTTTCCGTTTCTCTGTCCTGTGATTTTCTCCTTGAGGGGTCCAGGCATCCACGGGTTATACGGTGACCTCTAGTCACGTCTTTATTGAGGTCTTTCTTACTTCCCTACCTCAATTTCGTTTTTGTTGTGGGTCAACACCTACTCTGACCACTACCTTCGTTTCAGGTTACGACATTTCTCGTTATAACGAATCCTTTGACCTGTTTGTCCTCTACCGTTGTCACTTGTAACTGTAAGATCCTTAGTCGCTTGATGCTACCTGACCTTACCTACTTAAATTGAGTCTACTGACAGTCGTTCTTAGGGAAACTTCTTTACCTCATCGGTACTATCAGTTGTTCTCAGGTTTTACGTCATGAACCTACATTAGATTTTTTGCTGTCTTATTAGAGACAAGTAAAGGTTCTGTTTGGTAAGTCATAGTGCCATTACGTTCAGATACGGGGTTGGTCATTGCGACTTCTTCACCTTAAACTTACCAAGATACTTCTGGATGTTCTGGAAGATCTTGATTGTATGTTTTTATACAGGAAAAGTAATATCCAGTCGTTTTTGTTCTGGGTCTCGACTGACACCGAGTCTAGTACTCGAGGAATATCGGTTTAACCTCTTTCATCCCTTTTGGTGATCTGGTAAGTCCATACTGGATTTAGTTTAGGGAATAATAATATGTCACCTTCACTATTTTTCTAAATTCCCTGATCTAGACTATCTGTCATGGACTACTTGATACCTACCTTCAAATACTGTAACATGTCTCCGTCCCTAGTTCTGGTAGGGGTACCTTTTTTTTACGTTTTTTCGTTTTACCGACAGACTCCTCCGGAATGTTTATCGACACTTTTCTTCTCTTCACTTTTTGTTTCTTCTTTTTCTTCCGATAAGGGTAAACTTACGTATCAAGGTTTCTTGTCGTTCCTCTCTATTCTTTCGGAAGGAGTCGCTAGTTACGTTTCTTTATCTCCTTTTGTTGTCTTACCCTTTCTGATCTCTAGAGAAGTTCTTTTAGTCTCTACGGTTCCCTTATAAAGTACGTTTCTACCCGAACTATTTCCTGTCTTTACCATACCTGGATTGTACTCGTCCTCTATAATTCTTCTCCACCGTTCTTATGTGTCTTCTTGACATGTTTTTTCTAGAAGTACTGGTTCTATTAGTGTTACCACACTAGTGAGTAGATCTCGGTCTGTAGGACCTTACACTTCAGTTCACCCGAAATCTTTCGTATTGATGCTTGTTTCGATCACCTTCACTATCTTATGGTCACCTCGAAAAAGTTTAGGATTTTCTACTACGACACTTTCACGACGTGAGTTATACGGTCGTTTAAACCTTTTGAGTCGTCATCGGTGTCCTGACCTTTTCCAGGCAAAAGTAAGGTTCGGGTTTCTTTCCGTTACGGTTTCTTACGAGTTTGATGGTGTGTTAACGTGAGTAGAGTGTACGATCATTTCATTACGAGTTTTAAGAGGTTCGGTCCGAAGTCGTTATGCACTTGGCACTTGAAGGACTACAAATTCGACCTAAATCTTTTCCGTCGCCTTGGTTTCTAGTTTAACGGTTGTAGGCGACCTAGTAGTTTTTTCACTCTCTCAAGGTCTTTTTGTAGATAAAGACGAAATAACTGATACGGTTTCGGAAACTAACACACCTAGTGTTATTTGACACCTTTTAAGACTTTCTCTACCCTTATGGTCTGGTGGACTGGACGGAGAACTCTTTGGATATACGTCGAGTCCTTCCTTGTCAATCTTGACCTGTACTCCTGCACCAGGATTCGGATTCTACCACCTCCTTATCCTCCCTCTCTGGTGACAGAGGGGATGTTTAAGTAGTTGTCTTGTAAACTTTCGACTCATTTAAGGTGTTTTCTTGAAGTCTTACGGGCGTCTCCTGTAGTCCGTGGGTCTTTTCGTCGGGTAACAGAAGCTTTCCTCCATCCTTTTTTATATTTTCTGTTTTTCTCTCTGTTTTCTCCATCCCTCGAGAAGGCAGGGCCCTTCCCTCAGAATTTTTTCTCTCCAAAGGTTTGCAGTCCTTTGTAAGAGTAACGGCTCAAACACCGCTCGGGACCTTGGTGTCTCCCGTTGTATTGACCCTCCTTTTTATTTATTTATTAATTTTGGGTGTCTAATGCTCGGGTTGCCATTGAGGGCCTCGCCTCTTCGTCGTGTCTGCGGACGTAGGCGGTGATCGTTCTCCCCCGACCCGTCCCTCCACGTCCGACGTAACGAATCTCATTCCTGGTCCGGACTTACGGGGCTCCCGTTAGACTCCCTAGATTGAACCCACTCGTTTGGTCTGACGTCCTATCGATGGTACGTTTTTCGGGATTGGATTCTGTGGCAGTCCGAGCGAGTGTCTTGTTTCCTGACTCGTCTCGATCGACCGACGTCTGGTAGGGGGAGACCACTGTCCGTCGGTCTCGGTCTTCCCCTGTTAACGTCGGGGTCTCTCCTTAATAGATGGTTTGACGTTCGTCCTAAACAACGATTGATTCTGAAGAACCCTAAGACCTGCCAGTTGTAGGCGGACTCTTCTACACGACCAACATGTGGGTCTTTTGGTTCGCCGTCCCTGCCCCCTCCGCTATTCAGCGTCACTTGCGCGAGTAGTTTTTGGAATAGTGGACTCGACGAGCCTGGACCTTTCCCGTGTTTTGCGTCCGAGTTGACTGAGACGCGGAGACTCCTGATGAGCTCATGGACCTGGACTCGTCGAATCTGGACCCTCCACGTATGTTGGGTCCCGACCGGAGTCTGTCAAGGGTCGTCTCGTTGGATCTCGGATTCGTCACATCTGTCCCTTTCGTGTGTGTGGCACTGACCCCCGTTTGGGTCACACCGGCTCTGTGACGCTCGTGTCCTGTCACAATAAACAAACGTCACAAGGAGGAAGGGGTGTTATGTTGACTTGTTCACTCGGATTTTTTCACAGATTTTTTGTTCTCGGATTTTTTGTTGTTTATAGTGTGTTCCCCTAAGGGTATTCCTATTGTCGACTAGAAAGTTGTCTTTGAGAAGTCCGGTCCTCCCTTACCGTCCCGTGTGAATTTCACTACTTTCTTTTATTGGATGTCGGGTCTAATGACATGGGTCGTTTCTAGAGTAAGTTTATACTTCCTCTTTAGTTTTCGAAATGTCTGTTCGTTTTCGACTCTCTTAAGTCGTGGTGGTTTGGTCGAGAGGTTGTTTACGTTTTCCTAGAAGAGATCTGTTCTTTGTGTTTTTCCCACATATTTGAGCTTGGGTTTTGTTATTTCATTTACCGTTGCCCTAGTATGAATAGTTATTAATGGAATTTGCATTTACCCAACTTACGGGGCTGGTTTTCTTTCTGACCGACTTACCTATGTTTTTGTTCTGGGAAGATATACGACGAATGTTCTCTGGGTGGAGTTTTGTTCCCTGTGTATGTATGACTTTCACTTCCCGACCTTTTTCTATAAGGTACGTTTATCTCTCGTTTTCTTTCGTCCTCATCGTCATGAGTATAGTCTATTTTATCCGAAATTTTGTTTCCGACACTTTTCTCTATTTCTTCTTGTGATGTATTACTAGTTTCCTAGTTAGGTTCTTCTTTTATATTGTTAATATTTATATATACGTGGGTTGTATTCTCGTGGCGTTATACATTCCGTTTATGATGTTCATACTTTCCCCTTTAATTGTTATTGTGTTATTATGACCCTCTGAAATTATGGGGTGAGTGTAGATACCTATCTAGTTGATTTGTCTTTTAATTGTTCCTTTGTGTTTAAAATTTACTATGTTATCTGGTCAATCTGGATTAACTATAGATATCCTGTAAAGTGGGGTTTTGTTACTTAAACAAAGTGCCGTGTACCTGGGAAGAGGTCCTGTCTGGTGTAGGACCCGGTATTTAGATCGGAACCATTTAAGTTTTTTTGACTTTAGTAAGGTTCGTAGAAAAGACTCGTGTTACGTAATTCTAATCTAGAGTTAATGTCCTCCTTTTGATAATTTTTAAGGTTGTATACCTCCACCTTGTTATGCGACGACTTATTGGTTGTTTAGTGTCTTCTTTAGTTTTTTCTTTAGTTTTATACGTATCTTTACTTATTTTTACTTTTGCGTTGTTGGGTTTTGGACACCCTGTGACATTTTCGTCACGATTCCCCTTCCAAGTATCGTTATGTCCGTTTGGAGTTCTTTGCTCTTTTTTCAGTTTATTTATTTATTGGATTGAGATATGAATGTCCTTGATCTTTTCCTTCTTTACTTCTTGGGGTCCCAATCGTCTTCCTTTCTTTAGAATTTTTAAACCCGTCTTTATTCACGTTTTCTTTGTTTTCTCTGGTATCGTTGTTAGTTGTTTCGGTTTTCGACCAAGAAACTCTCCTATTTATTTTAACTGTTTGGTAATCGGTCTGAGTAGTTCTTTGTTTCCCTCTTTTTAGTTTAGTTATTTTAAACTTTACTTTTACCTCTCTAGTGTTGTCTGTTGTGTCTTTATGTTTCCTAGTATTCTCTGATGATAGTCGTTAATATACGGTTATTTTACCTGTTGAACCTTCTTTACCTGTTTAAGAATCTTTTCATGTTAAAAGGTTTTGACTTGGTCCTTCTTTGTCTTTTAGAATTGTCTGGGTAGTGTTCGTGTCTTTTACTTTGGCATTAGTCTTTAGAAGGTCGTTTGTTTTCGAGTCTAGGTCTACCGAAGTATCGACTTAAGATGGTTTTTAAATCTCTTCTCGATTGTGGATAGGATGACTTTGAGAAGGTCCTTTGACGTCTCCTTCCATTGGAAGGTTTGAGTAAGATACTCCGGTGGTAGTGGGATTATGGTTTTGGACTGTTTCTACAGTGTTTTTTTCTTTTGATGTCCGGTTATAGTGACTACTTGTATCTACGTTTTTAGGAGTTGTTTTAAGATCGTTAGTCTTAGGTTGTTGTGTAATTTTTCTAGTATGTGGTACTGGTTCACCCGCAATAGGGTCCTACGTTCCTAAGAAGTTATAGACGTTTAGTTAGATACATTATGTAGTGTAATTGTTTAACTTTTTATTTTCGGTATACTAATAGAGTTATCTATCGTCTCTTTCGGAAACTGTTTTAAGTTGTAGGTAAGTACTATTTTTTTTTTGAGAGGTCTTTCGTCCTTATCTTCCTTGTATGGAGTTGTGTTATTTTCGATATATACTGTTTGGGTGTTGTTTGTAATAGGAGTTACCACCTTTTAACTTTCGTAAAGGGGATTTCAGTTCTTATTCTCTTCCCACGGGTGAAAGTGGTGATAACAAGTTGTCGAAACCTTCAAAACCGGTGTCGTTAGTCTCGTCTTTTTCTTTATTTTCCTTAGGTTTAACCTTTTCTTCTTCATTTTGAGAGTGACAAACGTCTACTGTACTAGAAGATGTATCTTTTCGGATTTCTGAGGTGGTCTTTTAATGATCTCGAGTAGTTACTTATATCATGTCAACGTTCTATATTTTAGTTGTGTGTCTTTAGGGAACGTAAGAATATGTGATTATTACTCTTTTGTCTTTCTCTTTAATTCCTTTGTTAAGGTAAGTGGTAACGTTTCTTTTATTATTTTATGAATCCTTATATAGATGGTTTTATTTGATTTCCAGATATATATCTTTTGATATTTTGTGACCACTTTCTTTAGTTTCTGCTGTGATTATCTACCTCTTTATATGACACAAGTACCTACTCTTCTTAGTTATATCACTTTTACTCATATGACGGGTTTTGTTAGATATCTAAGTTACGTTAGGGATAGTTTGATGACTACGATAAAAAGTGTCTCGATCTTGTTTATTAAAGTGTTAAACATACCTTTATGTTTTTTGGAACTTGTCGGTTTCGTTAGAACTCTTTCTTCTTACCTTGACCTCCTTAGTTGGACGGACTGGAGTCCGAGATGATATTTCGGTGTTAGTAGTTCTGTCATACCATGACCGTGTTTCTGTCTTTATATCTAGTTACCTTGTTTTATCTTTCGGGTCTCTATTTAGGTACGTGGATACCTGTGGAATAGAAACTGTTTCCTCCGTTCTTACATGTTACCTCTTTTCTGTTAGAGAAATTGTTCACCACGACCCTTTTGACGAGGTGGTGAACATTTTCTTATTTTAATCTTGTGAAAGATTGGTCTATGTGTTTATTTGAGTTTTACCTAATTTCTAGATTTGCATTCTGGTCTTTGATATTTTGAGAATCTCCTCTTGTATCTGTTTTGTGTGAGCCTGTATTTCGTGTCGTCCTAGGAGATACTAGGTGGAGGGTCTTATGACCTTTATTTTCGTTTTTATTTGTTTACCCTGGATTAATTTTAATTTTCGAAGTAGTGTTGTTTCCTTCGATATTCGTTCCACTTTTCTATCGGAAGTCTTACCCTCTTTTATTATCGTTTACTTCGTTGACTGTTTCTTAATTAGAGTTTTTATATGTTCGTCGAGGACGTCGAGTTAAGGTCTGTTTATTTACTGGGTTAGTTTTTTACCCAGTTTCTTGATTTGTCTGTAAAGGGGTTTCTGTATGTCTACCGATTGTTTATGTACTTTTCTACGAGTTGTAGTGAGTAATAGTCTCTTTACGTTTAGTTTTGGTGTTACTCCATGGTAGAGTGTTGTCAGTCTTACCGACGATAGGTTTTCAGATGTTCGTTATTTATGACCTCTCCCACACCTCTTTTCCCTTGGGAGAGTGTGACAACCGCCCTTACGTTTGATCATGTCGGTGATACCTCTTGTCACACCTCTAAGGAATTTTTTGACCTTTATTTTGACGGTATGCTAGGTCGTTAGGGTGACGACCCGTATATGTGACTCCTTTGGTCTTGACTTTCTCTGTACACATGGGGTTACAAGTAACGTCGTAACAAATATTATCGGTCCTGTACCTTCGTTGGATCTACAGGTAGTCGTCTGCTTACCTATTCTTTCGGTACCATGTATATGTGTTACCTCAAAGTGAGTCGGTAATTTTTATGTAAACTTAGTCAAGATTACTCCACCTACTTTGACCTCGAATAATATGTCTCACTTCATTCGGTCTTTCTTTTTGTGGTTATGTAATAGTCAAGTCAAGTCAACGAGTCAGTACAGGCTGAGGAACGCTGGGGTACTTAGTCGTGCGGTCCGGAGGGACAGGTAGTGGTTGAGGGCCTCAAGTGAGTTTGAGTACAGGTAGCTCAGCCACTACGGTAGGTCGGCAGAGTAAGAGACAGCAGGGGAAGAGTAGGACGGGGGTTAGGGAGGGTCGTAGTCCCAGAAAAGGTTACTCAGTTGAGAAGCGTACTCCACCAGTCTCATAACCTCAAAGTCGAAGTCAGGAAGGTTACTTGTGGGTCCTGTCTAGAGGAAATCCTACCTGACCGACCTAGAGGAACGTCAGGTTCCCTGAGAGTTCAGAAGAGGTTGTGGTGTCAAATTTTCGTAGTAAGAAACCACGAGTCGAAAGTAGTCACAGAATATTAAAATTTATGTGTCAAGAAAACAGAGGAATCCATTCGAATAAGGATCTATAAAATAGGAAAAAGAACGTCATCACTTACTCTGACTAAGGAATTAAAGAGAAAGACTAAAAAGTAACAATCATATATGTTTACGTTCACTAAAGACACATAACTGGAACATAGGAAGTTGACCGACTTAAGTGACTAATCGAGATCATTAAAAGACAATCAAAGAAAACCCAAAAGAAACATAATATAGTACATTAGACGTTTGTCAATCTCAAAATGGATAAGAAAAGGGTAGACCTAAGGAAAATAAAGTCAAAGAAGAGATTAACGGTATAGTTGATCTTCTGAATTAAATTAATCTTTTATTTAATTAGTCAATTAACTATTAATTATAATTTATAGTTAATAATTGTTAATTAAATTAATTAGAAGATTAAATTACAAAAAATAACGGTTTAAGTCCGAATTTAACTTCTTTCATCCCTTTTGGTGATCCGGTAAGTCCATACTGGAATTAGTTTAAGGAATACTATTATGTCTTCACTCTTTATCTAAATTCCCTGATCTAGACTATCTATCTCACGGTCTACTTGTTATCTGTATTCAAGTACTGTGACATGTCCTCTATCCCTAGTTCTGGTAGGGGTACCTTTTCTTTCCGTTTTTTGGTTTTACCGACAGACCCCCTCCGGAATGTTTATCGACACTTTTCTTCTCTTCGCTTTTCGTTTCCTCTTTTCCTTTCTATATTCGTAGACTACGTCTCAAGGTCTCTTATCGTTCCTCTCTATTCTTTCGGAAGAAGTCGTTAGTTACGTTTCTTTGTCTCCTTCTGTTGTCTTACCCTTTCTGATCACTAGAGAAGTTCTTTTAATCTCTATTGTTCCCTTGTAAAGTACGTTTGTACCCGAGCTATTTCCTGTCTTTACCATACCTGGATTGTCTTCGTCTTTTATAAATCGTCTCCACCGTTCTTATGTGTCTTCTTGACATGTTTTTTCTAGAAGTACTGGGCCTATTAGTGTTACCACACTAGTGAGTGGATCTCGGTCTGTAGGACCTTACACTTCAGTTCACCCGGAATCTTTCGTAGTGATACTTGTTTCGATCACCTCCACTACCTTAAGGTCAACTCGATGAAGTTTAGGACCTCCTACTACGACACTTTCACGACGTGAGTTATACGGTCGTTTAAACCTTTTGAATCGTCACCGGTGTCCTGACCTTTTCCAGACAAAAGTAAGGTTAAGGTTTCTTTTCGTTACGGTTTCTTACGAGTTTGATGACGTGTTAACGTGAGTAGAGTGTACGATCATTTCATTACGAATTTTAAGAGGTTCAGTCCAAAGTCGTTATGTGCTTGGCACTTGAAGGTCTACAAGTTCGACCAAAATCTTTTCCGTCGCCTTGGTCTCTAGTTTAACGGTTGTAGACGACCCAGTACCTTTTTCCTTCTCTCAAGGTCTTTTTGTAGATAAAGACGAAATAACTGATACGGTTTCGGAAACTGACACACCTAGTGTTATTTGACACCTTTTAAGACTTTCTCTATCCTTATGGTCTGGTGGACTGGACGGAGAACTCTTTGGATATACGTCGAGTCCTTCCTTGTCAATCTTGTCCTGTACCTTGTTGTCTGACCAAGGTTTATCCTTTTCCTCATGCAGTTCCGACATATAACAGTGGGACGAATAAATTGAATGTACGTCTCATGTAGTACTCTTTACGACCCGACCTTCTTCGTGTTCGACCTTAGTTCTAGTGGTCCTCTTTATAGTTATTGGAGTCTATGCGTCTACTGTGGTGGGAATACCGTCTTTCACTTCTCCTTGATTTTTTGGAGAACTACTTTCACTTTCTCGTCTCAGTTATTCAACCGAATTTCGAGTTGTAAGTCTTTTGTTTCTAGTACCGTAGACCAGGGTAGTAAAGTACCTTTTATCAACCCCTTTGTCACAGTCTGAAATCAAAAAACCCGAGGTTTTAGTGATGTCTACCACTGACGTTGGTACTTTAATTTTCTGCGAACAGGAACCTTCCTTTCAATACTGGTTAGATCTGTCGTATAAGTTTTCGTCTCTGTAATGAAACGGTTGTTTCCAGACAGATCAGTTCCGACACCAAAAAGGACACCAGTACATACCTACGCTCTCAACCTGACACTTCTTTCGACTCGCGGCTTCTTAACTACGAAAACTTGACACCACAACCTCTTCTGAGAACTCTCAGGGAACCTGAGGTTCCTCTAGGTTGGTCAGGTAAGATTTCCTCTAGTCAGGACCCACAAGTAAGTTTCCTGACTATGATTTCGACTTTGAGGTTATGAAACCGGTGGAGTACGCTTCTCGACTGAGTAACCTTTTCTGGGACTACGACCCTCCCTAACCCCCGTCCTCCTCTTCCCCTGCTGTCTCCTACTCTACCGACCTACCGTAGTGACTGAGCTACCTGGACTCAAACCCACTTGAGGCCCTCAACCACTACCTGTCCCTCCGGACCACACGACGCTAAGTACCCCAACGTTTCTCAGCCTGTGCTGACTCGTTGACTTGACTTGACTTGACTACCCTGGTCTACGACGTCGGAGAGACTTGACGATTAGTAGAAGACTTATGTAGGAATAAGGAGGAAAGATAGAAGGATCAGGAGAGGTTGGAAGTTTCGGATCGAGTATAGAGTGAAAGTTTCTTTAGAAAGACTACAAAGGTCATGTGTTACCAGATCCGGAGAAGACTTAAGGATATGATTAAACAGTTAATAAGAGGAAAAGGTACACGACAGAACATAACAATAGAAATGTTTATAGAAGAAATGTCATTCTGAACATTCAAGGGACTTTCTTCGGGGATACACAAGGTATACAACAGGAAATATATCTGCTACGATTTAACCTGATTTAAAATCGTGGAACACGAGTGTAAAAACTAGTGAAATTAGAAGGACAGTCAGTAATGATGAATGAGTGGATACTTTTAGAATGGGTAAAGATTCAGCGATAGGGGAAGTAATTCGTAAGACACTGGTTACCTGGGGTGTCACTCGAAAATGAGGAAGAAGATTTCAGTATATCCTAAGTATATTTAGTGGATATGATACGTAAAGAGTTTAAGATGTAAAATGACAGTCGACTGACTAGTTCGTATGTGTACGAATCGAATAACATCACCTGTCATTTAAGTAACCTCCTTACAGACGAAGAATATAAAGAAAAATAGAGGTTGGTCTGGGGACTGTTGTACAACGTGATCTGTGTTAAAAACAACTATTTTACTTGACGTTACGTTGGTTACACGATTCCTTTTAGTTTGAGAACAGAGGCTTTTTGTTAGTTGGAATTTTTTAGGAAAGATAAGGAAAATGGTAGAGTTTGTAGGATTTTGGTTAGGGATGGGGTCCCCCTTTAAATTTTTTTTTTTTGATGTTTAATAGATAGGTTTGTTTTATATGACTTTTCAGTTCTTTACTCATATATAAGACACGGTGGAAGTGAAGGATGTCTGACCTTGATACTAAAGATTACTTGAGTAATTCTTAAAAATAATTTTGTTTTTAAGATTAAGTACGGAATGGTTTATACTCACAGAGTGGTCTTTGTTCTCTCTTCTTTCTAGAAACCATTGTCAGAATTGTTGTCAAGAGACAAAACTACCATCGATAATATACCCTTTTTGGTACACCGTACTAATTTATTTTAGGGTCTCCATCAACTACTGACGAAAATGGAGAATCACAGATTACTATTAGGAAATCTGGATAGGGTCCTTCCTTAATCATAACTCTCACACTCCGGAATTATAATCTTTAGACGGAGAAAAAGATACAAAAATCCTTTAATAGAGTGAGTAGAGTCGATCGTACGGTAAAGACGTTGGTGAGTTCATGAATAATAATATATAATTTCCTTACTTCAAGTAGATGTATAGTAATTTTTAAAAACGACATAAGGATTCATACTAAAATAATATAGAATCTCGGTTTATAAAAAACCTCCATTCAGAAAAAAAAACTGGTACGGCGTGTTGAGTAATCCTATGATTCGAATCTATACTAGAAAAAAGAAATTTTAAAAGTAATATCAATACCAGGTGAACATCTAGAATCAAGGGGTTGGTCCCTAACTTGGGTCCGGGAGTCGTCACTTTCGTACCTCAGGATTGGTGACCTATCGGACCCTTAAAGGACCTCCATTCAGTAAAAATAAAAATATTACATTTGGATACCTTTTTATCATAAATGATATAGGTTAAAATATAGTTATCTTGAGAAGTCCTTGAGAAAATCACACTTCTTTACTCTCTCGAGAATTTGTAAAATAACATTATAAGTTGTCACTCAAGTTTTTGATAATACAATTATTTTTTTTAAGTTCGGAAGAAATTCTTTTTCCGACCCTTGTTTCGACTTCCTTTCTTTTTTTGATTTTTGTCTAACAATCCTATCATTCAATTTATACTAGAAAAAAGAAATTTTAAAAGTAATATGAGTACCATTTAAAGTCTCATTTTTATAACTATTTTTAAGACTTTTCTTTAACTTTTCGTTACACTCTTCTATCATCATTATCATTGATTATTTTCTCAAGATACTTTCTCAAATCCCGAAGGGACCACCGAGTCTGCCATTTCACAGACGGACGTTACGTCCTCTGGGCCCAATTTAAGGACCCATCCCTTTTAGGGAACCTCTTCCTTTACCGTTAGGTGAGGTCGTGAGAACGGACCTTTTAGGGTACCTGTCTCCTCGGACTATCCGATGTCAGATACCCCAGCGTTTCTCAACCTGTACTGACTCACTAAAGTGAAAGTGAAATCCTGGGAATCTAGTTTGCTTAAACATAATATTCTCTGATTCTGTAAACATCTACTCTGAGTATTTTCAGAAATTCTTTAATACCTTTTGGCCTCCCCACTACTATTGATCTCTGTCCTTTTTAACACTAAGGTGGGGGACGGGGGCGGTGTTTCAACCGTTATTTATTTGAGGGTTTGGACCGGTTTCATACCAAGTGTCTAGATGTTATAGTCGTAGTAGTCCTTCGAACAATCTTTACGTTTAGAGTCAGGGGTAGGGTCTGGAAATTTAATTTTAGAGATAAAATTGTTCTAGAAGTCAACTAGTATATATATATATATAATATTTCAAACTCTAATTGTATTTGGTCGTTTCTCACCACTCTTTTTCCGTACGGTTTAATTAGAATAGAAATCTGTTCAAATGAATTTACTATTTCAGTCTCTCATTTGTGTGTGTTCGTTTATCAAAGACCTTTTGATAAGTGTTATTGTTTTACAGTTTGATTGACGAAAAGATCTTGAGTTTCGTACACAAGAAGGAAATATATCGTGGTACATACTAGTCCTAGAGTATTTGTTTATTGGACCTCAACAGACGTGACACTGAGGATTTCTTCCAACTGATGTTTTCCATTTTTTTTTTTTTTTAAAATATAGTGAACTTTGTACTATAAAAGTAAGTAAGTAGTATCATGAGTTTTAAAACAGTAGTCTTCTGATGTAATCGAAAGAATTATCGTCTTGACGTAAGTGAAAGATTGTCAATTGTAAGACGTGTAAATCGAAAATAGTGATTTTCTTTGAAGAGATGCATTGTACATAAAAACGAAAACGATATGTTAATTTTATTAATAGGTAATATATTACGTTGAAAAATATACCAGATATCTACGTTAACATATTATATGTACTCACTTTATCTGGTGTGCAATTTTTTTACCGGTCTATGCATTGGTTTGAAATAATTGACTTAATAACACGTTCGTATGATTGTCGAAGGGACCACCGAGTCTACCATTTCTTAGACGGACGTTACGCTCTCTGGACCCAACCCTTCTGGGGACCTCCTCCCGTACCGTTGGGTGAGGTCATAAGAACGGACCTCTTAGGGGTACCTGTCTCCTCAGGTACCTCAACGTCTCAGCCTGTACTGACTCACTGATTCATGTGTGTATGATTGTATCATGTTGTACATTTTTTTATGTTCGATATAAAATTTAAACTTTAGATTTTTTATGAATTAAACAGTTTAAAAGAAGAACTTTAACTAATAAAAAAACTAACCTTTGTCTTTTGACTTTAAGAAAAAGGATGTGATTATACAGTTACAGGTGTATATGACTATCCCTTATTCATCGATGGATTTACCTTTAAACCTATTACAATAGTTATTCTTTCACCTGACTTACTCATTACTGACTGGTTTTCGTCATTTACAGGTGATGTAGACTATAAGGTTTAAACAGATTATTCTTGAATCATAGTGTGATATGATGTCAAATTAAACATCAAGAAATCATTGAAATCATTATAATTAACTCTTTCCGTTTTATTTGTTACAAAAAGTAATAATGTTACAATTCTTAGTCTTTTGTGTAAGAATTCTTAAGTTAGAAATTTAGATTTTAAAACTCATACATCAAGTATTTTAGTTAAGGTAGAGCCGTTTAGTTAAAGTCGTATCTTTTCTCTCATTCTAATCAGGGACGGTTTACTCAAAGGGTTTCTTTACTGAAGTGATTCTTGTACACTTAATTTTAAATGTAAGTGCACCCCGAAGGGTCCACCAGGTCACCAATTCTTAGACGGAACGTTGTTTCTCCTGTGACCAAGTTAAAGAACAGACCCTTCTAGGGTAAATGGTGTCCTGTTGGTTCGGATCCATGATGTTGACGACTTGGACACGAGACCTCGGACGGTCGGCGTTGATGACTCGGGTACAGGTCGTACCATTGTTGACTTCTGGGTACAGGATATCGAGTATGAGGCGTTTTTCTCTTTGGTGACGTTACACTACGGGTACGTGGTGTTGATCTTCTCGTCGGTGGTAAGAGGAGGTGATCTCTTTCGGGTACGTGTCGTTGCTTCTGGGTCGTGCCTGTTTTTTTTGTTAATTTTGACATATAAGTACATTAATCAATGAAGTCTACATGTTCAACCTAAATCTTTTCCGTCTCCTTGGTCTCTAGTTTAACGGTTATAGGCGACCTAGTGTCTTTTTCGTTCTCTTAAAGTCCCTTTTGTAGACGAAGTGACTGATACAATTTCGGAAACTGATACACCTAGTGTTGTTTGACACCTTTTAAGAAATTCTCTACCCTTATGGTCTGGTGGAGTGGACAGAGGACTCTGCGGACATACGTCCTATTCTTCGTTGTCAATCCTAACCTGTACCTTGGTTCCTGACCAAGTTTTGACCCTTTCTTCGTACAGTTCCGACATATGACAGTGGGATGAATAGATTGAATATATGTCTCATTCATGTGGTACTCTTCACGGTCCGACCTATTGAGTGTTCGATCTTAGTTTTGACGGTCCTCTTCGTAGTTTTTGGAGTATGTACGTCTACTGTGGTGGGAATACCGTCTTTCGTTTCTCGGAGAACTTTTTTCACTTTTTCCTCTTACTTTTTCGACCGAATTTTGAGTTGTAAGTTGTTTGATTCTAGTACCGTAGACCATGGTAGTGAAATACCGTTTATCTACCCTTTTGTTACCTTTATCCTTCTCTAAAATAAAGGAACCCGAGGTTTTAGTGACGTCTACCACTGACGTCGGTACTTTACTTTCCTACGAACGAGGAACCTTCTTTTCGATGTTATTCGGATCTCTCGTATAATTTTTCGCCTCTGTAATGAAACGACTGTTTCCAGGTATATCAATTTCGATACCAAAAAGGTCGTCAGTACATCCCTACACTCTCAACCTGGTATTTCCAACTCGCGGTTTTTTGACTACGAAAGTTTGAGACCACGACCTCTTCTGAGAACTCTCAGGGAACCTGTCGTTCTAGTTTGGTCAGCTAGGATTTTCATTAGTTGGGACTTATAAGTAACCTTCCTGACTACGACTTCGACTTCGAGGTTAGGAAACCAGTGGACTACGTTTCTCGGATAAGTAACCTTTTCTGGGTCTGCGACCCTTTCTAACTCTCGTTCTCCTCTTCCCCCACTGTCTCCTACTCTACCAACCTACCGTAGTGGTTGAGTTACCTGTATTCAAACTCGTTTGAGACCCTCTATCACTTCCTGTCCTTACGGACCGTATGACGTACGTCAAGTACCCCAGTGTCTCAGTCTGTACTGAATCGTTGATTTGTTGTTATAAGGTACTATATTCATATGATGTAAAACGAAAAGAAAAGTAATCAAGTATCTATAAAACCAATAAAGGTATAAACTAATAATTTGTATTACGAAGATTTTTGTAAGTATATGGACACAACTATACCTATACAAAGGACAAATTGAGTCCTAACCTTGACAACCCAGTATACCATTGAGAGATAAATTAAATAAGTCCTTGACTGTCAAAGATTTCATCGACATGGTAAAATGTAAGGGTGGTCGTCACATACTCCTAATGTTAAAAAGTGTAGGAACAGTTAAAGACAATAATGGATAGAAAAAGTAATGTCGGTAAGATCATCATACTTCGTCAAAGAGTAACACCAAAATTAAACGTAAGAGGACTAACGATTGGTACAAGTCGTGGAAAAGTTCACGAATAAAGGGTCATTAAAACTACTTATGGTTTCGAACTTTTGGTGATTTCTCCAGATATCCATGAAATTCCAGGGAAGACTGTAATTATTAGGGTACTACTATCTCGGTCTCCCCACATAGTAGACGTCTTGATGTGAGCGTGTCCGGAAGGTCAAGTTGTACTGTGACTGGACGTTCAATTGGATCAGTAGTTGAGACCAAAATGTTTTGGGATAAAATTTTACTTTGAAAAAAGTAAATAAAAAATTTTAAAATTATATATAAAATTTTAACTGAACTGATGAATAACAAATAAGGGACTGATGAGGGACCTTCCTTTCAATACTGGTTGGATCTGTTGTATAATTTTTCGTCTCTGTAATGGAACGGTTGTTTCCAGGCAGATCAGTTCCGGTACCAAAAAGGTCATCAGTTCATACCTACACTCTCAACCTGATCTTTCGACTCACGACTTCTTAACTACGAAACTTGACACCACAACCTCTTCTGAGAACTCTCAGGGAACCTGAGGTTCCTCTAGGTTGGTCAGGTAAGATTTCCTCTAGTCAGGACCCACAAGTGACCTTCCTGACTACAACTTCGACTTTGAGGTTATAAAACCGATGGACTATGCTTCTTGACTGAGTAACCTTTTCTGGGACTACAACCCTTTCTAACTTCCGTCCTCCTCTTCCCCTGTTGTCTCCTACTCTACCAATCTACCGTAGTGACTGAGTTACCTGTACTCAAACCCATTTGAGGCCCTCGACCACTATCTGTCCCACCGGACCACACGACACCAAGTACCCCAGCGTTTCTCAGCATGTCCTGACTCGCTGACTTGACTTGAATCACAAATTTAGTCATTCGTTCGTCAAGGTAGAAGATTAAACTAATCGTGTTACGGTTTATAACACGAAACACTTATACCCATATCTATCTATGTCTATATTAAGTTGAATCAATTACCTTTGGAATCTTTTTACAATCAGAAATTTCTTTTCTTTTAGTTAAGAAGATATGGAAAGTACTAGGTGGTCATCAAATTGTTATAAGTCTGTCTTCAAGTCTCTGTACGGTTTTACATCTTAAAGGTATTCTCGATTGTTTTTCTTTTTTACTTTATTAGTGTAGTCAAAGTAAAAACTCCTTCGAATCGATAAAAGTTATTAAAAGGAAACAATTTTTAGATGAAAGATTTACAAAAGGTATATAGTACATAACGTATTGTTAAATAGTTTCGGAAAAATACACGGTCATTATAGGTTACGATGGCTCTTACGTCACTTCGTCCGTTTCATTGGAAAACTTTTCGTTAAACTCATATACGATTTTTGGGTCACTAATTCTCGAACCCTATACTTCAGTCAGTCTGTCTAGGTATAAACTTTGGTGAACGGTGAGAATGCCGGTAGCAGTTAAATCAATCAAAAAGACCTGAAATCAAAACGGTAGACATTTCACCCCTTGTTTAGTGGTTAGAGAGTCCCAACAACTCTCTGACTGCACTCTATTATACTAAGAGAAATAAAGTCTTTAACATGAAGACTTTTCAGTGGACTTTATTTACACCCCTTTACATTGTTTGTTTCTATAATAATTATTTTCGTTGCGTCTAATATTGCTGTTATTTTTACTACGTATGACAAAGGTGATATATTATCACTGTTTAATGATACGTTGGTAATTTTGACAACTTATATTTTGACACAAATGGTAAATTTTTTACTTATACGTGGTTATACTTAATATTCTAATCATTTTTTTAACTTTTTGTTTCCGACAGATATTTAAGACATTTTCTCGTTTAATTCTATCTTTTTGTGACTTTTATTTGGTAGTTTAAAGATTTTCGCTAACACAAATCTAATAGATAAGTTGTTTATCGATTGTTCGCATAAGAGACACGGTCCCTCGACACGACCCTTAGGTCGTCATCCGTTTTGTGTGTTTTTAGAGACGACGGTGCCTCGACTATAAGGTCACGTACCACCTGTTATTCATAAAAATCATATAAGGTTTTTGAAGAAGTTACACATACATGATGAAAAAGTATTATTTTTTGTAATGTATAAAAATTTTACAGATGAAAGAGATGATATTTTTTATGACCACTTCAAGGTTACTGTCATCAATCCAACTAAGAATTTTGATGAAAGTAATCGTTTGTTTACTTGTATATTTTTACGTTCAAAGTATATATGGATATGAAAGTTATGTTGTCTTACTTTCTATTAACGTAATAAAATTTGATATGTTTTGAATTTAAGTACCTTCAAAGGATCAAATATTAGACTACAACGTTGAAGTAATGAGATAGTACTCATAGATCTGGTTCAATTCATTTTTGTCAGATCTTTATTCTTATTAAAGTAAATTTTAACAAAGAAAAGATGTAAAACTAAATTTTTATAAATTATGCTTAATTGAAGTTTGATCCATTGAGGTTATTAGAGAGACTAGAAGGGTGTGATATAATGAAACTTATTCTGATAAGGAGATTGACGAATCAACCAAACAAATAAGGGTATAAC
The DNA here is from genome assembly GCA_006410555.1 of Capra ibex. NCBI lineage: Eukaryota > Metazoa > Chordata > Mammalia > Artiodactyla > Bovidae > Capra > Capra ibex. The sequence goes on along the minus strand of SJYO01038709.1, from coordinate 9,127,907 downwards.
ATTTTATTCTTACTTCAACAGAAAGACCGAGACTTCTCTAAAGTCGGACACGTATAGACTCGACTATGATAATGTCTCTACGTCTTAGGAGATACATAAAGCCTAGGACTCTAGAGGAGTACTAACCGATTATAAGATCTTTAGTGTCTTTCAAAGTCATGATGATTTATCCGTGATTTAGATGTCGTTGAAGGTTTAGACTAATGTCAGGATGAATAATATTTAACGATAATAAATGACCTATTAGTCAATAATATGATTGTATATTAAAATATATGGTTTTTATTATGTCGAGATAATATAAAATATGTCATTTTTTATTTCGTACATGTGTAATTTTTAAAATTTAATCAAAATACTGATTTGTATTAACTTTATGACAATTCTCCAGTCACACGTATCTATGAAACGGAGTAAATTAAGGAGATATATCATCATTATTGTCAATTCTCATCATTAGTATTATTGATTCACTATTCATTATAAATAACGTGTGATTGATACATGGTTCGTACCTTGATTTACGAAATGTATGAAAAAAGTATCTTAAGAGTTTTGTTGTGTTACTCTATCTGTAATTATAATATATAAAAAATTTCGGCTTCTTTGACTTCGTGTCTTTTAAATTCACTGAACTGTTTACTGAGTCTCGACGTATAGTCAAATACGACTGTATACGTGTAAGATCAAGGAACTCTTAAAGCTTTTTGTTTATCGCTACAAATATGTCCATTGACCCGAAGGAACTATCGAGTCAACCATTTCTTAGGTGGGTGTTACTGAGAAACGCTGGAGTACCTGACATCGGATCGTCCGAGGAGACAGGTACCCTAAAAGGTCCGTTATCATGACCTCACCTAACGGTAAAGGAAGCGGTCCCCTAGAAGGGTTGGGTCCCTAGTTTGGGCCCAGAGGGTGTAACATCTATCTGCGAAATGGTAGACTAGGTGGTCCCTTCAGTGTTACATCCTGTGGGGTCAAGTTAAGGACCAAGTCTTTCTCGACGACCTCTTCCCTATCCGATGGGTGAGGTCATAAGAACCCGAAGGGACACCGAGTCAACCATTTCTTAGGTGGACGTTACGCCCTCTGGACCTTAGTTAAGGACCCAACCTTTCTAAGGGACCTCTTCCCTTTCCGATGGGTGAGGTCATAAGACCGGATCTCTTAGGGATATCAGGTACCCCAGCGTTTATCAATCTGTGTTGACTCGCTGAAAGGGTAAGTGAAGTGTCTGTTCCTTAATATTTTCCGTGTCGTAACGTTTCCGAAAAAGATAGTTATCCATAGAAAAAAGTACTACCCATCGACGTTAAAAGACGATCTGATTTGCTTTTGACTATCGAAAATGAATCGAGAAAAAAAGAAATGATGAACGATTTAAACGATGACACAAGAGAAGGAAGAGGAAACGAAGGACTGTTAGAATACATGAGTCAAAGAAAGAGTCAGTGGTAGTTTAATATGGATACGATCATATTGTGTTTTATAGAAAGTCAGTTGTTTAACCATAATTATAAAGACATATGAAAAGTGTGTGTCTATAGAATGAATGAAACTTTTTCAAGAACTAATCGGTAAAGTGAGAAGTTCTCCTAAAAGTGGAAATTCTTTTCGGGTTGACCTACATTGAGAAGGATAAAATTTGTTTCTTTAGTGTTACTATAATTGACATCTTACATTTTCTGTTAAAAGTTGATTAAAGGATAAAGTGATTTGGTGTGGTTCTACTGACTACTAGTTTCCTTTAGTTTTAATATTTTCTAGTTTAGTATTATAGGTCAGATAGGTACTCCGATAAAAGACTATAAAATAAGTTAGATTTACCTTGTCATTTACCTTTTCTTGTACATTTGTGTAGATAACTCACCGTTCGTAAATTACCGTTCCAGTTATAAATTTGACACTCTTATATTCTGGTATACGAATAGAACCATTCGTTTTGGAATGTGTAGTTAGTCTAGACGAAAGAAAGCTTTAGAATTATTGATTTCAGGAAACGTTTATTACCAACTTACTTTATTTGTATGACAGAAAGGATATCCTATACGGACAGTGTAAATGATAATTATTGTTATATGAGTCTTACCAAAAAGGTTCAGGAACGATGAACCTGAATCAAGATGAAGACGGTCTGTCACTTGTAAAACTTTGTCGACAGATGTAAATTTTCACGTCCGATCCGAGTGTCTTGTTAAAAAGAAAGATGTTGTAATTAGTTGGAGATGCACCTGTGACATAACTAGTCAAGGTACGAAACATTTAAGTACACACTCTACGGACTCCTTACCTTTCAATCCCTTTCGTTGGTGTCCATAATATTGCTAAACGTTTATTACTACTATAGTTATGTTCTTATTTGATTCTTACGTAATATTAAAGAATGTAATGGTAGAAAGGATTACCCGTATAAACTTATACAGAACTCGAGTTTTGTACAAAATATGTGATCGTTACTTGTTAGGTTTTCACTTCCATTTTTTTCCCTACTTAAAATTTTTATTCCCGTTCTAAAGATGTGATTTTGAATATTTTGTGATAACATTCTTTTACTTCTTCTGGATTTATTTACTTTTGTGTAGAGTATAAGAACCTACCCTTTTGAATATTAACAAATCTATCTTCATTAGAGGGTTAACTAGATGCTTAAGTTTCGTTAGTTTAAGGGTCGACCGTAGATACATCTTTAACTATCCGACTAAGGGTTTAAGTATACTTTCACGTTCCTTACAGTTTTATTGGACCTTTGTCTTGTTTCCTACTACTGAGTATGAACGTTAAGGTTTCTCCATATGGTGAAATGGAAGTCGCTAGTCACGTTTCTATATCTCCTTTTGTTGTCTTACCCTTTCTGATCTCTAGAAAAGTTCTTTTAATCTCAATTGTTCCCTTGTAAAGTACGTTTCTACCCGAGCTATTTCCTGTCTACCATACCTGGATTGTCTTCGTCTTCTACAATTCTTCTCCACCGTTCTTATGTGTCTTCTTGACATGTTTTTTTCTAGAAGTGCTGGTTCTATTAGTGTTACCACACTAGTGAGTGGATCTCGGTCTGTAGGACCTTACACTTCAGTTCACCCGGAATCTTTCGTAGTGATACTTGTTTCGATCACCTCCACTACCTTAAGGTCAACTCGATAAAGTTTAGGACCTTCTACTACGACACTTTCACGACGTGAGTTATACGGTCGTTTAAACCTTTTGAGTCGTCACCGGTGTCCTGACCTTTTCCAGGTAAAAGTAAGGTTCGGGTTTCTTTCCGTTACGGTTTCTTACGAGTTTGATGGTGTGTTAACGTGAGTAGAGTGTACGATCATTTCATTACGAGTTTTAAGAGGTTCGGTCCGAAATCGTTATGTACTTGACACTTGAAGGTTTACAAGTTCGACCAAAATCTTTTCCGTCTCCTTGGTTTCTAGTTTGACGGTTGTAGGCGAGCTAGTAGTTTTTTCACTCTCAAGGTCTTTTTTGTAGATAAAGACGAAATAACTGATACGGTTTCGGAACTGACACACCTAGTGTTATTTGACACCTTTTAAGACTTTCTCTACACTTATCGTCTGGTGGACTGGACAGAGAACTCTTTTGATATACGTCGAGTCCTTCCTTGTCAATCTTGACCTGTACCTTGTTGTCTGACCAAGGTTTATCCTTTTCCTCATGCAGTTCCGACATATAACAGTGGGACGAATAAATTGAATATACGTCTCATGTAGTACTCTTTGTGACCCGACCTTCTTCGTGTTCGACCTTACTTCTAACAGCCCTCTTTATGATTATTGGAGTCTATACGTCTACTGTGGTGAGAATACCGTCTTTCACTTCTCCTTGATTTTTCGGAGAACTATTTACACTTTGTCGTCTCACTTTTTCAACCGAATTTCGAGTTGTAAGTCTTTTGATTCTAGTACCATAGACCAGGGTAGTGAAGTACCCTTTATCTACCCCTTTGTCACCTTTGTCACAGTCTAAAATAGAAAGACCCCGAGGTTTTAGTGACGTCTACCACTGACATCGGTACTTTAATTTTCTGCAAATGAGGAACCTTCGTTTCAATACTGGTTGGATCTATCGTATAAGTTTTCGTCTCTGTAATGAAACAGTTGTTTCCACGCAGATCAGTTCCGATACCAAAAAGGACACCAGTACATACCTACGCTCTCAATCTGACACTTCTTTCGACTCACGGCTTCTTAACTACGAAAACTTGACACCACAACCTCTTCTGAGAACTCTCAGGGAACCTGACGTTCCTCTAGGTTGGTCAGGTAAGATTTCCTCTAGTCAGGACCCACAAGAAACCTTCCTTACTACGATTTCGACTTTGAGGTCATGAAACCGGTGGAGTACACTTCTCAACTGAGTAACCTTTTCTGAGACTACGACCCTCCCTAACTCCCGTCCTCCTCTTCCCCTGCTGTCTCCTACTCTACCGACCTACCGTAGTGCCTGAGCTACCTGCACTCAGACTCACTTGAGGCCCTCAACCACTACCTGTCCCTCCGGACCGCACGACACTAAGTACCCCAGTGTTTCTCAGCCTGTGTTGACTCGTTGACTTGACTTGACTGACTATGGTGAAATGTGACTGTAGTCAACACCTATTCTTAAAGGTCACAAGGTATAGGAACAATTGTGAACCTCAATGACCTGAAGATTCAAAACGGGTGGATCACCCATAGTATTGGTGAAATTCCACAAGGAGAATAGGAGGTTCGTGGAATGACATTCCGAAAGTATTGTAAGTCGAAGATATTTTGATTTACGAGGAAAAAGATGTGAGAGAGAAATTCCTTAGAATGTGTAAAAGGTCTGAAGTTTATATCTACTTTCACTTTCTTTCACTTTCACCTCAGTGAGTCAGAACAGGTGGAGAAACACTGGGGCACCTGACATCGGGAGGTCCGAGGAGGTAGGTACCCTAAGAGGTCCGTTCTTATGACCTCACCCAACGGTAAAGGAAGAGGTCCCCTAGAAGGGTTGGGTCCCTAGCTTGGGTCCAGAGGGCGTAACGTCCGTCTGCGAAATTGGAGACTCGGTGGTCCCTTCGAGGAATCCAATTTTTTTTTTTTAGACGACGTTCTGGAAAGAAACCCATTCTCGATACGACACGACACGAATCAACGAGTCAGCACAGACTGAGAAACGCTGGGGTACCTCACATCGGACGGTCCGAGGAGACAGATGCCCCTAAGAGATCCGTTCTTATGACCTCACCCAATGGTACGGGAGGAGGTCCCCTAGAAGGGTTGGATGCCAGACTTAGGTCCAACGGGTGTAACGTCCGGTTAAGATATAGTACACTCGGTGGTCCCTTAGTCTCCTTATGACCTCACCCATCGGATAGGTAAGAGGTCCCCTTGAAGGGTTGGGTCTTTAGCTTGACCCCAGCGGACGTAACGTTCACAGAAGAAATGGTCGACTCGATGACCCCTTCGGGGTGTTTATGTATTGGACTCAGATCAGTAATTTTTTAGTCTATTTAGAGTTTACTTGTTAAAAGTAAATTTTGTTCCACCCCTCGATGACATAAGAAGATTTTATAGTTACTGTGTTTTCCATTTTATTTCCGATGTCTTTACAAAGTCTAATGTCCTCTGAATTCTCTGTACAGTGTATTTACTAGGGTATGAGTAGTATATAATCTCTCTTTTGGTACGATATTTCAAGTTATGACTCACGTATATTATATATAATAATAATGTCTATATAGTTATATAATGGGAGTTATTGTACTTACGTACTTAATATAAAAGAGTTATTATATCTCAATATATAAGTCCATACTGGTAAGTCCATGCTACATTTAGTTTAGGGAATGCTAATATGTCACTGTTTATCTAAGTTCCCTAATCTAAACTATCTCACGGACTTCTTTATACCTGTCTCCAAGTACTGTAACATGTCCTCCGTCACTAGTTCTGGTTGGGGGGTTTTTTCCTTTACGTTTTACCGTTTTACCAACAGAATCCTCCGGAATGTTTATCGACTCTTTTCTTCTCTTCGTTTTCCATTTTCTCTTTTCTATATGGGTAGACTTACATCTCAAGGTTTTTTATCGTTCCTCTCTATTCTTTCGGAAGGAGTCTCTAGTTACGTTTCTTTATCTCCTTTTGTTTTCTTACCCTTTCTGATCTCTAGAGAAGTTCTTTTAGTCTCTATGGTTCCCTTGTAAAGTACGTTTCTACCCGTGTTATTTCGTGTCTTTGCCATACCTGGATTGTCTTCGTCTTCTATAATTCTTCTCCACCGTTCTTATGTGTCTTCTTGATATGTTTTTTCTAGAATTACTAGGTCTATTGGTGCTACCACATGAGTGAGTGGAAATCGGTCTGTAGGACCTCACACTCCAGTCCACTCGGAATCCTTCGTAGTGATGCTTGTTTCGATCTCCTCCACTACCTTAAGGTCAATTCGGTGAAGTTAAGGATTTTCTACTACGACATTTGACGTCGTGGGTTATACGGTCGTTTAAACCTTTTGAGTTGTCACCTGTGTCCTGACCTTTTCCAGTCCAAAGTAAGATTTGAGTTTCTTTCCGTTACGGTTTCTTACGAGGTTGATGGCGTGTCGACGTGAGTAGAGTGTGCGATCGTTTCATTACGAGTTTTAAGAGGTTCGGTCCGAAGTTGTCATGTACTTGGTTCTTGAAGGTCTACAAGTTCACCCAAAATCCTTTCCGTCTCCTTGGTCTCTAGTTTAACGGTTGTAGACAACCTAGTAGTTTTTCGTTCTCTTAAGGTCTTTTTATAGATGAAGACGAAACAACTGATGTGGTTTCGGAAACTGACACACCTAGTACTGTTTGACACCTTTTAAGAATTTCTCTACCCTTACGGTCTGGTGGAATGAATGGAGCACTTTTTACACGTACGTCGAGTTCTTCTTTATCTTGACCTGTACCTTGTTGTCTCACCAAGGTTTATCCCTTTCCTCATGTAGTTCCGACATATAACAGTGGGACGAATAAATTGAATATACGTCTCATGTAGTACTCTTTCCGACCCGACCTACTTCGGGTTCGACCTTAGTTCTAACACCCTCTGTATAGGTATTAAAGTCTATACGTCTACTGTGGTGGGAATACCGTCTTTCACTTCTTCTTTATTTCTCGGAGAACTACTTTCACTTTCTTCTCTCACTTTTTCAACCGAATTTTGAGTTGTAAGTTCTTTACTTCTGACATCGTAGGACAGGGTAATGAAGTACCGTTATCTCCTCTTTATTACCTTTGTCACTGTCTGAAGTAAAAGAACCCGAGGTCTTAGTGATGTCTACCACTGACGTCGGTGTTTTAATTTTCTGCGTACGAGGAACCTTCTTTTCGATACTAGTTGGATCTCTCGTATAATTTTAGTCTCTGTAATGAAACGGTTGTTTTCAGGTAGATGAGTTTCGCTACCAAAAAGGTAATCAGTACATACCTACACTCTCCACCTGGTATTTCTTTCGACTCACGGTTTCTTAACTACGAAAACTTGACACCACAACCTCTTCTAAGAACTCTCAGGGAACCTGACGTTCCTCTAGGTTGGTCAGGTAGGACTTCCTTTAGTCAGGACTTATAAGTAACCTTCCTGACTACGACTTCGACTTTGAGATTATGAGACCGGTGGACTACACTTTTTGACTGAGTGAACTTTTCTGGGACTACGACCCTTTCTGACTGCCGTTCTCCTCTACCCCTGTTGTCTTCTACTCTACCAACCTACCGTAGTGGTTGAGTTACCTGTACTCAAACTTGTTCGAGGTCCTCAACCACTAGCTGTCCCTTCGGATCGCACGAGGTCAGGCACCCCAGCGTTTCTCAGCCTGAACTGACTCACTGATTTGACTTGACTTGTTATATCTCTTTATCTTACGTGTTTTACAATTATTGTCCACTACGACCCATTTCATATATCCGTTCATAAGAAGTGTGATAATAAGAAAGTCAGAAAGAGATCGAAAGTTTAACAAATGTTTATTTTGAGAAAATGTACATATGACGGTGGCTTTAGGATTATGTAGGTCAAATAACGATAGATACTAGTTATTAATCGGATAATTTACACTATACAGTCCTGATCCCGTCTACTTGTTAATAGCAATATTTTTAATGTTGAAGATGTAGATCACTTGTTTTTGTGTATGACTTTTCCTCGGTACATCGGTCATGCGTTGGTGGAGTTAACAGAACCTAAGATAGAAAATAAGTCTGAACGTAGAGTCGTTTACGTTTTGTTTTGTCCTACGTTGAAAACTTTTACAAGTACATATAATTATAAAAATTTAATTTTTAAATTATATTTTCGAAAAGTCGTAAATATTGGGGTAGGTACACTGTATTTAAAGTTCTTTTATATCAAGTTTATTTACCAGAGAGTTAAATTATAGGACTAATTTGATAGGGAAAGTACGTAGGGTAGAACAACTTTTTTTTTTGGAAATTTTTATATAATCATATAAATTAACGGAATGTCTCATTCTATGTAACTAAGATTGACTTAGAGAAAAATTTGTCAGTAGTCAGATAGTCACAAGGAACAAGTCCTCATATGTCACATACATACATATACACACACACACAAACATACATGCTCGTACTCGATTACACTTTGTGACTACAACAAAAAATTTGATTTAGAGTAATAGATAAAATAGTAGTAAAGAAAAAATGGGATTTTAAATGAGTGTCATCTGTTGTGAAAGACAAGACATGTTTTCTCTTAAAAAAGTTTTTATAGACAACAGTATCTTCATATAAAATAAAAAGGAAAGACGTGACGTCTCCTTTGACAGTGTTATACAATAAAAAATTTTTTCCTTATGACCTCGTTTACAGATTTGACCTAAAGTTTTACACTTAGTTACGAAAGTTTTAACGTAATTCTATTATAAGTTTCATTGTTGAAGAATATGGAACAAACGATCCAAATATTACAACTCCCGGAATAGTATTATAAGTGACGACAGGGTTAGGTTTATTCGTCACCGGTCATTGGCGTCCTGAAATCGGACATTAACTTTTATCTTTTGTGTGTGTGTGTATTAACTCCCAATCTGACGTTATGTTGTCGACTGATAATGAATATGTCACTGTCCGTGAAGAGTTTGGAGTCAGTATTAATACTTTATAGTAAAGGAATTCGTTGTTGTATCAGAATCCTATATAGAGTAGTAATGCAATGGGTGTGGTTTGTGCCAGACTCTTAAAATATCCTTATCAAATAAATTTAAATTATATTAAGACAATTATATTAATAAAAGAATTGTCAAAAGATCACGATTTCATGAAATAGTAAGGGTGAAATTTTTATTCCTTTAGTTTCGGGTCGTTATAAATCACATTAGTAGAATAGTGGATGACAAAACCATCGTAATATAATCCGTAGGTAGTTTTCGTTATTAATCTTTCGGTATTAAGAAGAGAGTTTCAGAAATATCGGATCAACTCTAATTGGTTGACCTGGTAATAAAGTCATCCTTGTCTATGAGAAAGGATATCCCTTCTAAAGAGGGTTGAGTCGGTTCAAAATTTTAATTATTTCATAAAGAATTAATTCAGTCAAAGAGGTCAGTCCAGATGTAACTATTCCTCTCATTAAGATCAGTCGTGTTTGAACAAATTGATGTCTAAGTGTAAAACTTTCCTCCTCGGGATAAAGGTACTTATAAGATGGAAATTCATATCACTCCTTTCATCCTGGTCCGTTTCCACCAGAAGATTGAATCTTTTTTTTTTTCAATTCATGTAATACCGAGACACTTAGAAACTCTTTCCTGTAAATCCCACAGTGTAGAAACTCAAAAAATTAAATTCTTGATTCTGTATATATTATATGAATTATAGTAATAATAATAGTACCTTGTTGAAAGTTGAATATTTGAGGAGGTCTTCTGAAACTACCTCATTAATACCGTAGAGACTTTCTCTGACGTCAATAAGATATTATCATTTTCCCAGTTTATTAGTCTTTCTATTGTGTTTTACCTACTTAGAGTTTTGATAATACAATTCGTTTTCTTCGGTCTTTATTTTCTCATGTTTGACAAGTTCTTTTCGGTTTTTATTAGATATCGTTATTTTTAGTTTTATGACCAAAATAGTCCTCCCATCCTTATCGACAATTGACCTTTCCCCGGTTCCATTGAAAACTCCCACTACCTTTACAGACATAGAACTAGACACACCATGAATGTTCTGGTATATCTATTTGACTTTAAGTAGTACGACATATGAGAAAATTGTAAACATGTCAAGTCAACTCAGCGAGTCAGCACAGGCTGAGAAACGCTGGGGTACTTGACGCCGTACGGTCCGGAGGGACAGGTAGTGGTTGAGGGCCTCAGACACTATGGTAGGTCGGTAGAGTAGGAGACAGCAGGGGAAGAGGACGACGGGAGTTAGAAAGGGTCGTAGTCCCAGAAGAGTTTACTCAGTCGAGAAACGTAGTCCACCGGTTTCATAACCTCAAAGTCGAAGGTGTAGTCAGGAAGGTTACTTATTGGTACTGACTAGAGGAAATCCTATCTGACCAACCTAGAGGAACGTCAGGTGTCCTGAGAGTTCTCAGAAGAGGTTGTAGTGTCAAGTTTTTGTAGTTAAGAAGCAGCGAGTCAAAAGAAATATCAGGTTGAGAGTGTAGGTATGTACTGGTGACCTTTTTGGTGTCGGAACTGATCTACCTGGAAACAACTGCTTCATTACAGAGACGAAAAGTTATACGACAGATCCAACCAGTATTGAAATAGAGTATATATATACATATATATTCAATATGGGGTTATTTCATAACGATCGTACTTTCTTTTTGATAAAGTATTAGAATGAAGAGGTATGGAATGTTATACTTATGATCCATAGTTAATGTGAATTAAGGATAGAAGGTAGAAGTAAAGGAGGAAGTCTACAGAAGAGTTGATCTAGGAAATAGAGCTTAAGGGAAAAGGGAGGGAAAATTGATATGCTTGAGGTAGACGAAAAGTCCAGATAGAGGATGGTCTTCTAAAGGAAAAAAATTAAGAAAACAAATGACCAATACGACCCACAAGTCACGACGTACCCGAAAAGAAACTAACGTCGTTCGTCGCCGATGAAAGATCAACACTACACGTCCGAAGAGTAACACCACCGAAGAGAACGACACTTCGTGTTGGAAATCCCACGTTCCCAAAGTCATCAACACCGAGTTCCCGAGTCATCAATGTCAAGGGCCCGAGATCTCGTGTCCGAGTTATCAACACCACGTGTCCGAATCGACGAGGTATCGTACGCCCTAGAAGGACCTGATCCCTATCTTGGGTAAAGAGGACGTGACCGTCCATCTAAGAAATGGTGACTCGTTGGTCCCTTCAGTAGAAGTTATAAGATCAGTTGAAGAAGTTTATAAGATCAGTTGTGATTATAAAGGGATAAGACATATGGGAAGACGTATGCAGTCGAATCATGGTGTGTCAGACAGTGAATAAAAAGAGTTCAACAAAGTGAACATGAAAAAAAATTTTTTAGGAGAAAAATGTAAAATTGACTTCATTTTTTAGGTATGTCTTTTTCAAGTTTTTAGAGTTACCATGTTGAGTCTTAAAAGAGTTTTACTTGTTTGTATATAATTGTTGTGTCTTTAGTTCTTTGTCTCGTAATCAGAGTAGAGTATGGAGAAAAGTCTGTGATAAGTTTTGTTCCCATTGGTTAATAGACTGAAAATTGTGGTAGATAATCCAGATGGACGAAAACCGTAAGTATAAATACATTTATATGTCATATATGATGGAACATAAAACGAGACAAGTTGTAATATACACTCCTGTAGGTGTATCAATGTTAATAACATTAGATAAGAGTAACGATATATACTCTGATAGATTATATACTGTGATAGTATTATATTAGAATAATAAAAATTAACACCGTTTTATATATATTGTTTTTCAACTAGTAAAATTGGTAAAAATTCATGTACCAAGTCATTATAATTCTTATAAGTGTGAAGACATGTTGGTAGTGGTAGTATGTAGAGGTCTTGAGAAAATTAGAATATTTTAACTTTGAGATATGAGTAATTTGTTATCAAGTGGTACAAGAGGAGAGAGCTTTGGAGAGAGGTTTGGAGACGTTGATGGTAAGATAAAAGACGGAGACACTTAATCTCTTTGGTTCTATGGAGTAACTTTACCTTAGTGTGTCATACAGAAAAACACTTACCGAATGAAGTGAATCGTATTACAGGAGTTCCAAGTGGATACAACATCGTACACAGTCTTTAAGAAAGGAAAAGTACCGACTTATTATAAGGTAATATAAGTGAATATAATCAAAGTAGAAAATTTGTATTCGAAGAATTCCTGTCTCCGTTACAAAATACGAAGAGAAAATAAGGGATAGATGGTGTTACGATCGCCATATATTCATAATTCAAGGTAAAACTAACTATATAATATTATTACCATTCTTCGTCTCTACCTATAAGTTTTTTTAAGGTAAAACAATACCGTAAATAATTTAATCAAAATATATACTAAATAATGTAATAGTGTAAAATAAACTAATTTATCATTTTAATTTGAAGGTATGGTCCGTGCATGATAGACTCACCAATGTCCTTTGGATTTTAAAAACTCGTACATTTGTTTTCGATTTTGTATATATCGGTTTGTGACAGGATTCGTGAAATGTACATAATTGAGTACTCATATTCTTAGATGGACCTACCATCTAAGATGTTCAAATAGTTGAAATACCTTTGATTGTGTGACTCTATAATTCACTACACGGGTTACTTGTGAGTCTTTATCTCTCTACCTAATAATATTTAAATAATTTTATTGTATTTGACATAAAGAAGATGGATAAAGACGTTATAAATTGTACTAGGAATGGTCGTAAAGACCGAGTTGTCTTAAGGATAGGCAGGAGGGTTATAGTATCGAAACCGACATTAAATTTTTCCTTTTTTCGTGTATATATATGTGTAAATAAAGTTTAATATGAAAAAAAGTTATAATGTATAATGATTCTTCTGTACACTATTAATATGAATTAACGTTAAAAAGATAAAACATGATGTTGTCTAATAATCGGTTAATTATGTATTTTTAGTTAACATATTCCGTTATAAAAGATTGAAATCTTTTGGTGTTAAAGGAGTCCTATATATAAGTTATTTAGTTGTGGTATTAATGTCATAACGAGAAGAGGTAAACCGATATATATGTGATATATTTTGACAAAATGTACACACATGTTCGGGAATGAAATACTCGTGTAAAATTTCACATTCTTTATATAAAAATATTATTTTGTTTAGATTCTCAAAGTACTTTTGTTTACAAAGTCGTTATAAATAATACAAAGTGTTGTGGGAACACTGCATGTTATAATCAAGGTAAAACGTCGACTTACTTGGTCAAATCGTCAATTCACTAAAGATTATAAAGGATCTAATTATGACTTTTACTCTCGTTCCCCAACCCCTCTTTTCTTTAAACTGAAAGTCAATAGACGAAATTAATGGTAAGATATAATAGATACCCTGTAAGACTATTGGTGTTTATTACATACTTATACTCGGAGTCCAAAAGTTTTGTGGATTTTCGTTTTGTTTCTAGTGAGTGGTATTTTAACCATAAGGTTCCTTCCTTCAGTTATTTTAAAACCACTTGACATGATTTGACTTCAATAACGAAACTTCTAAAGAAAATTTTTTCAGACTTTCTGGGTCTCGATGGTTTGACTCAAAAGTCGAACAATTGCTTCCATATTTCGACCGGATATAATATTATCGGAGTAACTTTCGGGACAAAGTATCTCCAGAGGTAACCATGTAATTTGGAAGATGATGAAGGTCAAAAATTTTATTAGTTACTTTTGTCTTGAAGACGTTGGCACCATAATTCTTCAAGAACCTGGAAGAGAGGGGTCACTTTGTTGGTAGACGGACCTATTTAGTAATTTTGTTGGTAAATTGCAGAGACCTTTCACAGGATTTCCCGTATGTCGTTAGCTTTTTGTAAATAATTTGTTTTTGGTAGTCTTAAAGTCATTTTTGTCACTCAGAAACCGTAAACTCGGTACTGGACGAGGATAGGTGTGATGGAGGTACACTACCGAGGTCTACTCACGACAGTTCTTTTCTTAATCCTTCACCCCACCCCTCTACTCACTTGATCCACTGTCTTTAGTTCTCCGTGTTCGAAGGTCAAAATTTTATTTATTCAGTACCTCTGTATTACATGTCATATCCCTTATGTCCGTTGATTTGAACACCACTAGGAAAACATTCTATGTTTTTATAGTTCAGTGGTACAACATGTGGACTTTGACTATATTACAACTTTCAGTTAATATGAGGTTAAATTTTGTTTTTTATTCACCCTTAAGGGAGGAGGAGGTTCAGGATCTGAGTCCGACGATCGGAGAGAATAGAAGGGGTCTTGACACTACGTTTTCATGATAGTGCCCGTCCTTGTTACTTTCCTGACCCAGAAGGAAAGGGGTTGAGTCAAGAGTGAGAATCTGATTCCCGAGCTGGGGTCCACAATTGTCGAATAGTGGAAGTGGGTCCGACCGAGAACCCCGTCTCCGAGGTCCTTACCTTCCGTATGATTATTCTAATCCCCGATGGTAGAGATGTTGCAGATGACGTCCTCCTCGATGGTGTGAGGACGGTGGTTGACGTCGTGACACCGTGTCAAAGACGGGTTCCCTTCTTCATCCGTTATTTCCCCTTCTCGAGTCGTAAAGACGGATTCCCTTTACTGAACTTTTGGTTCGTTCCTCTATCTCTGAGGACGGATTCCCATATCAGTTTTTGTTACCTCTAGAATCGGTACGAACTAACTCCTCCTCCGATACGTACACCACCCCCGAAGGGGCCACCGAGTCTCCAATTTCACAGACGGACCTTACGCCCTCTGGCCCCAAGTTAGGGACCCAGCCCTTCTAGGGGACCTCTTCCTTTACCGTTGGGTGAGGTCATGAGAACGGACCTCTTAGGGTACCTCCCTCCTCGGACCATCCGATGATCAGGTACCCCAGCGTTTCTCAGTCTGTGCTTACTCGTTGAAGTGAGTGAGTCCGTACACCACCCCTTCCCCCATACGCCCTTTAGAGACATGGAAGGAGAGTTACAACGATATTTGAATTTTCGCAGGATTTTTTGAAGACAGAATTTTTTTACTTTTGTGTAAGTAAAGACCCTCCATTCCCCACCACCCATCACAACCTCTGATGAATGAGTCCGTACTGGTCTCTCTCTTGTATAACCGATGATCGGGGACCGACTTATGTCCCGTTTTATTACTTAAGTGACTTGACACTTCTGTCAGAAATTCGGTTTGTGTATTAGTTTTCCTTTCCGACTTTTAGTTTGACCGATTCACCCAAATTTTATTGGAAACTGGTTGTACCCCAAATACAAAGGTCTACGTCCCCACTTGGGGTCTCTCGGTACTTTTCTGTTTTTGTCCTCTTTTTTGAGAGTCGTGCCTGTAATCCCCAGTATATGACATTCTTTTTGTCTGGAGTGTCTTAATCAGGTCAGTCCACTTGATTGTTTATCTACTGGTTTGTTTGTTATTTTCTTGTCATTGATGGTCTTTTCTCCCTCTATCCATAGGTTTGAACGGTGTTATATAATAGGTTTTACAGATCAAAAGTTGTTTTATAATATACTGTATGTTATTTTGTCACTGAGTCTCTCTCCTTATCCTCTTTCGTTATCTTTGACGGAAACTCTTCAGAATTTATAATATGAATAATCTTTTTATGAAGTTTCTTCGATAACCTTTATACAAGTTTTTTGAAATCCTTTGGTACAAATTTATTTCCTTCCATACCATTGTCACTAAGTAGTTTATCTCTTATTCTTATATAACTAATTTACTAGTTTTATTAAAATTTTTCATCTTTAAGAGTTCGATTTTTCATGTTATTAACTTTGCTTTTTAAGTGATCTTCTCCGATTTTCATCTAGACTCGTCCGTTTTTCTCTTATTTGTTTGCACGTCTATCTAACTATCACTAATATGTTTAGATTTGTTATTTTGTATCTACTCTTTTTTTCTTCTTACGGAGTCTCTTTACACCCTGTAGTAATTCGTGTGGTTGTATTCGTGTTAGTCTCATGGTTTTCCTCCCTCCGTTCTCTTTCCCTATCCTTTGTATAAGTTTCTTTGTTACCGACTTTTACAGGGTTTAAACTACTTTTTTTTTTATTAGATGAGCCATTTCTTAGACGGATGTCACGTCTTCTGGGGGCAAGCTAGGTACCTAACCCTTCTAGACAACCTCTTCTCCATCCGATGGGTAAGGTCATAAGAACCCGAAGGGAACACCGAGTCAACCATTTCTTAGACGGACGTTACACCCTCTGGACCCAAACTAGGGACCCAACCCTTCTAGGGGACCTCTTCTCTTTCCGATGGGTGAGGTCATAAGACCGGACCTCTCAAGGTACCTGACATATCAGGTACCCCAGTGTTTGTCAGCCTGTACTGACTGAAAGTGAAAGTGACTAAAAGTGTGTAATTCTTCGAATTATCCGAGGTGTATCCTATTGTGTTTCTTTAGGTATGAGTTTGTGTAATACCAGTTTAATAAGTTTCTCTTTTATGACTTTTGTTATTCTCTTTTTACAAAGTAGTACATTTTCCCTTACTATGTACATTTTTCAGTCTATTTGTCGACTGAGAAGTAGTGTTTCTTACCCCCGTTACCGTCCCTACTGATTAAATTTTTGATGTTTATTCTTGGGATATAATATATAGATCGAGAAGACCATCTGGGGTTCCTGTGTTGTCTTCTATCGAAAAATTAATAACTTGATCTGCTAGACATTCTTAAGAGTGTCGATATTTCACAATACATATTGTTTAATAGAATAATTTTGACGATGATATATTAAACAATATAAAGGTGTTCTACCGCGATTATATAAAGGTAAAAGGTAGTTTTGTACAGAAGATCTACTAGTAAAGATATCAATTATTACATTAGTATCAGATAATAATGTATGAGAATGAAAAGTTTCATGACAACATAATAAATACGATAGAAGTAACGTTCAGTAGATGTGTTTATTACGACTGGATTATAAAGTCTACTCATTTAGTTTCGTGTATCATCAATGTATTCACTAGGTTCCAGTGTTTAAAGTAATCATTATCTAAGAGATTACAATCAAGATACTAGAAAGAGATCTAGTGTGACGGACTAATGTCTATTACCACAGTTTAAGAGTTCCACAGTCCGACTCTTGTCTTCGTTTTAATTTCGTTGCTTATAATTTATCGTAATTTTGACTATGTTTGAAGGGAACCCGAGTGTATGACTTGGTAATTATAATGGCGTGTGTTCATGTAAATACGTATAAAGGAAGCGACAAAGGGAATAAAGAATAGTCTTCTGGAACCGTAATATATAAGGATATGTTGGTATCAATTTCGAGTTATAACTTTTTATAGAGTAATTGTGACAGGAATAACATTTGTATTATTGATATAAAATTTTACTAGTATCTTCCTGAAGTGACCTTCAGGTTACCAAATCTGAGGTACGAAGGTTACGTCCCCCACATCCAAACTAGGGACCAGTCCCTTGATTCTAGGTTTTTGCACGACGTGTCCGTTTTTATTAAAAAAATTCAGTTTACTTTCAGAGAAAGAGTTTTTTGGTAGTGTCTTGAGTGTGCTGGGGTACTTAGCGTCGTGTGGTCCGGAGGGACAGGTAGTGGCTGAGGGCCTCACGTGGGTTTGAGTACACGTAGTTCAACCACTACGGTAAGTCGGTAGAGTAGAGTAGGAGACAGCAGGGGAAGAGGACGACGGGGGTTAGGGAGGGTCGTAGTCCCAGAGAAGTTTACTCAGTTGAGAAGTGTACTCCACGGTTTCATAACCTCAAAGTCGGAGTCGTAGTCAGGAAGGTTACTTGTGGGTCCTGACTAGAGGAAATCTTACCTGACCAACCTAGAGGAACACCCCTTTTTTGACCTTCTAATTTTATTATATATTATTGATCCGGTTCTTAAGTTCGGGAAGGACAAAAGGAGTTAGAGTAAGATCACTGTTCTTATGTTTTCTCAGTTTTCTATCGCCACGAGATATTTAGACAATAATGGATCAAAAACTACTTTTATACTGACACCCAGTTTATTACAAGGATTATTAACACACACATACATATTCAGCAAGTCAGTACAGACTGAGAAACACTGGGGTACCTGATACCTTAAGAGATCCGGATTATTATGTAGGTGATTTGTATGTGACTTCTTAACTACGAAAACTTGACACCACGACCTTCTGAGAACTCTCAGGGAACCTGACGTTCCTCTAGGTTTGTCAGATAGGATTTCCTTTAGTCAGGACTTATAAGTAACCTTCCTGACTAGGACTTCGACTTAGAGGTTATGAAACCGCTGGACTACGTTTCTTGACTGGAATGTAACCCTTTCTGACTTCCGCCCTCCTCTTCCTCTACTGTCTCCTACTCTACCAACCTGCTTGACTTTGTATATCATTTTTAGACTATGTCAATCGAATACTGTCTTTATAGTCAGTACAAGATAGTGGTAGTATAAAAGGAAGATATTCCAAAAGAATTTTTCTACTACTGTCTATTCTCCAGTTGTTAGGTACCGTATATACTATTATCGGATGTACAATACGGTGAAGTCGGATTCAGATGAGAGCATTTAGTGAAGGATCTCTTGTAAGTACAAGTATAAATAAGGACCGTATTTGATGTCCGAGTGGAGCTATCACAATTAGAAGATCTTCGGTAGGTACCGTGGTATTGTAGGAAAAAAGAATAAAACAGGAAGGATAAGGACAGAGGAACTGTATGATTAGAAACTATCCAACTACGGTAGAAAGACTCACGAGGAGGAAGTTTATGACGGTTTAGAACCTCATCTTGAATGAGAAGTAAGTGAAATATTTTTCTGACGAGTAAATTTCCTTTGGACACCACACCTCTAAGGAATTTTTTGACCTTTATCTTGACGGTATACTGGGTCGTAAGGGTGACGACCCGTATGTGTGACTCCTTTGGTCTTGACTTTCTCTGTGCACATAGGGTTACAAGTAGTTCGTGACAAATGTTCTCGGTCCTGTACCTTCGTTGGATCTACAGGTAGTTCGTGACAAATGTTCTCGGTCCTGTACCTTCGTTGGATCTACAGGTAGTCGTCTACTTACCTATTCTTTGGACACCATATATATGGGTTACCTCATAATGAGTCGGTAATTTTTCTTACGTAAATTTAGTCAAGATTACTCCACCTACTTTGACTTCGGATAATATGTCTCACTTCATTCCGTCTTTCTTTTTGTGATTATGTCATGTAATTACGTGTATATACCTTAAGTCTTTCTACCATTGTTGCTGAGGTATATACTCTGTCGTTTTCTCTGTGTCTACATTTCTTGTCTGAAAACCTGAGACACCTTCTTCCACTCCCACCCTACTAAACTCTCTTATCGTAACTTTGTACATATAATGGTATACACTTTATCTAGTGGTCAGGTTCAAGCTACGTACTCTGTCCCACGAGTCCCGACCACGTGACCCTGCTGGGACTCCCTACCCTATCCCTCCCTCCACCCTCCCCCCCAGTGCTATTCCCTGTGTACATGTGGGTACCGACTAAGTACACTTACATACCGTTTTTGGTGATATTATGACATTTTATTAATCAGAGGTTAATTTATTTAATTAAATTGGTTCATTCATTTATTTCCTTTAGACACCATTTAGATGTAATTTGATCAATCAAGGAAACCGTATGAAAATTATTAAGTTAAATATTTTACACTAAATATTATTTTTGACATCCATATAGGGTGAACACCCTTCATCAGATTCAACTCTGTTCATATAGAGAATCTTGACGTATTCGGACAAGACAGTCTGTATCAAGAAATATCTCAAATTAGTTAGACACCCGGGTTTTTACAGAAAATATGTTTGTTCAATAAACGTATTTATAAAATAATCTTTATATATACGGACACTCCTGATATTAAAATTACTATAAAGATAAATAAAGTAATTACCGTTTACATTAAAAGTGATCAATTTGATTACTTCTCCGATAGAGGTTTATTGATGTTAATTGAGGTATGAGTTCTCTTCCCTTTGTAAATCACTTAATTAAATAAAATGAGGTATTAGGGGACTATAAGTTTCGTGAAATACATTGTAGATGTCTTTTTATATAAAAAGTGTCTTTAAGTAAATTGGTCGTTAATGACTCATAGATGGTACACAGTCTTGGACATGACCCGTATCCATAAGTCACTTTGTGTCCTAAGAACGTATACTCACGATATAAAAAAGTGATAAGGAAACTATAAAGGTCTAAGTTGTGTTATCATGTTTAGAATCATATGATTATTCGTATATGATTCACGAATTAGAGAAGGGACCACCGAGTCTACCATGTATAAATGAACTGATAATGAGTTTATGGTTTTAAGTAAATTCTTATTATTAAAATCGACTAGAAGGATAAATGGGTGGACGGGAATATGAGAACCCATCGTCTGTGGTTATATGTGGTTTCGTTTTTTATTTCAAAAGGTATAAGAACAACCTTTATGTTTCCTCCTTACCTGTGTCTTCTACGAGAAATACAATCATGATTCTTATCTTATATGAAAAGATAGTTGACCTTTGTATGTTCTTATTTGTTATGTACAATTTTCTCATTTATTTAAATCGTACAACCGAAAACTTTAGTCTTTTATCAATTTGAAGGTTCATGGGATACCAATTCATAATTGACTTGAGATACTATTAGTAGGACTTAAATGTAAGTAATAAAAAAATATAATGGATTCGGTCTTTGTTGAAAGAAGTATAAATAAGAGGAACATCTAAACATAAGGGTTCAACATTGTCTGTCATACTTCTATTATTCGGACGTTATATTTTTTGTTTGTTTGTTCTATACAGTCTAAGTACTAAGAAAATTGTAATTTTTTAAATACCGTAAAGTCTCACAAATTCTGTATTATTCACAAGACATGTAGTTTTATTGGTTATTGGGTGAGTAGGAACCCGAAGGGACTATCGAGTCAACCATCTCTTAGATGGACGTTACGTCCTCTGGGACCAAGTTAAGCACCCAGCCCTTCTAAGGGACCTCTTCCCTATCCGATGGGTGAGGTCATGAGAACCCGAAGGGAACACCTAGTCGACCATTTCTTAGACGGACGTTACGCCCTCTGGATCCAAGTTAGGGACCCAACCCTTCTAGGGGACCTCTTCCCTTTCCGATGGGTGAGGTCATAAGAACGGACCTCTTAAGGTACCTGACATATCAGGTACCCCAGTGTTTCTCAACCTGTGCTGACTCGGTGAAAGTGGAAGTGAGTAGGATTTGTTTTGGAGAGTTAAATATATTTCTCCTTGATTTTCATAAGTCCCACACCGTACTCAATGTATACCTTTTCATTATTAATGATTAACTTGAACTTTCCAAGAAACATTGTCTTTTACCCCTTTGGTTAGTAACGGGTCGTTTTCTTGTCCGGAGACATCCAACGATCTAAACAATTTTTTGTCATCTTTTCTCATATATGTTTCTTTTGTTTTAGTGATAACTTACCCCTTTTTTACTTATGGAAAGTTTTAATTTTGTTTTTATTAAGATTTCAAGTTTCGTGATAGATCGGTATATGAATAAATCTTTATTCATTAAACCCCGAAGGGTTCACCGAGTAATCACTTCTTAGACGGACGGTTACACCCTCTGTGTCCAAACTAAGAACTAAGTCCTTCCGAGTGCACGGAGCCTCGTTGATTCGGGTACGCGGTATTGAGATCTCGGGTCCTCGATGTAGATGACTCAGGTGTACGGTGTTGATGACTTCGGACGCGTGGGATCTGGGGTACGAGACTTTGTTCTCTTCGAGGGTGTAACTCTTCGGGTACGTGGTGTTGATCTGTCATGGGGGTGAGCGACGTTGATCTATTTTCGGGTGTATCGTTACTTCTGGGTCTTGTCGGTTTTATTTATTTTAACAAAAAAAAATTTCTTAATTACATAGAGAAATGTTGTTTTTAAAAGAAATGGATTTAATGTTGATTCTATTTTCATCTTTGTTCATACACTTACTACGGTATCCTTTTATGAGGATATCTAATAATTGGTCGTAGAGTCAGGAAGATAGTTGTTACAGTATAGAATATCTTAAAAGTAAGTAGTTTTATGACCCTTTACCGTATTTTCTTTTTTTAAATTAAGATTATTAAATAGGTTTATAAGGGTGTCATAAATATTTTTAGTAGATAGGTCTTAGACAGTATGGGTATATTTCCTTAGAAAATACATTCAAAATGGACTCATTCTGATGTCTCCGTCTAGGACTCCGTTCAATAAGTATTCATTATACATTTCTTTATAACGAAGTTTATACAAAGGGAAACTTTAAAACATGTCATGTAATTCTTTCATCTTCAAGTTATACATACGGACTCATGTAGTCTGGATGACATATAAATTTAGGTTTGATTTCTTGTCAGAACCATTACACCCGGACCGTTCTTAGGTCTTCATAAATTTACGTAAGAGTTGTAAAGTTGTCTTTTTCGAATTGAGTAATGTACGGGGTCTAGGGTATCCAAGTGTGTCCCGGTGTGGTTAATATGTCGATATGACCTTATTACGTCGAACATGGGTGAACGACGTCTTTCCGAACGTTGATTGAATATGTCTCTTTTTACCTTTCATTTTGAAAACTACTTGTAATTTATATGACTCAGAAATAGGTTAAAGGAGTCACAAAAGAAAAGAAGACGGGAGTGTTAAGGAAGTTCACATGAATGTAATTTACGATGAAAGATCCCCTCTTTTCTTATGGTTTATTATTGTTTAAACATTCTGGTTTGGAACAACAAAAACAACACCAAACCAGTGATTCAGTATAGGTTGACAAAACCCTGGTGTACCTGGTATCGGACGGTCCGAGGAGACAGGTACCCTAAAAGATCCGTTCTTATGACCTCGTTCTTAGTTTGAGTGTCGAGGACGTAACCGTGGTTCTAAGAAATAGTGACTCGATGGACACTTCGGGTTCTGGTTTGGATGTTTTATGATTTTATAGATTATAAAAATTATATGATTAAATCATATTATTTATATGATTCTCTAGACATTGTATAAAGTGACATTACTAGTTTTTTTAGAAAATTAATGGTTATGACAAGGGAAGTGAGTAAGTAAATATATTTATTATTTGTTATATTATTTAATTTTATTTTATTTTATTTTATTTTTATAAATACTTATTATTTATAAATGATTTGTACAAGATAGATATTACACTCCCACAATCAGTGAGTTAACACAGGTTGAGAAACGTACCACAAGTACCTGACTCCAGACGGTCCGAGGAGATAGGTACCCTAAAGGGTCCGTTCTTATGACCTTACCCGACGGTAAGGGAATAGGTCCTCTAGAAGGACTGGGTCCCTAGCTTGGGTTCAGAGGGTGTAAAGTCCGTCTGAGAAATGATAGACTCGGTGATTCCTTATAGATACTTTCACTTTCACTTCAGTGAGGCAGTACAGGTTGAGAAACGTTGGGGTACCTAACATCGGGTGGTCCGAGGAGGCAGGTACCCTAAGAGGTCCGTTCTTATGACCTCACCCAACGGTAAAGGAAGAGGTCCCCTAGAAGGACTGGGTTACTAGCTTGGGTCCAGAGCTTGGGTCCCTTATAGATATTATAATCCGTTATAATTTCTGTGTAGTCACTTGTTTTGTCTGTTTCTAGGGATAGGAGTACTTTATAAATATTGCCCCATAATTCATGATTCCAGATATGTTTATAGAGAAAATTTTTATGAAAGGACCGGAAGGTACGTCACCATTGTAGATGAAACGTTCATTATATGTTACCGTTCATTATGTTTCTACCATCTAGACATTCAGATAACATGTAACCAATATATCTTTGCCTGAATAATCTGATCTTGACACCTTAGAGATCTTGGAGGTCGGTGACAATGTAGAGACCGGGTCTTTACTGTCTAGGTTGGTTTATGGATGAAATGTTACGGTTCTAATCTGATATAGCTACTAAAAATTTTGAGTGAATCTATAACGACGATTTTTACTGAAACTAGTGATTGAAAACTCAAGTTATGTTCTGAAAAATCAAAATTAATTGGTCTATTAAAGTAATATATATATAATGAAACATTTAATCTAAGAATTTTATCTCTTTTTCGTCTGGATAATAAAAAAAACAAGGTTCGATAAAAAGAAACACTAAAACAACAGAAAATTTGTAAATGTCTAGTACGTAAAAATGTAAAACAATTTAATATTATCATATTGTCATTAATTTACTATTAACGGACTGAAAGAAGGAATTACCGAAATCCTGTATATAGAAGGTTAGGGAGGGAATGAATCGAAAGAGATTGGGAGTCTATAGAGTCATTGTTATTTGAGTAATCAATGAAGAGAACCACGAGATTCTGTTTTAAAAGGTGAAATAAAGAAACGGAGATTTGTTGTTATGTCGTCATGGAAGACGGTAGTAGAGTTGTAGAATATATTAAGAATTAGATCAAAACCCTATGTCCTTCCTACATAGTCTTTTGTTCTTTTCACCGAATAAATTAAGTAATTGAGGAAAATTCACTGATTGTGATGTCAATCGAGGAGAGGTTGGAAATAGACCAGTAAAGGAGTGCGTTCTAAAGAACGGGATCTAAAAGTTCAGAACGGATTTAGAATTCAAGTAGTTTTCGTGTCATTTATTAAAGTGACTGGAAATCTTACTTTTATAACTCAAAAGATTGTCATATCGAAATAGTTAGTAGAAGATTTATTTTATATTTGAGAATTGATACTTGAAGTTCCAGAAAATAGCCATCGGGGTAAGACTGTTTCCGTATCAATTAATGAAAAGACAATGTATAGGAGCTTTGGAGATTAAGTCAGATAGGGGGAGGGAGATGTAAACGAAAAGAGAAATAGTTGAGATTGAGACTCGTTCTATGGTGTTCAAAGGAAAGGGATTGGTGATGAACTCAGAGGAAAGTATAGAAAGTTATACGTCAAGTTACAGGTAAATGAGATGTTTCGTATAATTTCTGTTCAGAGATAGGAGATCATTAAATATTACACTTTATCTATCGTTGTTTCTATTACTGTTTTCTTCGTCTATCATTTTTTGTACGTTTACGTTTGTTAGGTTCTTTAAAATGTCTATTTTAATAGTCTTAATTGTTCTAAAGTCTCTTCAACAACTATAATTTGTTTGTAAATTTTCGTTCATGTTACTGTTAGTTGTTTTGTTACATTTGAAATTCTATAGTGATAGGGACCACCGAGTCTACCATTTCTTAGACGGACGTTACGCCTCTCGACCCAAGCTAGGGACCTAGTCCTTCTAGGGGACCTCTTTCGTTACCGATGGGTGAGGTCATAAGAACGGACCCCTTAAGGTACCGGTCTTCTCCGATGTCAGGTACCCTAGGGTTTCTCAGTCTGTGCTGGCTCGTTGATTGTGTGTATGTGTGTGTGTATGTGTGCTGTTGTCAACTAACACTTTATAGAAATACTTCTTTTAATATTTTGATACGACTTTATGTAATTTCTCCTGATATATTATTTAATATATATATATATTTAGTTAGTGTAAGTAACTATTCTTCTGAGTTGTAATATTTCTATCACTAATATTAATATTTAGTTTACGATAAAGTTAATTTTAAAGTTATTAAAAAGTGGTTTGAGCTGTTCGACTGAGATATTCCTTATACCTTCTTATTTTCCGGGTCTTGTCGATTTTGTTACAACTCCTTCTTATTTAAATTTCTTGAATACGATAATTCTGATGGCTTACCTTATTACGGACGGAGGGTTTTAAGTCCGGGTAGACCTTAGTCACTTACAGACAGAAACCTTTATCCCAGAAACATCACAGTAGTTCCTTTTGACCTAATCCCACGTAGGATTTAGGTTGTACTGACAGGAATATTACCGTCGTGAGTTTTTATTATGTCTATTTTACGTTAAAATTTTTGCAAATAACTTTCACTTTTCGCTTTCACTTCAGCGAGTCAGCGCAGGCTGAGAATCGATGGGGTGTCTGACGTCGTACGGTCCGAGGAGGTGGGTACCCTAATAGGTCCGTTCTCATGACCTCACCCCACGGTAACGGAAGAGACTTTTCTTCGTAATCTTGTGACCTTTTGTCAGTCTACAGGTATCGTTGGTTCACTTACGACTTACTTCCTTTTTCACTGTTTGTGACATCCTCTCAAAACATCGTAAAATTGAAATCGGAACTGTGTGAGGTAAATGATTGTATGACTGTCAGAATTTCTACCGTCGAACATAAGGACGATATCCATGGACCGAGGATTCCTTCCCAAATAAAATAAACTGGACAGGTCCCTCATTGTCTTCCTGATTGTGTTCCACGGACGGACTGACAAAGAGGATTACGTCTTGAGAACGTTCCATCTTTTTGCTGATTTATCTCCTACAAGGATTTTTTGTGACTTTGTGTTTCTTTTATTCGATGATGATGGACTCCGTTTTTTACTATAGACCCCATTTTGTTATTTGTACAACTTTCGAACCCTTCTTTTCAACATCTCTCAGTGAGAGCCTTTATTACCGAAACTTTTCAAGTTTTTATATTCTTCCTTTGATCTTTGAGTACGTGTTCAGTCCTGTTCTATGTGCGATTCTTTTATGGACTCTTCTGGAGTTCGAAAGTGGAGATCAACCGATTAGAAATGTGAGGTTCGTTCGTTGTCGTTTCCGATTTCCTCTCTTTATTTGTCGTACTGGTTCACAACTTCCTTACTGGTGTCTCGGTTGCACGTTTCTGTCGTTCAAAGGGAAAAAAGGTAAAAAAGACCAAGGTCCGTAAATTCCTTCAGAGACAGTTTGATGATCGACTCATGTTCAATCTCATTTCTTTATCAAACCCTTACAGGGATTTGTTTATTAATGTTAGGTGTCGTTTGTGTTGTTTGACTCCTCATCTTTTTATATTAAAGGTTTCAATAATGTAATATTATAACTTTTACAGGTGAAAAATTGTTGTTTTTTTATTCAGTATGTCTCTCGTTCTTTCATACTGGGAAAGTGTCCTTTCTTTCCTCCCTCCCTCCCTCGTTTTTTCACTCTCCTCCTCCTTGCCTCCCTACTTTTAACAGGGATTCTTTCGTGTCTATGACCCAGGTCTTCTACCGTCTCCTTATCCTGCCCCTCTGGTGAAGGAGGGGGTGTTTAAGTAGTTTTCTAGTAGACTTACGACTCGTTGAAGGTGTTTTGTTGAAAACTTGTGACCGCCTCCTGTGGTCCGTGGGTCTTTCCGTCGGGTAAGAGAAATTTCCCTCCCCACACTAATGACCGAACTAACGAGAGAGGGGAAACTGAAAGGGAAAAGAGGGGGTCCACTGGAGATAGAGGAGGGAGGGGGAAGAGAAGAGACGAATTGAGACTTAGAGAGACCCACGAGACCCGACACCTCTTGTGAATCCCTTGACTAATTACCGATTACCCAGAGAGGGGGAAACTGAAGGGGAGAAGAGGACCCGTGGAGATAGAGGGAGGGGGGAGAAGGAAAGAGGTACATTGAGACACTTGGAGAGACCCACAGGGAACGATACCTCTTGACAAAGTAGTAATTGCATCTACGAAATAGTAGACACGACATACCTATCTCTTCAGAACTCAGATGACATTCCTATTCTGACTTTCGGTCTCCGTCCTCCGAATTGAGGTTTTGAACTCTTGTAGTCGCTTGAGGACTAAGGTCCCTTGTAATTATCTGTTCTCGAGTGGGTTTTCGGAGGTATGGATGTGACTTTGGTTCGAGGTGGGTTCTCGGTTTTTCAAGGTCTCGTTCTGTATGGTACGATTAAGAGGTCGTTTCAACCTTGTGTTGGGACTCGTAATGTTCTGTCGGACGGGTTTCGGTACGGTTTAGGTATCTGTGGGGTTTTGAGTGATGACCTGTGAAGTAACGTGAAGTCCTTCTTGTCTAGGTATAGGTTGGTGGTCTTGTGTCTGTGTTCGAGGGGATTGGTCCTTTGGAACTGTTCGGTGATTAGGTTGGGATGGGTGTCCCTCGTCCAAGGTGTTACTTCTCCTTGGTACTTGAAAATCGGATGTCTTTACCTTGGGGTTTGTGTCGTTAGATTTGTTTTACTTTTCCGTCTCTTTATAAGTCGTCCATTTCCTTGTACTATTTACGGGCGGTTTCGTTTGTTTTTTCCTCCTCTATCTCCTCTATCTTTTTTCTTAAGTCTTATCACTATCATGTCTACTAGGTTTTAGAATTTGTGTTTTACCTCAATGTCTATTTGTCTGATCTCAGTTCCTGACTCTCCTACGTTCTTTAGAAATTGTTCCTGGATCTTTTTTATTTCTTCTCAGTTAGTTATCACTTGTTACGTTGTTAATTCTAGTTTTCGTGAGACCTCTTTTGGTTGTCATCTTATGACTCCGTCTTATATCCTATTCACTCGACCTCTCTTACCACCTTTATTTGTTTCGTCTCTCCTTTTTTTTTAATTTTCTTTACTCCTGTTGGAGTCTCTGGAGACCCTGTTACAATTTGTGGGGTTGTAAGCTTAGTGTCCTCAGGGTCTTCTCCTTCTGTTTTTCTTTCCAGTACTCTTTTATGAACTCCTCTATTACCAACTTTTGAAGGGATTTTACCCCTTCCTTTATCGGTGGGTTCAGGTTCTTTGGGTCTCTCAGACTTTGTCCTATTTGGTTTCCGTTTTGTAAGGTTCTGTTTATAATTAGTTTGATTGTTTCTAGTTTGTGTCTCCGTTTATAATTTTCGTCGTTCCCTTTTCGTTGTTTATTGTGTTTTCCCAGGGGGGTATTCCTATTGTCCACTAGAAAGTTATCCTTAAGAAGTCCGGTCTTCCCTTATCGTTCTGTATGAATTTTCACTACTTTGTCTTTTTGGATGTTGGGTCTAGTGACGTGGATCGTTCCTAGAGTAAGTTTATACTTCCTCTTTAGTTTTCGAAATGTCTGTTCGTTTTCGAGTCTATAACTCGTGGTGGTTTGGTCAAGAAGTTGTTTACGATTTCCTAGAAGGAAGAGATCTGTCCTTTGTGTCTTTTCCAAATATTTGAACTTGGGATATACCCTCTGTCGTTTTTTCTGTGTCTATGTTTCTTGTCT
Organism: Capra ibex; assembly: GCA_006410555.1. Taxonomy (NCBI): domain Eukaryota; kingdom Metazoa; phylum Chordata; class Mammalia; order Artiodactyla; family Bovidae; genus Capra; species Capra ibex. The sequence goes on along the minus strand of SJYO01038709.1, from coordinate 9,098,746 downwards.
GAAAACCTGAGACACCCTTTCCCGCTCCACCCTACTAAACGCTCTTGTCGTAACTTTATATATATAATGGTACACACTTTATCTACTGGTCAGGTTCAAGCTACGTACTTTGTCCCGTGAGTTTAGGTCACGTGACCGTGTTGGGTCTCCCTATCATACCCCTCCCACCACCCTCCCCNTGTGTACATGTGGACACCGACTAAGTACAGTTACATACCGTTTTTCGTGTTATAACATTTCATTAAACGAAGGTTAAAATTTTTAATTAAATTTTTTTTCCTTCGTATCTATGACCTGTATTTTCTGTTTCTGAAAAAAAAAAAAACGGTTACGGCGTACCAAACGTCCTTGAATCGAAGGGTTTATCCCTACCTTGGCTCCGGGGTCGTCACTTTCGTGACTCAGAATTGGTGACCTAACAGTCACTTAATTAAAGGTTCTACTTATGAAATTTAGTTAACAGAATTTATACGAGACGAGTTAGTCGATTTCATTAAGTACATTTTTCTTGATTTCCTTTGTTCCTATTTTTACAGAATGATTTCTTTTTATAAAAAATTTTACCCTATCTTTAATGTATATATTCTTTTCTTTAAGATCTCGATTTTTCATGTAATCAACTTTAATTCTTAAGTGGTGTCCCAAAGTTTATTATAATCTAGTCTTTATTCTTAGTTGTTTGATCTTACATTCTAGTTAACTTTAATGAGTCAAGTTCCTCGTGTTTCTCTTTTCTTTTTTCCTGTTACTTGTCTCGGGCTCTGGGTACTCTGTTGTTGTTACAGGGAATTCCTCTCTTCTATGTCTTTTTTTTGTCCTATGAGTTTCTTTATATCGGTTTTTGAAGGTGTAAACTATTTTTCTATATTTAGATGTTCTGGTTTTTCGAGTTGTTTGAAATTCATATTATTGGTGTTTATATATGTGTGACTCTGTATAATATTAGTTTGGTAGTTTCTGTTTCTTAGAACTTCCGTCGTTCGTTGTATGTTAGTAAGTACATGTTCCCTAGGAGTTTGAAGTCGACTAAAGAGTAATCTTTGGTATGTCCGGTCTTGTGTCACCTTACTGTATAAATTTCTCTACTTTCCTAAAGACCAAGTTCTACTGTCTCATCTTCCTTACGTGAGTAGAGTAGGACGTTATTGTAGTTTTAACGTTATCGACAACTTGTTGGTAGCTGTCCTGTGACTTTGGGTAGTTTTTTTTCTGCAGGGTACAGATTTCTGTTTCTTCATCGGTGTTACTCTGTCATCCTTCCCGTGTTAGTTTAATTTTAGTTTAGAGTATGGACAGTCCACTGGATGTTTAACATCTTGTTATTATGGTTTCTTCAAGAGGGTGTCAACACTTCCAAGACTTGGGGTGTAGTCCTAAGAGTCGAACCCCTAGGTTGTTTCCATGACCCTTGGACTTCCCTTAAACCGGAACTTCTGGTCACCCTAAACTAATATCCTGAAGGTGTCCTGACCCCCTTTGTCTCTGAGGTCAGAACCTCCCACGTTTGTTTTAGAACGTACGCGGTTCTGGGTTTCCTTTCCTTGTCACTGGGGTGTTTTCTGACTTTGTTTTGATGGACGATCACAACCTCCCAGAAGACATCTCCACACGTAACCACCGCCGGGTGGTGTCCCTGTCCCCGTGATCGTCGTAGTCCGACCCTTCCAAGGGGAACACATTTGAGAGAACCTCAAACGGGAATTGGTATGGTTTCTCGGGTGTCTGGAGTCCGGTTTGTTAATTGAGGTGGGTAGTCGTGTTCCCCGACGTTGACGGCCGCGTGAGTCGACTCTCCTCGATGGTGTACAGGTTCCAGTCCCCGTCGCCGGTTCTCACGGTCCGGCACTGCCATGTCCTTACCGGCTCTCCTCGGTGGGGTACAGGCTCCAGTCCCCGTCGCCGGCCCTCCTCGGTGGGGCCCAGGCTCCGGTCCTAGTCCCCGACCCTCCTCGGTGGGGCGCTGGCTCCGGTCCCCGGTGCCGGCCCTCCTCGGTGGGGTACGGGTTCCGGTCCCCGTCGCCGGTCCTTCTAGTTGGGTACAGGTTCCTCACCATCGACACGACCGCGTCCTCCCGGACCTCCTCGGTGGGGTACAACTTCCAGTCCTTCCCGTCGTCACTCCTCTATGGGAAGCAGGTTCCATTCCTCGTCACGACACGAAACGACCTCGTTGGCACTTCTCTATGAGGTGTGAGTTCCATTCTCTTTGGGTTCATTCTACCATCCACAACGTTCTCCCGTAGTCTCCCGTCTGTGTGACTTTGGTATGAGTGTCTTTTGATCAGTTAGATTAGTGTGATCCGGGTGTCGGAACAGATTGAGTTACTGTGGTTCGGTACGGGTACCCCGTTGGGTTCTACCCGCCCAGTACCATCTCTCCAGACTGTCTTACACCAGGTGACCTCTTCCCTTACCGTTTGGTGAAGTCATAAGAACGGAACTCTTGGGGTACTTATCATACTTTTCCGTTTTATTATCCTATGACTTACTCTTTGAGGGGTCCAGTCATCCACGGGTTATACGATGACCTCTAGTCACCTCTTTATTGAGGTCTCTCTTACTTCCCTACCTCGGTTTCGTTTTTGTTATGGGTCGACACCTACACTGACCACTATCTTTGTTTCAGGCTACGACATTTCTCGTTATAACGTATCCTTGGACCTTACAGTCCAGGTACTTAGTTCCGTTTAACCTTCACCAGTTTGTTCTCTACCGTTCTCACTTGTAGCTGTAAGATCCTTATTCGCTTGATTTTACCTGACCTTACCCACTTAAATTGAGTCTACTGGTAATATAGATGATGACGCCCGTCCTTAGGGAACCTTCTTTACCTCATCGGTAGTACCACTTGTTTTCTCAGGCTTTACGTCATGAACCTACGTTAGAGTTTTTGCTGTCTTACTAGAGACAAGCAAAGGTTCCGTTCAGTAAGTTATAGTGTCTTTAGGTTCAGATACGGGGTTGGTCATTGCGACTTCTTCGACTTCAACTTGTCAAGATACTTCTGGATGTTCTGGAAAATCTTACTTGTGGGTTTTTTCTACAGGAAAAGTAATATCCCCTGACCTTACGTTTTCATCCTTCAGTTCTTTGTGGACCTCATTGTCCGTTTAAACCGGAACCTCATGCCTTACTTCGTCCCGTTTCCGATTGTCTCAAAACGATTCTCTTGTGTGACCAGTATCGTGTGTGGGAGAAGGTTGTTGTGTTCTCCTCTAGTCAGGACCCACAAGAAACCTTCCTGACTACGACTTCGACTTTGAGGTTATGAAACCGGTGGAGTGGACTTCTCAACTGAGTAACCTTTTCTGAGACTACGACCCTCCCTAACCCCCGTCCTCCTCTTCCCCTGCTGGCTCCTACTCTACCGACCTACCGTAGTGGCTGAACTACCTGTACTCAGACTCACCTGAGACCCTCAGTCACTACCTATCCCTCCGGACCGTACGACACTAAGTACCCCATCGTTTCTGAGCCTGTACTGACTCACTGACTTGACTTGACTTGTCTTGACTTCATTTGAAAAACCCTCTTCTGATAGGTATGACAACCCCCTTTTATGAGCAAAAGGTATAATTTTTTCATTTGTTTTTTTTACTTCGAGTCGTTTAGGGAATGTCCATTTAGGTTTTTTTAGTACGAGTCTGTATGGTAGTCGTTTGACGACTTTTAACTTCTGTTTCTTTATTAGCATTTTCGTTTATCTTTTTGTTATGGTGATATATGGTTCTCGATTTTAATTTTCCTGATTGGTATAGTTCGTTGGCATCCCTATATGTTGTTGACCGTGACCACCCTCGTATTTTACCGAGTTGAAGAAACCTTTTATGACATGAGTAAAAATTTTTATAATTGGTATGTAGATTGTACTGAGCCGGTAAGGTGAGGATCTCATGATTTCCCTTTATTTTTGTATGCAGGTGTGTTTTTAAACATGTATTCATAAATTTTCAAGATAAACATAATCTAAATTTTTATCGATTTTTGACCTTTATTAGACTTACAGGTAGTTGTTCATTGACCTATTTGTTTAACACCATATAGTTATATTACCTTAAAATATCATTTTCTATTTTGATAACTATTTTTTCTTATTTTTTGTCGTTTGATGACTATACTTTTTTATGTAATTACTTAGAGTTTTAGTAATGTGACTCAATTTCTTCGGTTTAGTTTTGTTCATATATGACATACTAAGGTAAATATATTTTTAAGATCTTTTACGTTTGTTTAAATATATATTTCTGTCTTTTGATTAGTCACCACGAACCCATACTACCTCTACCGTCCCCCTCCCTGTCCCTCCCTGTCTCTCCCTGTTTCCTTTTGAAAACTTCAAATATCTTACCGAGCATTAGAACTGAGACTATTACCAAAGTAATCACATATGTATCCTCTTCCGTTACCGTGGGGTGAGGTCATGAGAACGGACCTTTTAGGGTACCCCTCTCCTCGGACCGTCCGATGTCAGGTACCCAGCGCTTCTCAGTCTGTGCTGACTCGCTGAAGTGAAAGTGAAAAGTGAAAGTGCGTGACCTCTTCCTTTACCGTTGGGTGAGGTCACAAGCACAGACCTCTTAGGGTCCCTGCCCCCTCGGACCACCCGACGGTAAATTGCCCAGCGTGTCTCAGTCTGTACTGACTTCACTGAATCGTCCTCGTCGTCGTCACATATGTATACGGGTTTGAGTAGTTTGACATATTATATTTACACACACTATATATGGAGATGGAGTTATTTCGAAAAAAATTTTGCGGTTAAAGTAGTTTGTATCTGACCGCTAAGCAAAGAATGTACCATTTTGCGGTTAAAGTATTTTCTATTTCCGTCTGATGATTCCTATGATTTCTCCGTCTTGTTGGTTTACGTTTCGTATTAGGACTTGACCTAGGACCGGACCTCTCCTTTTCCTATACATATTTCATGTTAATTCTGCAGGAATCACCGGGTGATCAATTCTACCGTACAAAGGTTACGTCACCCGTGTCCAAGTTTAGTACCAGTCCCTTGATTCTAGGGTGTACGTACGTCAGTTTTATTATTACTATTATTAAAACTTTATTATTTCATGTTAATGCTCGTAATCTTATACCTAACATGTAATTTCTTGAATACTTACAATTTAAAGAACTTAAACTAGGGACATGATAAATTCCTCTCTGATGAGATAAGAATTCTTTATCTGTGACTTCACACGTATACACGAGTCAGTGATTCAGTACAGGTCGAGAAACGCTGAGGTACTTGACATCGGACGGTCCGAACCTCACCCAATGGTAAAGGTGGAGGTCCCCTAGAAGGACTGGGTTCCTACTTTGGGTCCATAGGACGCAGAGGACGTAACGTCCATCTAAGAAATGTTCAGTCGGTGGACCCTTCGGGATATACGGTTTCATAATTCGTTATTTCGACGTACTACTCGCGTTAGAAGAGAGTTTTTTCTCTTGTTATTCTACATATTTTTTAATATCCTTTTTTTGTGTACTTTTAAAGTCGACTAAGTTTTTTTTGGTGAAGTGTCTCAGGTTGTTATGTTGGAAGGTGTTATTTTTATGACTTTGAACCTTGTCTTTCATTACAGAAGTTGTAATACTTTCGATTATATGAGTTACCATTTTCTGTCTTTAGAAAAGAAGATTTAAGTTCTTGTCCTATACTACGGTTGAAAGTGGTGAAGATAAGTCGTATCATGATCTTGAAAATCAGTCTCGTTAATTGTTCCTTTTCTTTGTTTTATGTAGGTATAACCTTTCTTTCTTCATTTTGATAGAGATAAGTGTACACTGTTCTAGTTTTTACATATATAAGAATTTCTTGGAAAATTTTTACATCTCCATTACTTAAGTCGTTTTAACGTTGTGTTTTTTTGAGTCAATATAAAGATATGTGATCTTTACTCGTTAGTTAATTCTTTTAATTCTTTTTTTAAGATAAATGTTTTAGTTGTTTTTCTTATTTTATAAGTCCTTGTTTGAATTGGTTCCTCTACATGTGAATGTGTGACTTTTGATCTTTTGTGACAACTTTCAGATACAAGCTATGTCCTACGTCCTACGAACCTCGACCACGTGGCTCTTCTAGGTCTCTCTACCATACCTTACCCTCCACCCTCCCCCCCAAGTCCTAAGCCTTGAGTACATGTGGGCACCTCCTAAGTACAGCTACATACCATTTTGGTTATGTTATAACATTTCCTTTTATTTCATTTTTATTTTTAAATTTTTTTTTTTCTTTTTTCTTTTAATTTTTTTTTTTCTTTAATTCCTGGATTTATTTACCTTACCGTAGGGTACAAGTACCCGACTTTCTGACAATTTTACTGTGATGGACTTCTCCTGTCTAAGTCACATTGTGGATAGTTTTAGGGTTACCGAGAAATACTTCTTTAAAATTTTTAGATGGGATTTTAAGTGTATTTAAAAGTTCCCTGGGTCTTCTCGGTTCCATCAAAACTTTTTCTTCTCGTTTCAACTTTCAGAGTGTCAAAGATAAAGTTTACATATCAATTTTGTTTTGACATTATTTTGTCACACCATGACCGTATGTCTTTCTGTATATCTGGTTGTCTTATGTTATCTTTCGTGTCTTTATTAGAGACTGTAGTTATCAGTTGACGAAAAACTGTTCCTACAGTTCTGGTAAGTTACTCTTTCTTATAAGAGAAGTTGTTTGACATATTGGTATTGACCTATAGTTGTACAGTTTATTACTTCATCCTGGGATTAGAATATGGTAATGTGTTTTACTTGAGTTTTGTCCCTGAAGGGACCACCAGTTCACCAATTCTGAGACGTGAGGGTTACGTCCCCCGGGTCCAAGTTAGGGACTAGTACCTTGATCTAAGATGTACAGTGTTGATTCTCGGTCGTACTGTTTTGATTTCTAGGGCACACACACGAATCAGTGAGTCTGTACAGAGAAACACTGAGGTACCTGACGTCGTACGGTCCAAGGAGACAGGTACCTTAAAAGGTTCGTTCTTATGACGTCATCCAACGGTAAAGGAAGAGGTCTCCTAGAAGGGTTGGGTTCCTAATTTGGACGTAGAGGACGTAGGAGTCGTAACCGTCCATTTAAGAAATGGTGATCACGGTGGAACCTCTTCCGTTACCGTGGGGTGAGGTCATGAGAACGGACCTTTGAGGGTACCTGCCTCCTCGGACCATCCGACGTCAGGTACCCCATCGACTCTCAACCTGTACTGAGTCACTGAAATGAAAGTGAAAAGTGAAAGTGCGTGACCTCTTCCTTTACCGTTGGGTGAGGTCACAAGAACGGACCTCTTAGGGTCCCTACCGTCTCGGACCACCCGACGGCAGATACCCCAGTGTGTCTCAGCCTGTGCTGACTTCACTGGATCGTCGGCGTCGTCGTCACGGTGGAACGGTGTTGTTTCTAGGGTGCACGAAGTTGATTCTGAGCCATGTCAGTTTATAACACACAAAAAAATTTACTTAATTTGTGGACTTAAATTCGTGATTTCGATACTTTGAGATTCTCTTGTTGTTTCCTCTTTTAAAAGTACTGGAACTTAAACAGTCAAAAATTCATAGTGGGGATTTCGTGTCCTTTGTTTTCTTTCGTTATTTAACCTGAAGTAGTTTTACTTTTTGAAAACACGTAGTCTACCATATTTTTTGTCACTTTTCTGTTGGGTATTTTACACGTTTTAATAAACGTTCAGTATATTCCTAAATTTTAGATCTATTGTTTTTATTTAAAATGTTGATTTGTTGGTTTTCTTTTTGTTGGGTAAAAAATTTGACTTCATATGGTCTACCACTTATGACTTGGTCTGACTAATATAAGGAACGTCAGTTTCAACCTCTTCGAGATGTGTCAGTCATTTTTGTTCTGGACCTCGACTGATACCGAGTCTAGTAGTCGAGGAATAACATTTTAAGTCTGAATTCAATCTCTTTCATCCCTTTTAGTGATCCGGTAAGTCCATACTGGATTTAGTTTAGAGAATACTAACATGGCTCCTCCACTACTTATCTAAGTTCCCCAATCTTAACTATCTCATGGACTTCTTGATACCTACCTCCAAGTAACATGTCCTCCATCACTGGTTTTGGTATGGTTTCCTTTTCTTTACTTTCTTCCGTTTTACCAACACACTCCTCCGGAATGTTTATCGACTCCTTACTGTTTTTCGTTTTCCATTCCCTCTTTCCCTTTCTATATGGGTTGACTTACGTCTCAAGGTAAGGTTTCTTATCGTTCCTCTCTACTCTTTCAGAAGAATTCAATTGTTACTTTTATTTCTCTTTTTGTTATCTTGTCCTTTCTTATTGCTAGAGGAGGACTTTTAGTCTCTATGGTTCCCTTGTAAAGTACGTTTCTATGCGTTTCGTTTTACACGTTCCTGGATTGTCCTCGTCTTCTCTAATTATTATCCAACGTTCTTATGTGTCTTCTTGATATGTTTTTTCAGAATTACAGAGTCTATTGATACATCACACCAGTGAGTGGATCTCGGTCTATAGGACCTCACACTTCAGTCCACCCGGAATCCTTCGTAAGGATATTCGTTTCGATCACCTCCACTACCTTAAGGTCGATTCGATAAATTTTTAGGATTTTCTACTACGATATTTCAAGACGTGAGTTATACGGTCATTTAAACCTTTTGACTCGTCCCGGTGTCCTGACCTTTTCCAGTCAAAAATAAGGTTAGGGTTTCTTTCCATTACGGTTTCTTACAAGTTTGGTGGCATGTTGGGTATGTTAATGTGAGTAAAGTGTACGACCGTTCCATTACGAGTTTTCGGAAGTTCTATCCGAAGTCGTCATGTACTTGGTTCTTGAAGACCTACATGTTTAGTCTAAATCTTTTCCGTCTCCTTGATCTCTAGTTTAACGTTTGTAGGTGACCTAGTGTCTCTTTCGTTCCCTTAAGGTCTTTTTTTTGTAGATTAAGACGAAGTAACTGATTTCGTAAACTGACACACCTAGTGTTGTTTGACACCTTTTGACAAGTTCTCTACCCTTATGGTCTGGTGGAATAGACCGAGGATGCTTTGGACATACGTCCTGGTCTTCGTTGATCTTGACCTGTACCTTTTTGACTGACCAAGTTTTAACCCTATTCTCATACAGTACCGACATATAACAGTGGGACGAATAAATTGAATGTACGTCTCATGTAGTACCCTTTACAACCCGACCTACTTCGTTTTCGACCTTAGTTCTAACGACTCTCTTTATAGTTGTTGGAGTCTATACATCTACTATGATGAGATTTCCGTCTTTCGTTTCTCCTTGATTTCTCAGAGAACTACGTCCACTTTCTTCTCTCGTTTTTTCAACTGAATTTTGAGTTGTAAGTTTTTTCATTCTAGTGTCGACGACGACGACGACGACGATTCAGTGAAGTCAGCACAGACTGAGACACACTGGGGTATCTACCGTCGGGTGGTCCGAGGGGACAGGGACCCTAAGAGGTCCGTTCTTATGACCTCACCCAACGGTAAAGGAAGAGGTTACGTACTTTCATTTTTCACTTTCACTTCAGCGAGTCAGCACAGACTGAGAAGCGCTGGGGTACCTGACATCGGATGGTCCGAGGAGGTAGGTACCCTAAGAGGTCCGTTCTTATGACCTCACCCAACGGTAAAGGAAGAGGTTTCTAGTGTCGTGGGTCAGGGTAATGAAGTACCGTTTATTCACTGCTTTGTTAATTTTATCGTCGTATAAAATAAAAGGACCCGAGGTTTTAGTGACGTCTGTCACTGATGTCGGTACTTTGATTTTCTACGAAGGAGGAACCCTTTTTTCGATACTGTTGGGATCTGTCGTATAATTTTTCGTCTCTGTAGTGAAACGGTTGTTTCCAGGTGTATCAGTTTCGATACCAAAAAGGTCGTCGGTACATACTTACGTTCTCAACTTGGTATTTTTTCCGACTTCCATTTTCACTTTCGGTGAGTCAGTACAAGTTGAGAAAGTAAGTATCCGGTCTTATGACCTCACCCATCGGAAGGGGAAGAGGTCCGTTAGAAGGGGTGGGTCCCTTGTTTGGGTCCAGAGGGTGTAACGTCCGCCTAAGAAATGGTCGACTCGGTGTTCCCTTCGGGTTCTTATGATCTCACCCATCGGATAGGGAAGAGGTCTTTTACAAGGACTGGGTCCTTAGTTTGGTCCTAGAGAAGGTAACGTCCGTCTAAGAAATGGTTGACTCGATAGTCCCTTCGGGGTTTCTTCCTACTCGTGGTTTCTTGACTACGAAAACTTGGCACCACAACTTCTGCTGAGCTCTCAGGGAATCTGTCCTTCCTCTAGTTTGGTCAGTTAGGATTTCTTTAGTTGGGACTTATAAGTAATCTTCCTGAACGACTTCGACTTCGAGGTTATGAAACCGGTGGACGACGTTTGTCGACTGAGTAACCTTTTTTTGGGACTACGACCCTTTCTATCTACCGTCCTTCTCTCCCCCCGCTGTCTCCTACTCTACCAACACATGTGTGTGTGTGTGTGTAAGAAAAGGGAATATCCAATAATGTCTCATACCTTATATCAAAAGACACGATATGTCATCCAGGAACAACCAACAGATAAAATATATTTGTCATCAACGACGACGACGACGATTCAGCGAAGTCAGCACAGGCTGAGACACACTGGGGTATCTGTCGTCGGGTGGTCCGAGACGGTAGGGACCCTAAGAGGTCCGTTCTTGTGACCTCACCCAACGGTAAAGGAAGAGGTTACGTACTTTCACTTTTCACTTTCACTTCAGTGACTCAGCATAGGTTGGGAGTCGCTGGGGTACCTGACGTCGGATGGTCCGAGGAGGCAGGTACCCTCAAAGGTCCGTTCTCATGACCTCACCCCACGGTAACGGAAGAGGCTATATTTGTCATTATCTACGTACAATTAGGGTTGGTGGATTAAATAGGGAGGGTCGCAAAAGGGAAACCATTGGTATTCAAACAAAAGCTAGATTCAGACAAAGACAGAATTTATTCCAGTAATCATAGAAAAAAGTGTAAAGTATATATTCGTTATAATATGCTATATACAGAAACAGACCGAATGAAGTGAATCGTACAATTAGAGATCCAGGTAGGTACAACGACGTTTACCGTAATAAAGTAATAAAGAATACCGACTCATTATAAGGTAACACATATATGTGGTGTAGTAGTAACTAATAGACAACTACCTATGAATCCAACGAAGGTACAAAACCGATAAATATTTATCATAACGTTACTTGTGAACTCACGTACATAGAAAAAGATAATGTCAAAGGAGTCCCATATACGGGTCATCACCCTAGCAACCCAGTGTACCATCAAAATAAGGATCAAAAATTTCGTTGGAGGTATGACAAGAGGTATCATCGACGTGGTTAAATGTAAGGGTTGTTGTGACATCCTCCCAAGAAAAAGAGGTGTAGGAGAGGTGGTAAATAATAAACATCTGAAAAGTTACTACCAGTAAAACTGGTCTCACTCCACTATGAAGTGATATCCTTTTTATTGGGTTGAAATAAAAATAAATTTGTCGTCCTTTATTAAAGAATGTCAAGACTTCCAATCTTTTCAGGTTTTAATTTCAAATTGGTAGTGAAAAGATACCATTTCCGAGAGAAGGGTCTCGACGGAAGAACGTACTATCCCATCTCCTACACTCTTTTCGTTCAAGAGACCACGGGAAGAATATTCCCATGATTGAGGTAGTACTTCCGGGAAGGAGTAGATTCGAATTAATGGAGGGGTTTTGGGATGGTGGTATGTGTGACTCTCAATTCCGAAGTGGTCTATTCAGACCCCGTTCTCCCCTGTGTCAAATCAAGTATCGTAAAACATTTTTGACCGTGGTCATCTTTACGATTTATAAAATTACAAGTCGTTGAACATTGTGACAAATATTGTTGTAAATTTTAGTATAATTATAAGGGTAAAATTTTCTAGTTTCCTGAAATTATGTATACAGGGTTCCTTCGATATTTTTATTAACCATTCCATTCGTGTACTTTTCTACGAATCACAGTAATCAATCATCCCTTTACGTTCGGTTTCCGTGTTATTCTTTGGTGAAGTGTGGATGATTCTACCGATATTATCATTTAAAAAATTTTCGGGTCTGTTATTGTTCACAACGATTCCCACACCTCTTTGACTTTGGGCTTAAGTTGACGACCACTCTTACATTTTACCATGTCGGTGATACTTTCTCAAACCACCATGTAGCTTTTCAATTTCTATTTTAATGGTATAATGGTTGGTAAGTTCAGAATCTAATTTTGTCGATTTTCGTCCCTAAGGCTATGAACATGTGGTTACAAGTAATGTCGTAATAAGTGTCATTGGTTTTCCACCTTTGTTGAGTTCATAGATAGTTAACTACTTGTCTATTTGTTTTAATCCATATATGTATGTTACTTTATAATAAGTCGGTATCTTTCGTTGGGTCAAGACTATGTATGGTACTATACGTGGAACTTTTATAATTACGATTCACTTTATTCAGTCTGTGCTTTCCTATTTATAATATACTAAGGTAAATAAATTTTATAGATCTTGTTCGTTTAAGTGTCTCTGTCTTTCATTTAATCTCCAATGGTCCCCTCCGTCACTACTCCTCATAAACACATTACTCATGTCTCAAAGATAGTCATGTCTCACCACTACCAATATGTTGTGACACTTACATGATCACGGTGACTTAACGTACGAGTTTTTAACAATTTTACCGTTTAAAATACAATGTATATGAAATCAAGTTATTTTTTAACTTACAGTGGAGTATTTATATCTTTCTTCCTATCTCAATCTTTTTATCGGTCCACAGTTGGCAGTGGCATGGTTAAGTCCGTCCTTTAGAGTTGTCTATCACATTCAGTCTACTCTTTGACCTAAAATGTTTCAGAGTCTCGTGGTAGAGTGTTTTGTGAATCCTTATTGTTTCCCTTCTTTTATGTATTCAAACTTTGGACATTCTGTGGTAAAATTGGTTCTCTAGTTTTAATCGTGGTGGTGGTTATCTTATTTAGTTAGAACATACAGTGAGTCGTCCTAGTAAAGACACTAAAAGACCGGGGTTTAAGTATTGGATAAGATTAGTATTCCTTAGAAACTTGTTTGGGATTAAACCAATCTCTCTCCATTAACCCCTCTGCAGCAAATTCCCAAATTTGAACGTCGATCATCTATTAAAGACCTTTAGATTACATGTTGTCACTAATATCAGTTGTTATGACACGACATTTAAAAATTTAACGATTCCTTAATCTAGAACTGAGAAGAGTTGCGTTTTTTTACTGTAAATACACTGTACTATTTCCACAATCGATTGTGATGAGGTCATTGGTATGACGTTTAATTTTCGCATAGTCTAGTTGTACACTTTGTGAAGTTTAAATATGTCACAATATACAGTTTTATGGAGTTATTTTAAAGAAAAATTAAAAACTTTTTATTTAATTCAGTGTAAGATGTTTTGTCGACAAGACCTTAGAAGTTTTAACAGTTCCAGTACTTTCAGTTCCGTTTTCACTCCTTCAAAAGGTGACTTTCTCTGATCTCTGATTCACTTAGGGTCTTTCTTAGGTAAAACACATTTCTTGTCATAACTTTTTGAACTTGATCCAGAGTCCCGTTTCCCATATGTCCTTAAGAAACATTCTAAGAACAATGTCAAAACATTGACACTTTAACAAAAATAAAAAAATTTCTGATCTTCTCATGGAGGTGTATTATAAGTGAAGTCAAGTCAGCGAGTCAGCACAGACTGGGAAACGCTGGGGTACTTAGTGTCGTGCGGTCCGGAGGGACAGGTAGTGGTTGAGGGCCTCAAGTGACTCTGAGTGCAGGTAGCTCAGGCACTACGGTAGGTCGGTAGAGTAGGAGACAGTAGGGGAAGAGGAGGACGGGGGTTAGGGAGGGTCGTAGTCTCAGTTCAATGATTTAATTCAAGATGTAATATTGTATCTTAAACTCTCTTTTCATTCTGGTCAAAGTGTACTTCCATGTTTACTACCTCGGGACTCTGGTAGGACTATGGTTCTGACTTCATTGGTATCCGGACTTTATCCCCTCTTTTTTGCCTTTTCCCTCCATTTCACCTTTTTAAAATTTAATAGATGAGACCTTATAACTACTTGAGGTCAGACTCTTTGTCCAAAATAAATAGGAAAGTTTGACGAGTGTGAGGTTTAGGGTTATATCTTTTTATGATACCGTTACTATACTTATCGACGATAGTTGGAACAGTCATCCCGTTATTTGACTAAAAAAAGAAAGAAAGTAGTATATGGTACTGTATACCTCCTTTATAATGGTTTCATAAAACTGTTATTTTCCCTTTCGTTTCTTTACAATTCATTGGACATAGTGAAAAATCTTGTGGACAAGATAATTTCTTGTTTTCTTCGTTTTATAAAGTTTAGAACCGATTCATTCATTTAGAATATGTTTTATATTTGAGATATCCTAGTGTACTTCATCATTACTCAGACATAAAGGTTTGAGCACCTCTTACTTCCGTCTCTAAAGTGAGTGGTAAACCCCTTCGGAGTAGTTGTATAGAAATGTCGCATCATATGTTGATCTACGAGAAACTTTTAGGGGAAGTCGTTGACGGACCCTTTCGTTTTTTGTTCTATAGTCATTGACCAATTTTACTTATTGTTCGATGTACAGATTTTCAGTTAAGACTGTACACTTGACGACAATTTTCCAGAACTAAACAAATGAAGAAGAAAAGGTTACACCTAAGGATGATAAAAAGAAGAGACTTACGATACCGATCCCGAAACTTTTAATACAACTTATTGTCCACTCTCACCCGTAAGAAATAGAACAAGGACTGAAATCTTCTTTACGAAAGTCGAAAAGTAGTATATCCTGACACCCAAACGACGTATACCGGAAATAATACAATTCCATACTGATGAAAGACTTCTCAAAAATTAGTATTTAATACTAAATTAATATTTAGTATTAAAAGAGGTTCCGAAAGATACGTAGATAGCTCTACTAGTCAAACAATTATACCACATAGAAGAAGTCGAGGTATCAAGTTTTCTTAGTTAAGAAACTACGGGTTCGCAAGAAATACCAGGTTGAGAGTGTAGGTACATAAACAACGACAAGTCAGCGAACCAGTACAGACTGATAGACGCTGGGGTACCTGACGTCGTGTGGTCCGAAAGGACAGGAAGTGGTGGAGGACCTTGAACGAGTTTAAGTACAGGTTACTCAGTCACTACGGTAAGTTGGTAGAACAGGAGACAACAGGGGAAAAGGAGGTCGGAAGTTGGAAAGGGTCCTAGTCCCAGAAAAGATTACTCAGTCGAGAAGTGTAGTCCACCGGTTTCATGACCTCGAAATCGTAGTCAGGAAGGTTACTTATAAGTCCTGACTAAAGGGAGTCCTAATTGACCAAACTAGAGAAACGTCAGGTCCCCTGAAAGTTCCCAGAAGAGCTTGTGGTGTCAAGTTTTTGGTAGTTAAGAAACCACGAGTCGGAAGAAATACCTCGTTGAGAGTGTAGGTATGTATTGATGGTCTTTTTGATATCGACTGATATACCTGGAAACAACCCTTTCATTAGAGACGAAAAATTATACGACAGATCCAAACAGTATCAAAAAGAAGGTTCTTCGTTCACAGAAAATTAAAGTACCTATGTCAGTGGTAGGTGCCACTAAGACCTCGGGTTCCTTTTTTTTCAGACAGTGACAAGGGTGACAAAGGGGTAGATGACCGTACTTCACTACCCTGGTCTACGGTACTAGGTAGAAAACTCACGACACAAAATTGGGTCATAAAAGTGAGAGGAGAAAGTGGAACTAGTTCTCCGAGAAATCAAGAAAAAACGAAAGACGGTATTCCCGCCATAAACCTTTTGAGTCGTCACCGGTGTCCTGACCTTTACCAGTTAAAAGTAAGGTTAGGGTTTCTTCCGTTACGGTTTCTTGCAAGTTTGATGGTGTGTTAACGTGAGTAGAGTGTGCGATCGTTTCATTACGAGTTTTAAGAGGTTCGGTCCGAAGTTGTCATGCACTTAACATTTGAAGGTCTACAAGTGCAACCTAAATGTTTTCCGTCTCCTTCGTCTCTAGTTTAACGGTTGTAGGCAACCTAATAACCTTTTCACTCTCGCAAGGTCTTTTAGTAGATGAAGACGAAATAACTGATACGGTTTCGGAAACTGAAACAGCTAGTGTTGTTTGACACCTTTTAAGAATTTCTTTACCCTTAAGGTCTGGTGGACTGGACAGAGGACTCTTTAGACATACGTCCAGTTCTTCGTTGTTAATCTTTACCTGTACCTTGTTGTCTGACCGAGGTTCGGTCTCCTCCTCATGTAGTTCCGATATATAACAGTGGGACGAATAAATTGAATATACGTCTCATGTAGTACTCATTGTGACCCGACCTACTTCGTGTTCTACCTTAGTTCTAACACCCCTCTTTATAGTTAGTGGAGTCTATGCGTCTACTGAGGTGTGAGTCCCGTCTTTCACTTCTTCTTGATCTCTCGGAGAACTACTTTCATTTCTCCTCTTACTTTTTCGACCAAATTAGATTTGTAAGTCTTTTGATTCTAGTACCGTAGACCCGGGTAGTAGAGTACCGTTTATCTACCCTTTTGTTACTTTTGTCACTCTCTGAAATAAACCCCCCCCCCCGAGGTTTTAGTGACGTCTACCACTAACGTCGGTACTTTAATTTTCTGTGAACGAGGAACCTTCTTTTCGATACTGGTTGGATCTATCGTATAATTTTTCGTCTCTAGAATGAAACGGTTGTTTCCAGACAAAACAGTGTCCGTAACAAAAAGGTCATCAGTACATACCTACACTCTTAACCTGATATTTCTTTCGACTCGTGGCTTCTTAACTACCAAAACTTGACACCACAACCTCTTTTGAGACCTCTCAGGGAACCTGACGTTCCTCTAGGTCGGTCAGGTTGGATTTCCTTTAGTTAGGATTTATAAGTAACCTTCATGACTACGACTTCGAGGTTATGAAACCGGTGGACTATGCTTCTCGACTGAGTAAACTTTTCTGGAACTCCGACCCTTTCTAACTTCCACCCTCCTCTTCCTCTGCTGTCCTACTCTACCAACCTACCGTAGTGGCTGAGTTACCTGTACTCAAGCTCATTCGAGGACCTCAACCACTACCTGTCCCTCCGGACCACACGACGTCAGTACTCCACCGTTCCTCAACCTGTGCTGACTCGTTGACTTGACTTGACATGACTTATTCCCACCACAGTAGACATATAGACTCCAATGACTATAAAGAGTGTCGTTAGAACTAACGTCGAACACGAAGTTGTAGGTGTAGGTACATACTGATGACCTTTTTTGGTATCGAAACTCATCTGTCTGGAAACAGTCGTTTCACCACTGTTTGGTCTGGAAACAGACTAAAAATTATGTGACAGATCCAAACAGTATCAAAAGAAAGGTTCCTTGTACCCAGAAAATTGTAACACCGAAGTCAATGGTAGGTGTCACTAAAACCTCGGGTTCTTTTATTTTAGACAGTGACGAAGATGAAAAAGGGGAAGATAGACGGTACTTCGTTACCCTGACCTACGGTACTAGAATCAAATAAACTTACAACTTAAAATTCGGTCCGAAAAGTGAGAGGAGAAAGTGAGAGTAGCTCTCCGAGAAATTAAGGAGAAGTGAAAGACGGTGATTTCACCACAGTAGACTAGACTCCGACAACTATAAAAAGGGTCTTTAGAACTAAGGTCGAACACTAAGTAAGTCGGGTCGTAAATACTACATGAGACGTGACTTCAATTTATTTGTCCCACTGTTATGTGTCGGAACTACATGAGGAAAGGGTTAAAACTTGGTCCGACCAAGATTACAGACCAAGATTAACGACGAAGAACTGGGTGTAAGTCCATTGAGTCTACTGTCCATTCCATAAGGGTAGAGAAATTCTTAAAAGGTGTCACACAACACTAGGTGTGTCAGTTTCCGAAATAAATCGTATCAGTTATTTCGTCTACAAAAAGACCTTAAGGGAATAAAAGAGATACTAGGTTGTTTACAACCGTTAAACTAGAGACCAAGGGGACGGAAAAGATTCAGGTTAAACATGTAGATCTTCAAGAGTCAAGTGTATGACAACTTCGGATCGAACTTCCTAAAACTTGTAATGGAATGATCGTACGTTTTACTCGTATTACAGGTCATCAAACCTGTACGAAACCGTAACGGGAAGAAATCTTGACCTTCCCTTCGATTGAAAAAGGTCAGGAAAAAGCACGAGTAGGAACGTACTTTACAAGAGAAATGGTGAGTCTAAAAGAACTTCTCTAGAGATCAGAAAGGGTAAAATAACAAAATATTACTAAGAAGTAATATGGATAGTATTATAACAAAAATAAATTCATACATATACTTCTTATAGGTGAGAATGTGTAAATACATCAACCTTTTGTCAGAAAAGTCTATTAACACCGATAAGAAGAAACTATGTTGTAGTTTTGAGTCATTCGCCGTCAAAGAATTTCGAATCAACATTACACTTAAGACCTTGGTATGTTTACTTGAAAAGTATTTATTTGAAAAGGTAATTTTGAGTACCTCAAAATGAACTACTCAAGTAGTTTCCCGATATTCACCCGTCCGTACTTAACACTGTTATACTTGACCTTTAAACCTTTTGTAACCAATTGATTCAATACATCTATATGGTTTCCAACTGTGTGACGTAATATTGTACAGGTTTTTTTTAGTAAGTATGAGTGGTGAGAATAAGTTGTATCATAAGTTTCAGGATCGGTCGTGTTATCCAATCTTTTCTTTTGAATATTTCTAAACTTTCCTTATTTTAGTAGGGATAGACACCTACTGTACTATCGGATGTGTCTGTTAAATTTTTTTAAATGGCTTTTTAAGATCTTATTCAGTTAAATCGTTTCTCTATTCTATGTTCTAATCCTCATCTATTCTATGTTCTAATTCTCATTTCCCTGTTTCATCCACGAATTTATCAATTGAGATGGCGCACGTACGTACACACAATTCAACGAAGTTAACACAGACTGAGACGCTGGGACACCTGGTATCGGGCGGTCTAAAGAGACGGGTACCTAAAAAGGTCCGTCCTTATGACCTCACCCAAAGGTAAAGGAGGAGGTCCCCTAGAAGGGTTGGGTCCCTAGTTTGGGTGTAGAAAATATAGAGGATGTGACCGTCCACCATCAGGACGGTTGAGTACGGTTGGGGTGATCCCCTAACATTCATCCTTTTTATATATCAGGGACATTCAATTAATGAGTTCTTTTGTCCAAACGAATTAACGTTTCGTTTCGTCCGAACGAGTCGTTGTCTTCGTACTCTGTTCGGGGGTTTGTTATTTTATTACCACCGTTCTCTGGTTGTAGGACCGGTTACGTGTGTTATTTAATTACTGGGGATCCTGTACGAGAGACGTGTATAAATTTTGTTGTTGTTATTAAACACCTGGATCGAACTGTTACATCTTTGTTCTGTTGAGGGAACGGGTTGGACCTTCTCCTCTGCTACTACCTTCGTACCATAGATGAGTTCTTTCTGTTTCTTCCAGAAGAGGAGAAGGGGTGAAAAGGAAACTAATGCTTTGATATCGGGTCAATCAAGAACCCCCGTATCGTGGGAGAGTGGACGGGTGAATATCGGGAACGTTTACTGAATAAGATTATTTAGTGAATAGATTGTGAAACGGAGAGTGATTTAAGAAAGATATGACTCTATATTTGAAGTCTCGAAAGACTTTGTGGTGGGTTACCAAAGTTTATCTGATTTCAATTATCAGGTCTTTATTTACCAATGTAAATCCCAGTTGACTAAAAACTGTTCCCATGTTT
Source organism: Capra ibex (assembly GCA_006410555.1). NCBI lineage: Eukaryota > Metazoa > Chordata > Mammalia > Artiodactyla > Bovidae > Capra > Capra ibex. Next base: position 9,078,907 of record SJYO01038709.1, on the reverse strand, counting down.
CTGTTCAGTTACTTCTTTCTTATCAGAAAAAATTTTTTACTACCATCCTGACCTATAAGTTATGTTTTGTTATTTTAACCTATAGATGGAGTGTGGTATACTTTTTTTACTGAGTTTCACCTAGTTTCCGAATTTACATTTTCGATTTTCGATATTTTAAGAATCTGATTTTATATCCTCATTTAGAAGGACTAGAACCCAATCCATTACCAGAGAGACTATACTGTTGATTTCGTGTGCGTTGTTTACTTTTATTATTTACAGTTAAGAAGGGTTTAACTATATATCCGACTTGTGTTTTACATTTAAGATCATTTTAAAAAACTTTTACACCTGTTCTAATAAGATTTTAAATATTCATTTCCTTTTCCTTAATCTTATTGATTTTATTAAGACTTTTATTATTATTTTACCTTTCTTAGTGAGATGGGTAAATGTTCTGTAGTAACCGATATCATTAGTTCTGTCACACTATCACTTTCCCCCTATATGGTTATATAGTTTTCCTTTCTTATTTATAGGGTCTTTATGGTTATCTAGGTGGGTGTGTTCATACCGGTTGACTATAAATTGTTTACACGTTTTCGTTAAGTTACCACCTCCCTATCAAAATTGATTTCCACGACCTCGTTAATCTATAGGTATTTGTTTTTTCCTTTGATTTAGAGTGTGGAAGGTCTTTTTAATTGAGTTTTAGTTTGTGTCTAAATTTACAATTTCCATTTCGATATTTTGAAAATCTTCTTTTATATCCTCTTATAAAAGTATAAATCCCAAACCACTTCTCAAACTCTGTACTGTGGTTTTCGTATTAGGTATTATCCTTTTATAGTTGACCTGAATTTTAATGAAAACAGACGTTGGGATAACTTTCTGAATTGTCTGTTCAATGTTTGATGCTCTTTTATAAAGGTTTGTGTATAAACGGTTTCTTGAGTTTAGATCTGATATATTAAAAATTTTAAGTGTCATTTTTTTGGTTTGTCATGTTAATCTTTTACGAGTTCTGTACTTGTCTGTAGAGTGAACTTCTCTTGTATGTTCACCGTTTATTCATGTACTTTTTCTTTAAGTTGTAGTAATCGGTTATCACTTTACGTTTAATTTTAACTACTTTATTATGGTGTATAGATTGTTATCGATTTTATTTAATCCGTGTTATGGTTTACGAACATACGTACGTCTCTTACCCTAGAGAGTCTATAACGATCACCCTTAATTTTACCGTGTCGGTGAGGTCTTTTGCAAACTGAACTGTCAAAGAAGTTTTTATCTGTCGATTTGTATATGATGGGTAACTAGGTCGTAAATGTCAGGACCCGTAAATAGGTGTCTTTATTTTTAGATACAAGTTTGTTTTTAGATTTTTTTTTGTTTTGTTTTGTGATGTGTGTTGACAAGAACAGTTAAAATAGACGTTTTCGGTTTTAACCTTTGTTGGGTTTAAGGAAGTTATCACTTACCGATCTGTTTGACACCATATAGATATGGTGTCTTATGATGAACGTTTATTTTTTGTTTGATAACTATTGTCTTTTGAACCTACTTACAGTTTCCTTAATACGATTCACCCTTTTCATTTATACTTTTCCAATGTATGATATGGTAAGGCAAAAATACATGGTGAGGTTTTACTGTTTTAGTATCTTGACTCCTTATCCAATAACCAACGGACCCTGACTCCTGTCCCCTTACTTATACTGATGTTTCCACTTCGTACTCCTTAGAAACACCAGTACCTTGAAAAGAGATAGAACTGACACCACCACTAGCACCCCTATCACCAATGGGTTTAGATAGGTACACTATTTTGACATATCTTCTTGTCTATGTATACTCAAGTGTATTTTGACCATTTTATATTTATTCTAAATACCTAACATGGTTACAGTTGAGGAATACGTTCTACAGTGGTTCCTACTTTTCACCCACTTTCCATGTGATCTCGAGATGATAAAAACGTTGAAGGACACTTAGATATAAAATTTATTTTTCCAAAATTTTCAGTATAATCGATTATGGTAGTAACTAAAGTAGTCTCTTCAGATTCATAGACCTTCGAGAGTACCAGTACCCTCTATACATGTTCAAAAGGTTTGAAGATTAAAAATGAAAAAATTTTCAAATTTAAAATAGTGGCCGTTGTTTATCAACCAACGGAAGGAACTTTAGTGTAAGGGTAAAGTAAGTAAAAATACGATTTATGAGTTCAGACTTAATTGTTTCAAATAGATAGTCAGTCAGAAAGGTCATTTTTACCACAAGACACTTTTGTTTTCATCGATTAAGTCGAGTGTTGGGCTTCTTAATGTATACCCGGAAAGGAGTTCTGTTAGGAGTGTGAAATTATATGTCGTCTTTATGATACCCTTGAAGGGAAATGTAATGAATCTTATAATTTTGTAATATATGAGATTTCAGTTCCATATTATTTTGATTAGTAAAAATAACGAAGTGGTTCCCGTAAAATTTCATTTTGGTATTAAGAAAAATGTGGTTCCCACATCGTTACTTCTTATGTTACTGTTGATCATTTCCTATACGGTGACAGAACTAATAACAAACTCATAGTCGTCAAAATGGGTGGTGACGAAAACTTGGTGATTATGTTTACAGTTGTCTCATTTTTTTCGTTTACGAGACTTAATAGTCTTATGAAAACTGGAGTCTCTACGAGGGTGGTATGATTGAAGAAGATGACGGAGTGTAGGTGGGTCGTGAATGTGACGATATCAGACAGAAGACAAAAAATGGAACGGTTACTATAACGAAAGATTCCAGTGATAGTAGAAGGTCTTACGGTCTAGGATATCGGAAAAGAAGTAGGAGTAAAAAAAAGGATAAAGAGACTTCGTGACTGGTGACGATTAGTAGGTTAAAAGGGAACTTTAAGAGAAAAGGAGAGTATGTACTGAGTGAAAATATCAGGAGATAGAGACCGTACAGTAGGGTAGAAATACAAACGAAATGAAAAACGATGTAAGAGGGGGAGGGGGCTGGGGTTGTTGTACATATGTAAATACTTTACTTAATCAAAAGAATAAGAGGGAAAAGACAGAGACTTGACTTACCAAATCAAGAAGAGTGACTCGTATTTACAAACGAAGGAAATAGACGGGGGAAGTAAAGGTAAGAACAACGATTATGATGTCAGGTTCGAGAATAGTAAAGTACGAATGTGAATACCATCTAAATAAAAAAGTTAGGTCAGATTCGTAATAACTGTCTAGCGTGAAACACCATAGAATAGGAAAGGGTTTTTGGTAGTTGGTGATGTGATGGAAATTTTTAATAAAAAAGTTTCTCGGCAGAGTTAAACCCGGAAGAGTTGAACTGGGTTGAATAAAGAATTTTGAGTCAGGAATGATATGGGAAAGTGTTTATGAAAGGAAACTTATTTGTCTAGTAAGTTATCAGGAATTTGGTCTGTACGTGTGAAGATAGACGTACTGAAACGAGTACGAGTTCAGACACAATACGAACCTTATAGGACACGGTAGAAGGGACGAATAGATTTAGAAAAGGAAAGAGGTTTCACGTTTGATACAAAATTTAGGAAACACACAGAGGGAGATTGTTGGGTCGGGTGTTATTAGAGTGGGGGACGAAGGGGAAAGGATGTTAGTATATCGTGAACAGATATGGTCACAGAGAGTTAGAAAATATCACATATATGATGACAGTCTTCATATAACGAATCTCTTTATAGTTGTTGGAGTCTATACGTCTACTGTGGTGGGATTATCGTCTTTCACTTGTCATTGACTTCTCAGAGAACTACTTCCACTTTCTCCTCTCACTTTTTCGATCGAATTTTGGGTTGTAAGTCTTTTGATTCTAGTACCGTTGGTCGGGGTAGTGAAGTACCGTTTATCTACCCCTTTGTTACCTTTCACTGAACCCAAGGTTTTAGTGATGTCTGTCACTGATGTTACTACTTTAATTTTCTGCGAACGAGAAACCCTTTTTTTTCGATACTGTTTGGATTTGTCGCATAATTTTTCGTCTCTGTAATGAAACGGTTTTTCCAGGTGTATTAGTTTCGATGCCAAAAAGGTCATCAGTACATGTCTACATTCTCGACCTGGTATTTCCTCCGACTGATAGCTTCTTAACTACGAAAGCTTAAGACCACGACCTCTTCTGAGAACTCTCAGGGAACGTGTCGTTCCTCTGGTTTGGTCAGTTAGGATTTCCTTTAGTTGGGAGTCATGAGTGACCTTCCTGACTACGACTTCGACTTCGAGGTTATGAAACCGGTGGACTACGTTTCTCGGTTGAGTAATCTTTTCTGGGACTACGACCCTTTCTAACTCTCGTCCTTCTCTTCTCTCACTGTCTCCTACTCTACCTACCTATCGTAGTGACTGAGTTACCTGGACTCAACCTTGTTTGAGACCCTCTATCATTTCCTGTCCCTTCGGACCACACGACGACAAGTACCCCAGTGTTTCTCAGTCTGTGTTGACTTGTTGACCTTTGTTATGATGGTAGTGAGAAGTCCCCCTGTTTGTCCAGTCTCTGCCTATTGTCGTTCATCGAAGTAAACATCTTGTACGTAAATTGTATAATAAATAATACACGGTCGATGGTATGATCTATGACTACTACATGTCTAATTAAAAATACGATTATGAATTGATCATCCTTTCTCTCTCCTGGCTCCGAGAACCATATTATTTCCATCACCTGAAAGGTTAACTGAATGCAGAAGTCCTGTAGGAAGTGGTATTCAGAAATACCTATTCGATTACCGAGTATACGAGGATACTGGTATGGTAGAAAATATTCACGAGAATGAGATGATTTCTCACTTCCCATCCTCCCTCACCCTCCCTCCGAGTTCTCCCTCCCCTATATACATATGAATACCAACGTGTCGTCTTTGATTGTGTTGTAACATTTTCTTAATCAGAGATTAATTTTTATTTAAAATTTTTTGAAATCTTTCTTTAGTTTAACAAAATTTATGTATTTGAGTCGTTTTAAAAGTTCCGGTATTTTTTTTCTCCTTTCCCTCGTCGTCTCCTGTATCGGTCGTCTTTCTCCGTAACGGTTATCTGTTCCCTTTACCCAATTAAACCTCTTTGTGGTTCTAGATGTCAAGGAAGATGTCACGATTTTCCAATATCTACCTATTAGACACCGTGTTCCCATTTGTGTTATGAACATAGTGGAATGGTGGAATTTGTTTCAGACACGAGGTGGACTAGATACGGTGAGTAGAATGTGAATATAACAGGAAACAGGTAAAAAGTTTTTCATAAATATTGGATTTAAGGTTTGATCGAATAGTAAAAGAATTCCCACCATTGGTATGGAAGTTTTTTTTTTTTTCTCCGTTCTTACATGTTATTTCTATTAGAGACTTTGTTCACCACGATCCTTTTGACCTGTTGATGTACGTTTTCTTACTATAATCTGGTAAAAGAGAGTGGTTTATGTTTTCATTCGAGTTTTACCTAATTTTTGGATTTTACTTCCTGACTTTCAGTATTTTGAGGATCTTCTTTTGTATCCGTCTTTTGAGTAATTGTATTTATGATCGTTATAAAAAAACCTAGAAAGAGAATTCCGTTTCCTTTATTTTCGTTTTTATTTGTTCACTCTGGGTTTGAATTTCGAAAACGTGTCGTTTCCTTTGGTTACTGTTTTACTTTTCTGTTAGTTAACTTGCCCTCCTTTATAAACATTTACTATACTGGTTATTCCCTAATTATAGGTTTTATATATTTGTCAAGTATGTTGAGTTGTAGTTTTTTCGTTTGTCAGACTAATTTTTACCCGTCCAGATTTGTCTGTCAAAGGTTTCTTCTGGAAGTCTACCAGTTGTCCGTGTACTTATCTACGACTTGGATTGATTACGTTCAGTTTTGGTGTTACTCTATAGCTAAGTGTGGACAGTCTTACCAATAGTAGTCTTGCTTGTGTTTACTGTTTACAACGGTTCTTATACTTTTTTTCCCTTGGGAGTATGTGATACCCGACATTTGACCATGTCAATCATACCTCTTGTCCTATCTTCAAAGAGTTTGTGATTTTTATCTTGATGGTATACTGAGTCGGTAAAGTAAGGACCCATATATTGACTTTTTATTTTGTGATTGAGCTTTTCTATGTAAGTGGGGTTACAAGTATCGTCTTAATAAATGTTAACGGTTGTATACCTTCGTTAGATTCATAGGTAGTTATCTATGGTTTTCTTCTACACCATACATATACATGACCTCATGTCGACGACGACGTCGATTTATCGAAGTCAGTACAGGCTGAGACGTTGGGGTGTCTGCCGTCGGGTGGTCCGAGGGGGTAGGGACCCTAAGAGGTCCGTTCTTGTGACCTCACCCAACGGTAAAGGAAGAGGTTACGTACTTTCACTTTTCACTTTCACTTCAACGATGAGTCGGTATTTTTTTATTTTAAAACGGTAGACGTTGTTGTATCTACCTGAACCCTCCCATGATACGATTTTTCACTTTATTCGGTCTATCTCTTTCTTTTTACGACATACTATAGGGAACATACACCTTAGATTTTTGACGTAGTTTGATCACTTATTTTGTTTGTTTTTCTGAGTGTCTACGTATCTTGTTTGAACGTCAATGGTTATTCCTCTCCCCTCCCCCATTCCCAATATATCCCCATCCCCTAATTCTCCATGTTTGATAATACTTACTTTATTCGATATTCTTATATAACATATTATACCCTTATAAAATATTATTGATATTTACCTCATATTGGAAATTTTAACAGTTAGTGATATCACATGTACACATTGTATATTGTGACATGTAGTTGATATGCAGTTGTTTTGTCATTTATTTTATTTGGTATATCCAGAAAAAGTGTTCTTGATGATAGTTCTGTTTACATAGGGACAGTGTCATATATTATATCTCAACACTAGAGAATTTATAATCTAAAAATATCCGGACTCCTCCAATTTATTGTCTCGTTCCAGTATCTCGTTCAACCATCTCCTCAATTCTATATTCTGGTTCTGGACGACCTGAAGTATAGTTAAAAAGTCACCAACGTAATTTCATTGGCTGTTTCCTATAATTGTAAATTTTCGTTTGTTTTAATGGTGTTTCCCAAGAGAAAATATGTCATTGCATTAAACTCATTTGAGGTTCTCTGTTACCCCCTGTCTCCTCGGACCACACGACATCATGTACTCCCCCAGTGTTTTCTCAACCTGTACTGAATCACTGACTTGTTGTTGTTTCAAAACCCATCCCTCACAATCTGATTTTCAGTCTCTTAGTACCAAGATCAGAATCTAGAAGTTAATTGAACGTAGTAGAGAGACTTAGAGTCAAAGTAGTAAATTTTTTACTCTTCCTTAATTTTGGATTGATTTACCCATTATAGAGTATAAGTACCTAGTTTTGTGAATTGTAATAATTCTGTCGTTATGAGGAGTTTGTCTAAGTAACCAAAAGAATAGTTTTAGGGTCGACCGAAACAACGTTTTTAATTGTTCGAAAAGGATTTTAAGTATACGTTTACACTCTCTGGGTCCTTTCAGTTTATTAGGACTTTTTATCGTTTCGACCTTTTAAGTGGGAAGGAATATAGTTTTGACTGATGTATCGATGACATGAGTTCTGTGGTATCGTGACCATATTCCTGTTTGTATGTCTAGTTACCTTGTCTTAGTTGTCAAGTCTTTATTTAGGAGTGTAAAGACTAGTTAATTAAAAACTGTTCCCACTATTTTGGTAAGTTACCCCTTTCTTGGCAGAAGTTGTTTACCACGATCCTGTTGACCTCTCAATGTACGTTTTCTTACGATTACCTGAGAGTAGAGTACGGTATGTACTTTTAATTGAACTTTACCCAGTTCAGGATTTACCTTTGAGATTTAGATATTTTAAGGATCTATACTTCTTTAGTCTCGGGAGTCTCTGATCACCGTCTTCACATTTTACCATGTTTGGGTGACACCTTTTGTCAGGTCGTCAAAGTGTTTTCCAATTTGTCTCAATAGGATAATAACTCGTTAATATAAAGATCCATACATAGGTTCTCTTTATTTTTGTACATGTGCATTTTTAGACATGTACTTACAAGTGTCATCTTAATAAATGTTATCGAGGTTTAACTTTTGTTAGGTATACAAGTAGTTATCGACTTACCTATTTGTTTTACACCATATAGGTATATCATGTTATTATAAACCATTATTTTTATGACTATCTACGATGTTGTATCTGACCCGAAGGAAACACCGAGTCGACCATTTCTTAGACGAACGTTACGTCCTCTGGACCCAAGTCAGGGACCCAACCCTTCTATGGGACCTTTTCCCTTTCCAATGGGCGAGATCATAAGACCGGACCTCTGACATATCAGGTATCCCAGTGTTTGTTAACCTGTACTGACTTGCTGAAAGTGGTGTATCTAATTTAAACTTTTGTACGATTCATTTTCTTCGATTCGTGTTTTCTAATTAACAATATGCTAGAGTAAATATACTTTACAGGTCTTGTCTATTTAGATATTTCTGTCTTTCATCAACGATCGTCAGTCCTCCTTATCCCTCACTGACGTTACCTATCCCCTAAACAAAACCCACATTACTTTTACAAAATTTGAATTCTAACACGATCTTCAAGAGTTGACATACTTATATGACTTTGGTAACTTAATATAAAATTTACACACTTAAAATGTCATATACTTAATATAAAGACACTTCTACAATTTTTTACTCTAATCTACTAAAAATTTAAGAGAAAGTAAAGGTCTTAATGTATTAAAGTCTCTCATTTGAGTAGGGTCGAATATACAACAGTTGAATTTTACGTGTGGCTTGTCGAACCACTGTTTTCTTCCTTTGGATATTCGGTTTGCCTCCATTTCATGTTGAGACTTGTGACTGTAGTCGTGTGAAAATCTTTTATAATCGTTTGTTGAGTCTTATTAACGTTTACACTTCCGACAAAACCCCGTTATGAAATCCATAACCTCTTCCTTTACCGTTTGGTGAGGTCATAAGAACGGACCTCTTAAGGTACCTGTCGTCTCGGACCATCAGATGTCAAGTGCCCCAGTGTTTCTCAGTCTTTACTTACTTGCTGGTTGTGTGAAATCCGTATGATACTTGCATTCTCTCAGTGTCTCTATCCACAAAGTTTATCTCTGGTGACGGTGTTTATTTACTATCTATAATGTACGTCACCAACTTTTATTCCTAATCAATAGATTCAGAAAAGTTAAAGTAGATGGGGTTATTTATGGTTAATGGTAATCATTACAGTGGAAGTCGATATTTTGTCTAATTTTTCCAATTTATATTATACGTTATTTTCTGGTTACTGTGGACTGAAAGAAGATTATCCAATATAGAGTAGTGAAAACGTAAATGTATATCTTTTACGGTGTGACATTTCGAGACCACTGATACTATGGATGACGAAGACGAACCATTCTTTCGTGAAAGTTTTCCAGGGAGAGGTGTCATAAGAAGACGTATTGGTGTACAAGGAGTCACCCCGAGGAGACTCAATTAAACCTTATATTGACGAGGTCTGAGACCTTTTATATTGTGTTATGTTACATTACCATTCTTATTGGTGTTAACGATGATTGTCAATTTTTAGTTGTCATTGAATGTCAGTACCGTCTAACTTTTTTTAGTAGTCGTTCGCGGTGTAAAGGTTGTAGGTGGGTAGGAAAAGGACAAAAGTATCAGTAGACCTTCTTTCTTCTATGTTTTATTAACAATTTTTAAGTGTGGAGTTTCTGCAAGTTCTACCGTCTCCTTATTCTACCCCTCTAATGGGAGGGGTGGGTTGTTTATGTAGTTTTTAAGTAGACTTATACCTTGTTGAAGATGTCTTACGGACGACTTGTGGTCTCAAGGTTTTTCCGTTCGGTTGGAGGGATGTTGTTCCATGTTGTTTTCTATTTTCTATTCTTTTATCTGTTCTAAAGTCCTGTCCCTGAACACGTGGACCCTTCCTTAGTGGTTTCTCCTTTTCAAAGGTGTGTGAGTCTTTGGGAGAGTCTCCTCCCCAGTCCCCCCTCGAAACCTTGGAGGCTCCCTTTTTGTCGTTGTCCACGAATCTTCCGTTTTGCCTCTCTTAAGTGGACTCAAACAACAGTTTATCGTGAAAAGTCGTCTCTTCGTCGAATGTACGGGAAGTGCTGTTGACCCCGATCTACGAGTCCGAGTCCGGAGTCCCCAGTCTGGGGTCCCTCTCCTAGTCCCAACCGACGGTAGTTCTATGAGACTCCCCTGATCTTGTTGTGTCGACTCCCTCAGGTCCCTTTTAGTACCCGATCGGTCTCTCCGTTCTCTAGTGACGATACCCTTGTGAGATTGATGTGTGAGGGTCTTACGTCCTGGAGTGGAAACGGTCACGGTATCCACCCTACTCAGTCGACGCCAGATGTTTCCATCGTTTCTGTGACGTTCTCGATCTCCGTCTCCTGTCCTCCGGTTATGTTAGAGTTGGGGTCCCCAACGTTCACGGTGGTTCAACACTCGTCCGTGTCCAGTGACGGTTGTGGAAGGACCCTCTGACTCATCAAACTGAGACGACTCCCTGGGTGTTGAGTCCCGGTCGAGGGTACCCCTTCATGTACTCGGTGGACTCTGACACCTTTGAATGGTGTCCAGAACCGAGGTCGTCCGTGAGGGGTGTGTGGGGTTGACACAGGTTGACTCGTACACTCGGGATTATCCGACGGAACACAGACCCAACCCTTGTCTGTGGTCTCTCGTCGGATGTTTGTCTCCCTCCCGGTTTTGGTTTCACCTTGTGGTCTCCTACACACTCGTTTCCTCTCTATATCGTCCACGTCATCTAATTTAGGGGTGTTAATCGGACTCTGACACCCGAATCCTCGTTGACACCTGAAATCCTCGTTCATGTTCGACCTCCTTCCGTTCTATACTCAGAGTCTGTGTGACGTGTCTTGTCGAGGTGTCTAGAAGGATCTTTATAACCTCCTTAAAGACTTATCGGTCTAACTGATCTCGTGTGTCACACCTTTCCAGTCACCTCCTTAATGTTCTTATAAAAGTATAATGGTAAGTTATATATGAAACGATAAAAAAGGGTACAACAAAAAAAGAGGTAATAAGAAAATTAAAAATATTGGATAAATATTTTATTTAATTAAAAAAGGGATAAAAATGTCATAAAATTTTAACATAATGTAAAAGGGGTACAAAAAATAAAACATAAAAACGATCAGATCAAAAATCATAAGTAAAAGTGAATACCCAAACAGATAACCGAACTGACAAGAGAAGACTGAGGACGAAAATAGAATTAAAATAAAGAAAAGAGAAAAAAAAGAGAAGACAAACATTCACACATTCAAAGAAACCCACAAGACCCGACAAGTCACCTCGAAAGTGGTAATCAGAAGAGACGACACACTGGACACTTCAGAACCAGGATGTCATTCCCCCCCAGTCCGGACTTGGGGTTTCCACCTTCTGGGTTCAAATCCTGAAACCTAGGGTCTCTTGAGGGTTGGGGTACCTTGTAATTAACTACTTTTAAGAGGGTTTCCGGAAGTAAAGTTGTGACTCTGGTTCAGGGTGGGTTTCCGGTCGTTCGATGTCACAGTTACGGAGTGTGGTTTTGAAGACGTTTGTCCTTGTGTTGGAACGAGTAATCGTCTCTCCGACGGGTTTCGGTATAGTTTGGGTATGTGTGGGGTTTTATGTGATGACCTGGGTCGTGACAGGAAGTCTCTCTGTTCTAGATCGAGGTAGGTGGTCTTGTGTCCGTGTTTAGACGGTTTGGTCCTTTGGAAGTGTTCCGTAACCAGGTTGGGGTGGATCCCTTCCCTCTGAGGTGCCAATTTTCCTTGATGTTGGAAGGGTGGACATTTTTCCTCTTGGGTTTGTGTCATTTAATTTATTTTCCTTTTCTGTCTCTTTGTAGGTCGTCCATTTTCTTGTACCATTTTTGAGTGTTCTGTTTTGTTTACTTCTCTTTTATCAGATGGAGTTTTTATTTAGTTCTAATTGCTATCATTTCTACTAGGTTTCTGATTCTTCATTTTACCTTCGTGTCTATTTATCTGACCTCAGTGTCTAGTTCTTCTATGTTTTTACAAATTGTTCTCATAGACATTTTATTAGGTGTTATAATTGTCTAATTTTACTTTTTTATCCTTGTTAAGTTATCTATGTCTTTTTTCATAAGTTATTTTAAGTTGTTAGTAATTACTGTTGTTTGAATTTTTTTTACAAATTGTTCCTGGATCGTCTTTATTTCTTCTCTGTTAGTCGTTACTTGTTGTGTTATTGACTCTAATTTTTATGTGATCTCTCTTGGTTATCGTCCTATTGACTCCGTCTTCTTACTTATTCACTCGACTTCTGTTTTACCACCTTTATTGACTTGGTCTCGTCTTATTTCTTTTCTTCTGTCAGAGTCTCTTGAGACCCTAGTGCAATTTGTATGGGTTGGAAACTTAATATACCCAGGGTCTTCTTCTTCTCTTTTTCTTTCCCATCCTTTTTATGACTTCCTCTAATATTAGTTTTTGAAGGGATTGTACCCTTTCCTTTATCGGTGGGTTTAGGTCTTTTGGGTCTCTCAGGGTATGTCCTATTTGGGTTCCTCTTTGTGTGGTTCTGTTTATGATTAGTTTGAATACTTTTAATTTGTGTTTCTTGTTTATAATTTTCGTTGTTCCCTTTTCGTTGTTTATTATAAGTTCCCCTAGGGACATTGTTGACTAGAAAGTTGTCTTTGACGTCCAGTCCTTCCTCACCGTCCTATATAAATTTCACTACTTTCACTTTTCGGATGTTGGTTCTAATGAGATGGGTCGTTCCTAAAGTAAGTATAAGTTTCCTTTTTAGTTTTCGAAAGGTCTGTTCCTTTTCAATTCTCTTAAGTCATGGTGGTTTGGTCGAAATGTTGTTTACGATTTCCTTGAAAAGATTCGTCCTTCGTATTCTGTTTTCTTTTCCTGATTTTTTTGTTTGGTGTTTGTTATTTCATTTGCCATTATCCTAGTATATATAGTTATTAATGGAATTCATATTTACCTAATTTACAAGGTTGGTTTTCTGTGTCTAACCGACTTACCTATATTTTTGTTCTACGGATATATCCGACAGATGTTCTTTAGGTGAATTCTGGATCTCTGTGTATGTCTTACTTTCACTCCCCGAACCTTTTCTATAAGGTACGTTTATCTTCAGTTTTCTTTCGACCTCGTCGTTATGAGTATAGTCTATTTTATCTTTCTGACAATCTTCTCTGTTTCTTCCCGTGATGTATTACTAGTTCCCTAGTTAGGTTCTTCTATATTGTTAATATTTATATACACATGGGTTGTATCCTCGTGGAGTTATGTCTTCCGTTGTCATTGTTTCATTATCACTCCCTGAAAATGTGGGTTGAGTGTGGTTACCTGTCTAGTAGGTCTGTCTTTTAATTATTTCTTTGTGTTCGAAATTTACTATGTAACCTGGTCAACCTGGATTAACTATAGAAATATGTATTTCCGGTAAAGTAGGTTTTGTCATCTAACGTGAAAAAGAGTTCACGTGTACCTTGTAAGAGGTCCTCTCTACTGTAGACTCAGTGTTTAGTTCGGAACCATTTAAAATTTCTTGTCTATAGTAAAGCTCGTAAAAAAGACTGGTATTACGATATTCTAATCTATAGTTGATACCCCTTTTTATATTTTTGTGTTTGTGTATCTCCTATTTATTATGTGAATTCTTAGTGGTTCTCCAGTGGTTTCTTAAATTTCTCTATTTTTTTATGGATCTGCATTTACTGTTACTCTTGTGTTGAGTTTTGGTTACACTACGTCATTTCCGTCACGATACTCCCTTCAGATACCGTTGTCTTAGGATGGAGTTCTGTGGTCTCTTTGTAGTTTATTTGCTGAATTGGGATTTGGATTTCATTGATCTTTTTCTTGTTTTTATTAGGTTTCAGTCCTCTTCCTTTCTTTAATATTTCTAGTCTCATCTTTACTTTCTTTACTTCCTCTGTTATCGTTTCTATTTATTTAGATTTTCGACCAAGCTCTGTCGTTTTCTCTGTGTCTACATATCTTGTCAGACAACCTGAGACACCCTCTCCCTCTCCCATCCTACTAAACCCCCTTACCGTAACTTTGTACATATTATAGTATATACTTTGTTTAGCGGTCAGGTCCAAGCTACGTCCTATGTCCTACGAACCCCGACCACGTGACCCTACTGGGTCTCCCTACCATGCCCCTCCCTCCACCCTCGCCCCAAGTCCTACCCCTTGTGCACATGTGGGCACCGTCTAAGTACAACTATATACCGTTTTGGTTAGGTTATGACATTTCATTAATTGGAGGTTAATTTTATTTATTTAAATATAAAATTTTTCGACCAAGAAACTTTTCTATTTGTTTTAACTATTTGGTAATCTATTTGAGTAGTTCTCTTTTTCTCTTCTGAGTCTAGTTATTTTAATCTTTACTTTTTCTTTAATGTTGTCTGTTATGTCTATATGTTTCCTAGTGTTCTCTGATGATGTTCGTTGAGATACGGTTATTTTGTGTGTTGGAGATTCTTTACCTGTTTAAGAATCTTTTTATATTGGAACGTTTTGACTTAGTCCTTCTTTGTCTTTTTTTACTTCGCTGGTTAGTCTTCGTACCTTTAGTTGTGACATTATTTTTTTAGAAGGGTGTTTGTTTTCGGGTCTTAGTCTACCGAAGTGTCCGTTTAAGATGGTTTTCAAATCTCTTCTCGATTATGGATAATAGGAGTTTGAGAAGGTCTTTTAACGTGTCCTTCCTCTTGAGGGTTTGAGTAAGATGTTTCGGGGGTAGTGTGACTATGGTTTTGGTCTGTTTCCTGTTTCAACGGTGTTTCTTTCTTTTCATGTCCGGTTATAGTTACTACTTGTATATACTTTTTTTAGGAGTTGTATTAAGATCGTATGTCTTAGGTTGTTGTAATTTTCCTGGTATGTAGTACAAGTTCACCCGAAATAGGGACACTACGTTCCTAAGAAGTCATATACGTTTAGTTAGTTACGATATATGGTATAATTGTTTGACTTTCTATTTTATGGTTAGTAGATCTCTTTCGATAAGGTGTTTTAAGTTGCGAGTAAATATTATTTTTGAGAGGTCTTTCATCCGTATCTTCCTTGTATGGAGTTGTAAATTTCCGGTGTATACTGTTTGGGTATCGTTTGTAATAAAAGTTACCACTTTTTGACTTTCGTAAAGGAGATTTTAGTCCTTGTTCTTTTCCCACGGGTGAGAACGGTGATAATAAGTTGTGTCAAAACCTTCAGGATCAGTGTCGTCAGCCTCTTCTTTTTCTTTCTTTTCCTTACGTCTAACCTTATTTTCTATGTGTCTATAGGGAACGTAAGGATATGTGATTGTTACTTTTTAGTCTTTCTCTTTAATTCCTTTGTTAGGGTAAGTGATGACGTTTTTTTTTTCTTATTTTATAGATCCTTATTTGGATACATTTCTCTGTTTTATGGACATACATCTTTAGATATTCTGTGACTACTTTCTTTAGTCTCTACTGTGTCTCTATATTGTACGAGAACCTAACCTTGTTAGTTGTAACACTTTTACTGATTTGATGGGTTTCGTTAGATGTCTAAGTCACGTTAGGGATTGTTTGGTGGTTACCATAAAAAGTGTCTTGATCTTGTTCTTTAAAGTATTAAACGTACCTTTGTGTTTTCTGGAGTTTGTCGGTTTCGTTAGAATTCTTTCTTTTTGTCTCGACCTCCTTAGTTGGAAGGACTGAAGTCTGAAATATGTTTCGATGTCAGTAGTTCTGTTATACCATGACTGTGTTTTTGTCTTTATGTCTAGTTACCTTGTTCTGTATTTCGGGTCTCTATTTGGGTGTGTGTATACCCGTGGAATACAAACTGGTTCCTACGTTCCTATATGTTACCTCTTTTCTGTCGGATAAGTTATTACCACGACCTTTTCGACTTGTCGACGTACATTTTCTTACTTAGATCTTGCGGAGGATTGTGTTGTGTGTTTTTATTTGAGTTTTACCTAATTTCTGAATTTACATTCCGGTCTTTGATGTTTCGAGGATTGTCCTTTTGTATCTGTCATATGAGGAACTATATTTAGTGTCGTTTAGGAGATACTAAGTGGAGGATCTCATTACCTTTATTTTTACTTTTATTTGTTTACCCTGGATTAATGTGAATTTTCGAAAACGTGTTGTTTCCTTTGATGTTTACTCCACTTTTCTGTTTGGAGTCTTACCCTCTTTTATTAACGTTTACTCTATAGACTGTTGCGTAATTAGAGATTTTATATGTTCCTCGGGTACGTCAAGTTATGGTCTTTTTGTTTGTTGAGTTTGTTTTCCACCCGTCTTCTAGATTTGTCTGTAAAGAGGTTTGTTCTGTATGACTATCGATTATTTGTGTGTTTTTCTACGAGTTGTAGTGAGTAATAATCTCTTTAAGTTTAGATTTGACGTTACTCCACAGTGGAGTGTGGTTAGTCTTACTAGTAGTAGTTTTTTAGATATTTGTTATTTACGACCTCTTCTACATCTCTTTTCCCTTGAGAGAACATGACAACCACTCTTACATTTAACTATGTCACTGATACCTCTTGGTATACCTATAAGGAATTTCTTGATCCTTATTTTGATGATATACTAGGTTGTCAGAGTTATGACCCGTATATGGGACTCCTTTGACATTGTCGTTTTCTGTGTTCGTGGGTTTGTACGTAACGTCATGATAGATGTTATCGATTCTGTTACCTGTATCTATAGGTAACTGTCTACTTACCTATTTCTTCAAACCCATAGATATATATTACCTTATAAAGAGTCGGTGTTTTTCCTTTTGTAAACTCAGTCAGGATTACTCCACCTACTTGAGTCTCGGATAATATGTCTCACTTCATTGAGTTTTTCTCTTTCTATTTATGTCATATAATTGCGTATATATACGTTAGATCCCGAAGGGACCACCGAACCTGTCATTTCTTAGACGGACGTTACATCCCCTGGACCCAAGTCAGTGACCCAGTCCTTCCAGCCCTTCTAGGGGACCTCTTCCCTTACCGTTGGGTGAGGTCATAAGAACGGACTTCTTAATTAAGGTACCTGTCTCCTCAGACCTCCCGATGTCAGGTACCCCAGTGCTTCTCAGTCTGTACTGATTGACTGATTGTGAAAGTGAAAGTGTACCTTAGATCTTTCTACCGTAACTACTCGGGTGAACGTCCCGTCGTTACCTCTACGTCTGTATCTCTTGTCTGAACATCTGTGTCACCCCCTTTTTTTTCTGTCACCCTGCTTAACTCTCTTATCGTAACTTTGTATATGTAATGGTATACATTTTGTCTATTGGTCACCCTTAAACGACATACTACGTTCTTCGAGTTTAAACCACGAGACATTGTTGCATTTTCCCAACCTACCCCACCCTCCCTCCAAGTCCAAGTTCTCCCACCTCTTTATGTATACGGATACCGACTAAGTACGACTACATACAATCTTTGGTTGTGTTATAACATTTCGTTCATAGAAGGTTAATTTTTAATTATTTAAAAATTTTAAGTGTGGAGAAGATTTAACCGACTACTAATATAATCCATTCTATAAATATGAGACAGGTCTAAGTCATCACATTAGGAGTCTTTTGTTTTTTCATTGTCGTAAATAATCTTAGGATACAAGACGTACCTTGAGGTATTAATTTCTTTTTACCAGAATTTTCGTTATTATTTTTTAATTATCTGAACTTTTATGTAGAAGATTCTTTATACTTTTCTTTTGTAACCCTATTAAATTTATTCTTCTCTTTCAAGATTTTTAATTACGGAGTGTATGAATTTATTTAAAAAGATACTATTTGTGATCTAATATTCAGTTGTATGGACCCTAGACTATAAATTAATATAGAGATTATTTTTAAAAGAATCAAGTCGTTTATGAATAATATATAGGTGATGTACGGTCCATGGGGTTTCTTCGAGTGTGATAATATTGACTTTCTGTAGATTTATTTATCAACTACTCATTATGCATATTTATGACACCTTCGTTTGTTCTTGACTCAGTTCTACCTCCTGACTCATATGTTATATCGGTGGGGAAAATAATGTTTAGGGATCTTTACTATACATATATATCATATATGATACTATATGATCTTTACTATAAATTATAGTATATTTATATATAATACTATGTCTAGTATATATAGTAAAGATCCTTAAATGCATAAAATTATCTTTATTATAATATACGTATAAAAGTATAATTATTATCAGGACTTTTTGTTTCATAAAAGGCAACTAACCTTTAATACTTCTTGGAGACTTTTTATCTGTCGTTTACCTGACCCCGTTTTTGGATGTACGATTTTACGTGTTTTTACGTTTTGTACCTTTGTAAGACCTACACTTGTCATCTCATGGTCCGTCATCCGAAGTGAGGGTTTTCTGAAAGGGGAGGAGGAGTCTTTCCTTGTCACTCATACTAGTGAATCTGATCTTTTTTCATTTCAAGGTCTACCGACTGTTGTGTCCAGTTACGTTTTAGAGACGAGGATTAAGAGCTAGTCAATAACCTGAGCCCAATGTCATTTGTCACACTGTGCGATAAGTGTCTTTTGATAGTTCCTGAGAGTTTAGTTTATATTCGTTCTTAGTGGTTTAAAAACTCCCTTTGGGCATTATACTTTCCTGTTGGGTGATGAGTTGTTTGTCTTATGGACTCCTTTATCCTGTCGATTATCTACTTTTGTATTTCTCTATATAGTAATAATAGGTGTCTTAATTTAGCGTCAGTATTAGTTATTTTACGAAAATCAATGGTAAGAAACTTTAGTTATTTCGGTTTTTACGTTTGCAATCTACATTGACTTCAACCTTCCAATTACTACTTCTTTCCCTCTCTCCTACTATTCCATGATTATAGGAGTTCCTCAACTTGCATTTCTATATGAGAAACCCTGAAGGGACCACCAGGTCACCAACCCTTAGACGGACGGTTACTTCCCATGCGTCCAAACCAGGGACCAGACTCTTCTAGGGTGTACGGCACCCCGTTGACCCGGTACGTGGTATTGATGACTCGGGCGAACGGCTCTCGGACACGAGGTGCATTCTCTTCGGTGGTGTTCCTCTTCGTTTCTTCTCATCGTCGGGATGAGTGGTGTTGATCTATTTCGGACGTACATCGTGACTTCTGGATCGTGTCAGGTTTTTATATTAATTAATTAAATTTTTTATATATGAGAGGTTTTGACTACCTCATTCTTTATTTATGAATTTATATATGTTTATTTATTTAAATTTAAATTTATTAGTAATTGTATTTAGTTTTTCTCATATTATATTGATTGTTTTTGACTTTCCGTCTCAGTCCCTCCATTATATATTATACTCTATTTAGAAGTGTATAGACACTTTGTCTCTCATATACATCATAAAGACATATTCTTTGTCTGTTATACACTTCGACTACTTAGTTCTTAATTAATAACATCTGACTTGACATAACGGGGGAGGGGTAGGTTTTGAAATATACAACTTCGGGATCCAGGGTCATGGAGTCCTACACTGACATAAACTTCTATCCCGGAAATTGTTTTACTTAAATTTTACTGTGGTAATTCCACACGGGATTAGGTTAGACTGATCATAGGAATATTCTTTAGACCTATGTGTTTCCCTGTGGTCCCTACACGTGTGTGTCTCCCGTGTCGGTTTTCCGTCGGTAGACGTTAGGTTTTTCTCCGGAGTCTTCTTTTGTTTGAAAGGTTGTGGAACTAGAATTTGAACTAAAACCTAGTACTAAAAACTGTCTTAACACTCTTTTATTTAAGGGTAACAAATCTGGTGGGCGAGGTATCATAAAAGAATGCCGTCGGATGGTTTGATTATGTCACGATATTCGTATACTAATTCTATATACCTTCATTTGTACTGTTTATTTTTGTTTTTACCAATACTCATTGTCGGAATTTTTGTCCTTTTCTATGTACGTGTTCCGTAAAGTAACGTCGTGGGTTTACAGGTAGTTTCTGCCGTCCAACTTATATTTCATATACGTGGTTGACTTATTATGGTACATCGATTTTTTTATTTCTTATACAGATATATGACGATACCTCACTAGAGATCCTATATTACAACGACGACGACGACGACGACGACGACGATTCAGCGAAGTCAGCACAGGCTGAGACACGCTGGGGTATCTGCCGTCGGGTAGTCCGAGGGGACAGGGACCCCAAGAGGTCCGTTCTTGTGACCTCACCCAACGGTAAAGGAAGAGGTTACGTACTTTGACTTTTCACTTTCACTTCTTGCTGAGACACGCTGGGGTATCTGCCGTCGGGCAGTCCGAGGAGACAGGTACCCCAAAAGGTCCGTTCTCATGACCTCATCCCACGGTGACGGAAGAGGTTCCTATATTACAATCCAACCCAATTTTTTTTTTTTTCCTTCCTGGATGGGATCTCGTGTATCTTTAGACGAGTTACAATACACCGTCGGACCTACCCTCCCCTCAAACCCCCTTTTACCTATGTACATATACATACTGACCTTTTTTTAATTTATTTAAATTTTTATGTGGATTTCGGTCTGTAGGACCTCACACTTCAGGTTCACACGGAATCCTTCGTAGTGATACTTTTTTCGATCACCTTAAGGTCGACTCGATAAAGTTTAGGATTTTCTACTACAACACTTTCACGACGTGAGTTACACGGTCGTTTAAACCTTTTAAGTCGTCACCAGTGTCCTGACCTTTTCCAGTCAAAAGTAAGATTAGGGTTTAGTCCCGTTACATTTTCTTACAAGTTTGATGGTACGTTAATTAACGAGGATAAAGTGTACGATCGTTCCTTTACGAGTTTTATGAATTTCAATCCTAAGTTGTCATGCACTTGACTCTTGAAGGTCTACCATCTTCGACCTAAATCTTTTCCGTCTCCTTGGTCTCTAGTTTAACGGTTGTGGGTGACCTAGTGTCTTTTTTCGTTCTCTTAAAGTCTTTTTGAAGACGAAGTAACTGATACGATTTCGGAAACTGACACACCTAGTGTTGTTTGACACCTTTTAAGAAGTTCTTTACCCTTATGGTCTGAGGGAATGGACGGAGGACTCTTTGGACATACGTCCAGTTCTTCATTGTCAATCTTGACCTGTACCTTGTTACCTGACCATGTTTTAACCCTTTCCTCATGTAGTCCCGATATATGACAGTGGGACGAATAGATTGAATATAAGTCTCATGTAGTACACTTTACGACTCGACCTACTTCGAGTTCAGTCTTAGTTCTAAAGACCGTCTTTATAGTTATTGAAGTCTATACGTCTACTGTGGTGACGATACCGTTTTTCACTTCTCCTTGAGAACTTCTCCGAGAACTACTTCCACTTTCTCCTCTCACTTTTTCGATCGAATTTTGAGTTGTAAGTTTTTTGATTCTAGTACCGTAGGTCAGGGTAGTGAAGTACCGTTTCTCTACCCTTTTGTTACCTTTGTCTCTGTCTGAAATAAAAGAACCCGAGGTTTTGGTGACGTCTACCACTAACGTCGGTACTTTAATCTGCTGTACACGAGGAACCTTCTTTTCGATACTGGTTGGATCTGTCGTATAAGTTTTCGTCTCTGTAATGAAACGACTGTTTCCAGGTATGTCAGTTTCGATACCAAAAAGGTCATCAGTATATCTCTACACTCTCAACCTGGTATTTCTTCCGACTCGTGGTTTTTTAACTACGAAAGTTTGACACGACAACCTCTTCTGAGAACTCTCAGGGAACCTGACGTTCCTCTAGGTTGGTCAGGTAGGATTTTCTTTAGTCAGGACTTATTAGTAACCTTCCTGACTACGACTTCTACCTCGAGGTTATGAAACCGGTAGATCACTCTTCTCGGTTGAGTGACCTCTTCTGGGACTACGTCCTCCTCTTCCCCTACTCTCCTACTCTACCGACCTACCGTAGTGACTGAATTACCTGTACTCAAACTCATTTAAGACCCTCTACCAATTCCTGTCCCTTCGGACCGTACGACGTCAGGTACCCCAGAGTTTCTCAGCCAGTGCTGACTCGCTGACTTGTTGTTGTTTAGTATTCGTACGTGTGAGTCAGTACAGGTTGAGAAACACTAGGATTTCTGATGTTGGGTGGTTCAAGAAGACAGGTACCCTAAGAGGTCCGTTCTTATATCATTAGTTTCAATTGACATCACTAGAGTCTTATTTCATTTGATAATAAAAGGTTTTTTACCACCTCTTTTCATATGTATACCTTACAATGGTTGATAGATTCTCGGAACCCCGTCCAAGGATCTATTTGTCCATAAGAATCTATTTATCTATCCTTATAAGAATATTCATAAGAATCTATTTGTCCATTCTATAAGAATCTATTTATCCATACTTATGGATAAACGAAGATAAAATTTTGGTTTTCTTTCTTTCACTTTCACTTCAACGAGTTAACACAGGTTGAGAACCGTTGGGGTACCTGACATCGGATGTTATGAGGAGACAGGCACCCTAAAAGGTCCGTTCTCATGACCTCACCCAACGGTAAAGGAAGAGGTCTCCTAGAAGGGTTCGGTCCCTAGTTTGGACCCAGAGGGTGTAACATCCGTCTACGAAATGGTAGACTCGGTGGTCCCTTCTGAAATTTTGGTTTTCCTTTCTGTTTATAAAATACGATAGTGAATGTACTCCTTAGATTTTCTATTTTGTTTGTTTATGTATATTGTTTTGTCTTTGTTCGAGTGTCTATATCTCTTCTTTTATCACCAATGGTCACCACTCTCCCTTCTTACCTGTTCTTGCCCCAACCCCTATTTCTCTATGTTTGATGACGCATATGTTATTTATTCGTTGTGTCTATATAACATGTCGTTTCCCGGTATACCGGTAATAAAATTTACCTCATATTAGATATTTTTATGACTTAGAGATACAACATGTGTACTTTGATTATGATATTTATTACGAAGTTATTTTATGTACACATGTACGTCCGTATGTATGTAAATAGTTTTTACAAACATATGTATAAATATATGTATGTGTGTACGTATGTATGTACAGATAGTTTCCTAAACAATCTATGGTAGTGGTTGAGTTACCTGTACTTGTACTTAGACTCGTTTGAGACCCTATGACACTTCCTGTCCCTTCGGATCACACGACGTCAGGTACTCAGTGTTCCTCTACTGAATTGTTGATGTTAGTCTTCCTATTTTTTATTTATTTGTTTTATCAATAGATGTCCCCTTCCCTCTCTTGTCGCACATTTTCTGTCTCTATCTTCGATCTGAATAGGTTTCTGTCAAGGAAATCATCTAAACTGAACTGAAGTCTTGGTACAGTTATAAAATGTATTAATATTTTGTTGTAATTTAGTTTTACCCATTCTCCCTTCGTTAGTGTTTTTAGTTTTCGTTTATCTTCGTTTATTTAGATTGACATAGTTCAACTGTCGTATTAGTATCTCTTTCCTTAAAAACGGTATTAAAATTTTATTGTAAAATTATTATGACTTTGTTATAAAACTGACATGTAAGGATCACCCTATATGGAAATTCTTGTTTTGACGTTTTTTTAAGGATTGGTAAAAATCTTTAGTAAGAAACATTATTATAACTATGACCATATAATACTTTGATAATATTTTTATTAAAAATCCTATTTTCTCCAATAAGTAATATAATTACAAATCGGGGTTCTAAAAATCTTGGTCTCTGTGTTTATATTTTAGTTCTTTGATTCAAATTTTTTTTTCTTCGATTCATTCTGTGATATTAGGATTTATCGTTAACCTTTATAGTCATACTTGAGTAATACATGAAAGAAAAATTTTTTTACATGAAGTATCGAGACAGTTGAATTTTCCAGATCTTTGTTACGGTTACGTTATCGTTACTCGTGAACATTGTAGGTCTGAGAATAAAGATTTATTGTGAGAGGTGATTTTCCTTTGTCCCGAGGAGTCTCCTTACCGACTAAGGTCAAGATCTCGTCCTTGATATGTTCTGTTTGGACCTATTGAACAGTATAGTCTTTGGTTTATTTTGATAATTTTGACGACGTAAGTACGGTTTTCTGAGTCTTGGTGAATTTCTCCGAGGATGATCGGTTTTCATCCTGTGACACGAAGTCATTCTTATTATTGATGTTTCCTAACTTTCAGTGATTCATACAATTTTGGGTACTTAAGTGTTATAATTTTTTTTTGTCAGTAGTAATTTCCTACAATCTCTTGGTTGAGTAATAAGACTTTTGACAATTTATTTCCCCTTCTCAGTGCTGAAAGAGTCTGTTTCATATGAAGTCTCACTGGTTTAGCAAATACTTTCGAAGAGAGATAAGGTCAATTATTTGTTTCTTCCTTATGTCTCAATCTTATACGTTTAGAGGTGTCTTTATTACCTGGATCCCTATTGTTAGTAGTTTCCCGTGATGTGTTGTCTTCTCTTTGTTGTCTGTAATGACGGAGGACTACCTTCATGTGGTATGGCGACTACTTAATAAGAACTGTTTTTACTTGGACTTAGTCTAGTTCGAAGATTTAGATTGATGATCAAAAGACTTTTTTTGTCTCCTGTTTCATAACATAATTTGTTATGTGAATACTACATCAATAGTCTTACGTCTTAAATCCTTTGATATCTTATATAATTGTTTCATGTTCCACGTTTAAATTACGACTAAGATTTTTGGTTGACCTTTCTTCGTCCCACCTCTTCCTATTCACACTTTTCAATGGCCCTCCCTTCTGACCTATAAAATACTAAAATCTTTTTAGAAATAATTTAAAATAACCCATATTATTATCCCAAAAAACCTTATTTTTTAGAACAGAGATTCTCTGTACATGACTTTATAAATACCCGTTTTATTATGAAAAACCTAAACAAACTTTTATTAGGTACCCTAACGAATCCTCTCTATATCTTATTTGTTCTCACCACCACTCAACTACTAATGAGATCGACTCACTACTCATTTATCCCCTTAGTATGATATAGAAGATGAAACACACATGTAAACTCGAAAAGTTATTTTATGACAAAATTTTATGACCCTTTTTATAAAAGGTAATTTTTGTATGAACGAATATCCCTCGTTCTGTCTCCCATCTTTCCCTCCCTCATCTTTTGATAATGAAAACTGATGAAAGTAATGAAAAGTATTTAAGACTTAATATTCAAGTTATAAATCGGGTGACTTAGTGACATGATTGTTGATGTCATATGACTCTGGAGATTACTATTATCTATATTAATAATACTTTCATTGTAACTATCATACTTTTCTGTTTTTGTATACTGTGAACTTTTACTCTGAAGGTCCAGTCGTCCACAGGTTACATGATGACCCCTTCTCGTCTCTTTATCGAGGTCTTTCTTACTTCTCCGACCCGGTTTCGTCTTTGTTACGAGTCAACACCTACACAGACCACGACTTTCATCTCAGGTCACGATACTTCTTGTTATAACGTATCCTTGGACCTTACAATCTAGGTACTTAGTTCCATTTGACCTGTACCAGTTCGTCCTCTACCGTTGTCACTTGTGACAGTAAAATCCTTAGTCACTTGATTTTACCTACCCTTACCCTCTTACATTAAGTCTACTGACAATATGGATGATGACACCCGTTCTTAGGGAATCTTCCTTACCTCATCGGGAGTGTCAGTTGTTCTCAGGTTTTACGTCACGAATCCCTCGTTAGAGTTTTTGCTGTCTTAGTAGAGACAAGCAAAGGTTCCGTTTAGTAAGTTATAGTGTTTTTAGGTTCAGATACGGGTTTAGTGATTTACGGTTTCTTCGACTTCAACTTGCCAAGATACTTCTGAATGTTGTGGAAGATCTTATGGGGTTTTTCTACAGGAAAAGTAGTATCCCCTGACCTTCCGTTTCATCCTTCAGTTCTCTACTGACCTCATTGTCCGTTCATACGGGAACCTCATGTTTTACTTCGTCTCGTTTCCTGTTCTCTCAAAACGGTTCTCTTACGTGACCAATATCGTTTGTGGGAGAAGGTTGTTGTGTTCTCTGTTGAGATGTGTACCTGTAGTGGTCTACAGTTATGGCTTTAGTCTGACTAATATAAGAGAAGTCGGTTTCTACCTCTTCGAGATATGTCAGTCGTTTTGTTCTGGCTCTCGACTGATACTGAGTCTAGTACTTGAGGAATAACGTTTTAAGTCTGAATTTCTTTCATCCCTTTTGATGATCCGGTAAGTCTATGCTGGATTTAGTTTAGGGAATACTAATATGTCACCTTCACTCTTTATCTAAGTTCCCTAATCTAGACTGTCTCACGGACTTCTTGACATCTGTCTCCAGACATTGTGACATGTTCTCTACCACTGGTTTTGGTAGGGGTTCTTTTTCTTTACGTTCTTCCGTTTCACCAACAGACTCCCCCGGAATGTTTATCGACTCTTCTCTTCGCTTTCCGTTTCCTCTTTCCCTTTCTATATGGGTTGACTTACGTCTCAAGGTCTCTTGTCGTTCCTCTCTTTTCTTTCGGAAGAACTCACTTGTTCGGTTTCTATTTCTCCTTTTGGTCTTTAGAGAAGTTTTTTTAATCTATGGTTTCCTTGTAAAGTACGTTTCTATTTGTGTTATTTTCTCTCTTTACCGTTCCTGGATCGTCTTCATCTTCTCTAATTCTTCTCCACCTTTCTTAATTGTCTTCTTGATGTGTTTTTTCCAGAATAACTGGACCTATTCGTGCTACCACACACACTGGTGACTGGATCTCGGTCTGTAGAACCTCACACTTTAGTTCACCCGGAATCCTTCGTAATGATACTTGTTTCGATCACCTACACTACCTTAAGGTCGACTCGATAAAGTTTGGATTTTCTACTACGACGTGAGTTATACAGTCTTCTAAACCTTTTGAGTCGTCTCCGGTGTCCTGACTTTTTCCAGTCAAGAGTAAGGTTAGGGTTTCTTTCCATTATGGTTTCTTACAAGTTTGATGGTATGTTAACGGGAGTAAAGTGTACCATCGTTCCATTACGAGTTTTAGGAAGTTCGATCCGAAGTCGTCATGTACTTGGTTTTTTCAGGTCTACAAGTTCGACCTAAATCTTTTCCGTCTCCTTGGTCTCCAGTTTAACGGTTGTAGACGAACTAGTATGTCTTTTTTTCCCTTAAGGTCTTTTTATAGATGAAGACGAAGTGACTGATGTGATTTCGAAAACTGACACACCTAGTGTTCGACACCTTTTAAGAATTTCTCTACCCTTATGGTCTAGTGGAATAGACAGAGCACTCTTTGGACATACGTCCAGTTCTTCGTTGTCAATCTTGACCTGTACCTTGTTTCCTGACCAACTTTTAATCCTTTCCTCATGTAGTTCCGACATATAACAGTGGGTCGAATAAATTGAATATACGTCTCATGTTGTACACTTTACGGCCCGACCTACTTAGTGTTTGACCTTAGTTCTGACGATCCTCTTTATAGTTGTTAGAGTCTATACGTCTACTGTGGTGATATTACCGTCTTTCGTTTCTCCTTGACTTCTCCGGGAACTACTTCCACTTTCTCCTCTCATTTTTCGGACCGAATTTCGAGTCGTAAGTTTTCGATACTAGTAGCGTAGGTCAGGGTAGTGAAGTACCGTTTGTTTAACCCCTTTTCATCTTTGCCGCTGTAAAAAAAAAAGGAACCCAATTTTTTTAGTGACACCTTCCACTGACATGGGTACTTTAATTCTACCAACGAGGAAACCTCTTTTCGATACTGTTTGGATCTGTCGTATAAACTTTCATCTCTGTAGAGAGACGGTTGTTTCCAGGTAGACATATCAGTTTCGATACCAAAAAGGTCATCAGTCCATGTCTACACTCTCAACCTGGTATTTCTTCCGACTCGTGACTTCTTGACCACGAAAAGTTCACACCACGACCTCTTCTGAGAATTCTTAGGGAACCTGTCATTCCTTTAGTTTGGTCAGTTAGGATTTCCTTTAGTTGGGAGTTATAAGTAACCTTCCTGACTACGACTTCGACTTCGAGGTTATAAAACCGGTGGACTACGTTTCTTGGTTGAGTGACCTTTTCTGGGACTACAACCCTTTCTGTCTCCCGTCCTCCTCTTGCCCCATTCTCTCCTACTTTACGAACCTACCATAACGACTGTTACTTGTGTTCAAACTCGTTTGAGGTCCTCTATTATTCCGTGTCCCTTCGAGCCAGACGACGTCAGGTACCACAGTGTTCAGTTTGTGTTGAATTTCTGACTTGTTGTTGTTGTAACTGTCTTGATTTCCTATATTGTGGAGAAAGTACAAATGTGATTTAAGTTGGTAGAAGTGTCCCATTACTGATAGAGTGACGTATACGGGAAAGGACTAAATTAATCCTGAATGGTTTTAAACAGAGACTTATCGAAGAAGACTTCGTAGACCCACAAGTGTGTACGCTTAGTTGAATGTTCGTTGTACGGCGTGACGTTTTGTCATTAAGTCATTAATCTATGGGTATTTGTGTTTTGTAAGAGGAAAATATATATGGATATTTCTCTTTTCTCCTCACTTCATTTTAGTATAAACAATAATTTTTATCCTGAAAATTTCGGGAAAAATTTTTTAGTTAATGGTTTTCATCTACTGGACTTTTAATGGTTTACTTATTAAACGAATTCAGTTTGTCTATAAAAGTTTCAAATTAAAGACGTCCAGAATTTAAGGTTTCTGAGTATACTACGAGAACATACGTGGTACGGTCGTCCTTTTAAGATTCATCTTAACTTTAGATTTCGATAAGTTGTAGACTGTTTTAAAGACTCATAATCTTATAAAATTCTAATAAGAGGATTTTACACTTTGAAAGATTTATTTAATAAAAGAAGTCTACTCCATTTCAAGAACTTCGTATTGAATCTTTGATGTCTATAGAAGCAACACGTCAATTAAATGGGACTTTTATCCTTTCGAACTTATTGACATTGGAAAAATAAACACACCAAAAAAAGTAGTATTTTGTATGGGTCTAAAAATTTCTATTGAGGTGTATATTGACTTGATTAACGGAACTATAAAAATTTTGAGACGTCGGTAAGATAGATACGATCATAGTAAAATTAATTATAAGGTTATTTTTTCCCTAAACGGGTCGAATTTAATGTCCCATTAACTTCATTAGTTTAAAAATAATTGGTAGTGTTTTACATTTTAAATAAGTAAAGGAGTTGTTTAAATTAAACAAAGACCTTTGAATGTCATTTTATTAAAGATTTATATATAAATGTAACAGAACGTAAAGGTCAAAACTTTTACAAAGAAAAAAAAAGTTTCAAATGATTAAAAAGTCATAAGAGTTGCTGGGACTAGAGAGTTAATAAAGGGGAGAGGTTTCTATAAAAGTCACGAAGAGAGATAAGGAAGGGGAGGTGGAAGTTTATATAGGTAAAGGGAAGAAACTTTTTAAAGTTGATTGGGGTGACACGAAGTTCGAAGGTAGGGTAAAGTGGAGAAGGAGAGTAACGGTTTGAAAAAAAAATTTAATTAAATAAACCGACGTAGTCCAAAATTAACGTCGTGAGGCCCAGAAGACCAATTCCATACACCAGAGAGATCAACACCACGTCCGAACACCCTAGAATCAAGGGGTAGTCCCTAGTTTGGACACAGGGACGTAACGGTCCACCAAGAATTGTTCCTGGTGGTTCTTTCAGAGTTTTAAAGTACTTGACTTACTGGATGATAGAGTTAAAATAATGATGAGGGAGAAAAGGGATTGCAGGATGTTAGACAATCCGAAGTAATAGTAAAATGATTTCGACGTGAGTGTTTCTAGTCGAAGGGACTGAAGTGTCGTTGTAAAGGGTTACTAGTATTGGAAAAACTTTTTATGGTGAAGGAAGTGGAGTGAGATAGGATCAAGTCGTACTTCGTCACAGGGAGACACCCTTTACAGATTCTTGAAACGAGGTCCGGATGGAAGAATTAGGTCCACACATATTAATAGTGATAATTCGGAAGACTGGTTTCCGTCGACTCCGATTCTGTCTTACGATAAAGTCATATTTCTACGATAGAAACTACAACAACAAGATAGGAGTAGAAGAGTAGTCGGACAAGAACCGGGAGATATGATATTTATAGGACCAATCCACGAACAACTACCTGAAATGTGTTTTGTTTCTAAAAAAAGAGTGTAGAGATTGAAATGTAGACGACCGTGAACACTTAAGAAATAAACAGGACAAATAAATCGAAATTAGGTGAGGAAAGATTTAGAAGTTCTTATTACACGGACCATAAAAGTAAGACCTCAGAATGGAACAGGGAGACTGGATGACGGACGGTATTGTACCAAACTGTTGGGATATTTCCTCATACATGAGTCATTCACCCGTCGCGAATAAATTGAATATACGTCTCAGATAGTACGCTTTACGACCCGTCCTACTTCGTGTTCGACCTTAGTTCTAACGACTCTCTTTATAGTTATTGGAGTCTATGCGTCTACTGTGGTGGAAATACCGTCTTTCGTTTCTCCTTGATTTCTCGGAGAACTACTTTCACTTTCTCCTCTCACTTTTTCGACCGAATTTTGAGTTGTAAGTTTTTTGATTCTAGTACCGTAGACCCGGCTAGTGAGGTACCGTTTATCTACCCCTTTGTTACCTTTGTCCCTGTCTGAAATAAAGGAACCCGAGGTTTTAGTGACGTCTACCACTAACGTCGGTACTTTCATTTTCTGTGAACAAGGAACCTTCTTTTAGATACTGTTTAGATCTGTCGTATAATTTTCCGTCTCTGTAATAAAACGGCTGTTTACAGGAAGATCAGTTTCGATAGCAAAAAGGTCATCGGTACATACCTACACTCTCAACCTGATATTTCTTTTGACTCGTGGCTTCTTATTTACGAAAACTTGACACCACAACCTCTTCTGAGAACTCTCAGGGAACCTGACGTTCCTCTAGTTTGCTCAGGACTTATAAGTGACCTTCCTGACTACAATTCGACCTCGAAGTCCTGAAATCGGTGGACTACACTTCTTAACTGAGTAACCTTTTCTGGCACTACGACCCTTTCTGACTTCCGTCCTCTTCCCCTACTGTCTCCTACTCTATCAACCTACCGTAGTGACTGAGTTACCTGTACTCATACTCGCTCAAGACTCTCAACCTCTACCTGTCTCTTCGGACCACACGATGTCAGGTACCTCAACGTTTCTCAGTCTTTGTTCTCACTGACTTGATTTCACCTATCACTCAGAGGAGATCTTATAAAACTGATAAGGAAAATACAGAGGATAGGAACGAGAAAATGA
The DNA here is from genome assembly GCA_006410555.1 of Capra ibex. Classification (NCBI taxonomy): domain Eukaryota; kingdom Metazoa; phylum Chordata; class Mammalia; order Artiodactyla; family Bovidae; genus Capra; species Capra ibex. Next base: position 9,047,616 of record SJYO01038709.1, on the reverse strand, counting down.
AGAAAATGAATTGACCTTCTTAATTCCAATTTTAGAGTGATAAGAGAGTTGTGGTAACCAAGAATTTTAAACGAAACGTACTTTTAAGGATTCTTTAAAAATGTTTAATATCTGTACGGGTCTTAAGGAGGATTTGGGGTTTTAGTTTTGGAGGTTACTACCCCGGAGTCGTAGACATAAACTTTTTCCGAGGTGTTCCCTGAGAGTAAATATGCTTATAAATTCTTGGTGACAAGAAAGAAAAGAGGGAGGTTCTTAAGTTGTTGAACACACCGAAGTTGTTAGTAGAGGTACACTTATTGATAGTTTAGATATCCGTCGGGTTGGAAAGTGTGATCGAGGTCAGAGTGTAGAGATTGAAATGACAGTGGAGTTTATGTTGTCCAGTTTTTGACTTCAAATGTTCAGTAAGGAGATGAAGAGTGAAAGGGTAAAGACAGGTAACAAGGTATTAGGAAGGGTTATTATTTTTTAATGTCACGTATTTAGAAATTACTGAAAAAACTAGTGTATTGTATTAGGTCCGTGTAACTTAATCAAAAACTCTGTTTTATAGAAGGTTGGTTAGTTGCATAAAACCTTTATTTAAAAAAAATTTGGTCTACGAAGGACGTGATGTAGGACATAAGGTGACATAGAATTTTTATGACATGTGTATTGTTCGTGGGTTTATAGATTCTTGACGTCTCAGTCATGTAATCCTTTCCAGAATCGCGACGTCGAGGGTGAAGTAGATGGTTTAGGGGTGATAACCCGTTCTTCACTTTTTGTCGGTTTCGTCACAGGGAACTATACGTCTTACCCTCCTCAAATCTTAATTGGGTAAATTTGTAGTGTGTTAAGTAGACACGTCATCCAAAGAGGGTGTCTACATAAAGGTTGAGAAGGGAGGAGTGTTGAGGTCCTAGATTCGGAAGATCCTCATTACCATAGTTGTAAATAGACTCTCAATTTCTCTGTCTTGACAAGAGATTTGTAGAATTATCTTCTTACTCGATTATTCATTCATATAATAACCGATATGATTGGTGATTCATGGGTTATGCATGTGACTCCAACATATGTTAAACCAAATATAAGTATGTCTATTTATAAATCTTAATTAAAGATAAACAACGTATGTCTGTTTTAAGTAAACAGATGTTCAGTTTCGTGATGTCTCTAAGTGGAAAACTGTCCAACGGAGTTGTATGAGAAATATTGCTCCGTTATATGAAAGGTTTTTACGTAATTGACAGTGATAGGAACAACCTTTAGTCATTGACAGTCGTGTGATCTAGGACGGGTAAATCGATTTCACGAGTATGAGACGTTCTGTCACCTAGTGTAAATTATGTGGGTTCGTCTACTTATACCAAACCCCAAAAAAAATCAACAACAATAAGAACAAACGAGAGTGTTTTTGAAGATATTAAAAGGAGTCATTGAGTCAGGTTACAAATAGTTGCGTGGAGTACTTCTTTGATAAAAAATGTCTAAAAAATAAGTTAGATTTAAGGAGTGTGTCGTTGTAAAAAGTAATAAAAGAATTACCTCTTCTCTTGGATGATAAACTACCAAGAAGTCTTAGACCTGCTAAGACTAGTAGAGAAGAGGTCTCTTTATTTGGTACAGGAAACTGTAAAGAAGTTCAAGAGTAAAAGGGGTGGAGTAGAAATTAGTGGAAAAAACAAGTGGTGGTCTGATAAAGAAGTCACTTCGAAAATTTAAAGATACTTTTTCTCGATTGGAGACTTTTTGGTATTTTGGTGCCGTCCCAAACGAACTCTTTGATGCCAGATTCCTAACAAAATAAAAGAAAGTTATTTATACGTGAATTCTTGACTAGTTTTATAAATTTAATGTCCTTGTGTTAGACTACATGTTATTCTTATAAGGAGTATCATACTCAATGTTTTGCATATGTATGGAAATCGAAAGACAAGAAGTAAATAGTGGTTTAGGTAAAATAACCATTAACGGGTCAAGGTGTCCAAATGGCGGTAAAGAAGTTAGACACGTTGTCTTTGTAAAAGAATCAATTTTATGACAGACGGAGGTCACTATAAAAGAAAGAACGTACAAAGTGTAAATACACTGATAACGCCCAATAAATGTACAGACAGTCCTCGGCACAATCCGTAATGACTGTTTTACCTCCGTGCCGGGGTTGGGGGAGAGGAGTAGGGTGTCCGTACCAGGACCCTACTTCCTCAATCCAGAACACTAAGACTGAACAAGAAAGGAAAGAAGTCAACTCAACCGACCTTTCTTACAATTCCACGAATAACAAGAACTCTCTTCGTACTCTTTCGTGTTTCGGAAGACGTCAACACGGGTCTTTTATTAGATATTTCATTGGTGACTGTAAACAAGTTCCTTCCTAGAAATGTTTCTTACAAGGTCCTACTCGTGTATCCGGTGTCGAACTCCGGTACCCTTCCTAACAATAGACTCTGGACAAACACTCCCTTTATAAATACCGTTTTCTTCAAACGACTCAAATCCCAAATCCTCATTAATTCTTATCAATCTTCGATTTTCAAATTCCTTACAACATCACAATCGCATAAAATGATATCGAATATCTTTAATCCTTAAAATCTCTATAATTATCGATCTTCGGAAAAATCCTCTATCACTAGAATTCTACGATCCCCGTTTGTCCTAAATCTTTCTATTCTTTATTTGACTCCTTACTTCGGACTCAATGTTACATTAGTGTTCAATTCATATCCTGTGTATTCTCCTTCATCTATTATCTATCATTTCGACTAACTTAGTCACTTCGTCCTTGAGACAAACATCCCGTTGTTACTAAAGACCTCTGTTATTTAGACCCACCCTCCCCTTGATTTTTACAGTTTGGAGATTGGATTGCGAAAACAGTTTCATATTTTCTTTGGGACTTCGAACTTTATTTGTACATCGGGGCGTGGAACTCAGTCTCCGATGTAGTGACAGGTGGTTGTGGCGAGTGGGGAAGTCCGACTAAGGGACCGACGACTTCGATCTGAGGTCGTGTACAGGAGATATTGGATCAGAGTAAAATGGAAAAGAGGGTTTTTGAATCGTAGTCTCATTAATATAGTGACAGGATAGTTGTGTTGAACAAGTAAGGATAGACACATGGAAATAAGTATGTTTGGTCAGTCAGGATTTCCTTTAGTTGGGACTTATAAGTGACCTTCCTGACAACGACTGTGACTTCGAGGTTATTAAACTGGTGGACTACACTTCTCGGTCGAGTGACCTTTTCTGGGACTACGACCCTTTCTAACTCCCGTGCTCTTCCCCCGTTGTTTCCTCCTCTACCAACCTACCGTAGTGGCTGAGTGACCTGTACTCAGACTCGTTGGAAGTCCTCTATCACTTCCTGTCCCCTCGGACCGTGCGACGTCAGGTACCCCGGCGTTTCTCATCCTGTGTTGAATCACTGATTTGTTGTTCTTTATGTATGACAACCGAAGTGGTCTATATGGAGGAGGGGAATAGAAATACATTAAGTTTAAGTTTAAGTTGGAGTAGTTCTTGTGTACTTTAAAAGTTGTTGGTGATGTAAGAAGTACTAGAAAGAGAAGAGACTTAAGGACATAAGTGATTCAAAGTGTATTAACTTGTTAATTTAAGACGACGACGACGACGATTCGGTGAAGTCAGAACAGGCTGAGACACGCTGGGGTGTCTGCCGTCGGGTGGTCCGAGGGGTCAGGGACCCTGAGAGGTCCGTTCTTGTGACCTCACCCAACGGTAAAGGAAGAGGTTACTTACTTTCACTTTTCACTTTCACTTCAGCGAGTCAGCACAGGCTGGGAGTCGCTGGAAACATAGTAAATAGGAAACAAAAACAACAATGAGAATAAAGGGTTGATCCGAAGAACTATAGTTTCTAGTATAGAATGAGTTAAATACATCGTGAGTGTAATGGATGGTTTCACGATTCATTTCTTATGTATAAGTTTATTATTCTAAGTAAAATAATGCGGGACAAGATCCTTGTTCCCCTCGTTTCTAAAACCATCGAAGAAAACCCCAAATAGAAAGATAGTCCACCTTGGATCAGTTGGTCTACTTTTTTACTTAGTTAGAGTATCGTAGTGTTCTTACTTTAAACGTTATTCAACCGAAGACCGGTCTCTAGAGATCTCCGTTATCAACTAGGACCCACCATGATGACGGACTCTGGTTATATGGTGTCGAGACCGGATTTAGAGGGTCACACGATACCACTGATATTATTTTCAATATGGATGGTAAGAATAGTATTTGTATAACTATCGTTTACTGATTCTCCTTATTATTGACCTTTTTTTAAATTTGAGTCAAACACATGTTATTACCATGTGTTAACATAAAATCAAATAATCAAATAAAAGAGGTCACGGTGAAAAGGGGTGATACCAAAGTTTAAAGGCACTACTCGAGGTGAAATTTGTCTAATAAATAAACCGTACCGGTAGTAAAGTGATAGATAGTACGAGTGGAGGTAGAGAGAGTGTATCATAGGGGTAGGGTGTTGACTGGATTACTACTGAAAGTGTACTTCATAATAAACTATACAAAGTAGTTTTCGTGTACCTCAATTATAAACTGAGTTTTAAAGGGTCTTCTTGTTCACCATAAATCCCCCTTTATATTTGTAGGTCTTATTTCGTTGAATTTCTTCAACGGATAAAACCATAAAACCTTTCGTTAAATTGTTATACATTTTTCTCGGTTTTTTACAAGAATAGAAAACTGTGTCATTAACAAAATGACTTTATTAGATTTTATACCTTCCCTATTAGAGACGTGAATGATCACAAGGAGTATAGTAATAAATGTTATCACTTTTTAATTCTTGTTATATTTGTGAGTCATTATTTCTTTATATATCTGTTAATGTTATTTAGATGATCTACCTTATAATAAGTCAGTAAATTCTGTCACTAGTACCTGAAGGGACCACCGGGTCACCAATTCTGAGGTGAACGGTTGTGTCCCCTGTATCCAAGTTAAGAACCAGGTCCTTCTAAGATGTAAAGAGTCCTGTTGATTCGGACGTACGGTGTTGATGATTTCAGATGTACGGGATCTCAGTGTTTTGTTATTTATGACAATACTAAGGTGAATATACTCCATGGTTCTCATCAGTCTGAATACCTCTATCTTTCGTCTTACCACCAACTGTCTCAGACCCCTTTTCCTTTTACCTCAACAACAAATTGTCCACATCTTAAAGTCAAAAAGTTCTACTTTTCTCAAGTCCTTAACCAACGTGTTACTACACTTACATGAACTATGATGATTTAAAATGTAAAATTTTATCAATTCTACCATTTAAAATACAATACATATGAAATGGTGTTAATTTTTATTTTGTTCGTGTTACTCTATGATGAAATGTAAGTGATCTTACCGATATTATTTTTTCTGTCTATTGTTATTTAAAACGAATACTACACTTTTTTAACCCAGTGAGTATGTGACGACCACCCTTACATTTTACCATCAGTGAAACCTTTTGTTAGGTCGTCAAGGAGTTTTTATTTTCTCAATGATATACTGGTCGTTTAAGTGAGAATCCATGTATGGACCTTTCTTTACTGTCTTTGGTTATTTTAAAGACATTTCGTTAATAGGAAGTTAATTTTTTATTTATTTAAAAAATTTTTATACATTTCGGACATGTGCTTACAAGTATCGTCGTAATAAAAATTCTACAAGTAAGAGGAGTCTAAATATATATCTAAATTATATTAGAAATAATTTTATAGTTGTCCCGATAAAAAGTGAACCTAATTATGAAAAATTTAATCTCTTATAATGAATTGTTATAACACTACCAAAAACGGTATGTAGTTGTACTTGACCGGTATCCATATATACACGGGGAGGGAGAACTTGGGAGAGGGGAGGGAGGGGTAGGGTGGGGAGATTCAATAGTGTCTCGTGGTCGAAACCCAAGAGACACGTTATGTAGGTTGAGGGTGACCGATAAAATGTATATGATCGTATATACAAAGTTCCGATAAGAGAGTTTAGTAGGGTGGGACAGGAAGGGACACAGGTCTTCAGATAAGGTATCTGTGTCTGTCGTTTCACACAGAGGAAACGACGGGACGTTTATCCTAGTAGTTATGATAGAAAGATCTAAGGTATATATACGTAATTATATGCTATAAACAGAAAGAGAAAGACTGAATGAAGTGAGACCCTTCTAACTTTCGTTTTCTTCTCCCGCCGTCTCCTACTCTACCAACCTATCGCAGTGGTTAAGTTACCTGTACTTGAACTCGTTTGAGACCCTCTATCACTTCTTGTCCCTCACCACCACACGATGTCAGGTACCTCAACGTTTCTCAATCTTTACTGGATCACTGACTGTTTGTTGTTATAAGGAAACACGTATACATGGTGTTGAGGGAATAGGTAAGTAGACAGTCACCTGTAGATCCAACGAAGGTACAGGATCTATAACAATTATCACGGTATCGTTGTAATAAATATCGTCGGTTTTCCATATTTGTCGAGTTTACAAGTAGTTGTCTACTTACCTATATGTTTTACACTGTGTGGGTTTCTTACTTTATAATAAGTAGGTATTTTCCATTACTCAATGTCTATGTACGATGTTGTACCTTCTTGAAACTTTTGTAATACGATTCCCTTCTAGGGGACCTCTTTCATCTCCGATGGGTGAGGTCATAAGACCGGACCCCCAGCGTTTCTCAACCTGTGTTAGCTCACTGGACGTGAAAGTGAAAGTTCACTTTCTTCAGTCAGGGTTTTCTGGTGTATAACATATTAAGGTAAATATATCATACAGGTCTTATCCGTTTAGGTGTCCCTGTCTTTCATCTAATCTTCGACAGATCTCGACCTCTTCTCTCTTCCTTTATCTCTCACACAAAGAAAGACCCCACTACTTTTACAAGACTTCAAGTGAAACCACTATTCATATGTTGAGACACTTTATGATTTTTAGTAACTGAACATGTGAACCCATTGAATATACCGTATACTTAGTATATATTTCGATGTATACAACCCCCCCCCACAATCAGTGAGTCAGCACAGACTGAGAAACACTGGGGTACCTGACATCGAGTGGTTCGAGGAGACGGGTACCCTAAGAGCTCCGTTCTTATGACCTCACCCAACGACACGGGAAGTATACTTTCTATAAATGTTATTTGAAAGAAGAGTGGAAAGGTAAACATGTCAGTGGATTTACCTTCCTAGACGGGTTCTATTTGTAAAAGTTTTACAAAGTCTTGGAGTTCCGTTAAAGTTTTAATTCACTGTCTGAAGGTTACTTTGTGATCTTTTTTTTTTATGGGAGGGGAGTTTTATTTGTGATGGAGGCTTCCGAATATCAGTTGACTCAAGGGGTGATGATCCACCAAAGAATAAAATGACGTTTTCCTTCCCTTTCTCTTAATGATAATTCACTGATTGATGATACATATTCTACCCAAATCTTTTTCGTCTCCTTGGTCTCTAGTTTAACGGTTGTAGGCAACCTAGTATGTCTTTCGTTCCCTTAAGGTCTTTTTGTAGAAGACGAAGTAACGGATACGATTTCGGAAACTGACACAATTAGTGTTGACACCTTTTAATAATTTCTCTGTCCTTATGGTCTAGTAGAATGGACAAAGTACTCTTTGAACATACGTCCGTTCTTCATTGTTAATGTTTACCTGTACCTTGTTGACTAACCAAGTTTTGACTCTTCCCTTATACTATTCCGACATATAACAGTGGGACAATTGAATGTACGTCTCATGTAGTATTTTTTACGTCCCGACTTAATTAGTATTCGACCTTAATTCTAACGGTCTTCATAGTTGTTAGAGTCTATTCGTCTATTGTGGTGGGATTACCGTCTTTCTCTTCTTGATTTCTCGGAGAACTACTCCCACTTTCTCCTTTCACTTTTTCGACCGAATTAATTTTTTTGATTCTAGTATCGTAGACTAGGGTAGTGAAGTACCGTGCATCTTCCCCGAGGTTTTAGTGACACCTACCACTCGTGTCGGTACTTTAATCTTCTACGAACGAGGAACCTTATTTTCGATATATTGTTTAGACCTGTCACATAATTTTCGTCTCTGTAGTGAAACGGTTGTTTCCAGACATATCAGTTTCGATACCAAAAAGGTCATTAGTGTATGTCTACACTATCGACCTGGTATTTCTTCCGACTCGCGACTTCTTGACTACGAAAGTTTGGCACCACGACCTCTTCTGAGAACTCTCAGGGAACCGGACGTTCCTCTAGTTTGGTCAGTTAGGATTTCCTTTGGTTGGGACTTACCTTACTACGACTTCGACTACGAAATCATGAAACCGGTGGACTAAGTTTCTCGGCTGAGTAATCTTTTCCCGGACTTTCTGATTTTCGATTTCCTCTTCCCCCGTCCTCTCTTACTCTGCCAATCTATCGTAGTGACTGAGTCTCCTGTACTTAGACTCGTTTGAGGTCCTCTATCACTTCCTGTCCCCTCGAACCGCACCATGTCAAGTACTCAGTATTTCAGTCTGTGTTCAGTCGTTGACTTGTTGTTGTTGGGTCCTGGAATTTATACAATAAAACAAGTGATAAGTATTGTTGTAAATAATAAGAGGAAAATTGTATACTCTTCTCACTTCGGATCTCTCCAATATATCATGTATAATTTAAACTCTGTATAAAAAGGTAACCAAAGATTTTATGATAAAAGGGATTTACACGGTAATCCGAACTAAAGATACATAAATCTAAAGTACAATTAGTACTTCTAACAAAAAAATAAATATGTAATTAATTTTGTCACTTAGTATTTTTGAATAGTAATTTAATAAAAATATGGTTGGACTGTTAGGACATAAAGTCGGTATCTGGGAGACAACTATAAAGGATATAGGTACTTCTCAGATAGTTAACGGAGTCCACACAATCCACTTTACAGACAACGTTAATCCAAAAGTTGTCAAAGACTTTATTGTTATTTACTATTTTCACTGTACTTGATAGTTGTAACCGACTTTGATCGTTTAGTAAGACTTTAGACAAGGATGTCGCACTTCTTTGAAGTTACTAGGAATCTCATTTTGATTTGACCTCTATTTCAAATAAAATCGATTTCCTTCTCATGTTAAAAGTTTATTTAAAAGATAAAGGACCCTCAGTGAATAAATATTGAATTAGTGGTAATGAGTAAGAGTTTCATTTTACGTAACTGAAGTGTTTGTCATAACAATAATTATCCAGTAAAATTTTGATATTTTATCTTTAATTGTTATAGAAGTTTTGATGTTTTACATCTTTAAGACTTCCCTCTTAATTCTATATACGGGACATTTTAACTCTATGAATAATTATGTAAGTTCGTAATCCGTCTGTATGAGACTTCAGAACTGGCATGAAAGACTCTTTTTTTACTGTACGAGTCAATCGTTGTTGTAATTGGTCAATGACTTAGACATCTTTACTAAAGTGGTAAAAGATTTTTCTGAACTCGAGGTCTTAGGTATACCGACTTGGACTAATTCTTTATCTTAAGGAATTTTGATTTTGTACTACATATGGGTATTAACTACGGAAAGTGTAATAGTTTTAACTTCAAAAAAGTTTGAGTGCATTGTCTCCAGAAGTATTGGATGTACAGAGATTAAAGAACGTAACGAAGGCTCGTAATTGATCGTAATTGTTATGATTATTCTTGTGGAAGACCTTATAAAAATTAGACGATGTTATTTGTCTAAAAATTGGACAATTTTATTTGTTATTTAGAAGATTTACTTTAAGAAACAATTTATAGTCTTTTATCTAAGTATACCGGTGAAGTGTTTCGTTTAATTAAAGTTTATATGAGTTTATAAAAAATTTCGAGTATCTTAGAAATCTTGGGACGTACCAGTCTAAAATCCCATTTGTATGGTATATATAAAGTCTCCAGAGTTCATTACTATGTATACTTTTTTTTTGGAGATCGAAGGAATGAGGGTATTTCGTCAATTATCCGATTATGATTTAAAAAAATAAGAAGGTTCTAATCCATTGGTAATACGGAACGAGTTTTATGACTATTGTCTAAATCCTTTCAAATCTTACCTTCTTTTGTAAACGTTTAGTATATAGACTATTCCCGAATTATGGGTTTTGTATATTTCTTTAGTCTGTTGAATTACCATTTTTGAGGTTGAATCCTTTATATTACTTCTGGTGATCCATGTACTTCTTTTCTTCGAGTTGTAGTAATTAGTAGTTTCTTTACGTTTAGTTTTGGTGTTACTCTATAGTGGAGTGTGGACAATCTTACCAGTAGTATTTTTCTGTTCGTTATTCAAAACCGTCGTTAGTCCTCTTTTCCCTACGGAGTCGTGACAGTCACCTTTACATTTAACCACGTCGGTGATACCTTTTACCATTTCAAGGAGTTTTTTAATTTTTGTTTTGATGGTATACTAAGATGAAGATCCATAAAAAGACTTCTTTTAATTTTTTGATTAACTTTTCTATACACGTTTAAGTACAAGTGACGTCCTGATAAATGTTATCGATTCTACACCTTCTCTTCTGATGTGTACCTGTAGTGGTTTACCAGTTGTGACTTTAATCTGACTAATATAAGAAACGTCGGTTTCTACCTCTTCGAGATATGTCAGTCGTTTTTATTCTGGTCATCACCAAACACCGAGTCTAGTAGTTGACGAATAACGGTTTAAGTCTGAATTTGACTTCTTTCAACCCCTTTGGTGAGCTGATAAGTCAAGTCAAGTCAAGTCAGCGAGTCAGCACAGGCTGAGAAACGTTGGCGTACTTTACGTCATGCGGTCCGGAGGGACAGGTAGTGGTTGAGGGCCTAAAGTGGGTTTGAGTACAGGTAGTTCAGCCACTACGGTAGGTCGGTAGAGTAGGAGACAACACGGGAAGAGGAGGGCGGGGGGTTAGGGAGGGTCGTAGTCTAAGATAAGTCCATACTGGATTTAGTTTAGGGAATACTAATATGTCACTTTCACTCTTTGTCTAAATTCCCTGATCTAAACTATCTTACGGACTACTTGATACCTGTCTCCAAGTACTGTAACATGTCCCTCGTTCTGGTAGGGGTTCTTTTTCTTTACGTTTTTTCACTTTACCGACAGACCCCTCCGGAATGTTTATCGACCCTTTTCTTCTCTTCACTTTTCGTTTCCTCCTTTCCGTTCTATATTCGTAGACTTACGTCTCAAGGTTTCTTATCGTTCCTCTCTATTCTTTCGGAAGGAGTCGTTAGTTCCGTTTCTTTATCTCCTTTTGTTATCTTACCCTTTCTGCTCTAGAGAAGTTCTTTTAATCTCTATGGTTCCCCTGTAAAGTGGGTGTCTACCCGAGTTATTTCCTGTCTTTACCATCCCTGAATTGTCTTCGTCTTCTGTAATTTTTCACCGTTCTTATGTGTCTTGACATATTTTTTTCTAGAAGTGCTGGGTCTATTAGTACTACCGAACTAGTGGGTGTGAGTGGATCTCGGTCTGTAGGACCTTACACTTCAGTCCACCCGGAATCCTTCGTAGTGATACTTATTTCAATTACCTCCACTACCTTAAGGTCAACTCGATAAAGTTTAGGACTTTCTACTACGACACTTTCACGACGTGTTATATAGTCGTTTAAACCTTTTGAGTTGTCACCGATGTCCTGACCTTTTCCAGTCAAAAGTAACTTTAGGGTTTCTATCCATTACGGTTTACAAGTTTGATGGCGTGTTAACGTGAGTAGAGTGTGCGATCATTTCATTACGAGTTTTAAGAGGTTCGGTCCGAAGTCGTTATACACTTGACACTTGAAGGTCTACAAGTTCTATCAAAATCTTTTCCGTCTCCTTGGTCTCTAGTTTAACGGTTATAGTCGACCTAGTTGTTTTTTCGTTCTCAAGGTCTTTTTGTAGTTAAAGACGAAATAACTGATAAGGTTTCGGAAACTGATACGCCTAGTGTTATTTGACACCTATTAGGACTTTCTTAACCCTTATGGTCTGGTAGACTGGACGGAGGACTCTTTGGCATACGTCCAGTCCTTCGTTGTCAATCTTGACCTGTACCTTGTTGTCTGACGAAGGTTTATCCTTCTCCTCATGCAGTTCCGACATATAACAGTGAGACGAATAAATTGAATATACGTCTCATATAGTACTCTTTGTGACCCGACCTCCTTCGTATTCGACCTTAGTTCTAAAGACCCTCTTTATGGTTATTGGAGTCTGTACGTCTACTGTGGTGGGAATACCGTCTTTCACTTCTTGATTTCTCGGAAAACTGCTTTCACTTTCCTCTCACTTTTTCAACCGAATTTCGAGTTGTAAGTCTTTTGCTTCTAGTACCGTAGGCCAGGTTAGTGAAGTACCGTTTATCTACCCCTTCACCTTTGTCACCGACTGAAATAAAAAGACCCGAGGTTTTAGTGACGTCTACCACTGACGTCGGTACGTTAATTTTCTGCGAATGAGGAACCTTCCTTTCAATACTGGTTGGATCTGTCGTATAATTTTTCGTCTCTGTAGTGAAACAGTTGTTTCCAGGTAGATCGGTTCCGATACCAAAAAGGTGACCAGTACATACCTACACTCTCAACCTGATATTTCTTTCGACTCCCGGCTTCTTAACTACGAAAACTTGACACCACAACCTCTTCTGAGAACTCTCAGGGAACCTGACGTTCCTCTAGGTTGGTCAGGTAGGATTTCCTCTAGTCAGGACCCACAAGTAACCTCCCTGACTACAACTTCAACTTTGAGGTTATGAAACCGGTGGACTACGCCTCTCGACTGAGTAAACTTTTCTGGGACTACGACTTTTCTAACTCCCGTCCTCCTCCTCGCCTGCTGTCTCTTACTCTACCGACCTACCGTAGTGACGGTGTTACCTGTACCCAAACCCACCTGAGGTCCTCAACCACTACCTATCCCTCCGGACCGTACGACGTCAAGTACCCCAGTGTTTCTCAGCCTGTGTTGACTCGCTGACTTCTTGGATTCACGGGTAGTTACCTACTTACTTATTTCTTTTACACCATTTATATATGTTATCTTATAATAAGTCGGTATTTTCTTACTTTAGAACGGTAGATGTTGTACCTACCTGAAGTTTCCAAAATACGATTCACTTTATTCAGCCTCTTTCTGTTTATGACATACCAGAGTGACTGTGTCTCTGTTTTTTCTCTTTCGGGTATCTATATCCTTTATCTAACCACCGACGGTCTTCGTCCTCCGTCTCCCACTCGGTTTACCCATTTCCTTTAGTTCTATGTGAAAGTCAATATTTTATTTATCCAGTATCCTTATACTGTATGTCGTACTGTTGATAATATATAAAAATTTAACGATTCTCAATTTTTGACGATTCTTATTTAGAATTTTAAAAAGTTGTGTTCTTTTTAAAGATTGATATATATCACTACCTACAATTTAATCTGAATAACACGACTAGTAAAACATTATATGTGTTTATAACTTAGTAATACAACGTGTGAACTTTGGTTGATTTACAACATACAGTTAATATGGTGTTTAAAAATTTTTAATCCTTTTTAAAATTCACAAAATTTTTTTAGGTTCGTAGTAAATCTTTCTAAAGAATTTTACAAAAACTTTTCTTTTTTTGGTAATCGCACCCCACAGACCGTGACCTCGAACTACGGAGAACCCACCTCGTACCAGAGTCACGTCCATACACATCCCTTGTTATAAGGGACCCCAGTCCTTAAGATATTGTCAGGTTTCAAGACCTCAACTCGGGGGACGGAGACCCAAAGTTAGGGTTGGAGACTGTCATCGTAGTCCTGAAGAGACAGGTGTGTTGTGTCTTCTGTTTTGGGAATCCAATTACCACTTTATTGTTGAGGGGTGTCTGTCCTTGTGGGTTTCTCTAAGTGTCTCAATATATCTCTTCTCCCTCCTTCCTCTATCTCCGCTGGTCCTCCTCTTTTCCCACTCATCAGTTTTTTCTTCCGTTAGTTCGGTCATTAGCTTAGGGACTCACTTTTATCTATAATCTTTAATTTGAGAATTTCCATGTTTTAATTATTGTTTTCTAGTTTTTCGTTTTTAATTTTTGGATCTTATTTTTAACCTGAGAATTTTCATGTTATAATTTTTTTCATTTAACTTGTATTTCTTGGTATTATCCTATCATACTCCTTTTTTTCTTTTACTCCTACCCCTTCTTTCAAAATTTTTTTCCTTTTTTGTTCTTATTTTTTATTTTTCTTTATTATTTGAAAATTTTTTATTATTATTATATCTTTTTATATAGATCCTTAAAGAGACCTCGACAACATCCGTCACACCCCCGTGAAGTCACAGTCTATTAGGGAACAAGGTCGAACGTGAACAAGAGTTTCAGTTGTCAACGGGGAGTTTACGTCAGAGTCGAATTGACGTCCTAAAATTAGACAACATGGACGATGAAGACCCCGTCAAGGGGAAAGAAAAGAAACGAATTCAACCGGAGGAGACGAACGTTCAGAGAAGTCATAGAGTAAAAGCGGGACTGTACTCCCCTGTTTTCACCGGTGAATAAGTCCGAGTGAACGAGTCAACACGACACCGTTCCCTCCCTATGACGTTTGTTTTGTGGTGACTCTACACACCCCACCTACACGAACGTTACCTACCTGGTGTGCCCTCAGTGGTGTCGGGTTCCACCGTACGTGAAGGGTCCTGGTTCCGTGACCTTGATTAGTCACTTATATCATTTTAGTGTCCTATATTTTTATATGTCTTTAGGGAACATAAGGACATGTGATTATTACTTTTTTTCAATCTTTCTCTTTAATTGCTTTATTATAGTAGGTGGTGACGTTACTTTTCTTATTTTGTAAATCCTTATTTGAAGGAATTTCTTTGTTCTGGACATATGTCTTTTGATATTTTGTGACTACTTTCTTTCCTTTCTACTGTGTTATCTACCTCTTTATACAGTACAAGAACCTAAATTTTTTAGTTATATCACTTTTACTCATATGATGGGTTTCGTTAGGTCTAAGTTACGTTAGGGATAGTTTGATGGTTGTCATAAAAAGTGTCTTGATCTTGTTTATTAAAGTGTTAAACATACCTTTGTGTTTACAGGGGTTTATCGGTTTCGTTAGAACTCTTCTTTCTTACCTTGACCTCCTTACTGGGACGGACTGAAGTCTGATATGATGTTTCGGTCTCAGTAGTTCTTTCATACTGTGACCGTGTTTCTGTCTTTATATTTAGTTACCTGGTTTTCTCTTTTCAGGTCTCTATTTAGGTGTGTGGATACCTGTGGAATAGTAACTGTTTCCTCCGTTTTTATATGTTACCTCTTTTCTGTCAGAGAAGTTGTTCACCACGACCCTTTTGACCCGTTGATACACATTTTCTTACTTTCTTGTGAAAGATTGTAGTATGTGTTTTTATTTGAGTTTTACTTAATTTCTGGATTTACATGTTGGTCTTTGATATTTTGAGAATCTCCTTTTGTATCCGTCTTGTAAGAGGTTGTATTTAGTGTCGTTCTAGGAGATACTGAGTGGACGGTCTCGTTACCTTTATTTTTGTTTTTATTTGTTTACCCTAGATTAATTTGAATATTCGAACTTCCTTTGATATTCGTTACACTTTTCTGTCGTGAGTCTTATCCTCTTTTATTATTGTTTCCTTTGCTTACTGTTTCTTAATAAGAGGTCTTATATGTTCGTCGAGTACGTCGAGTCATAGTCTTTTTTCTTGTGGGGTTAGTTTTACACCCGTTTTCTGGATTTGTCTGTAAAGAGGTTTCTTCTGTATGTCTACCGATAATTTGTGTACTTTTCTACAAGTTGTTATGAGTTAAATCTCTTTACGTGTGGTTTTGGTCTTATTCCACAGTAGAGGGTGGTCAGTCTTACTGGTAGTAGTTTTTCAGGTGTTGGTTATTTACGACCTCTCCCACACCTCTTTTCCCTTGGGAGAATGTGACAACCACCCTTACGTTTGACCATATCGGTGATACCTCTTGTCATACCTCTAAGGAATTTTGTAACCATGATCTTGAACGGTATACTGGGCCATTAGGGTGACGACCCGTATACCTCCTTTGGTTTTAACTTTCTCTGTGTACATGGGGTTATAAGTGACGTCGTGATAAATGTTATCGATCCTGTACCTTCGTTGGATCTAAGGTAGTCGTCTACTTACCTATTTCTTCAACACCATGTATATGAGTTGCCTTATAATGAGTCGATAATTTTTTTTTTGTGTAAACTCAATCAAGATTACTCCACCTACTTGGACCTCGGATAATATATCTCATTTCATTCAATCTTTCTCTTTCTATTTATGTCATATAATTACGTATATATACCTTAAATCTTTCTACCATGGTTGCTAGGTTGTACGTCCCGTCGTTTCCTCTGTATCTGTATTTCCTGTCTGAAACCTGAGTCACCCTTTTCCGCTCCCACCCTACTAAACTCTCTTATCGTGACTTTGTACATGTAATGGTATAAATTTTGTCTACTGGTCACGTTCAAACTACGTACATCGTCCCTGTGGTTTTCGGTCACGAGACCCTGTTAGGTCTCTCTATGTCACCCCTCCCTTCCCCTCCCTCAAAGTCCTCCTCCTGTGTACATGTGGACGCCGGCTAAGGACAACTACCTAATACCGTTTTTGGTAGTGTTATAACATTTCATGAATAGGAGGTTAATTTTATTTATTTGATCAAATTTTGATTGAAATTTTTTTCTTTTTTTATATTTTGAAATTTAAACTGAAGTAAAAAAATTAGGTCTATAAAATAATCTTATGGTTAATATTGAGGATCATGTATCATATACTCTGAGACTAAAACTGAACACTTACAAGAGTTATAAAATATAATAAGTAAGAAGCAGTTTTATTAGACTAGGAAAGTTTTGTATAAAAGTCACAGTAAGTCAACTCGTTGAACTGACTGTGGTCGACTCCGTTACTGTCGTGACGTCAAGAAATCCTATTTTACGTCAGTCGTTTCGACTCATTCATTCTCTAGTGTGTCGACTTACCAACTCTCAATGTGATACTTCCTCTCTGAAAGAAGACCTTCTTCAAGTCTTTTTTCGAAGATATTTATGTCGGATAAGGACTCTACACTTCTGTTGTGGGACATAATTCCAATATAGTTCGTTCTAACATGTAAAACTTTCTTTTACTAATTTAATAGAAGGGCCGATGACTTTATTTGACTAAATGTTATACTAAAGTCAATTAAATTTACTCTAAGTAGGACCAATTTGGACCCTCAGTGAGATAACTTCGTCGGCGCAATTAGACATGGTTAATTAAGATTTATCCATCTGTCGTAAAATCCATGTCATATCCCTTTTAAAGACAGGGACTCCTGTCCTCGAAGACAATGTTGTACCTTTTTTTTTAGATAGTTGTCAGGACGGTTCAGAGAGGGGTACTGGAGGGGTATTTGAGTTGGTCAGTAAGTTTTCGGTTTCGTCAAGTTTCTGAAAGGTCCCCGTTCTAAAATGAGGTTTAGTGTTATTAATAGACGTTTAAGAAGTCACTCTTTTCCTGTTTTTCACTGTTATTTCAATTATAAACGGATCACGAAATATATCAGAGAATCGAAAAAGTATACGTAAAAGTAAATTAGTAATTACATGAGACATTTCCTCTAATAAATAAATTTCTTGAAAGAAGAAAAAACTATAAATGAATAAACCGACCCAGAATCAACGTCGTGTGTATGAGAGATCAACACCATATAGTCAAGAGATCAACGTCGTACGTCCGAATCAACGGGGAACCGTACACCCTAGAATCAAGGAACAGGTTCCTAGTTTGGGTGTAGGTGACGTGACGTTTCACCTAAAAATTGGTGACCTGGTGGTCCCTTCAGGACCTTATATGAAATTAAAAAATACTCTACGTCCGTGACTCTAAATTGTTTCGTCTCATTGAAGAATTTTGACTGTCTTTCTCCTTCATCATTTGATCCTGAACTTGACTCTGAAAGATTATACTTTAGGATATGAAAGGTGATATGATCCGGATAACTCTTTCCGGACCTTCTTGACTGAACGGTCCTGAGACTCTGTTGATTTTTTATCATTTCTCTTATTTAC
Source organism: Capra ibex (assembly GCA_006410555.1). Classification (NCBI taxonomy): domain Eukaryota; kingdom Metazoa; phylum Chordata; class Mammalia; order Artiodactyla; family Bovidae; genus Capra; species Capra ibex. The sequence goes on along the minus strand of SJYO01038709.1, from coordinate 9,029,564 downwards.
TCGGCTGTGATAACTCTCACGGTGTGACATTAAGACAACACCCGATTCTTTTAGAGGGTCGTTTCCGACCAAAATTACTCCTGTCAGTTTTACAGGTTTTGTCACAGTTCCCCCGTACCCCTTTTTTAACCTGATTGTCCAATCACTACCTGTTTTAGTGTGACGTTTAGTATGACGGATAGAATACCAGTCTTTCTGTTAGTAAAAGGAATACGTTACAAGGTCCTCCAGGGTTGACTACTTGACCCATACCGTGTTGTCTTAGGTTAGTCACTTAGTATTACGGATTCAGTGTACTTTGACGTACGTGGTATCAAAATTCTCTTAATAAATGTCGTTACATAACATCAAGACTCGTCTTGGAAGTAGGAACTCTCGTTGATCCTTTCCTATGTCCCGTCCCAATTGAGGTACTTTTGGTACTGTCAGTCTTTACTATTTCGAGTTGTCCACGGATTTCATATGGGTATCGTACAATTTATAGTTTAGACTACCGGTGATACTGAAGTAAGGTCTTGTTGGAGAAGGGATGAAGTATTATGACAATAAGAAAGAGCGAGGTCTGTCTTGACCGAGTCCCTGACCTCGTTTGAATTCGGACCCAAGTAGTCCTCTATTTCCATGCATTTTAAAATCTCCCGTTTACCGACCCGTCGTCCCTCCCATTTTTCCGTTCTCTACTGATCTAGTACGATTAGTTTTTTCCTTAAAGGTTGAACTAAGACCACTCCTTTATGTAGGTCGGAGTAGGTCCCGTGATTTGAAATCTCTGATTTCCCATCTTAATATGAATGAGACTTGTTTGATATCGTCATTCTCCTTATAGAGTTTTTCGGTGTTGAGTCAGGAGTTAGTTGACGTGTAACATATTTACAAAGTTACTTGAACCATAAAATAAAGAAAGTGTGTGGATATTTTACCTTCCAGTTTTTGGTTTGAGTTGAGCAGTTAAGTAGGTTAGGATGGGGATTCATAGACATATCTAAATGTTTCAGAGACATATTCAAAATCAGAGTAATGTAGGAGAATGGGTAACATCGACTCGGGACAACGAGAACTGACTCAGAAAATGAGTCGACTTTAGACCAAACAAAATCAATGGTGGTGTAGTTTCCGATAAAGATAGATTCATGAATTGAAGACAAATGTATCACAATTGTGTAATTTTTCGTCTCTGTAATGAAACGGTTGTTTGTAGACAGATCAGTTCCGATACCAAAAAGGTCACCAGTACATACCTACACTCTCAACCTGATATTTCTTTCGACTCCCGGCTTCTTAACTACGAAAACTTGACACCACAACCTCTTCTGAGAACTCTCAGGGAACCTGACGTTCCTCTAGGTTGGTCAGGTGAGATTTCCTCTAGTCAGTACCCACAAGTAACCTTCCTGATTACGACTCCGACTTTGAGGTTATGAAACCGGTGGAGTACACTTCTCGACTGAGTAATCTTTTATGGGATTACGACCCTCCTGAACCCCCGTCCTCCTCTTCCCCTGCTGTCTCCTACTCTACCGACCTCCCGTAGTGGCTGAGCTACCTGTACTCAAACCCACTTGAGGCCCTCAACCACTACCTGTCTCTCCGGACCGTACGACGCTAAGTACCCCAGTGTTTCTCAGCCTGTACTGACTCACTGACTTGACTTGACTTGTTACGTGATCCGTGACTTCTATCTGAATAGATTCGGTGAACGGGTCATTTAAGTGTAGATTTAGTCTGGTCTTTATTATTATGTACCTTTCCGACCCTTACGTTATTCATCTGATATTGTTGTGTCAACCTTCCAATTTTACCCCAATCGATTCGACTCACATAATTTCGTTGAGAATGGTTTGTTCAGAAACTTCCTTCTTTTTTCAGATTCAACTAAGTTGACAGAGAAATCAAAGAATAGAGATGCGATAACATTTGAGGTGTGTTATATGTATTTTATTTTGGACGGACGTTTTCTCCAGTTTACAAATTACTTTAGTTTGCTTACTATCAATTAAAAGGTGTATTCTATAGAAATCGGAAAGGTAAGGATTGTCTTACCGAATCAATAAACCTCCTAACGATTCGTTTTACAGTATTTGTTAATTCGTAGAATACTTGACGGAAGCTACCACTATCTTATTGTGTCTTTTCAGAATAGACTCGGGTACATGTAAAGGTTTAGTAGTACTCTTTATGGTCATAGTAGGGACCACTGTCATAACGATAGGGACACCCGGTATACTTGCTTTATCTGTACAAATTAAGTTATTCGTAAATTACTATTAGTTCATAAAACAATTTGTCTGGTTCTTATTACATTTGTTCTGTGTCAAGGGAGGGAATTTCTCAAATTTGTGTAAAGGTGAGTTCTATACACATATATGTCCATAGTTAGTTGGTCGATAGGTCTCGACATTCAGTGGAATTTTAAGATGATTGTGTGTGATTAAAATATTTACTAATTCAATATTAAAATATTAATTAACTGGATAGTTATTGACTAAAATAGTGACTATGTCTCTTCAATTCACTGTTAAAATATTGACTATATCTTCCGGTTCTATTTTCGGAAATCATCGTGTCGTACTTGTTTTAGGTGTTGACATGAAGGACGAAACCGACCACAGATACAGAGGAACATTTTAAATTATGTTGTTTGTAAGTGACTTACGAATTATAATCCGTGTATGATTCGTAGTAGGACAACCCAAAGGGAACACCAAGTCGACCATTTCTTAGACGGACGTTACGCCCTCTGGACCCAAGCTAGGGACCCAACCCTTCTAGGGGACCTCTTCCGTTTCCGATGGGTGAGATCATAAGACCGGACCTCTTAAGGTACCTGATATATCAGGTACACTAGTGTTTCTCAAGGAAACCGTGACTCGTTGAAAGTGAAGTGAGTTCGTAGGACAATCCTTATGTTTCTACTCACTTTGAGATGTGACAGTTCATGTAGTGTGACAATTCTCTTTAATTTTCCTCTTTTGAATGTTATATTTTGTTCACGACACTCAAGTTCTACGATACCCTCATATCTCCTTCTTAATTCATTGATGGGTAAACTCTCAACCCTATATCCCTACCGTCCTATCTGAAGTGACTCCACGATAGATTCCACCCAGGCCTTCCTAGTGAATCTCTAACGGTCCGTTGTACGGTTTGCATCCCTCTTTGTATGTCCACATCTTTCAAGTTATCCAAGTTTATTAGTATTCGCTGATACATACCGACCTCTGTTTTCATTTTTTTTCAATATCTTTTGTGTTAATCTTTCCATATATCCCTGGTCTCGAACTTTGTATAACACACCGTATAATTGTTTTAAGTTACGACAATCAATATGGTAGAGAAATAAAGTATTTGGTAGAATAAAGATGGATTATACACGTACGGTCCACTGAGGTTATTCTGATAGTTGTTCCAAAGATGTGTCCGGTATATCTTCGACACGAGTACTGTGTACCGTGAGAACCCTGTATAGAATTATTGAGACAGTAAGGATTAGACTCCTATAATCACACCGTAAATTTCCTTACCCTTGTTTATCAAGTCCCTCCGAAAGTTTACTTATTTCAGGAGACTCTAAGTCACTTTCAGTTAATAGAACTCACTCAAGAGGATGATTTTAAAAGTCAGATCTAAACGTCAGATTTTATAAAGTCATTAAAACCTATGGCTAATATATGAGTTTATTATAAAATCTATACACCCCGATTTTTGTACCGTGGTTTTAATAATAACATAATAAATTTTATTGATGGACAAAGACGAAAAATTTACACCGTTGATCTTTAAAAATTTAATGTAAACAAGTCAAGTCAGGTCGGCGAGTCAGTACAGGCTGAGAAACGCTAGGGTACCTGACGTCGGGTCCGGAGGGACAGGTAGTGGTTGAGGGTCTCAAATGAGTTTGAGTGTAGGTAGTTCAGTCACTACACTAGGTTGGTAGAGTAAGGGACAACAGGGGAAGAGGAGGACGGGAGTTAGAAAGGGTCGTAGTCCCAGAAAAGGTTACTCAGTCAAGAAGCGTAGTCCACCGGTTTCATAACCCTCGAAGTCGGAGTCGTTCTCAGGAAGTTTTAAACTTATAAGTCGATGGTTAATGTAAACATCGAGTGTGATTTAAAGATAACCTGTCCCAACCAGATTTCATATATGACAGTAACAGAAGACTTCTAAATTACTATGTTTAAAAATTATAGATAGTTATGATGAAATTGTCAGTAGTGTCTAAATTGTCTTTTTTTTTTCTTCATTTTTGAACCTATACAATGATCTGGAGTTCCTACAAATATAATATTTCGTTTGTATTTCTACAATCTTTAAATCTTTTTCCTCTTAACAGAGGTTTAATTGTTGTCCTTTCCCTTTCGAACTATTTCAACGGTAAGAAATTCTTCTTTATTGGGAGTATAACTCTTCCTGTTAACCCGATTTAATAGAACCATGTTGATAAGTTGTTGTGTTTGAAAAACGATAAGGGTACAATTCAGTTGAAGATGACATATTCCAGGACCACGAATAGTTTTACTCCTTGAAAAAGAAGGACTTAGTTCGTCCTAGTAAAATCCTTGACGGGGGTCGGGTCAACAATAACAAAGAATTCTTAAACCCGGAAAATTTTGGACAGAAGGTTTTTCCTTTATGAGATCTTTTTGACAACTTTGGACCAATTTTGTGTGAAAAATTAGAGTTGTTTAGGTGAAGATCTATTAAAGGAGTTCTCTTTACTTTTGAATTTAGTGAATTTTGTATATGTACTTATAAGTGTCATTAGAATAAGTATTATAAGTTTTTATAGGTAGTTGACTACTTCTCTATTTGTTTAACACCAGGTCAGTAATTCATCTTACGATGATTCGTTATTTTTCCCTAATTAATGAATATATACTTTATCATAGTTACTGAGAGTTTTGATACGAATCATTTTCTGTGGTATCTTTCTTTCTTATGTATGTCATACTAAAGTAAATATTAGACGTCACTTTCTTTAGTCTTGTCACCGACAGACCCTATCTCCCACCCCTCAGCTAGCTGTCGTTTCCTCATACTGTCTGTCTTAAGAGACTCTACTTTTATAAGACACAGAACTAACATTACCACCGATGTGTCCAATGTAAACGTTTTTTGTTTGTTTGTTTGTGTAGTTGGATACGTGAATTTTACACTTAAAATAACGTACATTTACTGTTGAGTTTCAATTAAGGATTCTTTCTTTCTTATCCTTTTCTTTTTACTTCCTCTTTCCCCTCCTCTCTCTTTTTTTCTCGTTGATGATGTCTTTGCTTTAGGGACGTCCGACATCCAGTCCTCGTCCTATCGTATCACACCGTAATTTGAAACAAGTTGTGGTTCTTCCGTCAAGTTTCCACTTGTCCTCCAAGTAGGGTAAATTGGTGGGAGTGGGTAAAGGGAGTAGGAAGAGGGGGTTTTAACATTGATACACTCCACTATCTACGGAATTTGTAATAACATCATTAGTGAAACGTTATGTATGTTATATTTTTAGTGATACGACATACAGAATTTGAATGTGTTATAATATACAGTTAATATAGAGTTATTTCGACTCCTCTTTCTACTTATCCTCCTTAATCATTGTCTTCAAGTATATGTCTCTCTGAGTTCTCCGGAAGTTTCTCTACTTGGTTTAAGATTTAGATCTCAATTTCGGTTCATGTCTTATTCTGTCACCGGTCCGAAACCTTTGTTGTCTTTTAGTCCGTCCAACTTATTCGTATGAGTTCTCATGAACTCGAGTAGTTACTTAAACCATTTCAACGTTCTATGTTTTACTCATATATCTTTAGAGAATGTAAGGATATATGATTGTTGTTTTCTAGTCTTTCTCTTTAATTACTTTGTTAAGGTAAATAATAGTGTAGTTTTCTTTTTTATGGAACCTTAATTGGATAGATACCTCCGTTTTCTGGAGAAGAGTCTTTTGATATTCTATGACTACTTTAGCTTCTATTGTGTTTGTCTAGCTTTCTAAATGGTACAAGAACCTAACCTTCTTCGTCATAACACTTTTACTGATATAATGGGTTTCATTAGATGTCTAAGTTATATTAGCGATAGTTTAATGGTTACGGTCAAAAAGTGTCTTGATCTTGGTTTTTTTAAATGTAAAACATACCTTTGTGATTTCTGGGTCTTATGGGTTTCGTTAGGACTCTTTCTTTTTGTCTCGTCCTCCTTAGTCCAAAGGACTGAAGTCTGAATAGGATGTTTCAAATATCATTAGTTTTGTTACACCATGATCGTATTTTTGTTTATATCTAGTTGTCTTTTCCTATCTTTCAGGTCTCTATTTGGGTGTGTGGATTCTAGTGGATTACATACTGTTCCCTCCGTTCTTCTATGTTACCTTTTTTTCTTGGAGTAGTTATTCATCACGACCCTTTTGACCTGTCGATGTATTTTTTTTTTTACTTTAGTCTTGTGAGAGATTATGGTATGTATTTTTATTTGAGTTTTATCTAATTTCTGGATTTACATTCTGGTCTATGATATTTGGAGAATCTCCTTTTCTTTCCATCTTGTGAGAGATTGTATTTGGTGTCTTACTAAAAAAACTAGGTAAAGGATCTCATTACTTTTATTCCTGTTTTTATTTGTTTACTCTGGATTAATTTGAATTTTCGAAAACGTGTCGTTCCTGAAGGGACCGTCAGGTCACCAATTCTGACGCGAAAGTTACGTCCCTCACACCCAAACTAGGGATCAGTCTCTTAATTTCTAGGGTGTACGACATCTCGTCGGTTTTTTTTCCTTAGGTATTTGTTTTATTTTTCTGTTGTGTAACTTACCCTCTTTTATATACGTTTGTTTCGTTGGTTATTCCTAATGAGAGATTTTATATGTTTGTCGAGTACATCGAGTTATAGTTTCTTTGTTTGTTGGATCAGTTTTTGACCTGTCTTCTGGATTTATCTGTAAAGAGGTTTATGTCTCCGGTTCTCCGTGTACTTTTCTACGAGTTGTAGTGACTAATAATCTCTTTACGTTTAGTTTTGATGTTACTCCATAATGAAGTGTGTTCAGTCTTACCGGTAGTAGTTTTTTAGATGTTTGTAATTTACAACCTTTCCCATACCACCCTTACATTTAACCATGTCAGTGATACCTTTTGTCATACCTCTAAGGAATTTTTCCGTTTATATCTCGATGGTATACTGGGTTGTTAGGGTGAGTACCTGTATATAGACCTCTTTTGGTATTAAACTTTTCTATGTACACGGGGTTACAAGTGATGTCGTGATAAATGTTATGGGTCCAGTACCTTCGTTGGATTTACAGGTAGTTTTCTCCTTACACCAATATATATGTGTGTGTGTTTGTGTGTATGTCTCCTTATAATGAGTAGTTTTTATTATTATTATTATTAAAGTAGACGTCGTTTTACCTACCTGGATCTCTAACAGTGTGACTCACTTCAGTCTTTTTCTATTTATAGCATACTATAACGAGTATACACCTTAGATTTTTTTTACCATGTTTACTTGGATAAATGTTTTGTCGTTATCTCAGTGTCTACATCTTTTGTCTGAAAATCAATGGTTCCCCCTTTCTCCCCCCTCCCTATTTAACCCTCTGACCCTAACTGTCTATGTGTGATGAAATATATTTTGTATTGATTTCTTAGATGATATATCGTATCCTTTGCGATGAGTCATGAGACGTCACTGGACCCTTATTTTAGATTTTTTCTCAACTATGTATACGTATATATTGGCTAAGTCAAACGATATTCGTCTTTGGTCGTTTTGTAACATTTAGTTGATATGAGATTATTTTTAATTAAGTTTTTTTTTGAAAATTTTTTTCGTATGAGTCTCGAACGACGGATTACTTAAGTACAGTCAGAATCCAAAAATTATTGTATTGTAAGACGGGAACCGAGATGAGATAAATTGTTAAAATAGTTATTACATGTACTTCATCAACTCTCTCTTTGTCTGTCCTTTATTCTCTGTTCTATATTAGTCTTTGTTTTTAATTTAGGGGTTAATGTCTTACTGTAATTACATTCTTTGTTTTTCAGGACGTAAATTCAGAGACTTTGATTGAGATGGTTATATACTGTCAGTTTTACATCGAATTATATTCGTGCATAATTTTTTTCTGACTCCCAGAAGACCCTTGGTTTTCGAGTTTTACTCAGTAATCGTACCACACTAACGGTCGAGGGTTTTTTTCCTTTTTTTTTAGTTAGAATCGATATTGTCATAGAGTGCTGTTGTTACTAGTAAAGATTTAGATTTCGTTTTCTAATAAAACTCGAATAGTATGACTTGGCTCTCTTGACACAAGACCAGACACATGGTATGAAATTCTTTATTGTACTTTTCTTGTCTCGTACAAGTCTCCTGTCGTATGTTTTACTACTCTCCTGATCTTAGGTGCATTGTACTCCTTACTGATTTTCTTGATTTTTACGACTTAGACTTCTTCTCTGAAAGGTCCCTGTCTTCATAAAAATTTATCAACTTCTCGACTGTACGTCTTTTCCTCAATGTTAATAAATCTGTGTTACTCATATTAAATCTGGTTAAAGACAAGGAAAAACTGGAACTTTGACCGATCTTAACAACTATATTTTTCTGTCTACAATACAGTTAAGAGGGACTCTTCTTTTATTCGATTCGGTAGTATACCGGAAAACACTAGGTTAAAATATTTTGAACTGACTTTTCCAATACGTGTGTCTTCTATTTTGAGTTTACCTTTTATTTATATACTTTTATATGGGTTGAAACGATGAATTGTCTATACGTTTAATTTTGTAGGTACATTATGTAATCTCGTTACATTTTGTAATCTCGTTTACCTTGACCGACTCCTCATAGATTCTTGAGAGATATGAGAGAGACATTGATGAGACATTTAGATTTTGACAGGATTTTATTTTACAATGAATTTTTGTTGTTGTGGGAAGTTAGTACGTGTTAAAAAATTCAGACTGTTTTCGTTTATAATCTTTCTTGTTATCCCTTTCTCTTTCCTTCTCCGTCATATTTAACAAGTTGGATGAAAACTGTTGCTAAGTCGTTATAAACAATTCAATTTCTACGAATATCGTAAAGTGGGGCGTCAAGTTTAAGAATTAATGTTAGGTCTCATAGTGACGGTGATGTCCCATCGGTGATCGGTATACTCGTGAACTTTACACCGTTCAGGTTTTACTCTGTACGAAATTTATATTTTATGTATGATCTGAAGTTACTAAAACTTATCTTTTCGTTTTCTTACATTTGATAAAGTAATTATTAAAAATATAACTAATGTACAACTTTGCTATCGTAAAACCTATATGACTCGATTTATTAAACATAACAATTTTAATTAAAGTAGACAAATTCGAAAAAATTACACCATGTTTTTTATGTTTTAAGAAATGTAAACGTGATACAAAGTTAACATGTCGTGACGGGATCTCGAAGTAGGTGATCACAAGTTCTTTAATTAAATTACTCAGTATTGGTTGTAAATGTAAAAATTTTCTTTTTCGTATCTTATCTTTTATAGTAAGTTTTTCGTATCTTATCTTTTATAATGTATGTGTACGTGACATACATTATTCCCATTTTACTAAAGTAATTTGAAAACTATGTCACACATATATGGTTCTACACTACCTTTTATATAAAGGAAAGGTATCCGCAACCACCATCAGTTTTTACAAACTTTCGAGGACTATTTGAGAAGGTTTGTGTTACAACATTACGACAACTCTAATCTATTTATTTAACACCATGTGAATATCAGTCACATTATTATGATTATTCGTCACATTTATTTACTTGCTCTCGATTTTATAGACATACCCATTTATAGGTTTTATATTATGTCTCGTTTTTTTTTTTTATGTTGAACGTCCTTTTTTTAGTATGTTTTACTACGTTAAATACATTATAAAGTTTCTACTTTTTTTCCGTGGAATTAGAAAATCTCTCGTAGGAACCCCCGAGTCTACCATTTCTTAGGTGGACGTTCCGTCCTCTGGACCCAAGTTAGGGATCCAACCCTTCTAGGGGATCTTCTGCCATAGTGTTGGGTGAGGTTATAAGAACGGGTCTCTTAAGGGTGCCTGTCTCCTCGGACCGTCCGATGTCAAGTACCCCAGCGTTTCTCAGTCTGTTTTGATTCGTTGATTCGTGTTAGAAAATCTTCATACACCGTTTTACACTTCTAAGTTGTTTTGAATCACCATCAAAATGTCCAGAAGTGATATAAGAATTTGAAAAGGCACACGAAGTTTATAAATACATTTATGGTCCAGAGTTTATGTTATATAAATTTTCATTATTAGGGATAAGTTACAAAAATTAGGAATTCTACTTTCACTTTCAGTGAGTCAGCACAGGTTGAAAAACACTGCGGTACCTGATATGTCAGGTACCTTAAGAGGTCCGGTCTTGTGACCTCACCCATCGGTAAGGACAGAGGTCCCCTAGAAGGGTTGGGTCCCTAGCTTGGTTCCAGAGGGTTCAACGGCCGCCTAAGAAATGGTCGACTCGGTGTTCGCTTCGGGATTTTATCGTATAGGATTTAATTTTGAATTCCAATTCACCATCACCCGAAACAACAACAACATTTTACTATTCGTAATTGTTTTATGACTGGATTTGAAAAAATTTAGTGTCTAAGCATCGGTTAGACCAATACTGTATAAAGTAATAATATACTTGTACTTACGTTTATATGGTATCCAGATTAGTACAGGGGCGTTTTTTCTTTATGTCATTTGAGAAGGTATGGACCGTACCAACGCCTTAGACCAAAAGATCAGTTAACTTGACGAAAAAATTGATTCTTAAGGGTGTTTATAGTAGGTGACTCATGGTTAAAAGTTTTCTTAATTCTATGTTATTTTACGTGAATTTGGATTACGATGTGTTCTATATTAAATAAAAAGTGACTACTAATACCTGTCCATGAAGTCCTAGATCGTCATTAAAAAAATTACAGGAAAATTGTGTCTAAAGATAAAGTCTAATTTGGTCACAATGCTGCGTGCGTGTTGTTAGGGCTCTTTTGTTCGATATTTAACGCTTTAAGATAAAGGGATGCGATCAAATATTTTCCTAAGGTCACAGAATTTGTAATTGTAACAAAAGGTTATGCATTTACTCTTTTGAACCTCGATGCCTATGAGACTTCTCTGTTTTAATCCTTTGTTTTATATAAGTCTACTAGAATCTATTCCGTCGTTTATCAATTTGTAAAAGAAATGCTAAAAGTGTAAAAGATCACATTTCGATCTATGGAAATTTCAGGTACTTTGCTTTTAGTAACGACAGGTAAAACCTTAGAGACCGGGTCCGGATACTTTATTCTTTTATAAAATTATAAGACAGGAAATAAGAGGTCGCAGCGTTATTTAAAGAAAAGTTTAAAAAGGAGAGTCAAGACAAGGTTTTCTTTTTTACGACTCCTTTAAAAATTTGGGTCTTTTTCGTCAATTGCTTCCGGTCCCAGTTCGAGGACGCTGCACTTGAGCCGACTCTTTTAAAAGTAGAGCTCAGAAGCCTGTTAGACGGGGCACTGTGTTTTTGGCGGGAGGGGGAGGTGGGGCCCGAGCCCAATGGGACACTAACCAGACAGAAGAACAACGGAAGAGATTAACCAAGTTTTAGAGGGTGAGAACGGCGAGTATGGAAGTTTCGTAGGTTAGTGACTGGCAGGAAAAAGGGCGAGAGACGTCTGGGTCGATCGCGGATTCGAGGGACGGGGGTTGCCAGTGCTCGGTACGTCGAGGGACGGGGGTTGCCAGTGCTCGGTACGTCGAGGGACGGGGGTTGCCAGTGCTCGGTACTTCGAGGGACGGGGGTTGTCAGTGATTGGTACGTCGAAGTTGGCTTAAAATTCAGGAAGTGTAAGCTTGATGTTATTCATAGAGGGTGAAAGCCACCGGGGTGTGGTGACAAGTATGAAGTAGGTACAGGGGTTTGGGACGGAAAACGGGTGGAAGGAAGTGGGTTCTCAGTCAAGGTATCAAGTTTTAGTGACGGAGTCTTGGTGAAATTTTTCATAAACGGATACCGGTTAAGTACAATTACAGACCGTCTCCGGTAGTATTATAACATTCCATTACTAGGAGACTAATTTTATTTATAAAAAATTCACCATTGGATTGCCGTCGTAGAGGAGCGATTAATCTTTGGTGGGTTGATTGAACATGGACTGGGAGGAGATCGTGAAGGTTGGTTTTTTTTTTAGTGAGTGTGGTCGGCCGTGTCGGCTGCGGTGGCACGAGGAGGCTCAGGTGTCACGCTCACCTCAGCAGCTTCTTCTCTTGTTCTCTGCGATCCTTTCGAGGAGGGGGTTTCACTGCATTTAGTTTCCTGCATTTAGCGTCTTGGCAGCGTCTTGCCTACATCTCGGACTCGAAGGTCCGTGTCAGACATGTACTTCAAGACCCTTACGTTAAGTCTTCCGACCCACTCTTAGTGACTCTCACTCCCTCATATCACGTTATGATTTTGTATGACGTCAATGATGCCCTTCTCACGTCTACCACTCCCAATGTCTTTTCTCCTCTCGTCCAGAAGCTTTCTTTTTTTTTTCTCTCCTTCTTTCCTTTCTTTTCCTTCATTTTATTTGTTACAACGGGTGACTATAAGTTCTCATCGTTTCCAGTCTTTATAGTCTTCAACTCCTCTGACTTTTTGGGACTCAAGGTTCTATACAAAGACGACGGGACGGGAACAGTTCAGAATTCTTTTTATGGGTTACTGAGGGGACGTCCAAGTGTCGTTCCCGTACCGTGGATGGGTAGAGGTTTGTTCACTAAAGTAACTACCACACATTATATATATATACTTATACAAACTAAGGTCGATTTAGATACTCACTACGAACGTTCCTTCCTCAACCGGAGACGACTTTAGAGGTGAGTCTCTGTCGTCACAATTCTGTACTACAGAGGTATAAACCTCTGTGGGGTATAGTTTTGTAATTGTTCGGAGGGTGGAGAACGGAGTGTATGGGGAAAAAATTCGGGACACGTAGAGTCAGTTGGGTCTACGTCTCGACCGATTGTTCTACTTCTCTTCTCTAATACCGAAGTTTAGACCCTTGTGATTGTCTCGAAGGAGCGTTGGGACTCTCAGAGTCTAATCAGTAATAAATGATACCTTTTCTACTCTAAAGATTTTTATTAAAGAAAAGGGAGAAGTTTTAAAAGACGTAGATTTAGTGTATCATAGTACTTCTTTTCCCCATTTTGTCCTTCATGACGACAATTTATGAAAAGAAAACCTAGGAGGAGATAATTTGGGACCATATATTAAGTGTTAGGATCTAACGATTTAATCCCCTTCTTTATACCATCTTTTCCCGTTACACACACACACACAAGTCAACGAATCAACGCAGGTTGAGAAATACTGGGGTATCTGACATCGGATGGTTCAAGGAGACAGGTACCCTAAAAGGTTTGTTCTTATGATCTTACCATAAAGGAGGAGGTCCCCTAAAAGGACTACCTCCCTAGTTTGGACGTAGAGGACGTAATCGTCTACCTAAGAAACGGTGGACCTTTCGGGTTTTCGTCATCTCATAGGGTATTAACTGACTTATACGTGATGTATGACACACTGGACCTCGATCGATGAATCTTAGAGTCATCCAGTTAAAGGGGTAGACACTTTCGCTTTCCACTTTCACTTCAGCGAGTCAGCACAGGCTGAGAAACGCTGGGGTACCTGTCATCGGACGTGGTCCGAGAAGGCAGGTAACCTTAAAGATCCGTTCTCATGACCTCACCTAACGGTAAAGGAAGAGGTCCCTTAGAAGGACTGGGTCCCTAGTTTGGGCCCAGAGGACGCAACATCTGTCTGCGAAATGGCAGACTCGGTGGTCCCTTCAGATTATTTTCAGTAAGCCTCTTCCGTGACCTTGGGGTGAGGTCATGAGGACAGACCTTTTGGGGACCTGCCTCCTCGGACCTTACGAAGTCAGGTACCCCAGCGCTTCTCAGTCTGTGCTGACTCGCTGAAGTGAAAGTGAAAAGTGAAAGTACGTAACCTCTTCCTTTACCGTTGGGTGAGGTCATGAGAACGGACCTCTTAAGGTCCCTGCCCCCTCGGACCGTCCGACGGCAGATACCCCAGCGTGTCTCAGCCCGTGCTGACTTCACTGAATCGTCGTCGTCGTCCGAAGACCAAGTTACCTTATCACATGTATAATTGTAGATTTTGTCACCGACCGTAAACCATCCATGAGGGACCACCGAGTCTGCCATTTCGCAGACAGATGTTACGCCCTCTGGACTCAAGTTAGGGACCCAGCCCTTCTAAGGGACCTCTTCCTTTACCGTTGGGTGAGGTCATGAGAACGGATCTTTAAGGTTACCTGCCTTCTCGGACCACGTCCGATGACAGGTACCCCAGTGTTTCTCAGCCTGTACTGACTCGCTGAAGTGAAAGTGAAAGTGAAATAGTTTACATTCAAGGGTAACATTAAGGGATAAAGGACCAACCGTCAATTCTCGAGGGTTGAAGGTAGTAGGGTGGGTTCGAGGACCGACATCGTATTGAGGAAACAAGTACCTACTTTATTACTTGTTTGTCCTGTTATTAATCTGGAGTCAAGAGTTCGGATGTCACCAGGAAACTCTCGAGAATCAAAGATTATTACAGACATTATCTTACCGATAATAGGTTCTAATATATTCCGTAGGTCCTTAGTTCACTGAGTTAACTAGTTATGACTGACGTTTATACTGAGGTTTCAGTCCAGATAGATGAATGACTCGACTGTGGTGACGTAACTTTCCGGGTCACTTTTTTCCTTTTATACGTCTTTATACAACATACCCATAGAGGTCAACAAAAAAAAGAAAACAGAGCTATCGGAGAAATCTACAATGTTCATTCATTCTAATTCTCTTTTTTTTCATTTTCTCTCTCTCTTCTCCTTTCCTCTATTTTCTTCGACCACGTACAACTTTTCCTGTACGTTCTCACTCGTCACTTTATGGTAATTCGTCGTGAGTTGACCGACATTTATTAGAAGGGAAAGGGGATCGTATTTGATATTTAAAAGGTGAGGTTGGGAAATTGTTTAATCACGTCTTTACCACTCTATTCATGTATTCCGTCCACTTGTCGAACCTGAGATTATTCTCGAATAATTCTAAGAGTAATTATCTCGCCTAATTTTCTCTTATTCGTCGACTCTTATGTTTAATCAATTATTCGTAATGTGGAACAGTTTTCTTCTTTTTCTGGAGATCTTATTTATACATTCATATCCGACCTTTTAAGGTTTTTTGTTTAATTATTACTTCGTTCCTTACCCGAATAAGATGATCTATAATTTTGATGATATTTATTTTAACATACCATTATCATGTATGTCTCTTTACCTTGTTTTATCTCAGGTCTTTATCCAGGTTCATATATATCTTTCCTAAGTTTAGTCACCTCTTTTCTCAGTCCTTTTTCATGACTTCACGCTATCGGTAAATTTTTTATATTATTTTGGTTTAGGGACTGAATGAAGTATATAGTTTTACTTAAGACTTAATTAGTTTCTGATTTAACTTAGTATTTTGAAGATTTCCTTCAAACTCACTTATAAAATTTTTGTGTCGTTCTAAATTTGTACTAGACTTTGGTCTTAGTTTTACCTTTTTATTATTCAAAATGGTGTATTTCTAATTTTAGAAGGATTACCATGATATTCGTTCCAACTTTCTGTTTGGTTTCTAATCTTTTTCCATGAAGGTTGCATATATTATCTATTTATCAATTGTATAGATTGTATTCACGAGAATTTCAATTTTTTTTTACAAGATCGTGTATTTAGTGGTTTCCTACACTAGTCTGTCAAACGTGTCCTTCTTTATATTTATCGGTTATTTGTGTACTTCTCTATAAGTCGGAGTGGTCATTAGTTTCTTTAGGTTTATTTCGTTCACTTAAAAAAAAGTAAATAGTCTAACCGTTTCCAATTTTTCTAATTGTTTTGAAGTTTGACTATTCTACATGTTTTCTGGGTGAGAACACGTGAGAAGTATCCTCATATTTGCCCATAGTTTTAGAATTTTCACCCCCGAAGGGACCACCAGGTCACCGACTCTGAGGGTACAAGGGTTAGGACCCTCAGAGTCCAAGTTAGGGACCAACCTCTTGATTCTAGGGTATACGGTGTTGATTCTGGGTCGTGTCGGTTTATTTATTTACTTATATAGAAATTTAGAATCTTACATATATGGGACAAAGTGTTGTTAAGGAGAAGATCCTTAAAAGGATTTCTTTAACCTTTTAAGACGTTTCTATCTAATTGTCTTTACAAGTGACTGTGTAACATTTAGAGAATTTACAAGTGGATTAACTTAGATCTGATAAATATGTCGGATCACATGTAATTATGGTATATCACCTTATGAATATGTCGGAAATTTCTGTGACGACTCTTTTGTTGGATTTACATATTCTACCCTTTACAGACATAGGATGGTAACTTAAAATTTTTCTTTCTTCAATGATTGACGAGTTTTTCCACATTAAAATATCTAAACTTATTGATGTTTTTGATAATATGTCCCTCAAGGGACCACCAGGTCATCAATCCTGAGTCGTGAAAGTAACGTCACCGGGGTCCAAGATAGTGATCAACCTCTTGATTCTAGGGTGTTCGACACGCCACACCGTTTTTTTTTTGGTTTTTTTGTTTTTTTGATGATATGTATGATATCTATACGTTGTTTCTAAATGACATATCGTGTCCCTTAATATGGGTTACAGAACGTTATTGGATATTTACCTTTTCTTAGACATTGTTTCGACTTAGTGATACGACCTGTGGACTTTGATTGTGTTAATATTTAGTTCATATACACACACATCGACGTGTTGAAAAACACTGGGGCACCTGACATCGGGCGGTCCGAGGAGACAGGTACCCTAAGAGGTCCGTTCTTATGATCTTACCCGACGGCCCGGGAGGAGGTCCCTTAGAAGGGTTGGGTCCCTAGCTTGGGTCCAGAACCCGTAGAGGATGTAACGGTCCACCCAAGAAATGGTCGACTCGGTGTTCCCTTCGGAATTTATTTTTATTTATTTATAAAATTTTTTATTATTTATTTGATAACCCTACCAAAGACAGACTCATACTTACCTTTGTTGTATGTACCGGTGTCCCTGGTTGGTTAGGGTGATTATGTATTTAACTTTTTTCTTTTGTCAAGTGTCTTTCTACTTGTGAATACATACGTATAAAATTGTTTTTACACACTTTCTTATAAATGGTTTTATAATTACAAATAGAAACTCACAACCCTAAACCCTAAGAAATATAGAAAGTCAAAAATTCACAGGATGTTACTTGT
Organism: Capra ibex; assembly: GCA_006410555.1. Taxonomy (NCBI): domain Eukaryota; kingdom Metazoa; phylum Chordata; class Mammalia; order Artiodactyla; family Bovidae; genus Capra; species Capra ibex. The sequence continues at coordinate 9,012,235 of SJYO01038709.1, read as the reverse complement.
GTAAAAATAGTAATCCCCTTTTTTTCTTTTCGATAAAGGTAAAAATTTTTAGGTGTCCTTTAGTCTTAACTTTCTCTGTGTACATGGGGTTACAAGTAGCGTCGTGACAAATATTATCGATCCTGTACCTTTGTTGGATCTACAGGTAGTCGTCTACTTACCTATTCTTTCGACACCATGTATATGTGTTACCTCATAATGAGTCGGCAATTTTTCTTAAGTAAACTTAGTCAAGACTACTCTACCTACTTTGACCTCGGCTAATATGTCTCACTTCATTCGGTCTTTCTTTTTGTGGTTATGTCATATGATTGTGTATATATACCTTAAATCCTTCTACCGTTACTGCTGGGACATACGTTCTGTCCCTTTCTCTGTGTCTACACATATTACCTGAAAACCTGAGTCTCCCTCTCCCTCTCCCACCCTACTAAACCCTCTTACTGTAAGATTGTACATATGATAGTACATTCTTAACTTAGCGGTCAGATACAGACTACGTCCTATGTCGTACGAACCTCGACCACGTACCCCTACTGGGTCTCTCTACAATACCCCTCCCTCCACCCTCCCCCCAAGTACAAACCCTTGCGTACATTCTTAATTTCTAAAATTTTAAATTTTTTTTTTAGGTGTCCTTCTACTCCTTCCAAAATAGACTACCCGTACACAAAAACGTTATTTCATACTCTGTTTCAGTTGTCGTCTATCATCCTCCCTCTCTAGACTTCTTGCACTTGTTCCATTCTTTATCAACAAAGTCTCTCGTCTCGTTAGTCTCTCTTTTTCTCCTAAAGGTCGTGTAAACTCCCGGACCAGTTTGAACTAGCAATTGGGTGGGTGGACACACTAACGGTGGTTGTTAGAACTCGATGTCTCCACTTTCATACTTTTTCTACAAACCTAAGGAGACCCACCCCATCTCTTATGAGACCTCATAACGGATCACTCTATTTCTATAAGTGTTCTTACTATTACTATTATTTAAGTCTTTACATTCACCTTTTCTCTTGTTCGTTTCTAACCTCCTTTGACTATTTTTCTCTCTTTCATATAGACCTCTTGACCTCTCATCACTTAACCTCCTAAGTACTCCAGTCTTAACATCGTCACCCCAATGAACCCGTTTACTCGATATTGAACTCTTCTACATATGTCTTTTAAACTACATTCATAGACTCCATATACATTAAGTGACTTTGTTTAGTGTCTGGGTGAGAGTGGAAGTGAATAATATTGTGATTAGGTGTGTGAAGGACAGGAAATCAACGTCCGGGACCTTAATTGACTCAAGTTCTCACTGTCCTTAGATGGAGAGGAAGAAAGAAATAGGTGAAGTCATGAAGTTTTAGGATCCGAGACCCCTTTGTCTTAATTTTTGAAAGGGTAGAAGAACGGAAACCGTGTTGTAAGGGAGGAGGACTTTACGAGAAGGTAGTATAGACCCTCTATGTATAAAATAGGTAGGAAATTTGGTCGAATTTTCGAAGTTGGAGGTCCTTCTAAAGTGTCTTGAGGGAGTACACTGACCATGAAGTACGTATGGAGAATACTATGAATAATAAAGGGTGAAATACAGATATTAATAAACCCCATTAAAATAGAGACTGAGAAACTTCTCTAACTAATCTGGTACGAATTTCTTTTAAAGATGAGGTCGAAGTTCGTATCGTAGGATGTCTCTAATAAGTGAAACAATTGACAAAGGTTTTATACCACATCCGGTAATAAAATCCATTACGTGTCGGTTCGTAAAAAAGTATCAACCTATAAAATTACATATAATCTTTTAAAAATAAAAGGTGAATATTGTCACCATTTTACAAAAGAAAAAAACTAATTAAATAAAAAGTCGGCAGGAACGAGAACCAACGACGTGTGTCCGAAAGAGATTAAAGTCGTTCACCCCCGATGAGAGATCAAGGTCACCCACCCGAAGATTAACACCATCGAAGAGAACAACACCGCGTGTCCGAATCAACGGGGTATCATACACCCTAGCGGGGCCTAGTCCCTAACTTGGGTACAGGGGACGTAACCGTCTACCTAAGAATTGGTGACCCAATGGTCCCTTCAGGGGTTTGTCAAAAAAATTTCTTCATATAAATTAGAATTTTTACCACAAAAAAAATATTTATCATATATCGTGAATGTGTTTATCTCTTTTTAAGTACTTCCAATATGAATAGACAGACTCTAGACCTTTGTGACGTGGCTTTCTTTTTTCTGCATTTCTTGGCTTAGTTTCTTAATGAGGAAGGAAGTGTTTACTAAACAAATTTGTCATCACGGTCGTACATAACACAAGAGAGGTAACTGTTAGAGAAAATTCGTATATTTATGTTCGTGACGAGTAGATTTTTTTTTTTTCCTTTAGAGAGGGAGTTGAGAGAGGTCGACACGGAACTTTACAAGTGGATATCGTGTGTAGGAGGAGTGGAAGGTAAGTCCTAGGTGACGTTAGGGGAGAGGGGGTGTAGACTGGCACGAGAATTTTACTAGTTAATGGATGATTGATTGTTTTAGTTCCTTTGGAAAGACAGCAGTAGAATAAATCGAACTGAGAGATTCCGTCACAAACCGTAACAACTGACGAGGACTCTTCAAAGAAGGAGGGATCTGACGGTGTAGTGAGAGGACAGAGGAGTCAGTAAGGAAGAGGTAGAGGACGTGGTGCACGAGGAGGAGGAGGTAGGGAAGTTACAATCAAGGAGGTTAAAAAATGATACTAATATTTTCCTTAAAATTTTCATTACAAACATCGATCATTTTTTGACTTTTTCATGTATTCTCTTTAGTCTCCAAAGACCGATTAAAAAGGTGTGTGTGTTTTTTTATATATATCTACGTAAGAGAAAACAAGAAAGTGTGTTTATAAAACGTGGAACCCCCAGAAACAAGGTAAAACAAGACAGAGACGAATTTTACACAGAACCTAGAGACAGGTAGGTATAGTAGAGAACCGTGTATATTAAGATAGAGTAGAAAAAAATTTATTTATGGTATGACAAAGTAAAATAAATCTAAATATTCGAAATATAAGTCTTTTCGTTCTAGAAGATGGTACTATAGAGTAGAAAGATTACCGACATAATTCATAAGGTGACTTAATTACATTGAATTGATCAAGGACCGACCATGTGTAATTCACCAAAGGTTGAAACTGTGATAATACTTTTTACAGTGACATTTATAGGAATATATACATTTTAAAATTAAGGATAGTTACTTTAATAGTCTAATCTTTCCTTCACTAAAATTAAGACCATAGTAGTTTAATGGGAGGTGTTCAGTGTTCTTACATATAGGGATAGTACGTATTCTAACGGAAAAATGGGAGTGAAAAGGGTCACGGAACAGTAACTTTAAACAAAACGGTCAGACATTCTTGACTTAAGAGTACTAACAAAAGTAAACGTAAAGAAACTATTCACTCCAACTCATAGAAGAAATATAAACAAACGTAAAATATAAAAAAGACTTTTGATATAGGAAAGATAGTCCAATAAGTAGAGAATAACTGAAAAATACTCAAGAAACATATATTTCCTTTAATATATTAAATACGAAGTTAAAAAAACAAATAAAGTGGGGTTCCGTTAGGAATCGGGGTGTGTCGAAGGTAATGTATGAGTAGACAAGACTCAAGTCAAGTCAAGTCAGTGAGTCAGTCAACTACTGAAGATTTAGACATTGAGATCGAATTCTAAGATCGGATCGAGGTTCAAGGTTAACCACTAATACATAGAAGTGGATATACTTCGATTTGAGGACATGTACAAATATTTGAGTCGCATATACCTTGACTTAAACTTTTCACTTTCAATCAGTGAATCAGCACAGGTTGAGAAACACTGGGGTACCCGACGTGGGGTGGTCCGAGGAGACAGGTACCTTAAGAGGTCCGTTCTTATGACCTAACCCAACAGTAAAGAAAGAGGTCCTTGACTTAAATAGAAAGGGGTTTATACGAGAAGAAGAATACGAGAGGTACAACCGATTATTAAACTAGTAAGTGGGTCTTTAGATTTAGTCGGTGAAAAGAATGGAGCGTGTAGGTGTACTGGTTTTAAGAACTTTATAAAACGGGTTTACTGATACTACGAGAAGATCAATGACGATCGTTACAGTATGTCACCAATGTCTCATGTGTGACGTCTCAGTCTTGACTCAAACATAGGACCGGGATTAGTAAGGTTCAATACACTGGATGTCGTATAAGGAATGGGGTTTGGACAAGGGAATAGACATTTTTTATTAATAGTATTGTAGATGAAGTAACCCAATAACGTTCTTGATTCTCTAAATAAGTGTGATAGACCGGATATTATTTGTGAGTTTTTTACCGTCGATAATAGTGTGACGAGATTGAAGGGGACGGGAGAAGGTTCGATAAGAGGAACGACGACGGTCTGATTATTTAGGTTGGTGGAGAAAACGAACCTTAGTAAGTCACTGTTGTGGGGGAGGGGATGTGTGTGTGTGTGTGTGTGTGTGTGTGTGTGTGTGTGGGTAAAATTCTATTGTAGACTTAAGGATCCATCCCATGTGTTCCGGTAGGCGTACAAGACAAAAGAAAATGGTGTTCGGGTATGTACGACGGGAAGTCGGTGTAATTTGATATACAGTATGAGGGTTATGTCGTGCGGAAAAGTGTGAGGGTGTCGGAACACGTGTGACAAGTGACCGTCTGTTCGGGAGGGGAGCCAGGTGAAGTATTTGTGGATGAGTTCCCTTAAGGGACCGTCAGGTCACCAATCCTGAGATTCGAAAGGAACGTCTCCGGGGCTCAATTAGGGGTACTCCGTGTGAGTCCAGTTTGTGTAGGAAAAGGTCGAAGACGTCGTAAGTCGTGAATGGAGATGGGACCCTGTTTAGTGTGGTAAAGGACGACTGGACGAACAGAGGTGGTGATTTACTACTCAACGAACTCTCGTTCCTGATACAGAATAAGTGCAACCATAGGAGTCGTGGGTCGTGTCCCGGATCGTAAAATATCGTCGAGGAGTATACGAACAACTCATTTACCTACTTACTTATCAAGAACCAGACTCGTCGAGATTGGACAAGGGAATGTTGTTCATAGATATTGTATATGTCAGGAAATGGGTGAGAGAGGACGACAGGGGAGAAGAAGGGTCTTCATGGTTTGTGGGGTCGGTTTTAAAGACAACAGGTCCGTCAGTGTCCTCAGACCCTGACCAGGTTGATCTTCCTCACCTTGTCTTCTGTTACCAGAGTCACAACCGGAACTGGTTACGGTCACAACTCTAGTCTCAGGTGGGGGTTTAGGGTCTCTACTCACAACAACGGATAAATAAATGTTTGATTGGAAATCACATCGTTCCCCTTTCATATAGAGTTCGAACAAGGGACTTCACACTAATCTGAACTACGATGAATGTGGTAGGATGAGTTTGGGGTTTGGTTATTCTTCGTGTGTGTCCGTGTCTCCTATGAAAACACGACTGTCTCGTTTGTTTTCTGTGAACAGACTTCAAGAGGTGTGACTTTCAGTCCGAGGTATAGTGGAGATTGTTTGTTTCTTGTTTTGTATCTAAGAAAAAGATCAAAGAAAATTATTATTAAAAAATTTTCGACCAATTCGTTGATGTCTATGTTAATTTTTCATTTGCTTACTTTTTTTTTTTCTACTCTTTGTCGTTTCTGTGTAGGAACTGAGGTGTTATTTATGTCTCGAGATAGACACAAGGGGGTGGTTGTAGGGTACCCTTCGGATCGAGTCACACCAGTCCTCATGTGAGGTAATAACACGTCCCTCTGGTCTGTCGTAAGTCCACACTACTACAGTTTAGCTTACGTGTGTCCGTGACGACTCCAGGTTTAGATGTCAAGACCGGGATCTGAACTCACTCCCAACCAGTGAGAATTGGAGAAGGTCCGACACGGCGTAGGGTATCGGCTTCATCTATCGTTTAGGATCACCCTTTTCCATCGATACTCCATCTCTTTATCACCAGACGTTTCCGAATTATCCTGAGGATGAACTCTGGTTCTGTCTTTCCTCCACCCTCTCCTGGGTTCTCCGGATGAGAAGGGTTCTTATGGATGGTTAGTCGTAGGTCTGGGGTTTAGCCCGGGTCCACGGTCGACAGTAGACGTAGTATTCCATTTATAAGTGTTTCTACGAGTAATCACCTTCTTTTCCGTTTCGTCCATGGACCCTTGTTTCGTTTTAGAAGAAACATGTCTGGTGTTCCATTTTATCTTCTCTAAGGATTGGAAAAAGTCGGTCCTTTCCCTCTCAGACTGAGGATGAGTACGATACACAAAGTCACGGACGAGTACATCACGTGGAGTTTACCCTGAGTTCTTATACGTCGCAGACCCCTTTACCTTGTCCTTTCTTTATTCCTAGTCTATTCTACAAAACCGGATCCATAGAGGATATAGAAAGGGAACAACAGGTCAATTTCTTATACACTCTCACACTCCATAGATCTTGGATAAGAAGGTTGTACCCAATCAACACCCCTTTCTTTCTCCAGTAAATGGAATTTCACTTCAAGTCGCCTCGAGACACCGACAGAGGTCTACTGAGGTCACTAGGGTCATTACTCGTAGTCCTCGTCGTGTTGGTGACGTTAGGTGTGACCCAGAGGTCTTTCGTCACCTTACCTGGTGACCCGGTCATGATCCGTTTCCTGTGAGTCGTCGTCTCGAAGTTCTCAGTTCAACTTTACGTAGTTTTGGTCAAGAACTCTCGTTGCACAATTTTGTAGTCCGTGGGGTAAGGTTCCTCTCGGTGGGAGAGAGGTCAAGTGTAGTACGACTGAGTTCTCTTTTTAAGGTTACGAGTGGTTCGTCACTCCTTGTTTGTATCTGTTGAACCGGTCTCTGACCTCATCCCTACCTCAACTCACCTGTTTTATCAGGGACGTCCCAGTCAAAGAGACAAAGTCCCTAGAAGAGGAGGACGTTGAGGTGAAGTAGAAGGAGTAAGGAGTAGAGGGCCAGTCCGACTATGGACTCCGTTCTCCTTCTACCCTCATAATTCTTGTTGGGAATTGGTAGAAGAGGGTCCGTCCAATTGGAAGCAGTAGTAGTGATTCCCATCAGCGTAAAAAACCGTCCCTCCCTATCGGTATGAGGAGTTCCTCTCAGTCCTACTACTTCCGTCTCTCCCCCTTCTCTTCGTCTAGGGGTAGTGAGGAGTAGATTCTTAATTTTGGGTCTGCTGTCATACGTCTCCTTGCTCGGAGTGGACTCCTACTCTTGTGTTTATCGGTGGTCCCTTATTCGTTCGTCCCAAGGTTAACTGTACTCCAGGTGGTCTAGTCACTCAAGTTTCTCCTTACGGTACTTACGACTTTAACTACCCGTCTTTTGTACTCGCTTCCGTTCTCGTTTCACTTCCCTCAACCACTTTATTGTTCCCCTTACCGTTTCTCAAAAGTGGACGTTATTACGGTCTCTGGTGTCACCGGTGCTACCCTCACACACACGACCACACCTAGGCCCGTTCCGGTGCTTTGTCCTCCGGTAGGAGACGGTAGCGTATCTAGTGAGCTCCGTACCCCTTGTATCTCGGGTTCTCCGACCTCTCTTCTTACGGGTCTCACCACAACTGGCCCATAGAGAAAGGAGGTTTTACACTCGAATTCCTCGGAGGTGAAAGACGAGTGTCCGAAAAATTCCCGAAAATTTCCCGGAAAATCCCGAAGGGTCCACCACGATCATCATTTCTTGGGTGGACGGTTACATCCTCTACACTCAAGCTAGGGACCCAACCCTTCTATGGGATGTCCTCCCGTACCGTTGGGTGAGGTCGTAAGAACGGACCCTGTAGAGTACCTGTTTCCTCGGACCCAGTGACTCTCAGCCTGTGCTGACTTCGTTTAAGCGTACGTCCGTCCGTACGTTCCCGGAAAAATCCCCATCAGAGACCATACCTTGTGATAGTGGACTCTGAGACCATCGTCTCCTCTTGTTTGTAAACTGTGACTGGACCATCTTTCTCGTGTCTCCCTAGGTTACCGATGTTGTATCGCCCGACCCCGGGTGGGTCATATCTCTTTCCGGAGTCCGTTCCCTGAGAACCCAACTTCGACCATCATTCCGTAGTACTCGCACTCGCGGCTTCTCTAGGGTTTTATCCGGTTTTTTGTCTGCTTCTCACTTTAGTGTTACGGACACCCCTACCTTGCGACTCCTAAGACCCGGAGAAGGGGACGTCCTTCCCCGCGTTCCAGACTTAGTCTCTTCGTCCGAACCAAGAGATGGGAAGGGGGTTGGGCGTTGTGGTGGACTCGTGTTGTTCCACGTGTCCGGGGTTACCTTACCTTACTGATAATGGTCACCATCGTTATGTCAGTTTTGGTTGCTTACGCATCTTTGTCCAGCGACGAGGTGCCTCTTAGGGGAGCTTCGGTTTTCCGTGTTTGGGAGGTCTCGGGTCTCCCGGGTTCGATTTAACTTTCTTCTCTGTCTTTTCCATTCCCGTACAAGTCGGTTGACAAGAAAAAGAGACTTCGGGTCGATGAGTCGACCCAGAAGTTCCGGATTCAAGGGTGGGGGTGGGGGTGGGGGTGGGGGTGGTCTCCGGGAGTCACGTCTAGGGGACGAGAGGTGGTACGAGGGTCGAGACACAGAGGAGAGGATTGGATCTCCACAGTAACTCAGGCCGGTGCCGGTCAAACATCAGGAGAAGACACTCGAAGGTTAACACGTCTAGAGGGAATTGCTTCGGTCTCTACTACTGTTTTGGTTCTTGATTTTCTAAGTGGTGGCACTTGTGGAACCATTGATCCCGACTGAGTGATCGGGGGTCTCGGTCGTTAGGACACCCTTTCTCCGTAAGTCCTGAAATTCTTTCCGGAGTCAGGGTCGAGACAAAGGGACGGAGATCTACGTCTGGAAAGGAGGGGTCGAAGAGAAGAAAGAGTGTCGATGGTGGAGGTGTTCAAGGGTTCGGATCAGGGGTGATCGGGGTGGGACCAGTGACAGGGACAGGGAACGGAGTGGTCACTCGTTGTTGTGTTCCGGGTATCGTTTTTTTAGACCTATAAGACGCTCCTGTGCCCCTTGCACGTCACTCTACGAGGGGACGTCCCAGACTCTCTACACCAAGGGTTAGTCCAACAGTTTTCGACTCGAGGTCCGGGCCCGGTGTGACCGACATGGATTACCTCGTCTCCCTCTTTATGCCCCAGTTCAAAGGAGAGAGTAGAGGAAAGGAGGGAGAGGGTCTGGTCACAGTATTCTTGGGACGATAAAAGTGGATAAGAATGGAAAATTCTTGGTTTTGGTCGGTTAATTCCTTCGGTTCTGTCTCCATTTATCTTGCTAAAGAGGTGTGGAAGTTGGGTGGGTCGGGGGGTTGTTTATGTGCGTAAATACTTATAAATTACGGACACTTATTACTTATAGAACGAAGTGGTAAGGTGGGTCTAAAGGACTGAGGTTCGGGGAAGTGACCGACGCATTCACGGGGGGACGGGGTGGTAGAGTGGCTACTGTATCCTCTCCTACTCCAAGGTCGGTCACCACTTCCGGGTCTCAAGTGGGTGTCACTGTATCGACATCTCTATACGTCTTGGTCTTGCCCCTTGGGCTCGTGGTTTGAGTCGTATCGTGTCGGGTCGGTTGTATCTTCTATCCCGCCGGTGGTTTTTCGTCTAGTGTTACCTACCAGGACGAAATAGAAACCGGTGGAGTGGTCGGTTCTGTATGTGCGGACGTGGGTTTCACGACGGGTGTGGATCCCGGTGATTTAGGTCTCACGAGTCCGTAGACCGTTCCGCTCAGAGTCGGTACGGACCGAGGTCGCATGCAGACGCATGGTCGAAAACTGGTTTAGACGTTTCGCGGACGGTGTCGTAAGATCGACCTTAACTTCTCCTACGATCCTTCCTAGACCACTTTTTGTTCTGTTTTCTGGAAGTTATCCCGAGTAATAGGGATTCGAGATTCTCACTTAATGTTATGGGTGCGGTGGTTCATTTTCTTAACACCCCCTTCCCCTCCTCCTACAACTCCCCTGTTTCCGTTCAGTGAGAAGGAGATTGGAGTCAAAGAAGTAAACGTTCATCCTTATTGTTATGGAGTGTCCAAACACCTTCCTGTTAAAGTCTTTTGCGTGCACTTTAAAGGGTAGGAAGTCACCAGACCGTGGAACATCCACGAGTTAGTTATAGTCAGAGAAGAAAGAAACCGCCCCTTTGATAACTCGAATAGGATCTGGGGTTGGGTCCTCGGTCCCTTCGAGTAATCGGAGGCGGGGGACCGGACACCGAGAAACCCTTAATTTGTCTTGAGTTGGGTCCTCCCCGGTCGTTGAGACCCCTTTTGGAGGAAGATCGTGGGTTATAGGTGTAAGGAAAGGCCCCGAGTGGGGGTCCCGAAGTTTATTCATACCAAGGATCTAGCGGGTCTCGCTGCCCTCTGGTTAGAGCCGGTGTCTAGTTTTCACTCGTGGCTGAGTCAAGGTAGGGAGTAGAGGTTCGGGAGTGTCCGTGACGGCAGCGGGTCCCCTCATCCGTTTTCGAGGGGGTGAAGGAGGGCGGGGCGTTCCGACTGGTCGTTCGTAGTTGTCACTCCGCCCCGAAGCTGTAGACTCCTAATCTTCTATGGGTGGGGGGCGCTCTCGCCGGGGACTCGTCGGGCTTTAACGATCGTGGGCTCTCCTCCACAAGGCGGAATACGGGGGGCTGAGTCGAGGGTCAAAGAAAACGAGAGTAGATCTTTTGCAGACCCCGACTCTACGTTTACCCTCGGAACCGAGGGTCCTGACCCCAGAGCGGACGTTGTCCAGTGCCGGCGCAACTACGTTGACGTACGGTACCAACGGTCTCTTAGGATCCATACGGGTCTGGGACCGAGCAGGGGAGGCTGAGTGCACAGCCGGAAGTTCCGAATGGGCCCTCGACAACGTTCGGGTCCCGCGCCTTTTAGAGCCAATCCTAAGGCGCTCCGACTCAAGTCGGCTCAACCCAACCCCGACGACTCAAGCCAACGAGTCCGAAGTTTCGACGACGAACCCCAGCAACGCGCGGTTCGCGGGGAATATATGTGGCCCTCCACCTCGGCGATTGCAGTACCTTAGGGTGGGGGTTAGGAGAAGCGATGTGTTGTGTGTGTGGTGTTTGTGTGTGGTGTGTGTGTGTGTGTGTGTGTGTGTGTGTGTCTGTGTGTGTGTGTGTGTCTGTGTGTGTGTGTGTGTGTGTGTGTCTGTGTGTGTCTGTGTGTGTGTGTGTGTCTGTGTGTGTGTGTGTGTCTGTGGATGTGTGTGTNGTGTGTGTGTGTGTGTGTGTGTGTGTGTGTGTGTGTGTGTGTGTGGAGAGAGAGAGAGGGCGAAACGTTTTCCCTAACGCACCCCGGACTGTGACGAAAGGTGAACGTTTTCGTTCTGGCCACACCGTCCCTCGCTCTTTCCCCCCTCCCGTCGGAAAAGGATAAGAAGCGATCCGTAGGCTCGACCTGTTATTCTCCGAAGGACCGGACTCTGGGGGTCCCCTAAAAGATGGAAACACGATCTATCAGTCTTAGCCCCTAACTGTCCTCACCCCCTCCCCACTCTCAACCTCCCCTTTTGTCGTGTCTCCCTAGAGGTTGAGTTGAGAGAGGAAGGGTTCGAAAGAAAGGATGTCCTCCCATGGACTTTAATTGACTTTAATTGGACTTTAAGATACACTCGAAAGTGGGGACTTTAGAAAGGGTTCCTGGGATGGTCTGACACCTATCGGTCGACTGAGGTTGGGGAGTCAAGAGTGGGAGTTGACATCACAATAGTATTACGTCAGTTGTCCTCTTACCTTCTACTAAAGTTGTCAATTAATTAGGGTAGATCTACATGTCCGGGCTCAAAGAGGTATCATATGGAGGTCGATGGGTAATTAATTATTTGATTTATAATTGATACCGAGAAACCCTTAATTTGTCTTGAGTTGGGTCCTCCCCGGTCGTTGAGACCCCTCTTGGAGGAAGATCGTGGGTTATAGGTGTATAATTTGATTTATAATCGATACTTTAATACTGTTATAACTTTATAATCTCCTCCTCCGAATAAATTAAGGTAAAATGACTACTCATTTGACTCCGAGTCTCCGTATTGAACGGACTGTATTATTGTGTGAATAAACAACTGATGGAATGACTATTTTGGACCGTATAACCTGAAATTATGGACGGAGATATTCACGGTACCACCACACACCACCAAATCAACGATTCAGTACAGCCTGAGAACGTTGGAGAACCTGATGTCAGGGATACCTGATATCGGACGGTCCGAGGAGACAGGTAACCTAAGAAGTGTGTTCTTATGACCTCACCCAACGGTAAAGGATAAAGGTTGTGTTCTTTTCCTCCCCACATTCTTTCGTTAAATTGAACGAATAAATTGAATATACGTCTCATGTAGTACTCTTTGTGACCCGACCTTCTTTGTGTTCGACCTTAGTTCTAACGGTCCTCTTTATAGTTATTGGAGTCTATACGTCTACTGTGGTACGAATACCGTCTTTCACTTCTCCTTGATTTTTGGGAGAACTACTTACACTTTCTCCTCTCACTTTTTCAACCGAATTTCGAGTTGTAAGTCTTTTGCTTCTAGTACCGTAGACCAGGGTAATGAAGTACCGTTTATCTACCCGTTTGTCACCTTTGTCACAGTCTGAAATAAAAAGACCCGAGGGTTTAGTGACGTCTACTACTAACGTCGGTACTTTAATTTTCTGCGAATGAGGAACCTTCCTTTCAATACTGGTTGGATCTATTATATGACCTTTCGTCTCTGTAATGAAACGGTTGTTTCCAGGCAGATCAGTTCCGATACCAAAAAGGTCACCAGTACATACCAACACTCTCAACCCGACACTTCTTTCGACTCACGGCTTCTTAACTACGAAAACTTCACACCACAACCTCTTCTGAGAACTCTCAGGGAACCTGACGTTCCTCTAGGTTGGTCAGGTAGGATTTCCTCTAGTCAGGACCCACAAGTAACCTTCCTGACTACGACTTCGACTTTGAGGTCATGAAACCGGTGGAGTACGCTTCTCAATTGAGTAACCTTTTCTGAAACTACGACCCTCCCTAACCCCCGTCCTCCTCTTCCCCTGTTGTCTTCTACTCTACCGACCTACCGTAGTGACTGAGCTACCTGTACTCAGACTCACTTGAGGTCCTCAACCACTACCTGTCCCTCCGGACCGCACGACACTAAGTACCCCAGCGTTTCTCAGTCTGTGCTGACTCGCTGACTTGACTTGACTTCGTTCGTTTCGGTTTGGTCCACTTCGTGATCGCACGTCTGTCTGGGAAAATCCGATCCTCAAAGATCTTTTGTCTTCTCTTCGTCTTCTTAGTTTCTTCCTAGTGTGGGATTAGGGTAAGTCGGATTAGTCAAGAATCTTTCTTCGTTGGTCGAAACACTTCCATACCAAGAGAAGGTATGTGTAGAGTCCGTAATTCCTTCCTGGATTGATGGGAACAAAGGAAATTCATTAGGTAAGACTTATCTAATGGTCACTTAGATAGATTTTATATTTAGGTAAAACTTCATTGACCATCAAAGTCGATCGATGTCGATAACCGAAATTCATGGGTAACTCCTGATACACATATCGTCAATCGTATGTGTTTCGTCTCCTTTCTCTTTTAGTTTAGGAACGGGAGGATCAGAATTTTTAGATCAATCCCTTTCTTTTGTATATGTTATGTTAACTTTGACATAATAATTATGGATCACCAATCCTCCCGTCAGAAACCTTAAGTCAAGTCAAGTCAGCGAGTCAGCACAGGCTGAGGTACTTAGCGTCGTACAGTCCGGAGGTACAGGTAGTGGTTGAGGGCCTCAAGTGAGTCTGAGTGCAGGTAGTTCAGCTACTACGGTAGGTCGGTAGAGTAGGAGACAACAGGGGAAGAGGAGGACGGGGTTTAGGGAGGGTCGCAGTGTCAGAAAAGGTTACTCAATTGAGAAGCGTACTCCACAGATTTCATGACCTCAAAGTCGAAGTCGTAGTAAGGAAGGTTTCTTTAGGGTCCCGACTAGAGGAAATCCTACCTGACCAACCTAGAGGAACGTCAGGTTCCCTGAGAGTTCTCAGAAGAGGTTGTGGTGTGAAGTTTTCGTAGTTAAGAAACCGTGAGTCGAAAGAAGTGTCGGGTTGAGAGTGTTGGTATGTACTGGTGACCTTTTTGGTATCGGAACTGATCTGCCTGGAAACAACCGATTCATTACAGAGACGAAAACTTATACGATAGATCCAAACAGTATTGAAAGGAAGGTTCCTCATTCGCAGAAAATTAAAGTACCGACGTTAGTAGTAGACGTCACTAAACCCTCGGGTCTTTTTATTTCAGACTATGACAAAAGGAGACAAAGGGACAGATAAACGGTACTTCACTACCCTGGTCTACGGTACTAGAAGCAAAAGACTTACAACTCGAAATTCGGCTGAAAAAGTAAGAGGAGAAAGTGAAAGTAGTTCTCCGAAAAATCAAGGAGAAGTGAAAGACGGTATTCGTACCACAGTAGACATGTAGACTCCAATAACTATAAAGAGGACCGTTAGAACTAAGGTCGAACACGAAGAAGATCGGGTCGCAAAGAAACCTTAATCTGGATACAATTTAAAGGTCGAGTCTGTGAACCAGAACTCGTTTAATAGATTGTAGGGACTCGGAGTCAAAAACCTATGTACAAAGTTCCCCCGAAGGGCCCACCGAGTCACCATTACTTAGGTGAACGTCTCGTCCTCAGTCCCTAGGCTAGGGACCCAGCCTTTCTAGGGGACCTCCTCCTTTACCGTTGGGTGAGATCACACCAACGGATCCTTTAGGGTACTTGTCTCCTCGGATCACCCGGTGTCAGGTACCCAACCGGTTATGAACCTGTACTAAATCGTTGATTCGTCGTCGTCGTATGTGCAAAGTGTCCCAACAACACTACGAATGTACACTAATACTTCAGCCAAGAAAGACGGACCGTGTATCCTTCATAAGTTGTTTTTGAATTATGTATAAATCTTATTATACGCACACAGACTATTAATAAACCAACGAATCTAATCCACTAACTAAGTTAATACTCTGACTGTTTAACGATAACATTTATTAAGTCCCTTTCTTCAGTAACCATGTCTGACCTTATATAACTATATTTCTTCCGGAGAATCAACCATTCCCCAACTCCGTACTTCATGTAAGTCCTCGGGGACATCTCTCATCAGATCGTGCACGTCTAATTGTCACCTAAATTATCTGGAAGTCAACTTCCACCGGGGGGTCCACCGAGTCTACTATTTCTTAGGTGGACGTCACGTCCTCTGGACTCAAGCTAGGGACTCAGTCCTTCCAGAGGACCTCTTCCTTTACCGTTGGGTGTGGTCATAAGAACGGACCTCTTAAGGTACCTGTCTCCTCGGACCGTAATATCAGGTACCCCACCGTTTCTTAGTCTGTACTGACTCACTAATGTGAAAGTGAAAGTGAAATAAGGTATGTTTGAACTAGTTAATTAATCTTCGTAGTCCTCCATGAGAGGTTAAGATCGTAAAGTTCTAAAATACGTCGAGAAGAGCAAGTGAATGGATAGAGAAAGTACTCGCACATTCAAGTTGGTATAAAGGAAGCAGTCGAAAATAAAAAAGGTCTTCAAGGTGCCATAGGAGGTAGTAATACCTGAAAGAGGTTAAAGTAATAGAGAAAGAACACCATATTACCGGTCCCCGTTTTGTTACTTAAAACACACAAAAATAATATTTTGTTAAATTATGATTACTTTTCACAGGAGGTTTGGTGGTTTATAATAGTATATTAAAACGGATAAAGAAAAAAGTACTAGTTTATAATAAGTTTAATGAAGATTATGAGTTTTAATAGTAACGATCACCAACATATTATAAGGTATCATGATCATGTGTTAAAAAATACATTGGTAAATTTGAAAATAAGTCCAACAAAGGTCAAAAGGAAGTAAGATTCTTTGTGAAAGTAATTATGATACAGATATAAATCAACTTAATGAAAGAATCCAAAGTAAGGGTCCTAACCCTAATAACTATTAGTTATAGTTTCTATTCTTTGTATAAATATTTGAAACTATGAACAATGTCACGAAAGGGTTTCCTAAAAATAGTTAAATGTCACGATAATCGGTACAATCTCATTTGGTTGGAAGTGTTAGAGTTGTCGCACAGATGTTAAATTTATTCAGTAAACGATTATTTTCATCTTCCTTCATGTAAGACAAATCTTAATTATAAAGAAAACCTTTAACGAATAAGTATAGAAAAGAAAAGGGGTTTGAATCAATAAACCCAGGAATACGAAAGGAATATATAATCTTACACTCTAGGTTGGTCAGGTAAGATTTCCTCTAGTCAGGACCCACAAGAAACCTTCCTTACTACGATTTCGACTTTGAGGTCATGAAACCGGTGGAGTATGCTTCTCAACTGAGTAACCTTTTCTGACACTACGACCCTCCCTAACCCCCGTCCTCCTTTTCCCCTGTTGTCTCCTACTCTACCGACCTACCGTAGTGGCTGAGCTACCTGTACTCAAACTCACTTGTGGGCCTTAACCACTACCTGTCCCTCCGGACCGCACGACGTTAAGTACCCCAGCGTTTCTCAGCCTGTGCTGACTCACTGACTTGACTGACTGACTTATATATCTATAATTTGAAAGAAGATATTATAAACTAAGTTTATAAAAGGTTACAGACAACGAAAATAAATGTTTGAAATTCGGAAAATTTGAAAAATAACTCCATACTATATGTGTCTCTTTACACGTGTGACCATAGTATTCACATGTCGAATTACGTACAAGTTTTTTACTTGTGTGAGTCTATTGTCGTGGATGTAGTTCTTTGTTTTGTAATAGTCATGGGGTCTTTAGGGAAAGTACGAAGGAAGATCATTGATGAAAGGGAAGGGTGTTCCCGTTGGAGACAGGGTTGACGATTGTCCGATCTATAAAAAACAAACAAAAACAAGAAATATATTTACCTTCGTATATCATACATGATAAAACTATTAACTCTATTTTAAGTGTACGGTATCTTAAGTTGGAAAACTTTACATGTTAAGCGATCAAAAATCATATCGATGTCTCAACATGGAGGTAATGATGTTAGTTAAAAAACATATAAGCGATAGGGGTTTTCTTTGGGACAAGGGTAAAGGTCAGTAAGGGACAAGGGAGGGTTAGGGGAGTAAGGTCGAGGTCCGTTGGTGTTAAGATGAAAACCAGAGGTATTTAAACGGATAAGATTTGTAAGTGGATTTACCTTCGGACGTCATACACCAGAAAACACTTGGACAAGGAAAGTAAATCGTATTACAAAAGTTCCAAGTAGTTGAAACGTGGTATATATTCATGTATGAAGTAAGGAAAAAAATAACGGTTTATTACAAGATAACATACCTTTTTTGTGTAAAATAAATAGATAATTAGTCGGTCACTTGTAAACCCAACAGAGAAAAGAAAGGAAGAAAAAACCGATAATACTTATTACGACGATAGTGGTAATCATATGTTCAAAAGGACACCTGTATACACAATTTAAGAAAACTCATATATGGATCCTTATCTTAACGACTCAGTACACCATTGATAAAAATTGGAAAACTCTTTGATGGTCTGACAAAAGGTACTTTCGACGTGGTGAAATATACGGGTGGTCGTCATAATACTCCGAAGGTAAATAAGGTGGAAGAGTGGTTGTGAACAATATTAAGTAGAAAAAAAAATTTAGGATCGGTAGGATTCACACTTGACAATAGAATAGTACCAAAATTTAATGTAAAGGGATTACTAATTACTACAACTTATAGAAGAGTACACGAATAATCGGTAAACCGACAGAAGAAACTTCTTTTTAGATAAGTTTAGGAAACAGGTAAAAATTAACTAACAGAAATATAACAACTCAGAATTCTCAAGAAATATAACAGATCTGTGATCTGAAGATATTCTATTTTCTAAACGATTATCAACAGGTAAAATACTCGACAGAAAAGTGAAACAAGTATCACAGAAAAAAATTCTACATACGAAAAAAATTTTAGAACGTAAATAAATAAGAAAACCGAGGTGACGTACCGTAAACCCTAGAATCGTGGGACTGGTCCTGAGTTTGGGTACGGGGGACGTCACCTTCGAGTCTCAGAATTGGTGACCTGGTAGAACCTTTAGAGGAAGTATCACAGAAAGTTATGTATTTTCAAAAATTAAAACTACTTCAGTTTAAATATATAAAAAAGAAAATAACGAAGACTAAATTCACAGTATACATTCTTTGGTAACGGATTAAGTACCAGTGTTTCTAAATATGGATACAAAGGGTGGTCAAAATACCAAAATGAAGTACAAATCCAGACACCAGGTAAAAAATCCATCAAAGACACGTTCCACACTCCATCCTCAGGTTTAGGTAAGGAAACGTATACCTATATTTCACAGGGTTATGGTAAACAACTTTTCTGATAAGAAAGGGGGTAACTTAACAGAACCGTGGAGCGGTTTTTAGTTGACTGATTTTTACACTCCCAAATGAAGACTTGAGAGTCAAGATAAGGTGACTCAATGTACAGACAGGAATGTGGTCAGGGTGTGAAAAAATAAAATTATAGATAAATGAACCTACACGACCCAGAATCAAAGTCGTACACCCTAGATCAAAGGACTGGTCTCTAGGTTGGGTCTAGGAGACGAAACCCTTATGTATCACAATCGGTTACCTGGTGTCCCTTCAGGGGGTGTGACAGAACTAGTGACATCGAAACATCATTCAAAACTTTAACCTTTGTACTCAGGAAATTGAATCAAGAAGGGAAACTTCTAAAAAAATGATAAGGTCCTAGGGAACTTAAAGGTACACTTTAAATTCTAGACGAACGGTTAAAGATGTTTCTGTCGACCTTAAAACTCCCTATACCGGTATATAGGTATGTAATTAAACCTTTCACAATGGTAGAATTGTCATAGTTCAGAAGACTTGACACTTGTACCTACAGAAAAATTAAAAAATTCCAGAAGAAAGTTAAACAGTTGTTATAAGATATCAAAAGTCTCTCATTCTAAATATAAAGAAATCTATTTATATAAGAGTTCATATAATGAGCAAAACTATAATAACATTTTTTTTCAAAGGAAGAAAAGAAGATATCTTTATATTAACTATAGACATATAACAAAGACATGGAACGTTGGACCGACTCGAGTGAATATTCAAGATTATCACAAAATTACCTAAGGAATATTGAAAGATATATGTTCTATTACAGTAGATGTCTCTACCAAAGTGCAGAAGTAAAGGTTAGACTTACGGGAAAGAAAGAAAAGGAATGGATTAACGAGATCAAGTTTGAAAATCATGCTATAACTCATCTTCACCACTCTCATCTGTTGGAACGGAACAAAGACTAGTATCCCCTTTCATAAGTCCAAAAGTGGTATTTGATACAACGATCGACAACCACAAAACATGTATGGGAAATGGTCTGACCCCTTCAAGTAAGTTGTAATTGAAAAACTCTAAGTAGGTATAACAACACACAGTAACATCTAGTAAGTAAGAATCGATATATCATAAGGAAACACCCTGATAGTGTTAAATAAGGAAGATGGAACACCTAGTGAAAAACCAATAAAAGGTCAAATTGATAACGTTTATCATGACGAAACTTGTAAGGTTATGTATAATAAACGACTTTTGCACATATAATGATAACCCATATTTGGATAGTCGTACCCGAAGGGACCATCAGGTTACCAATTCTTAGCCAGAACGTTACACCCCCTGTACCCAAGCTAGGGTCTAGGTCCTTCTAGGGTGTACGGTGTCTCGTCGATTTGGGCAGACAGTGTTGATGACTCGGACGTGGGATCTCGAGTACGAGGTGTTCTCTTCGGTGGTGTTACTCTTCGGACACGTGACGTTGATCCTTCGTCGAGGGGTTGATCTCTTTCGGTACACGTCGTTGTTTTTGGGTCACGTCGGTTTTTATTAATTTATTTATAAAATTTTTTGATAGTCACCTGAAGGACTTATTATCTTACACCTATATAAACTGAAAACTTTAAAATATAAACTTCGACAGTTTGAATCAAAGTTTTCTATAACTTCATAAAAAACTATAAATAAGTTACGTTCATTTTCACAATCAGGAAGTCAGTACAGGTTGAGGTTCGTTCTTATGACCTCACCCAACGGTAAAGGAATGACTCTCCTACGTATTAAAGTATCACTACGAAATTTTCCCGTACCCCTTCGAGAAGAAATATCTTCTTGTGGTCGATTGTTTCTGAAGGGGTCACCAGGTCACCGATTTTGAGGTACGAAGGTTACGTTCCCCGGGTCCAAGATAGGTACAAGTTCCTTTATCTAGGGTGTATGATGTTGATTTTCTAGGGCGTACGACGTTGATTTTTTTCCAGGGTGTACTTCTAGGAAGTACGACGTTGATTCTGGACCACGTCGGTTTATTTATTTATATAAAAAAAAAAATTTTTTTCTTGTGGTCGATTATTTAGATATTCTTTACGATCTTAAATTTTTTTTTCTTTACGATCTTAAGTTTTGAGTGGTAAAACATGAGTGGTTTCTTTATTGACTAAGTCTGTTTCTATTGGTTATCTATTAGGAACTCATTACCTTTTGTGTTATAAGTGTACTAGAGTTTCATCGTGGGGTGATAAATGTATAATTAATGTTTTCCTTTGTATGGATATAATCAAAAGATAAAGAAGTCATTTTTTAATGGTGTTTATATAACCGAATTTTGTCGTGTTTAAATAATAAGGTGTGAAATATTTCCAGTCTTCAGATCGTGACTCACCGACCTAAGAAACGAGTCCCAGAGTGTCCCCATTTTAGTTTCATAGACGTAAGGATAAATCTTCGAGACCCCTTCTTAAGTGAAGGTTTAAGTCAGTGCAACAACCATCTTAAATCATGGTACGTTAACGTCCTGACTTCAGAGTAAAGGAATTGTATATTAGAAGAGGTAAAGATTCGAGGTTACGTAGTTTAGGTAGACGAAACTTAGAAAGACTGGAGGGGAGAAGATGAAAATTCCCGAAGACACTAATGTGACCCGGGTGACTCCATTAGATTCTATTGGAAGGACAAAAACCTAACCATTGGAATTAAAACTAACTTTTGAGTCGTAAGTTTTTTGATTCTAGTACCGTAAGTCAGGGTAGTGAAGTACCGTTTATCTACCCCTTTGTTACCTTTGTCACTGTCTAAAAGAAAGGGACCCGAAGTTTTAGTGACGTCTACCACTGGTTTCCGTCTACCACGTCTATATGGTTTATGTCTGAGTCCTGATCCGTTTAGTTTTACTAAACGGTTTCCTTTGGACCTTCTTTACGGGGTATACTCACTGAGTTTGATGGTGTTTCCGTACTGAGAGAGAGAGTCAGGTCGGTACACAGATAGGTGTGTATGACATGAGAAAAGGAGGATCTTTGTGAACCAAGTAATAAAGGACAGAAACACCCTTAAGAGAAGACTTTTCGACTTCCCGGTCCTGGAACAGTGACTGGTGACCAGATCACCGATCCTAAGTCGTGAGAGTGACGACTCTGGACTGGAGTTAGAGACCACCTCTTGACATTGGGACGAAGTTCCACGACGTCCGGTTCCGGTGGACCTCTAGTATACACCAAGACTTTGGACCCTTAAGTTCCATTTGACACCTGAAGTGTCGGGGACTGAGTTCAGTCGAACTCCGGGGAAAAGTTCTGAGTGTTCCGTATTGGAGACAGACGGGTGTCGTGACACCGAAGGGGGTTGTAACCCTCACCGTCCCCTCAAGGAACTCGGAACGTCTAAGGTTTATTACGAACCCACTGTCGACTACGACAGGAGACCCTGTACCACCTTTATGTTAAAGGTTGGTACGTTCTCGAGTTCACTAGAGAGAGCGAGAGAAAGAGAGTGAGAGGGTACACCTTGGGAGGTGATACGAAAAGAAAGGGTGGAATGAGCGTGTTGTTTCAGAGAAAGAGTGAAGAATAGAGACGTAGGTAAATCCCTTCCTAAAGGACCTGAAGTAAGGATTTGACGCAGGTACGTTGACGGTTTGAACCACGACACAGTCTGTCTTAGTAGTCTGCTAAGGGTTAAGATAGAATCGACGGTCTGTTTATCCCGTTCCCTAAACCCCAAGAAGACGACAGGTCAGAGAGTGGAGTGAGTTACGGGTTTTTTAAATGATACTCTTAAAGAGGTGGAAGGTCGTGAACTCAGAACTTAGACACGGTAGAAGGTATCATGGGTTGAGGTTAAAGAGGTTCCAAGGGAGAAACGTAAATAGTCTGGGGAAGTGAGGTCAGGAACCGTCGGAGGTGTCGCGATGACTGTTAGATAGTCCGACGAACGATGGGTCTTCGGGTTTAATATTTGAAAGAACTACGAGTCAACACTCCTTATCTGTCTGGGGTCGTGTCCTTTTAAGTAATGTCCTCTATTCGAGATATCTGTTCCCTAGAGAGGTTTCCTTTCAGACCGTTGACCAGACGTGACCAAGTTTACAGGAGGGGACCGGTACACCCCCCTGTGGAACACAACAACAACAAGTCAGCGATTCAGTACGGGTTGAAGTACTAGGTACCTGACGTCGAGTGGTCCGAGGGGACAAGAAGTGATGGAGGGACTCAAACGAGTTTAAGTACAGGTAATTCAGACACTACGATAGGTTGATAGAGTAAGAGACGGTTGCGGAAAACGAAAACAGAAGTTAGAAAGGGTCGTAACTCCACCCTGGTTCCTTCTGATCTCTGTAAACCAGTCCTTAGTTACCCGTTCATCTCCTGTGAACTTTGACGTAGGCCAAATTTCCCTTAAGTCCCCCGTAGGACTTGGGGAAATTCGATTTCGAAGGACCATTTATAAAGGCCCTGTGGTCTAAAGTAAAGATCCTCGTGAGAAAACAAGAAACAACGTTCAATGGGTTGTACCCTCCCGAGGGGTAGGGGTGGGGTGAGGCGGGGGTGTTTGGTCTTCGTCGTGGAGACCTCACATAGGAATTCTTGACCTTTAACAAATTTTATTTTCCTGACTCTTTCCTTTTTGAATTCAAGATGACATTACCACGGACTGGAAACATATTCAACCCCTTATCTCTTTTTACCGGACTTTTATCCAGAGATTTAATATTATGGTAAGACGTTAACCTAGAAATAACGGGGAAAGAACAACACGGAGTCATAGGATGAGGAAAGGAACCATCCCTGGAAGACTCGAGGGAACCCCGGTGGGAGGTCAATCCTCCGGGGTCAAGTCAAGTCAGCGAGTCAGCACAGGTTGAGAAACGTTGGGGTACTTAGCGTCGTGCGGTCCGGAGGGACAGGTAGTGGTAGAGGACCTCAAGTGAGTTTGAGTACAGGTAGCTCAAGCACTACGGTAGGTCGGTAGAGTAGGAACCAGCAGGGGAAGAGGAGGACGGGGGTTAGGGAGGGTCGTAGTCTCAGAAAAGGTTACTCAGTTGAGAAGTGTACTCCACAGATTTCATGACCTCAAAGTCGAAATCGTAGTAAGGAAGGTTTCTTTAGGGTCCCAACTAGAGGAAGTCTTACCTGACCAACCTAGAGGAGCGTCAGGTTCCCTACGAGTTCTCAGAAGAGGTTGTGGTGTCAAGTTTTCGTAGTTAAGGAGCCGCGAGTCGGAAGAAGTGTCAGGTTGAGAGTATAGGTATGCACTGGTGTCCTTTTTGGTATCGGAACTGATCTGCCTGGAATCAGCCGTTTCATTACAGAGACGAAAACTTATATGATAGATCCAACCAGTATTGAAAAGAAGGTTCCTCATCCACAGAAAATTAAAGTACCGACGTCAGTGGTAGACGTCACTAAAACCTCGGGTTTTTTTACTTCAGACTGTGACAAAGATGACAAAGGGGTAGATAAAGGGTACTTCACTACCCTGACCTACGGTACTAGAAGCGGGGAATAAAACTGAGACGATTCTGTCTGGTCGGTCTTCTCGTTCTAAGATAAGGGTCGGTATAAGATGTTTCTCCTCTGAGAAGGTATACCCTATTTCCTTAGGGACCTTCCCGGTGTTTGCGGGTTGGACATTCTTAATCGGAACCCGGTCTTTGACGGATAGGATTGTTCTCTGTTATAGGATATTTCAACCTTCGTTTCTTCCCGAATTTTGGGGAGCATCTATTTAAGAATTCCGTTCCGGAGAACCAAGGGACGTCAGAGACACGTTATGAGAATAAGAGGATCAACAATTCGGTTTAACCCTTATATCCTACCATGTTCTGGAATCTCGTCAGCCCGTGCTGACTGGCTTGACTTGACTTGACTTGTCCTAGAATGTATAACTATTAATGGAATTTATATTTATCTAATTTACGTGGTTGGTTTTTTGTCTGAGTGACCCACCTACCTTTGTACACGTTCATACGTGAAGGTGAATGGTGTAGTGAGACGAACTAGGGGGGTTTAACATACATTAATAAAATATAACTATTCAATTAGTTCAAGAGTAATACCGAACGTTAACATTAATAGAGATTAAAAACAGACAGATAACTAATACTTTTGACTATTTATATAAAATGATAACACTAATACATTGATAATGAATTATGGTAACATAGAACTAACAAGTTGTCTTTTTATTCTCTTGACATATAGTGGTTTTGATCCTTGATTATCTTTTTGGACATTAGTGAAAAATTCTAGTCTACGTATAGTCTTAATAGAACTTTAAAAAAACTTTTCGTGTTTACGAGTCCATAACGAAAAAGGGACTCGAGGTCTATACAAAGATTACTCGTCAGCACAAACTTTTGTTGACCTTATATACTACTAGATAATGAAAATAGGTCAAACAAAGTGAAAAAGATAAAGTATAAGTCACGAGGGTAAAGTAAATCAACACAAGACGTTAAAGAGCTAGAGAAAAAAAATACAAGAAAGAGTTCGGAAATAGTTCACATCATCGTTTCGAAAACACATATCCATACACACATATATATATATATATATATATATATATATATACGTCTCATATAGTACTCTTTGCGACCCGACCTCCTTCGTGTTCGACCTTAGTTCTAACGACCTTCTTTATAGTTATTGGAGTCTATACGTCTACTGTGGTGGGAATACCGTCTATCACTTCTTCTTGATTTCTCGGAGAACTACTTTCACTTTCTCCTCTCACTTTTTCAACCGAATTTCGAGTTGTAAGTCTTTTACTTCTAGTACCGTAGACCAGGGTAGTGAAGTACCGTTTATCTACCCTTTATCACCGACTGAAATAGAAAGACCCGAGGTTTTAGTGACGTCTACCACTAACGTCGGTACTTTAATTTTCTGCGAATGAGGAACCTTCCTTTCAATACTGGTTGGACCTGTCGTATAATTTTTCGTCTCTGTAATGAAACGGTTGTTTTCAGGCGGATCAGTTTCGACACCAAAAAGGTCACCAGTACATACCTACACTCTCAACCTGGTAATTTTTTCGACTCGTGGTATCTTAAGTACGAAAACTTGACACCACAACCTCTTCTGAGAACTCTCAGGGAACCTGACGTTCCTCTAGGTTGGTCAGGTAAGATTTACTCAAGTCAGGACCCACAAGTAACCTTCCTGACTACAACTTCGACTTTAAGGTTATGAAACCGGTGGACTACGTCTCTCGACTGAGTAAACTTTTCTGGGACTACGACCCTTTCTAACTCCTGTCCTCCTCTTCCCCTGCTGTCTCCTACTCTACCAACCTACCATAGTGACGGTGTTACCTGTACCCAAACCCACTTGAGGTCCTCAACCACTACCTATCCCTCCGGAACGTACGACGTAAAGTACCCCAGCGTTTCTCAGTTTGTGTTTACTCGTTGACTTGACTATACATATTATATATATAAAATCTTTTGAATTTTTTTTTAGGGTCGTGGAATATTACCGGGGGAGATTCAGTCTTAAGGTCGATACATGAACACGAGTTTGGAATTGAACGGGGGGTACCTTCTTCCTAGGTGTGTCCTCTTCGTCTATGGTCCTACCTGTGTCCACTTTGTCCAACCCAAACGTCGACCTCTTGTAAAGGTATCGACATCTTGACCTACCGATCAAAAATAAAAAAAGGTTTGATCTTAAGATACAAACCACTTTTACAGGAAGTATACAATACAGTTTATTTCGATTAAATTTTGTCTCTTTCTTCTCCCTCTAATTAACACAGATCACTGCACGTGAAATTCTTTACAATTTCCGATAAGAAGTCGACCTTCCTTTTGTAATGGTAGTCAAGTCAAGTCAAGTCAATGAGTCAGCACAGGCTGAGAAACGCTGGGGTACTTAGCGTCGTGTGGTCAGGAGGAACAGGTATTGGTTGAGGGTCTCAAGTGGGTTTGAGTACTCGTAACTGAACCACTACGGTAGGTCCGTAGAGTAGGAGACAGTAGGGGAAGAGGAGGACGGGGGTTAAGGAGGGTCGTAGTCTCAGAAAAGGTTACTCAGTTGAGAAACGTACTCCACCGGTTTCATAACCTCAAAATCGGAGTCGTAGTCAGGAAGGTTACTTGTGGGTCCTGACTAGAGGAAATCCTACCTGACCAACCTAGAGGAACGTCAGGTTCCCTGAGAGTTCTCAGAAGAGGTTGTGGTGTGAAGTTTTCGTAGTTAAGAAGTCGTGAGTCGAAAGAATTGTCAGGTTGAGAGTGTTGGTATGTACTGGTGACCTTTTTGGTATCGGAACTGATCTACCTGGAAACAGCCGTTTCATTATAGAGACGAAAGGTTATATGATAGATCTAACCAGTATTGAAAGGAAGGTTCCTCATTCGCAGAAAATTAAAGTACCGACGTTAGTGGTAGACGTCACTAAAACCTCGGGTCTTTTTATTTCAGACTGTGACAAAGGTGACAAAGGGGTAGATAAACGGTACTTCACTACCCTGGTCTACGGTACTAGAAGTAAAAGACTTACAACTCGAAATTCGGTTGAAAAAGTGAGAGGAGAAAGTGTAAGTAGTTCTCCGAAAAATCAAGGAGAAGTGAAAGACGGTATTCCCACCATAGTAGACGTACTTTCACTTTCACTTCAGCGAGTCAGCACAGGTTGAGAAACCCTGGGGTACCTGACATCGGATAGTCCGAGGAGACAGATACCCTAAAAGGTCCGTTCTCACGACCTCACCTAACGGTAAAGGAAGAGGTCCCCTTAGAAGGGCCGGGTCCTTAGTTTGGACCCAGAGGGTGTAACGTCCGTCTGCGAAATGGTAGACTCGGTGGTCCTATAGACTCCAATAACTATAAAGAGGACCGTTAGAACTAAGGTCGAATACGAAGAAGGTCGGGTCGCAAAGAGTACTACATGAGACGTATCTTCAATTTATTCGTCCCACTGTTATATGTCGGAACTGCATGAGAAAAAGGATAAACCTTGGGCAGACAACAAGGTACAGGTGAAGTTTGACAACGAAGGACTGGACGTATATCCAAAGAGTTCTCCGTCCAGTCCACCAGACCATAAGGGTAGAGAAAGTCTTAAAAGGTGTCAAATAACACTAGGTGTGTCAGTTTCCGAAACCGTATCAGTTATTTCGTCTTTATCTACAAAAGGACCTTGAGAGAACGAAAAAACTACTAGGTCGTCTACAACCGTTAAACTAGAGACCAAGAAAAAGGAAAAGATTTTGGTCGAACTTGTAGTCCTTCAAGTGCCAAGTGCATAACGACTTCGGACCGAACCTCTCAAAGCTCGTAATGAAATGATCACACACTCTACTCACGTCAACACACCATCAAGCTCGTAAGAAACCGTAACGGAAAGAAACCCTAACCTTACTTTTGACTGGAAAAGGTCAGGACACTGGTGACGACTCAAAAGGTTTAAACGACCGTATGACTCACATCGTGAAAGTGTCGTAGTAGAAAGTCCTAAACTTTATCGAGTTGACCTTAAGGTAGTGGAGGTGATCGAAACAAGCATCACTACGAAAGATTCCGGGTGAACTGAAGTGTAAGGTCCTACAGACCGAGATCTACTCACTAGTGTGGTAATACTAATAGACCCAACATTTCTAGAAAAAACATGTCAAGAAGACACATAAGAACGGTGGAGAAGAATTATAGAAGACGAAGACAATCCAGGTATGGTAAAGACAGGAAATAACTCGGGTAGAAACGTACTTTATAAGGGAACCATAGAGATTAAAAGAACTTCTCTAGAGATCAGAAAGGGTAAGACAACGAAAGGAGATAAAGAAACGTAACTAACGACTCCTACCGAAAGAATAGAGAAGAACGATAAGAAATCTTGAGACGTAAGTCTACGAATATAGAAAGGAAAAGAGGAAACGAAAAACGAAGAGAAGAAAAGTATTGATCGAGGTCACCGTGTCCGATTTAAGAATCACGAACTCCGATTCTGTAGTTACAAAGGGAGGAAGGTGGGTCTAGGGTCAGTATCTTGTCTCGGAGATGGATCCACGGGGTCCTGTTTTACTAACGTCAAGGATTCCGGGAACGGGTCGATCGAACATCCCGTCTCCAAGGTGTGACCGTTCGGTTCTTCTGGTCTCCGATGGTCGGGAAAAGTCACCGGTCGAGTATTTTGTCCCCACAGTGAAATTTTCCGGTGACAGGGATGGGACTAGAGGTCTCATCTCCGAGTCTCTACATCGTGTCCTCCTCTCCATCCAGAGTCCTTGATCTTTTTTTTAGGTGTCCATTATAGTATGAACCCCGAAGGGTCCATCGAGTCACGGTTCGTTCTCTTCGCCCAAACTAGGGACCCAGCCTTTCTAGGGGACCTCTTTCTTTACCGTTGGTGAGGTCATAAGAACAGACCTTTTAGGGTACGTGTCTCCTCAGACCACCCGATGTCAGGTACCGGAGTGTTTTCTCAACCTGTGTTGAATCGCTGATTTGTTGTTGTTGTTGTTGTTCCGTTATGAGTAGTTTTAAGGTTACCCGAAGAAACGTTTTTAACTGTTCGACTAAGATTTTAGGTATACCTTTGAGTTCTCTGAGTCTTATCATTTTTAATTAGAACTTTTCCTTATTCTTTCAATCTTCTGAGTATGAAGGGTTAAAGTTTTGAACGATGTTTCAGTGTCATTAGTTCTCTCATACTATGACCGTATTCCTGTCTATATCTTGGGTTACCTTATCTTATCTCTCAGGTATTTATTTGGAAGTGTAAATACCAGTTGACTAAAAACTGTTCTCACACTTCTATTAAG
The DNA here is from genome assembly GCA_006410555.1 of Capra ibex. NCBI lineage: Eukaryota > Metazoa > Chordata > Mammalia > Artiodactyla > Bovidae > Capra > Capra ibex. The sequence continues at coordinate 8,983,043 of SJYO01038709.1, read as the reverse complement.
TCACCCTTTGTCTTATCAGAAAAGTTGTTTAAAACGACCCTGTCAATCTATCAGTGCACGTTTTCTTACTGAAACCTACGGAGTGTAGTATATGTTTCTAATTGAATTTAACCTAGTTTTTGGATTTACATTTTCGGTTTTGATATTTTGAGAGTATTCTTGTGTATTGACATTTAGAAGTACTGGAACCTCATTCGTTACCTAAAATCTATAGTGTGGTTTTCGTGTTCGTTGTCTTAATTATTTAACCTAAAGTAGTTTCACTTTTTGGAAACAAGAAGTTTACTGTGGAATTTCTTTCACTTTACTGTTGGGTATTTTGTCACCCTTTATAAACGTTTAGTAAATAGACTATTTTCTAAACATAGGTCTTATATTTTTCTTCAGAATGTTAAGTTATTATTTTTCTATTGGTAAAGTGTAGGTGATTCTACTGATAATAAAATTTTTCTTTATCTTTTATTGGTCAAAACTATTCTTATACTTTTTCAACTTTAGGCACACGGAACTACCATCCTTACATTTTTGTCATGTCAACGACACCTGTTGTCATACCACTAAGGATTTTTTTTTTTTTTAATTTGTATCTTAATATGATACGACGACGACGACGACGACGATTCAGCGAAGTCAGCACAGGCTGAGACACGCTGAAGTCTCTGTCGTCGGGTGGCCCGAGGGCAGGGACCCTAAGAGGTCCGTTCTTGTGACCTCACCCAACGGTAAAGTAAGAGGTTACGTATCACTTTTCACTTTCACTTCAGTGAGTCAGCACAGGCTGAGAAGTGCTGGGGTGTCTGACATCGGGTGGTCCGAGAAGGCAGGTACCCTAAAAGGTCCGTCCTCATGACCTTACCCCACGGTAACGGAAGAGGGTCTTAATATGATATACTAGGTCGTTAAGGTAAAGACTCAATAAATGGGTTTTCTTGACTTCCGTCCCTGAACTCATCCATAAACATGTGAATACAAGTATCGTCATAATGAATGTTATCGGTGTTCCACCTTGTTGAGTTTACAGGTAACTGTCTACTTACCTATTTGTTTGACACCATATATGTATGTTACCTTATAATATGGTGGAATTTTTCCTTCCTTTATAACTGTATGCGATGTTGAATCTACTTGAAATTTCTGTAGTGAGATCCCCTTTAGTCGGTCAGTGTTTTCCCGTTTATGTTATGGTAAACATACTCCAAGGATCTCATCAGTTTACTTGTCTCTATCTCATCTTACCACCAAAGACCCCAACCCCTCTGCACCCTTACCTCTCAATAATAAATTGTCCATGTCTCGAAGTCGACTCCTTCTACTTTTTCAAGACCTTTACCCATCACCAACAAGGTGTTGTGACACTACACGAAATACGGTGTGTTGACATGTGAAATTTTACCAATTTAAGTATCTAAAATACAATACATATAAAACGTGTTATTTTTTGTTCTATTTGTTGAATTGAAATTTTACCCGTTTCCTAGACTTATCTGTAAAGAGGTTCTTCTATACGTTTACCAGTTTTTCTTACATTGTTCTACGAGTTGTAGTGATCGGTCGTCTTTTTACGCTTAGTTTGATGTTATTCCACTGAAGAGACCACCAGGTCACCAACTGAGTCGTGACGTTCCCCGTGTCCAAGTTAGGGACTTTTTTTTGTGTATGTTATTCTATGGTGAAGTATGAGTGATCCTACCGATACTAGTTTTACTGTCTTTTATTGTTCATAACCACTTCTACAAGTCAAGTCAAGTCAAGTCAAGTCAACGAGTCAGCACAGGCTGAGAAACGCTGGGGTACTTAGCGTCGTGTGGTCCGGAGGGACAGGTAGTGGTAGAGGGCCTCAAGTGAGTCTGAGTGCAGGTAGCTCAGTCACTATGGTAGGTCGGTAGAGTAGGAACCAGCAGGGGAAGAGGAGGACGGGGGTTAGGGAGGGTCGTAGTCTCAGAAAAGGTCACTCAGTTCAGAAACGTACTCCACAGGTTTCATGACGTCGAAGTCGAAATCGTAGTAAGGAAGGTTTCTTTAGGGTCCCAACTAGAGGAAGTCTTACCTGACCAACCTAGAGGAGCGTCAGGTTCCCTAAGAGTTCTCAGAAGAGGTTGTGGTGTCAAGTTTTCGTAGTTAAGAAACCACGAGTCGGAAGAAGTGTCAGGTTGAGAGTGTAGGTATGTACTGATGACTTTTTTGGTATCGGAACTGATCCGCCTGGAATCAGCTGTTTCATTACAGAGACGAAAACTTATACGATAGATCCAACCAGTATTGAAAAGAAGGTTCCTCATTTGCAGAAAATTAAAGTACCGACGTCAGTGGTAGACGTCACTAAAACCTCGGGTTTTCTGATTTCAGACTGTGACAAAGATGACAAAGGGGTAGATAAACGGTACTTCACTACCCTGGTCTACGGTACTAGAAGCAAAAGACTTACAACTCGAAATTCAGTTGAAAAAGTGAGAAGAGAGAGTGAAAGTAGTTCTCCGAAAAATCAAGGAGAAGTGAAGGACGGTATTCCCACCACCACAGTAGACGTATAGACTCCAATAACTATAAAGAGGACCGTTAGAACTAAGGTCGAACACAAAGAAGGTCAGGTCGCAAAGAGTACTACATGAGACGTATCTTCAATTTATTCGTCCCACTGTTATATGTCGGAACTGCATGAGGAAAAGGATAAACCTTGGTCAGACAACAAGGTACAGGTCAAGATTGACAACGAAGGACTAGACGTATGTCTAAAGAGTTCTCCGTCCAATCCACCAGACCATACTACATCTAATTAACTTTGGAAGTATGTGACGACCACCCTTACATTTTACCATGTCGAAAACACCTTTTATGAAACCGTTAAAGGGGTTTCTAATTTGTATCTTAGTGATATGCTGATTCGTTTACATGTGGATTTATATATGGGTTCTCTTTACTTTTACATACAGGTGTTTTTGTGAACTCGTGTTTATAACTATCGTCGTAATAAATATCATCAGTTTTTTATCTTTGTTTAACAGGTAGTTAACTACTTATCATTTTATTTTACACCATACAGGTATCCAGGAAGGTAGTTAACTACTTATCTTTTTATTTTATGCCATAACAATCTCCTTCGTGTGACTGACTTTGGCGGGTGGGACCGGTCCGGGAAATCATTGGTAAACGTACTCGACAAAATACTGTCCTCTAGGACCATTCCTTATGCCTTGATTATTCGGTGGTGGTTGACCTTCTCAAGTCCTTTCCAGTTTTCCTTTGTGGTGCACAGGCAGGTGAAGGGTCTTAGGGAGAGTGATCGTAGGTAGAACCCACTCTCCACGTACGCGGTGGTCCTTTCTGACTTAATCTTACTAACCGGTTTCTGGTGGGTCTTCGATTAGGGTAGTGGTATTTTGGGCTCTGACACTCGGTCCACCGTCTCGACAAGAGGACCCAAGGGAATGGGATGACGAGAGGTAGGCCCACAGGAAAGGGTTATTTTAGAGAACGAAACAGTCGGTCACAGAGGAACCTGTTAAGAAAAGACTCACAATCTGTTCTCGGGCGAGAACCCCGGGACTTCCCCTCCGGAGGGGGAAGGATGTTGTCGTACAGGTATGTTAGTTTATAATAAATAGTGATATTTCTTTACTTCGAGTACGATATTGTACTTGGAACTTTTGACAAACGATTCATTTTCTTCGTTCAGTGTTTTCTGGTGTGTACCAATTCTAAGGGAAATATACTTTATAGATCTTATCCGTGTAAATATCTATGTCTTTTATCTAATCACCGACGGTCCCGACCCTCCCAACTCTCCTTTACTCCCTACTGACGATTTGAGACACTTATATTATTTTGGGTAAATTTATTCACTTGATATACCATGTACTTTATATCGACGTAGTTCGACGAAAAAATTTCTATGTCCACTTAAAAAAAAATTATTCCCTATAGAAATCCAAACACCTACATATGTTTGTATATAGATAGATTATCTATCTTATCTAAATCTATTGTATGTATCTAGAGGTTATGTATACCAGTACACTTATTTCTGTCTACATTCTGTCGTATATTCTACTGTAGTAAAGAGATTTTTTCTTTTTAATATATATTTATATACATATATATACGTATCGACGAATATATATATATCAATAGAGATGTCGAAAAGAGTTGGTCTCAAGTCTCTAATTTCGGGATATCTTTTTAAAAAACACACTTATAAGGAAATTAAAAGGGTTCTTGTCGTGCATTGATTACGGTGATCTATGGACCACCATTCAAATAATTAATGTATGTTATCCCGACCCGATGTTTCCCTATCGTCTTTGACTTTTGGGACCAAGGGTGACCCTACCCTTACCCTTTATTTAAAAAGGACATACGGGAAAATATTGAAAATTTAGAACTTGGTTTTGTCTTTGTTGTTATTTTTAAATTTTAACAAACAGTTTCTTTTTTTCTTAATTCAAATTGATTTCGACCTATATCTTAATTACTTCGTATAGAAAAAGAGTATTATGTCATCTAAGATTTCGTACAAATGGACGACTCCCGTTCTTAGACACTACTTCTGTTTTTTCAAATTCTCTATTCTTTCTCTTCATTATTATAACCGGTTCAGTCCTGGGAAATTTCTACACTCCAATATCCTGAAAGGCGTGTACATCTTCTAATCGAAACGTGTTTCCCTCCATTTGTCCTTTCATCTCCTCGACCATAAACCGAAGTCAAAAGAAATACTCCCCTCCGTCCTTGTAGAAGTCTTACCCTCCCTTGACTCTACCTCTTCCGTTACACTCTTCTCTCCACTCCTTTCCAAATTTTATCGTAGATGACCCTTACCCTCGTTCTCGATCGATCATTATGATTTCTTTTTTTCCTTTTTTTCTAACGACCCAGAAACACCAAGGAAATCCCCTGTAACACTTAAAGGGAACCCCGAGGTGTACACTCCTCCGGAGACGGTTGATGTACATTCAAGTCCAGTTCCGTTGGTGCTACCCTTTGGAAAGACCTTTGGAACAGTATACTCCTGACCGACTTCTTCGATCTTGATAACTTGAATTTTGCTTGGATTTTACCCACCCACCTTTTCCTCGGTGCTTGTTACCAGTTTACACTACCAAACGGTGTAATTCTTTTCCCGTCTTAATTCTTTAGAAGATCAAGATTCTATGACACTAAACGAGGTATGATAACAATAGAAGGGTCTGGTGGTGACCTCACTACCCCCAATTTTACATCATCTAATTTCCCACTTACTTTCCCCTCCTTTCACTCTGTTATTTGTCTCTGACAAGTAAAATTTTCGTCCCAATACTTCCTTTTCTTTTTTTATTTAACTCGATTTCTTTTTACGTCCTAAATACCCCAAAGGGACCACCGAGTCTCCAATTTCGCAGGCGGGTGTTACGCCCTCTGGACCCAAGCTAGGGACCCAGCCCTTCTAGGCGACCTCTTCCTTTACCGTTGGGTGAGGTTATGAGAACGGACCTCTGAGGGTGCCTGTCTCCTCGAACCACCCGATGTCAGGTGCCCCAGCGTTTCTCAACCTGAGTTGACTCACTGAAGTGAAGTGAAGTGAAGAAGTACTTTCCGTATTACTATCGTTGATTATGGTAAATTAACTAGTTTTTAACGTGAAAAGAAGTACGAAAATCGTAAAGATTTTAGCCGCACGTCAAATATTGTTTACCTTAGAGTGTTAATGACAACCGGTCCTTCTAGGGGACCTCTTCCTTTACCGTGGGTTGAGGTCATAAGAACGGACCTCTTAGGGTACCTGTCTCCTCGGACCACCCGATGTCAGGTGCCCCAGCGTTTCTCAGCCTGTACTGACTCGCTGAAGTGAAAGTGAAAGTGAAAGTCCGTCGTCAATACTACATTGACAGTAACAGACTGTGGAAGACCATTCTAGTTCTTTGTTGGTCGTAGTTTTGAACGTTTTACCGACGTCGTTGTACCTACTTTTGGAACCTACCTGTTTTCATCTTGTGAAACGGGTGTTGGGAGGGGGGTGAGGGGACAGTGGTGGTCTTTATTATGTAAAGATTACAACAATTATTGTTTCTTATTATAATACACCTGTTAAGTCTTGTATAACTGACTTGGTTTTTCATTAAGTCTTCTCAGTCTAAGGTTTACACTTCTACAAAATAAAAAATTTATATTTATAAATAAAATTAACCTCCAATTAATGAAATGTTATAACATAGTCAAAACGGTATGTAGTTGTACTTAAGCGGTGTCCATATGTGTACAAGGGGTAGGACTTGGGGGGAGGGAGGAGGGAGGGGCATGGTAGGGAGACCCAACAGAGTCACATGGTCGGGGTTCGTAGGTCACAGTACGTAGTTTGGACCTGCTTGGTTAAATAAAGTAAAGTCTCAAGAAACATCGTATATATTTTCTCAATATATACTATTTTTAGGAAAAGATTTGTTCAGAATTTCTTGTGAGGGTTATTAATATTTTATTTAATATTTTCGATTTTACATAACACAATAAATTAACCGACATAAAAAGGAAGAAAAACAAATAAAAAAAATGACTTCATATCAACTAAATTCCCTCGTAAAACGGGTTTCTACCCGTGTTATTTCCTATTTTTACCATCTCTAGATCATCTGTGACTTCTCTAGGTCTTCTCTACCTTTCTTATGTGCCTTCTTGACATATTTTTTCTAGAATTACTTGGTCTAATGATACTACCACACCAATCAGTGGGTCTCGGTCTGTAAGACCTCACGTTTCAGTTCACCCGGAATTCTTCGTGACGACAATTATTTCGATCACTTACGTTACTTTAAGGTCGTATTGATAAGTTTAGGGATTTCATACTACGGTAGTTCCAAAATATAGGTAATAGAGTCGTTTAGACCTTCTGGGTCTTCACCGGTGTTCTAACCTGTTCCAGTTAGGAGTAGGGTTAAGGGTTCTTCCCATCATGGTTTCTTACATGATTGGTAGTCTGTTAACGTGAGTAGAGTGTACGATCATTCCAGTACGAATTTTAGAACGTACAATCCAAAGTCGTAATAAGCTTTGTTCTTGAAGGTCTACAGGTTCGACCCAAATCTTTTCCTTCTCCTTGATCTCTAGTTTAACGGTTGTAAGAGACCTAATATCTCTTTGGTTCTCTTAAAGTCTTTTTGTGGATAGAGACAAAGTAGTTGATACGATTTCGGAAACTGACATACCTAGTACTTTTTGACGCCTTTCGACAATCTCTCTACCCTTATGATCTGGTAGAATGGACAGAGGACTTTTTGGACATACGTCCAGTTCTTCGTTGTCGATCTTGGGACACACCTTGTTGACTAACCAAGTTCTAACTCTTTCCTTATGCCTGTCCCGACAGACGATAGTGGGACAAAAAATTAGGATATGCGACTCGTGTAGTACTCTTTACGGTCCGACCTACTCAATGTTCGACCTTAGTTCTATCCACCCTCTTTGTAGTTATTGGAGTCTATACGCCTACTATGGTGAGATTACCGTCTTCCACTGCTCCTTGATTTCTCGGAGAACTACTCCCATTTCCTCCGTTCACTTTCTTGACCGAATTCTGCTTTATAAATTTTTTGATCCTAGTACCGTAAACCGGGGTAAGTCAAGTCAAGTCAAGCCCTCGAGTCAGCACAGGCTGAGAAACGTTGGGGTACTTAGCGTCGTGCGGTCCGGAGGGACAGGTAGTGGTTGAGGGTCTCAAGTGAGTTTGAGTGCAGGTAGCACAGTCACTACGGTAGGTCGGTAGAGTAGGAGACAGCAGGGGAAGAGGAGGACGGGAGTTAGGGAGGGTCGTAGTTTCAGAAAAGGTTACTCAGTTGAGAAGTGTACTCCACCGGTTTCATGACCTCAAAGTCGAAATCGTAGTAAGGAAGGTTTCTTTAGGGTCCCGACTAGAGGAAGTCTTACCTGACCAACCTAGAGGAACGTCAGGTTCCCTGAGACACAGGTTGTGGTGTCAAGTTTTCGTAGTTGAGAAGCCGTGAGTCGAAATAAGTGTCAGGTTGAGAGTGTAGGTATGTACTGATGACCTTTTTGGTATCGGAACTGATCTGCCTGGAATCAGTCGTTTCATTACAGAGACGAAAACTTATACGATAGATCCAACCAGTATTGAAAAGAAGGTTCCTCATTTACAGAAAATTAAAGTACCGACGTTAGTGGCAGACGTCACTAAAACCTCGAGGTTTTTTGTCAGACTCTGACAAAGGTGACAAAGGGGTAGATAAACGGTACTTCACTACCCTGGTCTACGGTACTAGAAGCAAAAGACTTACAACTCGAAATTCAGTTGAAAAAGTGAGAAGAGAAAGTGAAAGTAGTTCTCCGAAAAATCAAGGAGAAGTGAAAGACGGTATTCCCACCACAGTAGACGTATAGACTCCACTAACTATA